>OV121095.1:1606116-2806116 GCA_921293015.1 Phorcus lineatus
TGGTGCTCCCTATGAAGACACCATTCATTATCTTTTTGTCTGTCCAAACTATACTACCATAAGAGGCACTTCATTTTATTTCAAATATGGTTATAACATGAATGATGCTATGTATGGGAACCTTAAACTATCAGAATCTGTAAATCTTAGCATTATCAACTCTGTACATGATTTTATTACCGCATCAAAACGATTTACTCTATTTTGAGTTTTAAGTTGTATATTCTTGTCCTTTATTGAACTAACTCACATTGGAATTAGAATGATTATATACATGCGCATATTGTGTTTTTGTGTCTGTTATTATACATATGTTTGCAAGACCCTATGTACGTCGCATATATTATGTTGTTATGGAGAGGCATTAATATAAGCCATTGGCTTGTTTGCCAATCCATTTTCTGTATATTTATAGAAATAAATATGTTTAAAACAAACGGCTGTAAAATTCTTCATGACCGCACACATATATAAAATGTAGTCCATATGAGTAAGTGAATGTTACGGAGACGTGTCAACTTGTCTGATATATCTTCATGACAGACAGACAAGGTGAAGCTTTAGACATTACTTTTAATATATCTTGTACTGACAAACTAAGAATATTAATAATGTTATAATAATATTATGAGATGGATCCATTCTGTTTGGGATTGTAGATCTATTTAGTGCTTTTTAGGCCTAAATTTTGTTTCAAACAAATCTCGCTTCCGGCTTCGCAGAATAAAAAAATATTGTTTTGTCAAATGAACAGATTGACATTATTCTTCAAATCCGCAAAATGCATCCACTGCCCTCGCCTCTAATTCACAAGTAACCACATTTACTGACACAGGGCTCTCAACCATGACACATAATTTAAAACAAACAGTTTAATTTTAGAGATCTACTAATTTTAGAGTAACGTCCCTTGATTGCGTCGGGTATCGGTGGTATCTTGTAGGCGTGATAGGTGTACCTACTTATTTACGTGAAATCGCAAATCTGACAACATTCAGGTGGGGTGAGGTAATTTGGGTTTAACGCTGCCTTCAAGAGAAGTTAAATTTACATCACGGCTTGTAGTATTATTGCTGGGAGAATGCTCGCACACTATTGTGGCTATGCATTGTGGTGAAAACTGTTATCATCGGCTGGAACTAGCGAACCATGGGTGGTACTTCGCTGAAATTCAGTGTAGCATTGCACCCAAACTTTACTGCGTGCAGAACAATTCTCTACTGCAATGTTCCCAAGCTCCTAGCGTATATGAACCACATACATTAAAATCCAAAGATAATGATATCTTATTTTGAATTTTCACTCTAAAAATGGAATTAATGATATTTTATTATTATTTTACAATAAGTTGCAAAGCAACGTAAAAGCCACATGCATCTTGGATTAACATCTCATTTGACGGCAATGCCAGTTCTCTATGAACACTAAACTATCTTACACTTGAATATGCATGTGTAGTTTTGGATGTATGTAAATTAGAATAAGCAGACAAACTAGAAAAGCAGCAGTTAGATTCTTTGAAGGAACGTAGATGTAAAACATTGTCCATCCATTTTCAAATTCAAACATTACCTTCAAAACACATCAGATGCAGTAGTCGTCTTAGAATGGAGATAAATCGCAAGCTCGTTTTGGAATATGATTTAGGGGCAAAATCTGCGCTACACACAACCCCAAAATAAAATAAAACCCAGAATTCATACGTTTCCTAAATAGTAAAAAAAAAAGACCTACACAAAAAATTTACTAATACCTTCAAGTATTCTCTGTAGCACCTCATCTTTCATTTTCTTAGTCATTTGCTTCACTGGAACAGGAGAACAGATGTATTGGACCTGATTAACAAATGCTATTACAACGACATAAAGCAGTGATAAAAGTTATAAGAACTAAACGTCACAAAAGATATTAAGATAATATTTTGACAATACCACATATAATACATTAAATTTAGTAGCTAAGAGCATGATTATAACAGGTTGTCATTTACCAAAAAAAACATAATTATCAGATATTTATAACAAGTATAAGATGTTTGATATCATTACGGCTTTCTTTCTTACTTATAAACCGACGGTATTCCTACGTATGGGGAGGTCATGCTCACCCTTCTCGTCGATATCTTAGTAACTCGGCAACTAATGATAAAACCTTTGAACGTCATTAATAATACCTGCAGGTGACAGCCGTTGTAGTTTGTCTGATATCACTTTTTTCTTCTTGTACCCCTCTGCTACAGAACAAAGCAGAACAGGAGATGATTGATCTGGTTAGATGATGATAGAAGAGGAAGCAGATAGAGAGACAAAAATGTACAGACCAATAATAACACTAAAATGATTATATGCATATATACAATCCACTGTTATTGATAGGGTAAGATAGTTTCGGTGATAATGGAAAATAATAATATAAACATATTGAACTTAATGACTGAGAGATTGATTTATTCACATCTTATTATTGAAACTACGACACAATCAAAATACCATTTCTCTCCAAAACCTATGAATAGAAAATAGAAATTACCGTGACACTATCGTTAACGTAGTCTTGTGCAGGGCATAGCTTAATAAATTTTCCTCTCAAATTCTACACTTTTCCCCAATAATCTTTCAAAAGATATCTTAGAAAATTCTAATCCTTGCACATGATCAACAGATCATTTTGAAATTTTATTCGAATGGTTGCTTAGTTAAAAGATTACAGGAGAATGGATCTTATTTGATAGCCGAAAGATTACGAATTACAGCTTTGAAAAGCTCACTGGAATATATCTATGGATGTATTAGAAATTATGAAATCATGAAATTATTACAAATTTATCAAGTAGGAACTGAAAAACTAGACCACAAATAAAAACATTGAACTAAATCATACCTTCAAGGCGTGGGTGTGCTGCCTCAACCTCTTCCTGCCGCGGACGATCTGAGAACAGTAGCAACGGGAGGTCATTATGCAATAATAAGTTCAAGAATTCCCAAAGTAGATAACATGGGTAACGTTATAAGAACCAGGTTTAAAAGAGAAATTATCTCCTACCTTTACGTCTCTCTCTTCCGAATGGCCAACGCAAAACAACTGGAACTGAGAAGACGTATGAAGTGATGTACATGTATATAGTTAGAAGATTAAACCCAAAGCAAAAACATGGATAGGATTGCAGAACCTCCTTTTAAAAAGAAAAAAACTACTTATTGCAATATATTACCCATATGGGCGAGGAGACACAGGTGGATATTTTTTTGATATCCGCACATGTGCTCTTTAGTGATTCTCGGCGTTGATTGGTCGGTTACCCTGAGAATGAAATACGATTGGTTGACGGGACTATTTTCACGTTTCATTGATAAATAGAAAGTGCCGAACTCATGCATCGCCTTTCAAAGAAAAGCGTAGATAGATGAACATTCTTAAACATTTATTACAAGTTGAAATTCTAACACATAATTTGACACTTGATTAAAATGTTTCGCTATGACTGTAATTTACAAGAATGATAATTTTTCCCAGCAAAATAGTCTATAGTACTTGAAAATAGGCGTCGCGTTTGTAAACAAACATGGCTGCCATAAAAATAATCAAGAAACATCAAACTATAATCTGAATATTATCGATACGTTAATGATAACTTAGAATTAATCATAATCATTTCATAACATATAATCACATGAAGCCAACAATTGTTCAAACCATACACTTTTGTCGGTGCAAAAACGTGCAGGTCTGACGGACTCGATCTAGTTCGAACAGGCTCGCACAAAACAAACCTTTGCACAATGGCGTCCTCTCCCACGCAGTATGCAGCTGTAAAAAGTAATCATACAAATCGAGAAACGCTCCGTACAAATTTTTGGGCGAACGTTTCGTTGTTGTAATTGTGTATTTAATTAGTTTAACAAAGGTTCATCGACTACGGAATAAGTAACCCGATAAGAGTTATCGTTCTTGAAACTGACATACAAACTCGTTTCGATGCTTTCATTATATATTTCTCTTCAAGATATTGCCACTTTTATCTGTTGAAATGTTAAAAAATTGACAGGTTTTTCCAATTTTCATTTCAACACTGTGCGTCCAGCCACTCGCCCGTTAGTAAGTAGGTAGGCCTAGTGACGGCGACACACATTCACATAAGCATATTCATGCGATAGCTTCTAAGAGTATTTTTGTCATGATATTAATGTGTCTCAAATATGAAAATCATGTCATGTATTATTTGGGGAACAAACTGTCGTCAGTTGCATGGCCTTTTTAAACAGAATTACATTGCGTAGCGCTGTTGACTGATTTACTTTCTGAGATGTTTGGTTTTTACACGCGTATGAATACGAATCAGCTGATCAATGTCGATCACTATTCACTACCGTAGTATTGTCGATTCTTAATGACAAGGATTTTCAGTCGTAATTGGTTATTTCAACTGAATATGGGTAATATATAGAATAACCAACTCGGTACGAGTGATTACGTGAAATATCCAATCGTAGAAATAATGTTCAGTCGCTCGCCAAGGCTCGCGACTGTGAACATTATTTCAACTCGTGGATATTTCCCGTAATCACTCGTACCGAGTTGGTTATTCTCTAAGTAACATATGTGCCCATGAGTAACGTTGTACTCTAACGACTACAAAATGTCACTTCTCATTGTGCCGTCACGTTATAAGTAATGCTTTAAATTGTTTGAGCAGGGAATTAGTCATTGAAACAAGTTATTGTTCCTTATTTAGGATAGCCTCTTGTCTTATCCCCTTCATCCCTGCTAACACAGACGATCCACCAGATACCCAGTCTTAGTGCCAACGAATCAGTTGATTTGAAACATGTTCGGGTTCTAGCGCAACAATTCTGGAAACGCTGGAGATGTGAATACTTACACAACCTCCAGGTGTGACCAAAGTGAAGACATTCATGCCCAAACCTTAAAGTGTACGAGCCAATATAACCCAGTGAGGAAGGTCTTGGTCCGTGTGTGTAATGACAATAAGTGTTTGTGTACACCCCACCTTTCACAAGTCTTGTCCTACTGATGTTATTTGCCTTAGCAGAGACTGAGTAAAACGAGAGAACTTTAATCTCTATTAATTGTTTCTGCAATTTTATTCAATTGATATTTGACTTTGAATATAATTTTGTTTTTGACAACACTTTTATGCAATTTCATTTCTCGTTGAAATCAGAATGGGAGTGTGATTCTACGCAGTTAATTTTACAAACTATGCTATTTTTCACCCTCCACTTGTAGAAGCCACAAAGACATTTTACGAGCGCTTATTTTTCAATAACTTTCATTCAATTTATAGATATGTACTTCAGAGTTACCTGTACGTTTTCCTTTTTCGCTCTTGTCCTTTCCACGAAACATGTGTAATACACTTCAATAGCACTGTCGTGCATAAATTAATACCCTTCAGTTGTACCTCAGTGGGTCTAAGTCGGAAATATATGATGAATGAACACTTCCCGTCTTTAGTGAGTCGTCATAATATTTGTACAGCTTTTGAAATATTTCTCAAAAAGGGTGAATCAAATACTTTAACAGTTTACCAAATAAAAAGTCAAGCAATCTGGAAACAAACTACATATAACTGTTCATGAAAATCTGGTATTTTACGAACATTGGAACAATAATGGGATTAATTTTGTTGATATTAGCAGAATTTAAAGAGAGATATCAAATATAAACTAACTTTTTGAGTTTTGAAGGACTAAATTAAAGCATCTCACATAAAAACAATATTCATAAATTCGGAAAACCATTGACTAAGCCTGTCTTTCCGTTTAAATATTAATTAATGAACATGTCTGCTGGATATAACCATTCATATTACAATCTCTAGAATTCTTAATCAATGAGCTATTATGCTACTCAAAATGGGAACGTGTTCTAAAAAAAATGTTTAATTGAAAATGAATGCATGATTTTCAATATCCTTCCAACAACTGGACAAAAACTACTGAACTAAGGTGGTTACAATACAGGATTATCCACAACATTTTGCCGACAAAAATTTTATAATACAGAATAAAATATTCACATCTTTGCTCCTTATGTAATAATTAAAGAACTTGAGACAATATAACCTCTTCTCTTCTGGAATTGTGAATATGAAAAACCAATATGGTCGGAAATAGAAAAATGGCTCAAAACTGATGACGTAATAATCAGTTTCTCTTGTAACAACGTTTATAATCAAAGGTGTTAATAAAAATCCTGCAAATGTAATCGTCCATCTCAGAAAACTAAACGTATTTAAATATGCTCTTATACATTATGAGCCTCATTTTGATTTCGTTAAACGAGAAATTTTGAAGATCTGCAGATTGTTATCATTACTAAATTGCACAGAACATACATACTCAATCGATTGAAAATATATACTCAGTTTTATGGCAAATTTGTTTAAAATTGAGTAAAGATGTATAATATTTCCCTCCAGATATCGCAGCCCTGCTCAGTGTGTCTATTGATCATTCACTTTACGAGAATAGGCTGTGAGAATTTCTCAGTACGGTAACAGTAAACTGGTTTTATTTCCTAGTCGCATATCTTTAACAATAAGAAACTTAACAATTCTTGTTCAATACAACTTCAGTTTGTCTGAGAACATATATCATTATTGGACCGTTTCAAACAATAGTCTCAAATGTAATACATCAATGAACGTTACTCCATCATATTTTCTTTGTATTAATCAATTCTTTATCATAATCTTTTATTTTCAAAAGCATTGTTCAGTGTTTGTTTTTAAAAACAGTTGAGATTCCCGTACAGCATTCAATTAGAGATCACATGAATAAATCATGACAAGTTGTTCAGAATTTATAGAATAGGCTTATTACGTTCTAAAACGTTATGAATGATTGCATTCTTTTTGGCAATAAAATTGATTGATTGATTGATCAGGGGTAGGTGTACCCGCTCTAAATTCTTTAAAAATGCCTCAGTTAAGTTCTACCGATGCAATAATCAACTCACCGTCGTTGCCAGGTATCCAACGTATCCAACATGGCCGCTCATTCCAACCTAGTCCCAAGTTCTCATCGTTATCATCCACTACAGTTGAATCTGTAAAACAGGATTGAGAGGCCCCCATGACGACTTTCGTTATCAAAGCTGAAACTTCACTCCGAAATGTCCTCTTACAGAATTGAAAAAGCAACCTGATGAATAATACAACAACACGTATTCCTCCAACCTATCAGTCAATGACGCGTCAAGGAAGGCTGTTACACTAAATATTATTCAATATAAAATAGCGTGTGTAACTTGAAAGCGATCGAACGTTATTCTGCTTGTCGGATCATTGTGCAGATCTGGGAAGGAAAACGCACTGCAGTAGCGATAGTCAGATAATAACAATATATGTATATCAAGTCTAGTTTGAATAAATCTAATTATCTAAAATGATTAATTCACCCTGTATCACATCCACGCGGGTAACTAAAAATAAACATTTCCTAATGCCTTTTCTCCTAATTCTGACTGATACGCGGCATACACAACAACATCAAATATAACATTCTATGGTTGGCTATATACTCTTTGAATCACATATTGAATCATTTGATATTTGACTGTTTTGTTGAGACAGAGGCTCGAGATTATTTGATTCTGAGTATTCACAACCTGTCTACAGAACACGCTATGGAGCAGTACGGGCGTTACTTGAACGAAGACACTTAACGATTATCTCCCTTTGGCTATAGACTAAGTCTTGTCGGTTTGAACAGCCACCGATATTACAGGAAAATGGTGCTTGTGACCATACTTTTACGCCTGAAGATCGATGATATTTACTGATTATATGTGATACAGTAACGGAAGAATAAGCAACGAAACAGCGATTTAGATTAAATCAAACAAATTTTTATGATTAACATGGTGTGTCAATGAAAATAAAAATGTTGTCAGATGATGTGAAATAACAATCCGTATATCCAATGATAGCACGTTATGTTATCCACATACCGACTGATGGATGAATAAAGATGTATTTACAGAAAATCATTTTATTGTTATGTAATGCCACTTCTCAATCGCCTTCGAGTTCGAAACACACTAATAATGTTGTAATCGAAGTGATGATGGGATGAACTAACCAACTAGAAGCTTAAGAGTAGGACAAGTACCTCAGTTTTTAGATAAATAAAGTGATTTCACATTAGCACAAATAAATGTTACTAATTGCAAGACAATGATTTTTAACTCAAAAGAAGAAATTCTAAAAACGGACGTACCATGTTTAGTCAAGCAATGAGAATCCATCTCCCAACCTCAAATGACTTAATGGTGTTCACACAAAAAAGGCAGCTATAAGTATTTGCTTAATACACCAAAAGTTCATCTACGACTACGGATGACCAGATTGAGTAATGACCATCAGGAATAACGTAACGATAAGTGAGTAGAAATATTTAAATCTTATGTCTAAACGATTTAAAAGACACACTGCTTTGCACATAATAGATATGTCATGATGAAAAGATCCGTGAGATAGATTAATAGATTCAGAAGAATTGATATTCTGGTTAAAGTCATTGTCTCTAACAAGTTCTCTTATTCAATAAAATGTGTTATTTTGGCCTTGAAGGTTTATCTGAAATACATGCTGCCTTTTGCAATGTTTATTGTCGCAAAAGATATCTGACAAACCTAGAAAATTTAAATACATATTGCCTGACGCAATGGCCTAATATGCATAAACTAGAAAATCTAAGATTCTCTTTTTTTTCTTCTTTTTTTTATAACTTTATGCATTTTTGTTCATGTATGTACAAATTCAAACATGCATATCAATATAGAAGCAAGACATTTCAAAATAGTAATGGACAACAAATGGACAGAGTGTATTTGAATTACAAAAAAAACAAAATATTCATTGATGGGAATTATAATCTGAAAAATCGCTTAAAACGAGAAAAAATTGTGACATGATGACCAGAATTTCATGAATTTGTAATAACTACATTGAGTATATGCAGAATATTTGTTTATGTTATATATATTGCGAATGTCGTTTTTAATGTATGGGATGCATGGTATAGTTATTTTGTTGTTTTGCTTTAGAGATATTGTATTTTATTATTATCAGAATCAGATTTTGAACATTATATTTCTGTGTTGTGGGTATCCGAAGATCACAGTTTGTTTTGATAAGTTTAAGTTACACTGTGTTGTTGATTCGATCCAATTTGTCAATTCAAACCATATATATTTCGATATTTCGCAATCATAAAACAAATGGAGCAATGTTTCAGCGCTTTCACCACAGAAGTCGCATTTTTCATTGTCTTTATAACCCATTTTTGTACAAGTATTTGTAGGTTGGATTCTGTGCATCAAACGGTAATGGAACCATATATGGTTACTAGCTGAATGGCATTTGCGAGGGGATTGGTGTATTAATTTCCATTTTATCTTCTGTGAGAGTACAGTCTAAGTCTTTTTCCCACTTTATTTTGAAACTTAATTTTGTGTCATTTATGTTTTCAAGTTGCAATATATCGTAAAATTCCCTACTTTCAGTTTTATTCCCTATTAAATTTTCAAGGAAATATGGTAATATAGGATATGGCTGCTTACAGTTTATGAAAATATTTTGTTATTTTATGTATTGTTTTACTGCTGCGATGATACCTGCATATTGAAGAAAATTTGTCTTAACGTTAAACGTTTTCATGAAAGAATCTAAATCAAGCTACTTTCCTTTTGAGTCGATAAGATCATTTACATATTTTACACCTCCACTTTCCAGTCTTTCAACATGTATAGATTTTCTGTTTACAGTAATATCAACGTTATGCCACAGAGGTTGGGTTAGTATATCATTAGCAGTTTTTGTTTTCTTTCCTTTAACTGTTAAAAATTTCCCCCAGGCTTTTAATACATGAAAGCATTTGTCCTCACTGTCATTACCTTTTCACTGATATAAGATTCACTTTTTTGTATCATATGTGGTAGGTTAGTTGAGATATTTTTATTGAACATGTTTCTTTGACAATTACTTGTTGAGTTATGCAGCCGTCTTATCCATGAAAGTTTCTGTGAAATGATGATGTTCTTAATGTTAGGCGCTCTGATACTCCCTTTTCGAATGTGTTAGTCAAAACACTTCTTTTTATCTTATCTGGTTTATTTTTCCATACGAATTTATAACATAGTCTATTTAGTTCATTTATAATTTCGTCGCTAGGATTAGGTAATGATGAAAAAAGGTGATTAAGTTTTGGGAGCAATAGGCTCTTCAACACAGTGTTCCTGCCTAGTGGTGTTAAATCACGTGCAAGCCACATGTTCATTTCAATTTTTATTTTCTTTAGTTTATCTTTGTAGGTTCTTTCAACCATTTCTGCCAAATTATGTATGAAGGTTATTTCTAAGATTTTGAAAGAAGTTTGTGACCAGTCTAGATTCCAATTATCACAGAGAGAGCGTTTTTCATACCTTTTAGACCCTATCCACATCACTTGTGTTTTAGAAGGGTTTACCTTAAGACCTGAGAATTCTGAATACAATTTTAGGGTTAGCAGGGTATTTTGTAGACTTTTTTTGGTTCCGTCCAAAATGAGAGTAGTATCATCAGCAAATTGAGATGTAAGATATTCAACTTCACCAATCTTTATGCCCTTTATCTTTTGGTTATTTCTAAGCATGATGTTAAGTATTTCTGCACATAACATGAAAATATAAGGAGAAATTGGATCGCCTTGTCTGCATCCCCTTGATAATTCGAAAAAGCTAGAGCCGAAGCTATTAACGAGAACGCTTGACTTTATATCTTTATGGAACGTGTTAATCCATTTTATAATTAATGACTCAAAATTAAAATACACCAGAACCTTTTGAATAAAACTCAAATCTACCGAATCGAAAGCTTTTTCAAGTCTATAAAAACCAACAGACCCGGTATTTCCATACATCTTCCATCTCTTTTTTTATATAGGAAAGTAAAACTTAACGAACTAGATGACAAAATTATAACAGAAATAACCAGTTTTCAATAAACCATTCCCTTTTACTGTTAATAAGAACTTACACAACAGTCAGAGGTTTAATTTGGTAATTGGGTTTTGTCAGTGTTTTTGATGCCCGATATCATGTATTTTTTTAAAGTAGATTAAATGTTACTATATTATGATGTGAATAATACAATGAGGGAAAAACATACATAAATTATACGAAGAAGTACAATGAAATGAATTAATGCAACATACCAATAAATGATACTTGATTTTAGCAAGATAATGATGCGCATGTCATGGAATCGCTTAAAGAGCCTCTCCGTATGTTGCTGGAGTCATATATGCCAAACTTAATCAACGGTGTCATTTTGATCGCGTAGTTACGACTGTTAACAAAAATACACATTTTAAAGCTTATTGTAACATGACTTCGTTGTATTCTGATTGGTCGATTTGAAAAAAATAACCTATGTTGAATGACAATGAATACCCCCAAATTAGCAAAGGCGAATCACCGAGAATTGATACAACATGTTCACTAATGCCGGCCCGACTCAAGCTTTAATTCTCCAGTTTCTTAGAAAATTCGTGCTGTACTCCGATTTGACAGTTGTCTTTGTCCTTTTTTATATTTTGTCTGCCGGTAGATATCAAAAATACACTTTAATAATATTCATTTTTGAAGAACGAAAGTATTTTCAACTGGCCTACTTTGTTTGCCGCAACGTTTCATGCGGCCGCCTTCTTTCGAATGCCGTTCCCATGGTATGACGTCACAAAGGCCAACCGTTTTGACGTCAAAATGTTTGCTACACTGTCACAATGGTTGTGGGCTAGTTCAAGACTTTTGTACTCGGGATTTTACGATATTTTTCTACGAGTTTTATAATTGTTGATCTCGGTCTCGAATTAAACAAGTATGTTGTCAGATCTCGCTGTTACGAATGCCACTATTTGCTATTTAATAATGCCGGGAATTCACATTAGTTAGACCTTATCTCACCTCTTACAGAAATAGAACAGTCGCAAAGTCCTTTCCACACAAAAATAAGTACACAAAAACAGAGTTCGCTCTTTAACTTCTAATAACTAACGGCCATGTTACAAAGCCCGCAAATTTAAGCGTTTAAAACCTCCGACTAACGCCGTCGGTTTTAAACTAAATATGCGGGTGTTGAATAACAATGAATCCCCGGCATTTAAAAACGAAACTATATATCTTCTAATTGGTTTAGTACAGTGACAGTATGAAGGTAGAACGTCGCAATTATGATCGAAAACTGGACAGTGGCGCGCGTCAAACAGTCAAACGTAATTTTAGAGACTTATCTAAAACAGCCAAAAGGGCAGTTAGGAGTTGTTAGTGTTTGTTAGGTTATAAAAGTAGTATTTATGTATATTGGATGTGATATCTACACCTCAGTGTATTTTCAAGGCTGTTGTTAGATTTTCATGGAAAACCAGTATTTGTCATATATATGTCTATTGGACATGAAACGTTAAGATGTTTTGATTTTATATAATATGTTTCCTGTCGTCGTACAATTGTTTTGTCAATTGTGTTTGCACAAACTTACTGGATACCCGATGAACCGAAACATTAATTAAATTCTACATAAATCAACCGACAGAATGTGATCATATCTCGATGCTATAACACTCGAAATGTAGTAGGCTGCGACCTCGCTGTATCGCGTTAGTAAATGTTTCTTTTAACAAACTTTACTTCTTTGAAGCGAAATCAAGGTATTTTTAAATATCATGATGTCACTAAAAATTTAAAACAAATATAAAAAATTGAAGTATCATTTTATATGTTCTTCCTTGATCACTGATTTGAAGTCTTCATGGTTCTTTCATTTCGGAAACGTTATTCTCTCTTCTTTAATAATGCCCGCTTGGTTTGTACTCTTGTTTATGAACAGTTGGATAATCAATGATGAGACTTTGCACACGGAATATTAATTGAAGGTTTTACATGTTATAAATGTAACATTCCATTTACTACAAAAATAAGAGCCGAATAAAAATTAACCTTTCCGCCAAATAAATAAAGAGGATATTTCAAGGTTTAAAAATATTTTGTAAAAAACTTATTTCATGATACGAGGGGATATCAAAAAGTTTCAATTATCACTGACACATATAAAACGTACAACCATTATGTTGTTCTAATGTTTTTAAGACTTTTCTACATAGTCACCATCCAGAGATACACATTTTCCCCATTGCTTTTTGACCTTGTGCAGACCGTCTGAATAGATGACCCCTGATTACATGGAAAACCAAGCCTCCACCTCTCGAATGATGTCATTGGTGTCCTCAAAACGACGTCCACGAAGTGGATTTTTCATCTCGAGGAACAAGAAGAATTCACTTGGTTCAAGATCGGGTGAATAGGGGGGATGCGGTAAGATTTCAAAGCCACATCGCCGTGCCTCCATAGCAGCTGCTTGACAATTGTGAGCTGGGGCATTGTCAGCTAACAGGCGTACACCTTTGTGATCATACCGCTGCGCTTCTGTTTAATGGCATCTCGTAACTTGCTCAGCTGGTTGCAGTAATAAGCTTCAGTAATGGTCTGACCCTTAGCTAGATAATCCGTCAAGATGACTCCACGACAATCCCAAAACAGACACCATTACCTTTCCTGCAGACTTTTGCACCTTGGTCTTTTCGGGAGGTGGTGACGTAGCATGCTTCCAATCTTTGCTCATCTCTTTTGTCTCAGGATCATATTGATAGACCCAGCATTCATCCATGGTAACAAGACGTTTGAAGAAATCCTCTTCGTCTTGTTCCAAAAGCTTCAATGCCTACCGTGACATGTCCCTTCGATTCTGTTTTTTAGATGGAGTCAGTAATCGAGGAACCCAGCGTGTTGTCACTTTGGACAAAGGCAACTGGTTATGGAGTATGTTCCATGCACTGCCATAACTCAGACCTGTTTCATGCACTAACATTTGTAGTGTTACGCGGTGATATTTCCATCTGAGGGGCGTCCACTTTTTGGCTCATCTGCGAAAGACATGTGGCCTGTTTGGAAATTCCATTTCCATTTCAAAACAGTGTCATAGGATGGGCTGTCATTGTCATAAACAGATTTCATCTCATCATGAATTTGACGTGCAGTATAGCACTTCAAATGTGAAAACTTGATTACACTGCGCGCCTCAATTTTCTCCATAATAGGGGGATACTGTGCTATTTGGTCAACAAACGTAAAACGTGCTGTCGCAAAAAACACTATTGTTAACCTAGGAACTAGACAAGGATCACTTAAGCTACAGTGACCATTTGGTCTGTATTCACCAGTACATTCTTTGTGATAATTGAAACTTTTTTATATCCCCTCGTAAAGATAGAACATAGTTGAATACAATGTTCACATTATTCCGAAATAAATTGACTTAAATGTTATCAAAAGATTTATTGTAAAAAAAATACAAATTTGTTGACATATTGTCCAAGCTTAGCAATTAAGAAATGAATGCCCATTCAAACTAATACAATGTACTCTTGTACCAACAAGTTTTTGTTTAGTTTTGCAAATGCTTTTATAAAATCTTAAATTAAAATATAGATTCTAAAACTGCCTCTTTTGATTAAAAGAGCATTTATTTCAGTTTTCGCGAGATCACTTTTTATCTTATAAAACGTACTACTGCCCAATTTAAACCATTTCGTGAAAACAAAAAAAGCCAGTATTTGCTCTTACACATTGGATGTGTGAATTACTGATATAACGGTAATGATTACAAATATACTATAAAATTGGCAGATCTGATAAGAAACCTATTGAAGCGTATTGCTGCCAGAAGTGAGAGAAATTTACAAAAGTTCTAATAAGATGATTGTTTCATCTAATTAGATGATTGTTTCATCTAATTAGATGATTGTTTCATCTAGTTAGATGATAGTTTCATTTAATTAGATGATAGTTTCATCTAATTAGATCATAGTTTCATCTAATTAGACATTAGTTTCATCATTGTACTCAACATTTTATTAGATGAAACTTTTATCTAATTAGATTATACTTTCATCTAATTAAAAGATACGTTAACTAATTAAATGGTAAATACGATCATTCATTAGATAAAAACATTGTATAATTAGATGATACTTTATCTAATTAGATGAAACTTTCAACTAATTAGATGATACTTTCATCTAATTAGTTGAAACTAAAATCTAATTAGATAAAAGTATCATCATATTAGATACAGTAGCATCTTACTAGTTGAAACTAAAATCTAATTAGATAAAAGTATCATCATATTAGATACAGTAGCATCTTACTAGTTGAAACTAAAATCTAATTAGATAAAAGTATCATCATATTAGAAACAGTAGCATCTTACTAGTTGAAACTAAAATCTAATTAGATAAAAGTATCATCATATTAGATACAGTAGCATCTTACTAGTTGAAACTATAATCTAATTAGATAAAAGTATCATCTAATTAGATAAAAGTTTCATCTTATTAGATAGAATATCATCTAATTACATGTTGAGTACAATGATGAAATTAAAAGTCTAATTAGATGAAACTATCATCTAATTAGATGAAACTATCATCTAATTAAATGAAACTATCATCTAATTAAATGAAACTATCATCTAATGAGAACTTTTGTAATTTTTTCTCACTGCTGGCAGCAATACGCTTCCATAGAAACATAAATGTTTTTCCTAACTTCAAATTAAATGACAACTCCTCACGGCAAGATTCATCATAGCAAAACAATTGTTCAAATATTCCTAGAAATTAAGGACCCCGTTTAGATAAAGCTTACCTATAAATAAGGGTGCGCGATATCATCGGTATATAGCAATACAGAAACACCACGATACGTACCGGTACAGTCCTCTGAAAATATCCAATAGATCGGAGTTTTAAAAACAACACCTTACGATTTCACTGCAAGTTGTAAACAAAGTGTGAACGTGCAAAGTGGATAGCAAAGAAAAGTTATAAGTGCGAAACCAGTCACCTATAATAATCTCTATTTACAAAACGACGTCATGATCACTGTTCTAATTGCTGTTAATTAGTCAAGGGAACATGGAAGACCTAAAATATGAAAAGTACCACTATATTGCAATACGGATTGCAATACCTATTTATGTATCGCAATTTATTTCTATATGGAAATGTGGACCGATGCCCATCTTTACCTATAAGTTTGTTTTGTTCCCGAGTCTAAAGTATGCCAAATAATATTCATTATCATACACAGTGTTAAAAAAAGATGTTATCTAGATAAAAAGAGATATTCCTGTTTGAAAACAATTCACGTATATATTTCAATTCAGGGACTTTATATTTCATGAAAGTTTTGTCAAGTATCTTTAATTCAATACCGCAATCTTACATCTCTTAAAGTTTTTATAAAGCCCATTCACATGACAATCAATTGTCACACTTGTATGCTAACATTTTATACAATTTTTCTCAAATTACTATATTGAGGTGTGTTATAAATGCTTGTGAGTACTACATTTGAATTAATCAATTTGAAATGCTGACATTGGTGGATATTAGATCACATAATCAATCAAACATCCTCATACATTATAGAAATAGAGGATACTAAACGACCTTCCTTTTAATACTATTTCTATTATGATAAGTAATGATTAAGTATCAAACGAGCGAAAGCGAGTTTGATACCAAATCATTCACGAGTTTAAAAATATCATTAAATTGAAGAAAGTTTAGTATTTCTGATTATTACTTGACCTCAGTAATCAAGCAAGATTGCCGAAAGTGAACTGAACAAAACATTTCCGCGACTTGGCCGCCATTGTGATGTGGGTGCTAACATTGCGACGTCACAACCATACAATAATATGATGTCATATGTACAGCGGTATTACACTAGTTTAGTGGCTACGTTTATTATCCATACGATTGATAATAAGCGAGTTAATAATTTCGATACGAGCACATGTGCACATATCACTTTTGGCCTTGATGATTGGTTGAAATATAAACCTTGACCTCTGTGAACAGACGAGGGACTACTTTCTTCATTCATAAATTTTTACTACGTAGCTGTAATATTGGTCGTCTCGTATCATGCATACGACCCTCGTCAGTAAACAACACGACACGGTTATAGCTTCTGCAGAGTGACATTTATTTCAGAGTTGTCTCCCTTGGACCACTCGCTGCAAGTAAAAAATCAATGTTGTTACATCTCTCCTTTTCTTCAAGTAGAGAATAACAATGAATAAATTACCACTGCAAAATCAATTCTCTCAGATTGATTAGAGGCATTATTTTTCAAATGATTTCTGAAAACTTTATAAACCCTTCTTCTCAATTTAGCATTTCTAATACAAATAAATGGATGTTAAGTTTATTAAGAGTATTAACAGTCTCTTTATCAAAAATAAATAAACTAAATAAATTCAAATAAATTGTCCCACGCTGTGGTTTTGAGCGTCTCACCGGGATAGATGTCTGCGTCGATGTCTGTGGTGATGGCATCTGTTGCTGATGTACCTGTTCTGTATGTTCTGCTGTTTTGTAGTTTGTTGTATTTTCTGGAAAGGATGGTTAAGAGAGGACATTATGTGATTCTTCTTCTGGCTTTGTACAATATTTCTTCTATCCAATCTAATGGTGAAGACTTACTAGACTGTGAAACTGGTCTCCTTTCTTCATTTTCTAGACTTTGACTCTGAACTATGCTGTTTACCAGTTTGTAATGGCTCGCATCTCTAAGTATTATTCTTCCATCATTTATCTTTCTCGCTGAGATTGCTGATCCCTTGACTTGAATAATGACATAGAAACCAAAGAAGGTTCATTGAGCAATTGTGAAAATTTAAATCTGATGGCACAACTATTGAAATAGATTCTTTCCTGAAAGCGACTCGTGAACGATTTCAATGAATTACGATATTATATATTGTACTAAATATAACCTATGCTCAACCATCGAATTTATACACTTTGAAATATCTAATCATTTATCCATAACGGATATACCCTTCTCGATTCTGATGAATTTATATTAAAAGCGAATGTGCAAAATAAGAAACATTTAACAATTCTTTAAGGTAATAAATTCTTAAAATGCTTTCACAATAAATAAAAAACACCTTTGTTTATAGAACTGGTAATGTGACAGTTTAAGCGATTATAGAGTAATAATATCACTTTGAAATTGTATTTTTCATAGAATGAATTAAAATGATTTGGTTGAATTAGTCTTATTGGTATCATCTATCGTCATATCCTTTAAAACGTAAAAAAATATTTAAACTTCAGTTACCGTTCTATTTATTTCATTGTATCGCACTTGACAAGCAGGTTTTTATTTGCATTTCCCATCAATAAAGGATAATAAAAAAAACTGCCATTTACCATGTTTCATTAGAACATTGTTATATAATTGTTCTTCAATTGCTACTCTGTAAATAACTTTATATATACTTCATTATACCCCAAAACGGAAATAATGCGTTAATAAGAAGTTTGATTGCAAATATTTAACGTCGGTATGTTTGAGTAAGGCCCTTTTCTCATGCACAGGTTTACATATGTGAGTAAATTTACTTATGTATGTAAATGTATTTGGGGTATGTAAAAGTGTCATGAGAACGTAATTACAAACCTGCACTGGGAGCAAATTTGCATTAACTCAGGAGGTCATGTAAATGTAAATTTACATATACGTATTTGTACACGCAATGCAAATTGTGTCATGAGAATGGAATTTATTTTACTCCTGTTCCAACTCCGAACAAGTTTCCAATTGTGCGATATTCAGCTGCTGATGCATCCAACATAGTGCAATTGCCACTTTATGATCAAGTTCAAGAGCTTCCTGTTCACTTTTACCCTGTCTGGATAATAATGGTTTAAATTTCTCACAAAGTAAATCAAATGTCGTCTTGCTCATTCTGAAGTCGCCCATCCATTGATTATTATCAAAAGTTTCTTTCACAATATAGCACCACCAATTCCTTGTCTTCTGACCATATTTATGACCATGTTATGTTTATTTACATACTATGTATATATACACTCATATTAGTAAATTTGTGCATGAGAAAAGGGAGAAAAAGGTATTTGCATCAATTCCAACTTGGACATTTTCCAACTTTATATATATCAATTTAAAAATAGAGCCATGGGCTCTGTAGCTCATCAGACTTTTGATAGAAATAGGTGTTGTGGTTTAGACCATGGGGTCATGGGCAGTGTAGGAAAGATAGCCTGTCCCAACGTCCGAGTTAGTCACAATCAAATAAAAAAGGCCCACTGCCCATTTGGGGTCAAGGGGTCACCAAACCTTCAATTCAGAATCCCCATTGTCCAAGGAGTCTACACCCAACTATTAAGCTATCAAGACCTTTTGGAACTGGAGAAGAAGATGAAAGTAGGATTTTAAGGTTTTGACCCCTGTGACCCCATTTGGGGTCATGGGGTCACCAAACCTACAATTTAGAATCTCCATTGCCCAAGGAGTCTACACACAACTATTCAGCTCTCTAGACCTTTTGGAACTAGGGAAAAAGATTAAATTAGGTTTTTTAGGTTTTGACCCCTGTGACCCCATTTGGGGTCATGGGGTCACCAAACCTACTATTAGAATCCCCGTTGGCCAAGGAGTCTACACACACCTTTTCAGCTCTCTAGACCTTTTGGAACTGGAGAAGAAGATGAAATTAGGTTTTTCAGGTTTTGACCCCTGTGACCCCATTGCGGGTCATGGGGTCACCAAACCTACAATTTAGAATCTCCAGTGCCCAAGGAGTCTACACACACCTTTTCAGCTCTCTAGACCTTTTGGAACTGGAGAAGAAGATGAAAATAGGTTTTTCATGTTTTGACCCCTGTGACCTCATTTGGGGTCATGGGGTCACAAAATCTACAATTTAGAATCTCCAGTGCCCAAGGAGTCTACACACAACTTTTCAGCTCTCTAGAGTCATTGGCTCTGGAGAAGAAGTCGAAAAAGTGAAAAGTTTACGGACGGACGGATGGACGGACGGACGGACGGACGGACGGACGCCGGACGCCTTGCTATGCCATAAGCCCATCGGGTCTTTCAGACCTGATGAGCTAAAAAGTAGATAAACATTGCTTGTCTGTCGGCACCTCTCACCCCGACACTTGAACCTATTATTACGTGATGATGTAAATCAAAATGGCGACTGTCCGAAAGTATTTGGTCCAAACATTGTCGGAGAGTGACATTCTTCCCAATCAATTCATGCAAATTAGTGATCACAAAAATATGCAAAGCATAAATAATTACTCTCAGTTGTCCGAGAAACAGCACAGAGATATCAGCACAATTAATAATCAAAGTCCATCTTCTTCAAAAACATGACCTCCGAATCCGGGTCAAGCGGGCTTTCGTCAGAAGATCGGGCAAGGTCATCCCTGCAGATTTCGGTGGATTCTAGAAATGTCAGCGTCAGTGCTTCCGAATTTCGAACAATCAACTCAATCTTCGGTGGTTCCGTTAGCAACTGTGTCATCAATGTTAACTTCATCGGCAACAACAAGGACAGTGTTCATCCCACTGACACTAACTCAAACTAAATGAATCGCGCTTCAAAACTCACATTCCAATGACGTCACGATCACGGACTGATGTTATGTTTTGTTAACTCGCCAATTTGTGTTCGTAGTGACCAAAACACGAAAGAGTGCCTGCCATTGGTATTGTTCAAAATTAAAGCTGTTATAAACAGACTTACTCTTGACCTATTTCTCCAATGTAGTCTAATGACGTTATGCGTCGATTGTAAGAATTGTATTCCTACGCAAAACTACGAGAATTGAGAGTAAAAACGGTTTTCATTTTCTCTCATTAATTTGAAGAGTGTAATAAATGAAATACTAAACTTCGTCCAGTTAAATAACAAATTTATGAAACTCGTGGATAGTATTGGTAATTAACTCGCTTTCGCTCGTTAAATACGACTACCATCCACTCGTTTCATAAATATGTTATTAAACTGAACGTCGTTTAGTATTCTCCATATTCACACGTGGTCGCTTTTTATTGCTGTATTTATGATGATGTATTCATTGTAAAGTAACTTTCCTTGACAAGTGATATTCTTTCCTTGTTAACTATATGTTAAAAAGACATTCTTATAAATTATACAGAAACTTACCTAGGATGAAAAGTAAGATTGTATTTTATCATCAATCAAGCGCCTCAGTTGATTTGCATTTTCCAAACACACATTATCTCGTAGTCTCTATTTGATGACGTGTGAGGTTTTTTATATCAAGAACAATGTCCTTTTCCAATGGCATTTGATCATAAAATTAACAAGAACATTAGGTTAACGAAATTGTTTTGAAATGTTTCTCTTGAGAATTTAAAATAGCTATTTATTGATTTTTCTAATGTTACTTGTAATCTCATACAGACATCCTCTTATGGCTAGAGGATGAATATTGGTTTATAGATATGCAATATTAAATCAGTGTATGAAGTATTGCAGATGGTTTCATTCGTAAAAATCCTGTAGTAGATCTATTGAATTCTTATACAAATTACATATCTCCTTCCGGTCTGATACTTTTTGTGAAAAAAAAATGTTTCTCTTAATATTATCAATATTTGGACTTGATGACATTAGTTTGGTTGAAGATGAATATTCTAGCAATTAAAGTATTTAGCTAATCAGGTGATTCATCCGTGTTCTCCTTTGTGTTGAATTGTTTTTCTCGAAGCGTTTCTCGACATCTCTTCACCCGTTTGTACAAAATAGTAACGTAATAGACAAGTACAGTGTTGAGGATGATATATCAAAATTTACAATCCAAACTAATTTGATAATGTGTAAACTGCAAAACAATCACATTGAACTGAAGGAACCGGTAATCTAATTCTTTTTTTAGTTCTGTTTTATGTTTATAATGCCGGTAAACATAAGTTTTAAAAACACAAAATTATTATAGAAAAATGTTGCATGCAATGCAATATCTCTGAAATGCTAATGCCTCTTTGCTGATAAAAAGTACAAACGTCATTCATCTACAATACTGTATTGGTAATGAGGATGATAACCATACATTGCATTGCATTCAATTTTTAAAACAAAGAAATATTCATGTATTTACGATTGGGAAATCTTAGGTAATACTTTTAATTATCACAATGGTTAATACTTACGTTGTTTGATATAATACAGTTGACACTGAGAATAGAATGAAAATAGTAGGAGAGAGAGCAAATATTAAATATCGCAGTTGTAAATCTATTCTTATTTTCGTGGGTTTTTTTCGAAACTTATCTTATATATAATTGTAATTGAAGTACAGAAAAGCTCTTTTATAAAAATCCTTGATTTCGGTATTAGCCTATTACCATGGTCTCCTTCTAACAGCCATGCTTAGTTCTTATAATATAGACAACCTTTATGAGTTGTTGATGGATGAATAAGGATAAAGATTAATATACAGCTCCTTCCAAGACATCTTAATTTCCATGTAGAAACACACACTGTTATCAATCGACGATTGAATATATTTATGTATGCAGTATTCACACCTTCAATACCGGAAGTGTAATCAGGCGTGTCAACGTTCTTGCTTACATCATCAAAATCAGAGTAATCATGAAAAGTGGGTAGCACATTTGAACATCGGTTTTTAAGTTTATACCTCAATGCTCTGAATTCTTATGAATAAATATAAACATGTTTTAACAGATTTCACTACTCCAAATATAGAAATTTGAAAAAATTGATCTGCACTTTATACGCGAATGAGGTCAACGCTAAACAGCATGAACACGACAACATGTCAAGAAGAACGTCTTCGGATCCTTAGCCCCACCTACAACCCGTTCATCGGCTAATAAAAATCCACAACGCAAGTGGCGATTAACTTATCAGATGTCCGTTACACGTGGCTTGACATTGCAAGTTGCCACAGTTGTAAAAAAACGCGAATGGGGAACTTGGAGAAGAAACCAGCCGAATTAACCCTCGTAAGCCTAGATGCCAAATACCGGAGGTTTTAGGATCTCATCTAATGGAATCTGATTTAACAGCACACAGTTCTACAACTTTTTGAGGAGCTAATCTTGAAAATGTTGAACTCACTGTACACAACGGCCGAGAGAGCATTGGTGACATTTGCTTTCTGTGTGGTGGAACACGATCGGTTGTAGCTTCTGATAAAGCTCTCTTATTTATAATTGAAAAACCACCCTTTAGAATCTTTTGCCAACAGTAATGTTTTACATTGAATTATGTTAATTGTTTATTTACCGTACTTTCAAGAAGTGGCATTGCACAAAGTGATTCTTTTCTAAGAAATTCAAATCTTGTTTACAAACAGTTCCGTCGACGGCCGTGGCTTCAAATGATTGAAGAGCCACTCCGTGATTTTCATAACATATCATTTACCTTTGATACGAACCTAAATGTCATATGTTGTGATATAAAATCAAAACACATTAACTTTTTATGTCCAAAAGACATAAATCTATGACAAATACTGGTTTTCCATGAAAATCTAAAAACAGCCTTATTAATGCACAGAGGTTTAGATATCACGTCTAATGTACATGGATACTAGTTATATAACCTAGCAAACACTATCAACTCCTAACTGGCCTCCCGGCTGTTTTAGATAAGTCTTCAAAATTACGTTTGTCTATTTGACTCGCGCCACTGTCCAGTTATCGATCAGAATTGCGATTTTCTACCTTCATATTGTCGCTGTAAAAAGACAATAAGCTTTCAAATGTGTCATTTTGGTAAAAATCGATACTTCGCGATCAAATGACACCATTCATTAGGTTTGGCATATATGACTCCAACAACTCACGGAGTGGCTCTTTAAGTTTATTGAGGTATGAACTGAACTTCTAAAACAGTGTTCAGCGAATCAGATTGATGCAAAGCAATTTCTATTTATTTATATGGGCCCAATAGGAGTATGGCATGGCATTCCGTTTAGGGGGCTCAAACCTATTCCATCTTCTTCTCCTGAACCACAGGCTTAAAAAACTGAATAGGTTTGAATTGACTATTTGTTCAAATGACATTGTGATTGTGAATCTACTCTCTATCTCAAAAGAGTCCTCAGTAAATTAGGATGAAATATGGTAGATTTGGTGAACTCTGATACTCCAATCAAAGACCTGCAACCTGAAAACACATTTTCTCCTTTTCACCAGACTGAAAAGGTCTAGAAAATTTTAATGTCTTGGGCAACTTCTTTGGGCTTTGAGGAATATGAATTGTAGATGATAGTTTCGATCGAGAATTTACCGTCTTATGGCCCTTGCATGAGTAATTGAACTTTGTACCTTTATGATTTTCCCTTGATTAATGACACAAAGGTTGCTGATAGACCTGGGTACATAAGTTGTTAAATTGTGATATGATTACATGGTCATCAATTCCAAATATTTACATCCTGCAAATGAAATAATACTCAGAAATGACTTTCCTTTTCCTTTGTAGTATGAATGACATGAAATATTTGCGGAATCAGACACAACACGGAAGTATCATTAATCCCAACCTTAGTTTTGAGACTTGATATGAAATGAAAGCTTGGTGCAGCAATTTTAACTCAATAAAAATGAAAAGTAGAGAATGAAAAATTTAAAGGAAATTAGTCATGATAATGTCACCATCAGCTTTCCAAAAACTCATTGTGTAAACTTTTGTTTGAGTGACATTGATAGAGAAATAATCATTTTATGGAGACAGTTATAATCACCTGTGAAGAAACAACATTAACAACACAGTTTTAGGTTAGGTATTGGTTTGCAGAATTGAAATTATTTTGACCATTACCTATCAATTATATAATAACATATCATGTTATCTATTCTATCGTCCTTTCCGATCTCCTACAGTGTCATATTTGTATGTATTCATTAATATTTCCTCTCGCCATCTTACTGACTTGACTTGGGGACTCGCTTCTGAGCCTGCGAGAGGTACTCTTTCAAATAATTACAAAGGAAGGATTTTCATATTTTATTACAAAAACAGTTAAAGCATTTTACATCAATACACAATTCCTAATCTTACCTACCTAACTATCAGACGTATCCCCATACTTACTCTACTCCCTTAATACATTCCCCATCCTATCCTATGTTGGCACCACCTGTCCAACTTCCTACTCTGCCTGGGTCAGCTCTGCTCTTCCGGAAAGTTACTCTAACTGACCGTGCATCCCCTTTTTAACCCTTGATCACATTAATCTTCTCATGGGTGTGTTTTTCTCTTGACCAATCATTTCTTTACTATACCCTATGACATATGTCAGTCAGAAGTGTACTCTGACCTTCGACCTCGATAACTTCGAACCTTAACCTCTTTGTGACGTCACTACCCTCTTTGTGACGTCACTACCTACTCTCTCTAATTGAATAATACACTTTAGCAAATGCTTAGTAATTCATAACGTCACGATAATGCATTTTATCTCTCATTTATTCTTCTTACCAAGCTGTTTTTGACATAAGAATGATTACATGTTTGGCTTGGTCGTAAATTCCAATTGACCAAATGTCACATATGTCAGAATACTTGGCCTAAACTCATTTCTCTTCCTTGTTCCTCATGATTAATAACTAAAGAACACGCACCTTTTGATCACCTGTCCTATTATGTCTTTTGTCTACACATTTGCTACTTTGAAATAATATTTAACTATTCTAACCTTATTTTAAATATACTGAATATTTCCTAAAAACCCATATTCTAATTTACTTTTAATCTCACTACATAACACCTCCCCCCTTACAAATATGAGTCGCCCTCGACTCAACGAAGAACTAAACATGTAAAGAACCAAGTCAATACTGGGTACACTACGGTAGAGCAATATTCTACCTTAAGACATTATTGAAATAGCCAAAACAAAGTAAGGCATGAAGTATGAATTTGGAATAGTAATACAGTAACCCAATATTGATTGGCAATGCAAACACAGTAATACCCTAATACCTGAAAAAGAAAACATGTAAGCACATATAATATGAAGTCCATCTATAATCACAACAGTTAAGAGTTCATCACATAGCTGTTTGTCCACTGCACTGAATATACGTAACGTTAAAGTTCATAGTGCATGTTTGTCTGCCGTCCTCCTCAGAAAGTGAGTGCGTAATCTCAGGTACTGTCCACCAACACCACCTAGTCATCTTCCATGGCTGAAGTTCACAATGTTCTGCACATCTGGCCATATATATATAAATGTTATCTCAGTCTCCGGAGATGTCTATTGTAGATGATAGACAAAATCCGATAGATATATAAGTGTTCACTGTCCGTTTAATTCACCACGGTAGGCACAATTCCTAGTCACTAATCACCTACTGCGACACCACACTCTGACATCGTAGTCAATATTCTGAGACCCTATTGAAAGTCACATTGGTTTCGTCACCGTGTGTCCTCTGGCGGTCCTCCGTTTGTAGAACTAGTAGGTACACACTCTACCACGGTCCATATATGCGAGACGCCCCTGCAATAGGCACGTCCTCCATCCAGTATCCTGGAGTAGACCCGTAGCTTATTAATACTTAAGCTTCATCCGCTGAAGCCATCTGCCCTCGCGACCCGCCGACATCACGTGACCCATTCGTCAAGAGTATGCGAACAGCCGTGGACTTGACGTTTGGCCAGGTTAATTACATCAATCAGAGAACAGCAACAGTTCCTATAACACTTGAAAACGAATGTCAGAATCCAAACAACATGGACAACAGATATATAACCCCATTACGCACCTGAAACTAATGACCTCTTTGACAATAACATAAGGTCTATCCGCAAAACTTCATGAAACATCATTCTCTATTCTAGAAACATTCCTGAAACACTCAGTCATCGTCGAAGAATCATCGTGTATAATAACAACAGACGGCAACGCATTTCTTCTATGTTATGTAATAGTATCGTATCTCTGTATGTACGTCTGCATGTATCCTACTGCGGACTACACCTGGATAATATACACTTTTGTCCATCGCGGATACGTCTGTAATACCCGTCCTCTTATTCATTATACTCTCCATAAACTCCAATTTCAGGAAGTCAATAGAACTCAGTAAAACCATCCATCAATATCAAATCTATATTCTGACATAATCATGAATACACCTTCATGGTTGTATACTAATTGAATATACTTGTACAACATAAGACTGTGTTTGCATTTCTAATAACATAATAACTTCAGAAAATAAATAAATACCTTGCTCACATAAAACAATATTATGGGGGGTTTTTCTTATCAGACATTTGTGTTTCTTCACATACAATGTATAAAGTTAATTTTGGCTTCAATTCCCCTTGCTTTCTCGTATCTTATAATTTTAAAAAAATTCTCTGTGTATCCTGAAAAATTAGTAAAGATCGAAACAGCCATTAATTTGAAAAGAAAAAGACTGCCAATGTCTTAAGTTGATAAGTATATAGAGAAAAACCTGTCTCAGACATTCATTTTGACTTTATAAAGATGGAAGAAAGTCGAGATCAAGAGAAAGATGAATGAAAAGAAAAGATAGTTACAGTAAAGTCTTTTGCAAGAATGAATTAATCCTGTATGTAGCTTTTATATTTTCATTTCCATTTATTTCAAGGTAATCAAAAGAAAAGCACCAAAAAGAATCAGTCGCCTCTTACGACAGGTCCATTGACGTAATGGTTCTGTGCCGTCAATCAACCGCGGTGCTATTCTAGCCAGACTAGAAGTTATACGTTGGTTTCTAGTCACCCCCGGACACCACACGGGGTCTAGGACCTAATTTTAATGTAAGAATAAAAAGATTTGTCCTAAAAAGAATTAGTCGCCTTTTACGACCGACCTGTGGATGACATTCTTTCAGTATCATCCAAAAGTCTTGGTGCTATTCTATCCAGGCACGGACCGGATGCCGTTGCCACTCCCCGGTCACCAAACGGGGTTGAATAATGTCAACTTTTCGCGCTTACTGTATCTTACAGTTCATTCCGTCGCGTTTCATGTGTATCCCGTGTTACTCGCAATTAATCCTGAACCGTTGTAATGCGGACAACTGAACGATACACGACACGCAACCGACCCGAGTCGCTTTCAAACATAACATGTATTGATCCCAATCGACAATGGACAAATGCCGACCGACACTGTAAATCATAATAATAATCACTTGACTATATATCGGTCACGAATATGTATACAACATCAGTATGATTCCAATTGATTCGGATAGGAATCTCTATAACGTATAGATTAAACAACCGCAAAGTTGTCCCTGAAACCAATTTCTTTAAAATCCAACGCAACATGCATTTCATTTGGAACCCCCTATTCGTTCCGATACTATCAATCTCATATCTTCATACTCATAAAAGTAGATAGTTGTAGTTTGAAGACGCAATCCCGTCATTATGTAATTTTAGTTCGCCGCGATTTCTTTTCCCGCGCACACATCGCAAACGAAGTAACTCATATTTCCTCACGTCTCTGTGAAGATGCCCCTGTCGGCTACGCGTACATACTCCATGATCTCTGTCACCGACTGACATTTCCGAAAACTCATGTCTCGGTACCTGTATCTATACCTTCTCAAGGTTAGGGTCTCATTTCATCTCTCATCGCCCTAAGACCTCGTCTGTAGCTCATCGCAATTGCATAACTCATAAATGCATTTCCGTAATTGTATAACTCGTATTTGTATAACTCATAATCGTATAACTTGTACCACTGCACAATAAGTACCTCAGCTACCAGCTGGCTTTTCATAATCCATCTCACGTGTGGATATGAAATTCATTATGCAACTTCTAGGCAAGTATTCGCCTGCACTATAGTAGACCATTCACCCCTTGTAAGAACTCCGTGTCACTTCTGCACGACATCATAATCTTGTAATACGTCCTCGACGTTTCGTATAACACAGTACTGTACCCTCTGTAATATATTCGTCATAATATCTCCGCACTTGTGGTAAACAAGTCTCTGCTCCACAAGACTATATCAATATAGCGTTTCTTAATAAATAAGGAAATAAATATATCATTACAAATATCTCTCATTGGTATCCATTGCAAAAGATACCTCGTCGTAATTGTAAGTCTAACTACTGCCATCATATCTCAATAAATCATTGTAAGTTCCTCAGCTCTCATCCGACATCTATATTATCAATCTTACTGTGGACTATGCAAACCATCAACACAACCTATAGGCGAACCGTTGCCTTAACCATCTTATGTAGGTATGTCTGTGTAACATCTAGAAACTGATCTCTCTTCCCTGAGAGATACGTAAGCTTCACATTCTGTAATGTAAGCTTCACATTCTGTAATATCGCCGTAACAATCGTCAGACTGTTAATATATACGTTTGTCCACTTAAACTGGAAATAATCCTACATAAATAAAACACTAATTGTAATAATCAACTCCAAATGGTAATTGTAAAGAGCATCTCATAGCAAGTGTGCACCCTTGCGTCCGACAAACTCTCCACACCATAAAGAGATAATTAGTTTTAATTGAAAAGAAATAAACTTCGTATAATCATGTATCTCACACAGTCACCCTTAAAGACTATATCTATTGACGTCTATTCTTACGTCTCTTCTTCGCATTCGAACGTACTGTTTGTGAAATTTGATAAGCTTGTATCAAATCACGTGAAATATTCGTACTAGGCTCCCATGTAGCCTCTGAAACTGGATACCCTTCCCAGTGTACCTTGTAATACGGCAAACCATTTATTTTCTTACTTGACATTATTCGCTGAACCTTATACACCTCTGGTTGGCCCAACTTAATATCCTCATTGCCTTCTTCATCCTCCATATCCTTGTCATCTCGTAATTCACTCTCTATTTTCGTATTATCGTCTTTATTTTCATCAGCAAACCTCACTTTCTTCACACTAGTATTACTCTGATTTACTGTTGTATCCTTTGTATCATCCACCACCTCTACTCTTTCTGCTTCGTCACTGTCAACGTCTGCACCATCCCCTTGTGTATCTCTTATCATTGGATCTACAAAACGCTTAAGTCTATCAGCATGAACCGGTACTTTAAGTAAGCTGTTATCTTCTACTTTACGTAATTGATATGTACAGTGACCCATTAAATCACTAATGTAGTAAGGACCTGTAAAACTTGAACTTAATTTCTTTGATAACCCAGTCCCAACTGCACGTCGATCTAACCATACCTTATCTCCCAATTCATAATCTGGCATTTGAGTTTTTCTATCATAATATTCTTTTGATCGTTCCCGTGCTTTTACTAAATTCTGTTTCGCTATATCCCTAGTTACTGTAACTAATTCAGATATTTCCTGGATGCGCTGTTGAATTGTCTGAGGCATCCCACTATTCGCTTGTAATTCTAAATCAATAGGTAATACTGCCTCTTGTCCGAATACTAAGAAATAAGGACTAAAGCCAGTTCCTTGTGAATGAGGAGTCGAATTATAAGCAAACGTAACACTAGACAAATACTTATCCCAATCATTTTGCCTTTTATCTATGTAGTATTTCAGTGTGACCTCTAAGAAATAATTAAAACGTTCCGAAGCTCCGTTTGTTGCCTGGTGATGACTTGCCGTACGCAGTGATGTAATACCCATAATTTTACACAAGTGTTGAAATATTCGACTTATAAAAGCACTTCCATTATCCGATAGAACTGATTTCGGTATTCCAAAAACACAGATAAACCTGTCATAAAATATTCTTGCTATTTCTGCTGCTTCTATAGTTTGTACTGGAATTGCTAAAGTAAATCGACTAAAACTGCAAGTTATAATTAAGACATGTTTATATCCAGTTGTTGTTACCGGAAAAGGACCAATCGTATCCATGTGAATTCTCTCCCATAACCTTCCTTGAATCGGTAATGGTTTTAAAGGTGCATTACGACGACCATATGCCCTTTTTACTAACTGACATTCCGTACAAGTCTGGACATAATTTTTAATGTCTGCATACATTGATTTCCAATACATCTTATTTCTAATATGCTGAAACGTCCTATCTATTCCTTGGTGACCAGCCAATAAATTATCATGATACGCGGCCAACACCTTATTGACCATAGACTTAGGAATTACTATTTGTTTAATACATCTAGTAGACCAATTACCTGCCGACTGTGGACCCCATAATCGATAAAGCACATTGTCATCAAGAACATAGTCCTTGCACTGTAATCGTAATGTACTTATCTCCTTATCCGTAGCTGTCGTGTAATCCTGCCTCAAATAATCAATCAAAGGACGTAAGGTTGGGTCATCATACTGTTCTCTTTTGACATCCATAATGCCAATACTGTCCCCTATGCCATCATTAACTATTAGATCGTTATCTTTCAAGAATGACTCTTCATCAACTGAATTTTGACTCTTTATTTCATCCCTTTCAATTTCTTCCTGTAAAACGTTGGTTACTTTATCCCTCGCAGTCAATGTAAATAACTGCCCGATATCTTCTAGTGCATTGTCATTACTTGCTGGCAAATGATCACATCTAGATAAGCAATCGGCATGGCTTATGGAACGCCCTGGTCGATATCTAATTTCAAAATCAAATTCTCCCAAGAATAAAGACCATCTAATTAAACGTGCCGACTTTATGCGATTATTCGTCAGATATTGTAAGGCTTTATGATCCGTCATTATAATAAATTTTCGACCTGCCAAATATTCCTTAAAATGTTGAATGCCATTGATAACACCTAATAATTCTAATTCTGTGATGCAATAATTCTTCTCAGCTGGTGATAAACTTTTACCTGCATATGCTATCGGATGTTCTTTACCATCTGCATCATTTTGGGCTAAAACATATCCTAGGCCTTGTAGTGACGCATCAGTAGTCAAAATGAACTCTTTATCCCAATTAGGATACGCTAACACTGGTGGGCTGATTAAAGCAGTTTTCAATTTCTCAAAAGCAACGTTCTTTTCGTCATCCCAATGAAATTTTGTATCTTTCTGTAACAATTGATTCAATGGATGCGCAATTTTAGAATAGTCCTTAACAAACCTTCTATAATAACCTGATAATCCTAAAAAACTTCTTACTTGTTTTTGAGTCTTTGGCGCTGGAAAGTTGGCTATTAAATCTGTCTTTTCAGTATCAACCTGTACCCCATTTTTCGAAAAAATATGCCCCAAATATTTAACTTCTTTAGAAGCGAAATCACATTTATTTGGTTTCGCTGTTAAATTCGCAGTTCTTAGACATTCAAAAACTTCCCTTAAATCCTCCAAATGCTTTTCAAACGAAGTCGAGAAACAAATAATATCATCGAGATAGCATAACGTTGTCTTCCAATTGAGTGATTTAAATACTTCTTGTATTACCCTGGAGAACGTGCAAGGTGCACCTGATAACCCAAATGGCATTCTAGTAAATTTATATGACCCATCCTGTGTCACAAATGTCGCTATATCTTGAGACTCTTTTGACAGTGGAATTTGAAAATATCCCGAAAATAAGTCAATCGTACTAAAATATTCACTCTTTTTCTCCCCCAAACAATCAATTACATCCTCTATTCGTAATAACGGTGCAACTTCCTTTGTCGTACTATACCTATTTATTAACCTCATATCTACGGCTAATCTCCATTCTTGTGGTTTTCCCGGACTACGTTTCTTTTTAACTAATATGACTGGCGATCCCCACGGACTAGAAAAGTTTTCCTCACATATTCCTTTGTCTAACCAATCTCCAACCTGACGATTAATTTCAGCCCGTGCCTGTGGATTAACTCTATAAAAGCGCTGTTTCACTGGTTTATTATCACCTACATCTATCTTATGTTCTAATATTTTACAATGTCCCAACTCTGATAACGTCGTTGCAAAACAATCTCTATTCTCTGCCAAAAGTATCTTTAAGTCACGTACTTGACCTAATGTTAAATCCTTATTGTCCAAATTTATTCCCAATTCCGTAATTATCTCATTTAATTCCTCCTCAGACCAATCCTTCAGAATCGTTTTACTCGGTTTTGTCTCAGATTCTCGAATTTTTGTAATCTCATTTTCTCTAATATGGTAACAAACTGCCACCTGAGTACCTTTCTCTATCGTTATATCTTCATTATGAACATTAAGCACTCTATAATTCGCAACCCCCTTTGGCGCCGAAACTAAACACCTAGCCCCTAACACAACATTCTCATTTTGAACTGACGAAAGAGGTTCGCATAGAATATTATCAGTGTCTAAAACATTTGGTATGTACACCTGTATTATCATTTCCGAATTTTGTGGTACTATCGTGCGTTTCAATACTCTTACAGGTGTAAGTGGATTACAACGTGACTCTTTCATAGCATGGTCATCACTTTTCATCGTAATGTTACAGAGAGGAGAAAATAATTCTTTGTCAGGAAATGTTACTTCATTTGTCCTAAAATTAATAACCACCCTATGAAATCTCATAAAATCCAAACCTAAAAATACAGGAAATATAAGCGATTTTACTACATGAAATGTGTGTTCTAAATGTAGATTTCCTATACGAAAAGGAATTGTAATGCGCCCCAATACTTTAAATATATTCTCACCTATCCCATGTAATTTCGAAATAGTCGACGCTTGTATCTGATATTTTGAAATTAACCCTGTTTCCTTTAAGAGATGTTCCGTTATAATTGATACTGACGCCCCAGAATCTAATATACATTCCTGTACATAAGAACCATCCAGAATTATTTGTAATTTCATTACCTCTAGTGAATTAGCCATCCCTGTAAATGCTTTGCTGTTATCATTACACACTGCGCTAGATTTCACATATCCTGTTCTACTCTTAGAAAACCCCAACCGTTTACCTCTATTATAACAACTAGCCCTCCTTCTTTTACTACCACTACGATTCAATGTTTTCTCTTGTAGTCTCTTAGACTGTATACTCTTTGACAATCTACAAACTCTGGCAAAGTGACCCTCTTTGCCACAATTGAAACATACCGATGTCCTTGCCGGACATACTAGATAATGAGAATTGTTGAACTCACCTTGTCCGCACCTGTAACAACTCCTAGAATTGATACTTCCCGGGTGATTCCTGCCGCTAATCCTTTTTTGCTGTCCGTACGATTTATTATTTATTCCTTTCCGAAAGCCGTCTTCTGTTTTCCTTTCCAATCGTCCACTCCAATCACGTCTCTGGTCCGGAACTCCGCTCCCTCTTGATCTGCTCACCGCTTCATTCCTATTGCCTTGTCTAGCCCAGCCATTATTCCGTAACCCATTAGTCCTCCTTAATAAATCCCTTTCTTTTTCATCTAATCTATCAAATAAGGTCTGAAATCTTTGAAAGCATCCCTGAACTACTGGTAGCCCTGCCTCATCTCCTACCGAATTGGCTAATCTCGCCAATTCTACTGCTTCTGCCAGGGAACTGGGTTTTTGTATTACTACTAAAGATTTAACCCTCGCTGGAAGTCCTTGAATAAAAGTCTCCTTTACATTATCCTCTGTTTTGTTTAGACCTGTTGCTAAAGTAGTTAAGTCTGCTAAATAGTGATCCAAACACTCCCCAACTTGTAATTTTCTACTGTGAAATTTGCTCAGTAAATTCCATTTAGGTATCTTGTGTACATAACGCTCCTTAAATTTATTTTGAATACATTCAAAATCCGATAGATCACTGTCTTTTAAATTATTCAACCACAAGTATGCGCTTTCTTTCATAAAAAGTTGAAAAGCCTTGGCCTTCCGTATCCCTGACCAGTTTTTAAATTCAGCGAATAGCTTAAAACGGCTTAAAAATTCACTTGCTACTGAATGATCTGTACCATTAAAGCTGTCTGGACATAACAATCTATCCACCATTGTGTTCACTATGTCTTCAATTCCACTACCTATGCGCTTTCTACTTTCTGTACAATCCTCAAATCTTCTACAGAAACAAATTTATCCTGTATATATTCTAAAATTTCATCCGTATAACGAACCTTCTAACAACCTTGCGTAATATCATCTTAATCAATGACATTATTTCCTTCAACGATATTTCCCGTATTCAACTCGTTAGTCTCGCCAAGGAGTTTCTACCACATTTATACTTACTCATCATTTTGAGTTATTTTAACTAACCCCACTCGAAAGAAACCCCCTGCATTTTAGTATTGTAAATATTTAAAACCTTCCTTTAATTTTGCATCTCCTACCATGTCATATTTGTATGTATTCATTAATATTTCCTCTCGCCATCTTACTGACTTGACTTGGGGACTCGCTTCTGAGCCTGCGAGAGGTACTCTTTCAAATAATTACAAAGGAAGGATTTTCATATTTTATTACAAAAACAGTTAAAGCATTTTACATCAATACACAATTCCTAATCTTACCTACCTAACTATCAGACGTATCCCCATACTTACTCTACTCCCTTAATACATTACCCATCCTATCCTATGTTGGCACCACCTGTCCAACTTCCTACTCTGCCTGGGTCAGCTCTGCTCTTCCGGAAAGTTACTCTAACTGACCGTGCATCCCCTTTTTAACCCTTGATCACATTAATCTTCTCATGGGTGTGTTTTTCTCTTGACCAATCATTTCTTTACTATACCCTATGACATATGTCAGTCAGAAGTGTACTCTGACCTTCGACCTCGATAACTTCGAACCTTAACCTCTTTGTGACGTCACTACCCTCTTTGTGACGTCACTACCTACTCTCTCTAATTGAATAATACACTTTAGCAAATGCTTAGTAATTCATAACGTCACGATAATGCATTTTATCTCTCATTTATTCTTCTTACCAAGCTGTTTTTGACATAAGAATGATTACATGTTTGGCTTGGTCGTAAATTCCAATTGACCAAATGTCACATATGTCAGAATACTTGGCCTAAACTCATTTCTCTTCCTTGTTCCTCATGATTAATAACTAAAGAACACGCACCTTTTGATCACCTGTCCTATTATGTCTTTTGTCTACACATTTGCTACTTTGAAATAATATTTAACTATTCTAACCTTATTTTAAATATACTGAATATTTCCTAAAAACCCATATTCTAATTTACTTTTAATCTCACTACATAACAACAGTGGCACCGATCCCATTTCACCGTGATAGAATCAACATTTTACACTTAACTGTTCTATTCATTCAAGTTTTGTAAATTGTTACGCATGGTTTTTTTTCTCTGTTTATTGATACACAGGATATTATGATATACAGGAATAACTTTGTTTGAAAACCCTTTCCAAATATCGATGGGTGAGATAGAATATCTATTGCAATGAAAAAGTTTCGATAAAAATATCAAATAGAAGTCACATAATCTAACCAGATAATTATCAATGTGATCATATGATAACGTTACATCTACAAACGTGTTTGATAACAAGTTCAATTTTACTAAGAAATGAAACTCATTATTTTTTACTGTAATTTGAGTAATGTCATTCCTTTTACAGGAACCAATGAAACAATGATAACAATATTCATGTAATCAACTTTTTCAGCAGGCTTAAACCTCAGAATCACAAACATCTGTAATTGGTAAGGTTAATAGTCATATTTCTTATATAAACTTCACTACTTTCACAATGACGGTTATCATTGACTTAAATGTCCACATGAATTTCTTTTAAAAGAAATAAGTCAAAATTTATTAAGTATCAATTTATTTTCTTGAATGATTTCAATAAATTTGTCCAATTTTCTATATATTTCAAATGCAATGGTGATATCTTTTCAACTAAGGATTCATTTCTGCAAGGAAGCATGCCTCTTTTTTTTATGTCAGTCAAGGTAGAAATTGAAAACGAAAACAAAACACAGAATTGATCGTTGTTGGTAAAATGTCAAATTTATACTATTTGATTAACTCCTCGTTTTCTGTGCAATATTTTCTTTTTATTTCCATAATTTGATTTCCTGAAAGAAGATTGAGTGAGTTAATGTTTAACGCCGCTTGGGTAATATTGAGGTGAATCTTGACTAGAAAACAAATCAATCATTAGACTCCTAACGTTCGAAATATGTTAGGACTATTAGTATTAGCATTATTAGAAATAGTTATATTTAAGGAATAAAATATAGTTATGCCATGAACTATTTTAAAGCACTCGGAACAGGGTTTCTAATCCCGCCATAGTTCGACAATTATATTTGATGAAAAAAACAGTTCTACGAACAGTTAGTTTTATCTGCAATGCAACGTGTTCTATGCATCTATGGTTCGCTAGTTGAAGTTTTAACCGCGATTCTAAGACACACAGGTGATGAGAGCTTTCCTTCTACAAATTATTTCGACGAATACACGTTAGCTCTGTCATTTATAAACTTACATCAAGATCGACATACATGATCTTTCCTTTTTTATTCTCTTTTACCTTCTCACAGTTGCCATAAAGTGTAACCTTGAACTTTACATCTAGATTTATTTGGATTTTCTTTTCACGGTCCTTTGTCTTGTATGAGTAAATGTCATAAAATGATTAACTACTGCATTAAGGAGCCAGGGGTGTTTGCCTGTTCATGAAATTTTGGAAGATTGACACCAAAAATAAACTAGTTTGCATAAACCTCTTTTTCATTTTTGCTTTGATAAGATTATCACAAAGCTGAAGCAGGGTTGTAGGTATTCCTCATCTGCCCCAACTTTGGATATTCCGGGATGACGGTCTTGCTGTCTAGTTTTTAATGGGGAATTAACTCTAGGCAGAAGAAATCCAAAGTCCATGGAATGGTTATGCATACATTTATTCACAGGAATGATTATAATAACAGAATGATAATAACATGTAGATTACAGGTGGATGATCCCTCCAGGGCCATGACAATCTATGTATATATACACTCAGCCCCAGGAGTATTGAGAAGTGTCTAGATGGTATCCAAACTCTAACTCTAACTAACTGTAGATTTAATTTCTATCTTGGCTTATATAGGTAAATGAAGGTGATCTCTCATTGGTTAGATTTTTAATCTCGTTAACAGTGTCACTAATAAACTAGCCAGTTATTGTTTTCATTGGACTTATAAATTGACATGTCTGAAAAACTTGAAGATTAATTAGATGAGGTCAATTAAGTTCTTAAGTGGATTAACTTAATTAGCCTAAGGCTTTATCTACTAAAATCACTGTCAGTGTCAACGCTTGTAAAAGGATTATTAATTAAAGACGATTGTCTTAGACGAGTTGTTTACTTTTTAGAATGAAGATTTTACTCTGACATTTTGTATCCTTAGGTGAAAGGTGATTATGAGAAATATGGTCTACTTGTAAAAGATTGTGACTATGTATCTTATGAATAATGATAAATTGTATATTTGAATTGTTAATGTAATTTGGAAATTTCTGTAAATTAATCATACATTTTTCTTATTTCTATAAATATAATTTTTAATGTAATTTGGGTAATACCCATGATAAGATCATACATTGCAGTCAGGTAAGCATCCATGGTACTTACACGACCAGTGTAGTGAGATGCACAGACATTCATATGTTACTCTTTGTCTTATAATAACACAGCTCTCTTAGTGTATAAAGTAATGTCCTTTTATATTCTTTTTTTTTTATTTTTTTTTTTTTATGTTTTTATTTCCCATAAGATGATTTGCATTTTACATTTGTGTATTGTATATTGACAATGACAATTGACATTATGTATTTGTATACAAACCAAAGGAAGAATAATATTCACATTTCACTATTCTTATTGCAGGTAATAATCAATATTCACTTTAAAGTTTATATCATCTTCAGTTCTTAGGATCTTATAGAATATACAGATTCAGTACCATCACTGCTAGATATTGTAATTCAACAATGTACATTTCAGGATTTACATCATTTGCTATTTTAAGCAAGAATTAACATCATCTTCATAAAGATTAAGTACCAGTTTTGCTGCGCTGGAATAAAGTGTGAAAATTGTAATTCAACAGTGTACATTTCAAGATTTACATCATTTGCTATTTTAAGCAAGAATTAACATCATCTTCATAAAGATTAAGTACCAGTTTTGATGCGCTGGAATAAAGTGTGAAAAGAGGACCAAAATGAATAAAATTTCGGCTTACTGTCATTTGTAAAAGCAATATATTTACATGCCTCATAGTGTCTTAATAATTCTTTTTGGATAGAGCAAAAATTTAGTTTCTGTCCTGTTCTGCTAGAACTGTAAATATTTTGTTTTACCAGCAAACAAATGGCATTTAATGGGTTGTTGTTTTTACCCTTAAAACCAAAAATAATATTTTCTGGTGTTAATTCAATACATCCTTCAGTCCTTTTATATTCTTGACGTCATCACATCAAGAAGAGGGAATGTTTTTCCATTGGTTTCACTAGATATATTACCAACATTAAAAAGACGTCATATGATAATAAAAACACCTCAGAGCTCTTTAAACCCTATTGAAGGGACATTAAATGTTTTGTCGGAGCCTCGTATGTAACCGATGACGGCCAATTTCTCTCTTTATTTTTTTTTAATTCAAAAGTTGTAATCACGATTTTCAAATGTTTTATAACAATTCTTAATCATGACAAAAAACAACAACATATAAGCTGTATCATATTGACGGATCAATACATTTAGTTTTAACTAGATTGGCTGTATCATAAAGTTGTAATTACAATATAAGTTATAAAAAAAGGATTTAAAGGTTCAAACAACAAGTTAGGAAAGATGAACCGGTATATTCAAGTTTGAAAATAGAAACAATAACTTCAAAGGTGTTATAATAAGTAATTCATTATGCATACGCAATCAATACTCCTTTCAAATCAATGAAACATTTGACCACAATATTAAAAAAAAGTTTACTCAGAATCTTAAAGGAATGACTACACCTACACTATTTTGAAAAATAAATTTCAAATCTTATTAGCCAAAATTTAAACCGAAGTAGCAAAAGGCACCACCCAAGCACTATATCTAACCACCTACCAGGTTAAGCAAAATAATACTCATTAGATTTTAAGATCAAATTGTTTCCATCGAAACCAGAAAAATAAAAAAAATTCAGTAACCAAGGTAGCAAAAGGCACCAGTCCATCACTAGATCTAACCACATACCCAGTTACGAAAAAAAATGTTGAAAGGATATTGAGATATGGCACGGAGACGAAAGCATCCCCCCTTATATGCACTAAGTTAAAATTGTTTCCATGGAAAACAGAACAAAAATTCAGAATAACCAAAATAGCAAAAGGCACCACGCCACCACTAGACTTGACCACATACCAATTTTCGTAAAAAAAAATTTAATGGTTTTTGAGATACGGTCCAGAAGCGAAACCATGGACGGAACTGAAAACATTATGTCTCCTGCAAAGCTTTGCGGGGGACATAATAAAAAGAGCTACAAGCCTACGGACAACACAGTACAACATCAACAAACATTCATGTTGTCAAAAAAATCCTTCACAGCTTTTGAATACTAATAGATTATCAATTCCATATCATATAATAACAAATATCTTCATAAAATAAAAGTTGACAAAGTGCGAATAAGAAAAGCATTGTCAGTATTTTGAACTGATTAAATTAGAAAACAGATATAAACATAAAAACATTCTGATAAAAAAAAATGCAATTGCCACATACAATATTCAATAAAAATAAAACAACTGAAAATTTTAAAAAACATATATCAAACCTACCACAAGTTTTATTACTTGATACAGCTTCTGTTTATTGAAGTTGCAGGACGTTTTTGATTTTATACTTATAATGGTAAAATGTGTTTACAAGGTGAAATATTTGAACTTCATTGCTGAGCTATAATGGTGGTGTCGATGTGTATACAATTAAAAAACTTGTAATATCAATAATGTTTTTCTGACAGAAACCTGTCCATGAGCTGTGAAATTTTTAAAAGAATGAGAACAGTCACAAACAATTAGTCACGTCACTTAAATCCATTGCAGCGACAATTAAATGTCCATTGAACAGAACATGCTAATAAGTGCTGTAAATAGTTTCTAAATTGTATCTCCAGTCTTTGCACTTTTTCCCAATTTCTGTCAACACTTTTTTTTTTGCGGCTCCTGTTAACTAATGGCAATAACAGATGATCATTTATTCACTAGATGAAGTTTTTATCGTGTCCATTCAAAGTAAGTTAAACCCATCAGATATTCCGAACTATTAAATTCAGTCTCCAATGGGATACAAGCAGTGACCCATGTGTAAAGTGCGAAGAGAAAAGTAAAGTCATCATTTTCAGGTTGAAAAAAAGGACAGAATAAGCTAATGTGGCCAGTCCTATTACAATCAACCCTGTTCCGAGGAATAAGCTTCATAGATATTGACTCTAGTGGGATTGGAATGTACTTTATCAAGCCCGCTGATGTCCTCTCCACAATGTGGTGGACAGGAAACCCTGATAAAATACGTTCGAATTACGCTAGAGTCAATATTTAAAAACTTTTTTTCCTCGGAACACGGTCGATTTTGACAGACATATGTTTTGCATTACTTATAACTACAACTACAAGTTGTAAGTTAAAAGTTTCTTTTCTTATGCATTCAAATTATAAATAAAATAAATACATAGTAAAAATTTTGTTTGATTAAAGAACAAAAATAAAATCTAAACAATTGTACAAATGTAAACACCATTTATCTCTCTACACAACAACAGGAATATGAATGAATGAATGAATGAATACTTTATTTATATGTCCCCTATATATATAATGACTGCTCAGCGGCGCTTGTTGAAGTGGACCGAGAAGAGATAAGTCTTGAGATGATTAAGAAGAGAGTCTTTTGTTGGACAGTTCCTGATATCCATTGGAAGAGAGTTCCACAGTTTTGGACCTGCATAGCACAATGGTATTTCACCCATCTTTGTCTTAGTTCTAGGCAGTTCAAGCAGATTGTTGTCAGCAGATCTTAATGCTCTAGTTGGTTGGTGGAGATGTAATAGGTCCCTGTTATCAGCTGGGGAGTCATCATCATGAACTGCAGAATAGGTTATGGAAAGCGTCTTGAAAGAGATTCGGTGCCGTAGGGGTAACCAGTGAAGGTGTTTCAGGACGGGGGTGATATGGTCAGTCCTCCTAGAGCCAGTCAGCATCCTCCCAGCCCTGTTCTGCACTCTTTGTAGAAGATTAATATTTGATGAAGTAGTCGCGTTTAGGAGGGCATTTCCATAGTCAAGACGAGAAATGACACAGGCTTGCACGACTGTCCTCAGACTGTCATTATCCAGGTACATCTTGATCTTGCTGATCTTGAAAAGTTCAAAAAAGGCAGACCTACCGTACATGTCGACCTGACATGGTTTTTCATGGTCATGTTACTGTCGAATCTCACACCCAGATTCCTCACGTCATTGCTAGGTTTGATCTGACTGTCACTGATGAATATCCATACAATTATTCTCAATAAAACAAATAAAACACCAACAGGTCTGAATCACCCAGTTGAAACAAACAACGATTTACAAACTTTCAGTTGAGATTCTATTTTTTTCCCGTGCCTTGAAAGATCAACCAAATCTGAATGATTCATGTCACTACCATTGTGAGACTTTCCCTCTCTTTCTTGTCAGCTGGAAGAGAAAGAGAAATACATTTAAGAGATTACAATAGGAGTGCCTCTAATCTTCAAATGTATCATTTAATAACAAATGTGTTCCAGAGAAAAGATGTGCAGCAGCTTTTAACAATGTTCTCAAAGTTGTTACTATAATGATTTTATGACTTTACACTTATAATTTTTTTATTAATGATTAAATACTGTGCAAATGAAATTCTGATTTATTAAAAATTGATGCCGATATTGCAAAGACAAGTTGAAATCTTTAATGTGTTCTTAACAAATCAAAGTAAATCAATATTCAAGCCCCATCAAGAAAGCTGTCCAGTAGTGACACACTTGTGTCCTTACTACGGGTCCACACACATATGTTGCAAAGTTAAAAGATCTGCCCAAACTCAATGCTCTTTTTCACTCTTTGAAAAACATGGACAAACGGACAAAATAATACCAGAAAAACAAAATCAAAAAGTCCTGGTGTTGGTAAATTCATGTCTAATTACAAGGACATGACCGCAATCTCAACAATCAAAACTAACAGATTAGTTATTTTGGAAAAAATTATTGTGATTTGGTCAAGGTTACAAGGTCCAAAATCATGGTCATGAAGTTGGTTGTATGTAAAATACAAGGATGCTTCTCATATTGGATTGTTTACAAAACAGGCACAATAAACACATGGAGAAAATTAAGTAAGGGAAAGTACCATTGATCAATGTACATACCATTTTCAGTTTTAAAGGACTTCTTGCTCCTGAAATAAAAGGAGAAATATAAATACAAAGTGAGTTAATATATCAAATCACAATGTTTCGTTTGATCACTGATCATTACATCAGATTGGGTTTTTCAAGGTCTTACATAAAAAATGAACTGAACAAGTTGAAAGTCTGATGAGGCAAATATACACACTAGGTTTGTTGCATAACAATGCACAGAACTTGTCAATGACTTAATATTCTTGGCGTTTAAAATTATCTTAATATTTTCCAAGTACAAAACCAACAAGCAGCTGACATAGTCAAGCTATACCCCCAGCAAATAGCAAATTTAAAAAAAATATTATATATACACATTTTATCTAATTCATTAAAGGTTTTGTCATGACCATTAGAATCAAACATACATTACTATTTTGATGAATCATATGCCAATTGCAATGTTGTCAATATATAAGGACAATGTTCAATCAAAACATTAAATAAAATCAAAATAATTTTGACTAACTCACAAATCTTTTCAAGGAAATACTTTTAATTTTACATCATGATACACATTCAAATCCCAATAGATAAAGAGCATTTTTTCAAATCAACATTCATGAATTTCTGGATCACTGTGGTGAATTAGATCTGAAAAAAGCCAAACCTGACCAACATCAGAGGATTAGAAGTTATGAGCCGGAGAGGATGTGAAACAGTTTTCTAACAGAGTCCCCATTTTTTGCAAAAATTGAAAAACACAAATTTTCCAGACTATTTTCAAAATATTAATCATGAATCATTAATCATTTTAAGGTTAAAGGAAAGAAAATGTTACCTTCTGATGAATCTTCGAACATAGACGAGGACAAACAAGGACACGATCAGAACAATCAGGACGCTGCAATGTGTAATTTCAAGCAATGGTCATAAACATTGAAGTAATCCGTGTATACAGGTCAATAACATTTGGGCAAAATTTATGATTTGATTGATGAAGATTATCAAATGAGAAGATGTCAAAGAATTGAATTGTTTACACACAAAAATAAGATACTTTCAAATTACCTCATAAAACACATTATCAGGATGATCAGGAGCAAATTAGAAACAGGCATATCCTTGACTCCTGAAAGAGAGGTTTTGACAATTTATTCATCCACTTTGTAAGAAATAATTTGGGTCAAAGTCATCAAACAAAAGTAGACATCTAGAAAGTGATTTTACTCAAAAAAACAGATGTCTCCCCCATACACCATTTCAGCATATTTGTTTTTTTGAAAAGTCAAATAAAATTTAAGAATTTTTCTATAAAACAACATAAACTTTGGGTTTTGGTTAATCAACATCTCCACAGTTTTGACAAAATATTAACTATATATGATTCAATTTAAGATTAATAAAATATGATTTGAAAGGGGGAGGGACGACATATTTAGTCAAGGAACCTGTTCACAAATACTCTGCAAAACAATCATTTTCAACACATAATTGTTTGGCAATATGCAAGTGATAAAAAGTGCCATGCCGATTTAAAATTAAAACAGAAATTAACCACTCTGAAAAAAGCAAATGTGATTTTTAGAATGATTGACACAGGTGATAGCAACTAAAATAATGCAAATAAAGTATTTCTTTCCAAAATAAATGTTAAAAGATTGTGAGAGCATTATGTGTTTTTAATGCATGTGAAGTAGATTTCCAAACTATGTCAACTAGAAAACATTGACAAAAATGCAGGTCAGGTTCTATAGCGAAATGTTATTTTCGGTGATGTTTAATAATTTCTTTCATCACCTACATGGGAGACAACATGTTTGTTTATTAGAATAATTAACATTTTGTCCAAAATAGTAGTCAACAAGTCAACAGATTTGAATGGTTGAGACATGTTGACGATGTGAAGTACGATATCCAGCACACAAATATCTGATAGTTGTGGTTCAGAGGAACTTGCTCATATTGCTACCCATTATGGAACAACAGAGGGAGTTGCTTCAACATGATAATGCTTAGCTACTTTACAAACAGCAGGCATCATAGTCCAATAACAGCCAATTATCAGGCAAAAACTTTCCCAATCAGATCCTAGATCGTAGAACACCAATGGGAGTAACTTGATCTATTTCTGTATCAATTTCACAAAAGTCACATTTACGACTACGATGACATAACAGGTAGCGCTGAGAAAAATTTGCAGAAGCCATTCAAAGACTCATTCATGCATTGCTGAGAGAATGCCAAGCTAAACTTAATGTCAATGTCACCCATTATATCTAATGATGTAGACGCAACCATAATATCTTCAATATGAATGAACTATTTATCACACACAGATGCAATATTCAAAATTCCTTTGAGACAAAAATCAAATTGGGCATTATGCTTCATTACAAAATTATCCGTTTTTCCTTACGCCCTTGCTCACTTCATACAATTTCATATTATACAAAATCTGTTTTAATATGGTTTGTATGACGAAATGCTCCCTCATTAAGTTAAGATATTAGAAAGTACTCTAACACAACTATCTCACGCTGCTGTTGTCGACAAGGTTCCTCATTGATAATGGCTTATCTCGAATTTCCTAAGTAACCTATAAAGTTTCTAAACACTACGTTAGGCTAGCATATCTTAACTTAGTATTTGTTCATCACGACAGTGTTGACATAGATTTTCTGCACTCAATAGTTTCTAGACTCTTTTCATTTCCTGCTACAAAATGTTTTGTGTTGACAGTTGGTAACATAAGTAAGATAACTCTTTCAAGAAAAAAGTGGAACAAGATATAAGATTGTTCTTTATTCAGATATTTACGAGGTTGTAATGCAAACCGTCTATCTATCACTTTGCACATTCGTCATCATTTTTAATATTTTTTATGCAAGCTAATTAAAAGGGAGAAAGTGTGAAAATGAAAAAATAATGAGGAAGAAAGTTATTTTAAAGCGCTGCAATAACCTACTTGAAAATAAACACCAGAGTAAATTATGGGCCAATCATTTCAAAATGAAAAAAAAAAAACCACAAAATGAGCACAGGTACAATAGGATGAAGAAATGAAAAGAATAGCAGTTTTGAATTTTGTAATGCCTTGACTTCAAGGTCGTTCATATCATGACTGATTTGACGATAGTTAAGTGTTAAAAGAAATTGAAAAGATAACATGGACTTTCTGAGCCATTTTCCTCTATGACTTTTTCTTAATCCTTCCGACAGCAAGTTTCCAAAATGAAATCAGTAACAATGAATTTTGTAAACACAACAGTAATGTACAAAATATGGATTCATCTTATAATGAGGTAACTTAAGAATTAATATAATGTATTGTAGTGTGTGATTCCGTTTCTGAAAATCCTTTCAAATTGTAAAATGAACAATAAATCTAGTGAAAACTAGACCTAATGTTTACATCCCCTAAGTTCTACATTACTGACTCTGAGTCAATAATAAAACACAATTCCTTTTATACAAGTTTAACTATAGAAAGTTGTTGAATAAGATGATAAAATCACGATTCCTTTTTAAGTTAAACTATATAAAGTTGTTGAATAAGATAATAAAATCACAATGATTGGATCGACTTCAGACGTAGGCGGAATACTCTTGAGAGGAACTTTCTTAAACCATCACATATTTCTTTCATGTCCAAACACTAAAGCAATCACCGTCAAAATTTCATCTACATGAATCACAAGATAATGAGGACTCAGAGTTCATCTTTACACTTTCTATTTTATACATATATGTTTGCAATGAAATAAGTTACCATGGTTTTTGTGTAAATAAATAAAACATTAACATAAATTTGTAAATTGCATAAAAGTTATCAAAAGAGTTTCACAGATTAGTAGCTACCAGTTCATTTGAGATTTCAATCTTATAATATTAACATTTTGTGTTTGTTGTTTGAAAAAAAAACTGGATATTACATTGTGAAAACAATTAATTCACGATTTATTTGTTTAATACCTGTTACTTGCAGCTTCTCACAAGCCTGAGACTTATGTGTGTAGCCACTGATGCATCCAAATGTACAGACCCCGTCGTGTTGGTTACAGAGCCTGCCCTCACAGAATCCATTACAGGTGTAGTTACAGATCAGTCCGTGATATCCAGACACACATCCAGCAGAACATTCTCCTGTTGCCCTGTTACATCTACCAGACAGACAGTTGTCACTGCCCTTGTAGTTACATGTCAGTCCATGAAATCCAGACACACAACCGACTAAACATTCTCCTGTTGCTTGGCCACATCTCCCGGACAGACAGTGTTCATTACATGTGTAGTTACATGTCAGTCCATGATATCCAGACACACACCCAGTAGAACATTCTCCTGTTGCTCTGTCACATCTACCAGACAGACAGTTGTCACTGCCCTTGTAGTTACATGTCATTCCATGATATCCAGACACACATCCTGCAGAACATTCTCCTGTTGCTCTGTTACACGGATTTCTCGCTGTCTCCGGTGAGAGGCCACATTTAGCACAGCATTCCATATCACATTTCTCTCCAAACAAGCCTTCAGGGCAGGGATCTGTATCAATGAATTATTTCATTTTCACATAAGATTAAAATGATAAAGTAAAAGATATTGTTGGTAGAGCCACCGGCACTGTATGTCAAAGGGCTTTACCTGGCGGCCAGGGTGTCTACATGAATGGTTTATCTTTATATCATTTTTTCTTAAATAATCTAAAATTAAAGAGTGTAAGACAAAAGTGCCTGTACTTTCATCCGAACCTGCTGTTTTCGAAAGTAAGTTTGAAAAGGTGACAAGTTGATTCTTTATGCCTGATAGTTTCGAGCTGATTTCAATGAGATTGGAAAAGAATGTAGATTATATCACATATTGATATTTGACTTGTTACACATCATGCCAAAATCTACAATTTATTAGTGAGCAAGAAGGTTTTAAACACCTTTCTAACTTTGTTTTCTTTGTTGTTTTTTAAGTTAAATGAAAAAGGTGTTTAAAGCCATGGGCACTATAACCCTGTGTCACTAACATTATCTAAAATCAAAACTTGATAACAAGTTTATACACGGTATTGTCTCTTTCTTTCTGAAAACTTTAAATAAATCCCAAATGTTACCATTTATAATTACCACTATATGAAATACAATTTAAACTTTCAAGTCAGTTATTGAGAAAACATTAAACGAGTTATGTTGCATGAACAGACGGACATGCCTGCCATTAGCCGATTGAGGCTAGCAGGTCAGAAGAACTACCTGGAATCTTTGTATAAGAATTTAATATCAATCTAAACTTGTAATGAAATAATTGCTATCTGTAGGTACCTTGTTCTTTGCACAACTCGCAGCCAGACAAACATTTGTAGATCAAGTTCCGTCCTCTGGGGAAACATGTTTCACACTTCTGGTCACAGTTGTCTCCATAGTAACCTCGTCTGCACCTCAAGCACTGTCCAGTTTCCCTGTCACATTTCTCATAGTTTGGAGAACAAACACTGCTACATCCCTCCCCATACCGACCTTCTGGACAGAAAGTCTTGTTGCAGTAGCCACACTGTCTGTCACACGTCACACAACCTTCTGGACAGGGACGAGTACACTTGGTGCCACAGTAGCCAGCCTTACATCCATCTGTGCAGGTTATAGTCGCAGATGTTGTGTTCACCAGGCAGGCACTATTCAGACAGTTGGACGGACAGGCCTGGTCACAGTATCTGTTCATGTATCCTGGTACACAGCCTAGGATACATTGTCCAGTATCGTAGCATTTCTCTCCTAGGCAGGTTGAACACTGGGCCGATACAGGCGGTAGGAGGACGAACAGCCAGATCATACCTGGTATAAAAAAAAAATTAACATTGAAGGGAAAGGGTTTAAATTATTGTGGCCGTTTCCATCCTTACCATGTATATATTGTTAAGATAGTGTTATTTTCCTTACAACTTGAAAAATACTTTCACTTCCCCTGCTATTGATCGCCTGCTTATGAAAAGTTTGTTGCATTTTCTTTATTTGTATGCGAGGCTGAACTAAAGAATTCTTTAAGAGTTGTTAGGTATCTCAGAAGAGGGCGCTGCACTTAACCTGGAATTTAGGCAGAGGTGCTCATCTTTATTCAACATATTAAAAATAAGTTTACCATGCTTTATATCAGAAAAATGAGATTTGCCTTGTGACTGATTTCTTTAGACAATAAGCGATTAATTGTGTAGGATTCCAAAGGCATTAAAAGAAAGAATCATCTACATTCTATACAGGATGCATGGTAGGTTCAATTAAAGTGCAAAGTGGAGAAGAAGTCCTTGCATGCTTCAAGTAGTGAAATAGACACTGACCACTGACATTGAGTACAACAGGCACTAATGACTTTGTGGGTGACGTGAACATTAAATGCCTGTATTTGGTCTCACTGACATTGTTAGCGGGTGTTTTTCTTAAATAAATAATCTGTCATGACCTTTAAAGTAAAGTATAAACGTTATTCTTTCCCTAACATATCAATTAATTTATCAATGAAATTCTAATTACCCCAATAATACGGACACCTGTGTTCAAATATATCCCACAGACAAATACTTTTATTGTATGTCTAAACACATATTTCCCCTGATAATAGTGCTGTTATAAATTAAGAAATCAACAATTATCAATGTGTGCATTGTACTAATTTTGAAGAAATATGTAGGCCTACATGCATATTTAAATGTGTTTGCCAGTGCCACTGAAGGTTTTCAGCATGAGTACGCTGAAGATATGCGGGCAATGTTTTACTACGCCCGACATTTCCATTATCATAATTTTGATAGATTTAAAAACTGTTTTCTGAAGTTTAGTTAATGACAAAACGACAGTCTGATCAATATTTTGGTTTCCAATGACAAGCTTATGTGAGCTGTAGGTCGAGAGGCTCTTCAACCTGTACGATTATTCAGGGCATAGTGTAAAACCTGGGTGTTATTTTTTGATGATTGGCGGCTGGCGTTTGGAGTTTGAGACTGGTGATTGTCGGTTGGAATTTGGCTGTTGGCCCTCTTGGAATATGACAATATTTTGATATTTTCTCATACATTACTCAGATTGGTAATTCAAAGCAGATATTTCTAAGAATTCGGCATCCTGATAGTAATTAAATCATGTTATAAGGGTTGTAGTTTATTGCTGTATGAGTGGTGATGCACTACATATGCCCAACAAACCTTATGACCAGACGTTGAAATCGCTCGCTCTTCCAAACCCGTAATTTAAGACCAATATAATGTCCTCAAAGAAAAACCATACAGGCAAACAACATGCAGATAGCAAGGACCCACTGGAGGCGACCAAGGAGCTTTTCGAAGCACTCGGCGTGAGTAACGTTCACTCAATGTTATTTACAAACGTACATCGCCTTCCGCGCACAAGCACAGACCCGAAAAACTTCAGGCCGAACATGCCGAAGCCTATCGTGGTAAGTTTGTAAAGGCGGCCGACAGACAGCTCGTCTTCAATGCTGCTATCAAAGGGTCCTCTTACCTTAGGGATCACAAATTCAGTGTCCGCACAGATTTACCTATACCATTGAAAAAATTACGTGGACGCCTTGCAAATAATGCTTTTGACCTAAGAAAATCAAAGAATGTCCAGACGAGAATACAAGAAAGAGGGATTGAGGTGTTTTTGGAGATTAGAAAGAACGCCCAAGACAAGTGGAGGAGGATCGGCCTGGATGAAAATATCTAAGATGTGATTCAGTCTGATTGTGGGAGGATTTGCTAAGAGCGACTCTAGACGACCCTAGAACTGAGAGGGTGAAGAATTAACCGTAAACTATCTAATTAATGTCTTGATTTGCTTTTGAATTTATGTTCTCATTTTCAGAGAAGTTTTTTTTTATAATTTGGACATTTGTTTAACATTTCCTAAGTGTGAAGCAGGAATACATCGTTCAGCAATATTGAAGTGGACACTAGTTAAAAGGCTTGTTTTGTAAACCAACTCCACACGTCTGACTCTATATTGAGATATTCACTGCGGACCAAACCGGATGTGCTTCATACAGGATGTTGACATGAACAGATGAAATGTGAGTTGCTGTTATTCGAATGTCATATCATATCGGCATTCTCATGACTTACTTGAATTTCTGAAAGTTACTGTTCTACTGCTTGATAATGTCTATCTTGATGACCAAACAAATACAAAATAACAAGCGCTTGAGTACTGTATTGATTAACTGTTGCGTACGGTAGTTTTCTCTGTTTTTGTTTCTTCTTTTTTTTTTTACTTTGTTTTGTCAAAATTGATTATTATTCACGTTGTATGTCTAGGACAACCCCTTAACACTTTGTGTTTAACAACATTTACTGGTTTTGTTGGAACATAGCGCCAGTGCGTCGCCTTTTTCTTGTTTTTATTTATTTTTCCTTTTTTTTAAATTCTTTTTTATAATTGAAAACACATGTTCCCATATCTTATATGCAAAAGAGTCATCTTATGAAATATCATTCTGGGATTTCTTATTAAAGCCAATGACACTATGTCAACATCTCTCTAGAACCATATATTATAATAATATCTCTACAATCTCTTTTAAAGATAATGGGTAATATAAAAAAGATAAAAATGATATCAGCCAATTGCAGAGGATTAGCCAATAAGAATAAAAGAAAAGAACTTATGCATATTTATAGAAAAAAAATTATTCAATTATCTGTTAACAAGATATCCATTTGGCAAAGGAGGGTGTGAACATAATGAAAAATGAATTGGGTTTGCAATGTTTAATTGCACCATTTAGATCCAATGCCAGAGGGGTAGCTATTCTTTTTAGTAATAATATTGATGTTGAGATACACCAGACTCTTGATGATGAATGTGGTAATTATATAATTGCAGACATAACAGTAGAAGGAAAACGGTTCACCCTTACAAATATCTATGGCCCAAACAGTGATGACCAAAAGTTCTATGTCAAACTTTTTGATGATATTTCTAACTTTGATAATGAATCAATAGCAATTGTTGGTGATTGGAATTTGGTCATTGATCCCACATTGGACTTGGAAAAATTATAAAAACATAAACAATCCAAAAGCCAGAAAGATAGTTTTAGATGAAATAGAATCTTTAGATCTAGTTGATATTTGGAGAAAACAAAATGATCATTTGAGAAAATTCACTTGTTGGAAGAAAAATCCGTGACATCAAGCTAGACTGGACTTCTTTTTGATATCAGAAGGCTTGTTTAATATCTCCCTTGATGCAGACATAATACCTGGGTATAGATCAGACCATTCTGCTATAACCTTTACATTTTCAAATACATTAAATCAGGAAAGAGGGAAAGGATATTGGAAGTTTAACACGTCTTTACTTTTACAAAAAGATTATACTGATTTAGTTAAATCAATTCTGAGTGAGACAATAGAAGAATATGCTGACACAGATGAAAGTACCAGTGATCTAGAAAATCAAATTAAAGATTACGAGAACACAATTAGAAAAGACTTTCAAAATATAGATGAATGTCTACTTGCTGATCTATCAAAGGCTAAACTAGAACTACAGCAAATTAAAGAACATGAGATAAGAGGAATACAGATAAGAAACAGAGTTTTATGGTATGAGGAGGGAGAAAAGCCAACAAAATACTTTTGCAATTTGGAAAATAGAAATTATGTAAGTAAATCAATAAACAAGATAATAACAGATAGGAATGAAGACATTACAGATGGTGATTTAATATTAGCTGAACTTAAATATTTTTACAAAAACCTTTATGCATCAAATATGAACTTTGACAATGAAGAAAAATTACAAAATGTCATAACCCCAATCTTAAGTGAGCAAAGGAGACAATACCTGGATAGGAAACTGGACATAAATGAAATTACATTAGCAGTTAAAAATATGAAAAACAATAAAACACCAGGATTACCGGCGTAGATGGATTTCCAATTGACTTTTTCAAATTTTCTGGAAAGAACTTAAGACTTGAATTTTAGATTTATTAAGGATGTTTTATAATAAATAATTTATAAATAATACAATGTCTCTTACCATGAAGAGGGCTGAGGGGTGTTATCGCCTGCATACCAAAAGCTCATAAAATAATCACATCATTGAAGAATTGGAGACCAATTACTTTACTAAATGCTCTTTATAAAATTATCAGTGTTTGTATCTCAAACCGCTTAAAAACTACCTTGGACTCTTATACATGGTGATTAGACTGGATTTATACCGGGTAGGACCTTAAAGTCATACTCTCATTTTTGTAAGGCAACTAAACTAAACCAATTATTCTTCACGAACAAAATCTGATCACTAGCACAAATATTTCTTGTTGCGTTTGCAAAGATTTTCATTTTTATGCCCGTTTTACAGTTTTAGATGAAGTAGCTTATTGGGGTAAGCCGTTTCAGACCGATGAGGTACCGAATCAAGTGCAATCCCATCGCGAGTGCGAAACACCGGAAATCTAGTAATTGTAGCGCCGATACTTATGACAGACGCATTCTTCATTGAGTTAACCACCTTTTTGTTATTTCAGTATTTGAAAAAGGGTAAGGTATAAGCTCTTAAATTGGATATTCACCTGGGAAATTTTATGTGTTCTTCGTCACGGCCTTAGCGAAATGACATGGTAAGGACTAACGCTTGCAAAACACGTAATATTAGGGTAGGGTAGAGTAGTTTGAACTTAATTAGTGAGGGCTAGAATGCCTGCAGAGTTCTGAAAATTGTTGCAAACGTCAGGGGAAAGATTTCTGTGAGAGGTGAACTATTTGTCCGGCATACATTACAATTTGCCTTGCAAAAATGAGACAATGGCTTTAAGTGAAAATACAAGACTGTTATATGATATCATGTTTGAAACAAAGCAAAGAGGCATTCCTGGATTGTTGGTACTCATTGACTTTGAGAAAGCTTTTGATACGGTTTCTAAAGATTTTATTATTTCAGTTTTAACTAAATTTGGTTTTGGTCCACAAATTATAGGTTGGATAAATTTATTGACCTATGATACAAGATTCAAGATTCAAGATTCAAGATATTTTATTTGTAGAAAGGCCAAAGACCCAAAGTACAAATTAGATTGCAAGAATATGTTACAGAGTTACCATTTTTTGTTTTATACATTCAAATACATGTTTAAGGAATTTTGCAAGATTAACAAGAAAGATATTATCATTCAAAAGACATGAATTTGAAGCATTATCATTAGTGTTGCTTTTACAATCTGGGATGAAACGTTCTCACTCTTTAGCAAAATAAACACAGTCATACAATACATGTTTTTCACTTAGTGGTACATAACAGTTTTTACAGATGAGGGTGTCATTACTATACAATTTTTTTCTGCTCAGAAATCCACTTCTAAATAAGGTTAATACACGTCTATGTTCACACGAACTTTTGTTTAACAAATAATTTTCACAACTAAGTAAAGACTTATGGGAATTATAAAATTTTAGGGAATCACTTTCAAGAGAAGATTGCCAATTCTGATATGAACATTCTCTAACACGTTGTCTAAAAACATGAACAAAATCATCGGGATCTCCCACTGCTTGGCTTATCCAAACGAAGCCGAAGCCATACCGATATAATAAATATTTGACATGTTTGACCCAATTTGGTCTTTTTCTCTCAGCAATGGACAGTAACATATTATAACTTTGAAAAGCATACCTTTGGCATTGCATTCTTAACAACCGTAGCCAATATTTAATGCATTTTACATAATAAGAAACATAAAGCGGATACCTCCCACACGCCCCATAAGATACGGCATTTGACGATTTGTACCCAATATGGAGGACAAATTTACAAAACTTTCTATGAATAATTTAAATACAGTTTCTTTCCTCCCAACCCCAAATTCCAGCCCCATAAGTAAGAATTGGAGTAATCTTTTTGTCAAACAAAAAGAAGGAATTCCTTACTGAAAAGTCGAAACGTCTGATTAATGATTTTATTGGCCATAATGCCTTACTTGCTTGTTCCGCGAGCTTTTTACAAGCTTTTGTCCAAATAAGTTTCCATACCCCATCTATAAGAATAATTATGTAAAGCATTCAACCTTCTTTGCAATTTTACAACACTATCTGCAATAAGTATCAAATCATCAGCAAATAACAGAGCAATGAGGTTTAACATTTCATTGGATATGAAAATGCCGTCATTAAATTGTTTTTGCAGATCACACACAAGTTCGTTAATGAAGAGAGAAAACAACACTGGGCTTAGCGTACATCCTTGCCTGACACCACTAGAGCTACAGAAATAACTTGTTAAATGTTTACCATAATTAAATGTGACAGACGATTTAACATTAGAATACATACTTTTTATGACATTGAAAAATTTACCATGAATACCGTTTTGTAGTAAAGTAAACAAGTTTATTTCTATTCACCATATCGAACGCCTTTCTAAAGTCGATAAAAGCACAGTATATTTTCCCTTTTTTTCGAGAAAGATATTTGGTCACAACTGCTTGGAGAACAAATATGTTATCGATCGTTGAATGATCTTTGCGAAATCCTCCTTGATAGTCCCCAATTGTTTTATTTAACTAAAGAAATAGTTCAAGTCGTCCATTCATTACTCATGATATTAAGCAATGATATGCCGCGAAAATTGTCGGGGTCACTCATATTACCTTTCTTGTGTATAGGCATAATGATGGCAGATGTCCACGCATCAGGGTAAACACCAGAGTCGAGTATTTTATTAAACAGAGTTACAAGATAGGGGACTAGTATATTCGCCGCACTTCTGTAGAATTCAGAAGGGATTCCATAATCGCCCGGAGATTTCCCAGTTTTCAGGTGTCTAATGGCATTGAGCACATCTTGGTCGTTGAAATCCAGAGATAAAATATCATTTTGATTTTGGCATGTATCACATAAATCTGAGTTGTGATTGCTTAGGAAGGTTGTTGTTTCTTCGGTAAAATGTACATCTTCTGTATCAGTTGAGTTCAAAAGTTGTCTGAAGTATTCAACCCATGTTGAAGGAGTGACACTATTCTCCATACTGCGTGATGATATATACTTCTTCACTAACCTCCAGAAAGCAGTGCAGTCCTTTTCCTTTGCTGCCTCCCGAATACTAGCACTGATTTTAAGTTTATAATCACTCTGTTTTGTCATGCATAACGATTTTAAAAAGTTCACGCATTCTTTATAGTTTTCTTGTGTTGAAATTTTTCTAAATCTATTCAGATTTTGGTATTTATTCCTTTTTGCAGATTCTCATTTGGCATCGAACCAGTCAGGTTGTCTCTTCAGTTCAGTTTTTTGTTAACTTGGCGTATTTTCTTATCTTTCCCACATTCATGTAGTATTTCTTGTAGCTTGTCAGTTGCCTTATTAATATCTACCTCAACAAAGTTCAGGAAGTCTTCGAACATCTGGTTTGTAGAATTAAGAGATAGGTTACCAACAAAGTTCTCTCTTTCAGCTTCACTCCATCTAAACCTCATTCTATCATGAAATTGGGAGAAGTCACTGCTGTGTTCAGATGTCAATTCCATAGATAAAGATAAACTAGCACTTAATGGCAAGTGATCTGATTCAGTACGGGAAAGAATGTTAAAATCACGAACATAATGATATAGTGATGAGGAAACACACATATAGTCAGGGGTACTACAACCTGCGGGTCCTATGTAGGTAAAATCACCACCATCTGAGAAACGACCGTTTAAAATAAACAAGTTCAACGTTTTACACATGTCAAGGAAGTCACGACCATAATTATTAATAACTTTGTCTTTATATTTACGAGGACCTGGTGTATCGTACACATCATAGCAACCGTCATCTATTGGAAGATAATCTGTACTATCAAAGTTAATGTATTCAGCTTCTCCACCGGTTCTAGCATTAAAGTCTCCATAAACAATATATTCACTATTCGGAAATTCATCTGCTAGGACAGCAAAGTAATTTTCTAGTGTTTCAAAACCATCACTATTCTCCTGGCTTTCAGGTTTCACATAAACTACCTCTATTATAACTTTCTTTCCTTTGATTAAGTTCTCCTTTGATACAAGAAACACACAGTCTACCCAGTCATCATGGGTCCTGTGGAAATGTTGAGCGAACTCATTGTGAATAAATACAGCAACTACTCCGCTGTATCGCCTGTGTTTCCTCTCTTTTTTGACCTATGATACAACCTCAAGTGTTATCAAAAATGGACATATTTCTGATTTCTTTCAAAATGAGCAGGGTTGTAGGCAAGGAGATCCCATATCACCATATCTCTTTCTTTATGTAGCTGAAATCCTGGGTTGCATGATAAGACAAAATGAAAGAATGAAAGGAATTGTAATCGAGGATAAAGAATATAAATTAGGACAATATGCTGATGATACTGAACTTCTTTTAGATGGATCAGAAGAATCTCTATATGCAGCTATGGATACACACCTTTTACCGTATGTTGGGATTAAGGATAAACATGGATAAGACAAAAGCTATATGGATTGGTTCTAAGGCAGGTAGTAGAGATGTTCTATGCAAAGATTTGGACATACAATGGCAAAATAATGAATTTGAAGTTTTGGGAATAACATTCACTCCTGATCTGAGGGACCTCTTGGTTATCAACACTGGAAAACGACTCGAGGAAATTAATAGATTGCTTGCAACATGGAGGAAAAGACATTTGACACTTATTGGAAAAATTACTGTAATAAAAACATTGGCCCTTTCAAAATTGGTTCACATTTTTAACACTCTCCCTAATCCTCCGGATTCATTTATCTCATCCCTTGAGAAAACTTTCTTTAAATTCATTTGGAATGATAAAGTAGACAAAATTAAAAGGAGTACTATGAAAAGGGAATTTAAGGAAGGAGGCATGCGCATGATTGACATAAAATCTTTTGTAATGGCCATGAAATTATCCTCATTGAGACTCTATTTAAAGAAATCAAATATAAGTAAACCATGCAATTTTCCATTAAAAGATATATTGAATTATGGTGCTAATTTCCAGAATATTGTTAAAATAGACAATCCCTTTTGGAATGATGTCTTGATAGCCTGGAAATCATTTTGTAATAAGACTACAATAGAGGATGACAACTTAAATGAAATCTTATCTCAACCCACTTGGTTGAACTATAACTTTAAAAACCTGAACCACTATATTAAACAATGGGCTAAAAAAGGAATTCTTACAGTAAGAGATCTTTATGGAGAACATGGCCAACTTTCTTTTGCAGATTTGTCAAAAAAGTACATGATAAGTGGTACATACTTAGATCTTGATTACATATTCCATATATTACCTAAAGCATTGAAGGAAACCTTAATAGGATTTAATCTTATAGATAGAAAAGATTTTGTCAGTACTTCACAAAAAGACTTTAAGACTTTGACAAAGGGCTCAAGAAGGTTTTATGATAAGCTTATGTCTGAAAATACTAAGCTGCCAGTATGCCACAAATGGGAAAATCTGTTTGAAAATGATGATTTTGAATGGCATAAGTTCTTAACTTATTATAGAAAAAACATTCAAGATGTCAAACTTCAAGACTTTCAGTTTAAGTTTTTGCATAAAATTAATTGATAATGCAATATGCTCCTTTTTCAAGGAGGTTAATGAAAATCTTTGTCATGTATATTAGGAATGTGAGGAAACTAAAAAAATTTGGAACCACCTTCAGGATTGGGTTAGTAGATATATTGATGAATTCCATCTTACTAAATTCTTGGTTTGGTTTGGTCCACTCAATGAAAACTCTCTACTTCATCACATAATTTTATGTGCCAAAAGACATTTATACATCTGCTCATTGAAAAACAATATTCCAAAACTTGAGAATTTTATAAAGATTTTAAATGCATATTCACAATAGAAAGATTTATATCTAAAAGAAATAATACTTATGACAAATTTTCAAATGTAGTGACTGATTAGTTACATTAAAGGGCCACAGAGTATGTTGTTGGAGTCAAATATGCCAAACTTCATAAATGGTGTTATTTCATCGAGAAGTGATTGTTGTTTCCAAAAATTAGCATCTTAGTGCTTATAAGTTCTGTATAGTGACAACAAACAGGTTTAAGTCTCGATTTGTGATCGAAAACCGGACAATGACGCGCGTCAATGACTGAAACGTAATTTTGGAAACTTATTTACAGCAGACAGAAATGTAAAACTGGATTGGTAGTATTCATTAGGACATTTAACTAATATACATGGAAAATGTACGCAGAATTTCGACATCCTAACATTTAAATGTCCGTTTTTCTTTTATCATGGTAGACATAAAAATATCACAATTTGGGAATTTGGGAGACATACACTCGAGTTAGGTAGGCGATTTGAACTAACTTGAGGACAGATGGTAATTTGCCTCTTATTTTAGGAACATAAAAAATCCAAAAACATACTCTGTGTCACTTTAATGCTCTCTTAACTTATTTAAGACACTTGGTCTAGAAACTCTGTTTGTATGATATACTTAGGAGATGTTGAACCTTTATGTATCAATTACAACTTTACTTGTATATATGACTTGGGAACAATAAAAAAAAAACAAACAAAAAAACTGTCACTACTCCAAAATGAGTTATCCCTCTAATATTAAAAGGGGGCGCCCCATTTGTCAGACACCCCACTTGTCAGACACTTAATTTAACAGGTTTACAGAGGCTGTTACCCATCAAGAAAATGAGGTAGCAACTCTAAGACATGAGTGGGTGTGAGTGAGTTGGTGTTTAACGCCGCTTTCAAGATTTTTTCACTTATATCGCGGCTGCTAGTATTATTGCAGGGAGAAAGCCCGCAACACAATTGTGGCTATGAATTGCGGTGAAACCTGCGAGCATCGGCTGCAACTAGCGAACCATGGGTGGTACTGCGCTGAAATTCAGTGTAGCATTGCACCCAAACCTGACTGTGTGCAGACAAAGTTGCCGAGCCCCTGGCGGGATTCGAAGCGTTAACCACTGCGCTATCCCGCCCCTTCTAAGACATAACAGACTTCTTGTAGACTTTTTGATATATATTAAAACTATTGAAAATCCAAATTTGTTGATAAAAAATTAATACATAAAAGCGGGATATGTTGACAATGTGCGTAAAATAATGCCTGATTGTATGTTTAAAGTCATAGTCTCAATTTTGTAAGGCAACCAAACTTGGCTAATTGTTCTTCATGAAAAAAAATCTGATCATTCATACCATTGTTTCCTGTCGCGTCTGCAAAGATTTTCATTTTTAAGCCTGTTTTAGAGTTAAGGATGACACTGCTTATTGGTGTATGCCGTTTCAGACAGAAGAATTACCGAAACAAGTGCAATCCCATCGCGAGTACGAAATACCGGAAATTTAGTAATTGCAGCGCCGATTCTTATGACAGACGCATTCTTCATTGAGTTTACTACTTTTTTGTTATTTCAGTATTTGAAAAAAGGTAAGCTACTGGCTATTTTCATTGGACATATAGCTTTGAAATTTCATGTGTTCCACGTCATGGCCTTAGCGAAATGACGTGGCAAGGTCTAACGCTCGCCAAAGACATAGGGTAGGCCTAGTGCGTTTTGAACTTTATTATTGAGGGCTTGAATGCACACAAATTTCTGAACATTTTTGCAAACATCAGGGGAAAGATTTCTGTGAGTGATGAACTATTTGTCCGGCATGCATTACAATTTGCCTTGCAAAAATGAGACTATGACTTTAAACTTGAGAGAAATATCCTAACAAGGAAGACATTCCTAGTGTGACACCCAGACTGTAGTTAATAACATTCTAACCTCAACATAACCTCTTGAAAAGCAGGTCTAGATGTGAATCTAACAACTATGCACTGAAATGAATATTCTCAGAGGTTACTTTCTCATTTATAATCAATTTTGATAATTATTGATTGATACTATCTATGGGTGCTCCCTATATATTACTAAAGGATGTTAGATATATACTTAATCAGTGTTGTAGAGGATGTACATTAAAGTAAGTAAGTAATAAAGATAGTAATACAGTGCTGTCGGGTAAAGCTACGCACCTAAGAGATAGATGTTCATTCTTCGGGGAAAAATACAGTATATGGGATAAATACCACTTCATTGTTAAAGTTTAGAGCTTCACTGATAATATTAATGTAAAATATTCATGCTGAAATGTGTTTGTCAGTGACACTGAAAGTTTTCCAACGACTACCCCCCTATTCCCGTAGGTGGTCACGTGTAGGCTAAAGATACGCACGCGGGGTTTGAATGCACCATACACTTCCAATATTATGATTTTGACAGATTTTTAAACTGTCTAGGTAAGGACAGACTGATAGTCGGATCAATACTTTGGTTTCCAATAACAATTGTTATGTGGGAAGGAAAACTGCTTGATTACGATATGTTTTCTAGGAATATTGTCAGTTTTTACCGATGTTTTGCCAATAATCAACAATTTAGTCCTTTTTACCTTTTCAAAAATGTCATGATTACTTCTAAATTGCCTAAAGATGCATAGACATAAATTTATTACAAGATAACACTCATCCTGCTTTACTAGGTTAAGTTTTGTGCGAGTGCATATCTTTATCCGACGCGTATCTTTACCCGACACGGCTGTACATAATAAAGCTCTCACATATTAATAATTATGATGATAGGTCAAAATCCCTGATAAGCTGACAGGTCTCAATAGTTTCACCTAGACTGTTTATATTTCAGCTGTATCACTGTCTGGCTGTCCCAGCTGCAAGATATCAGTCATAATTATTCAAAATAGAATGTTTTAACTTAAGCTTAAAGTTGGAAAAATAAAGAATTTAAAATGTTAATTAGGTCAGTAAGTAAAAAGAGAAGAACAGTTATAAAATGCAGACCATCCAAACGAGAAGCCTTCAGACAAATCCTGGTAGAGTAAAACTCAGTCGACATTTCAATAAACAATGTGATCGAAATTGTTAATTCATATAGATTTTGGGAAGCATGTATTGACAAAACATATAGGCCTAGGCCCTAAATCACTTGTCAATGTTAACTTAAGATAGTTAAAAGTTCACTTGAAAGCTGATAACGTTTATCAGCCTCTGCAATCTTTAACATAGTGAAGAAAGTATGTCTCAAAAGCTCAAACTGAAACCTAGCTAGAATGTAAAAAGTCAACAGTTGACAACTGAGTTGTATGTTGAACTTGCGCGCGTTTTGTGACTGATATGAAAGAAGACAAGTCAGCAGTCACATTCCAAAAAGGACAAACACTAACAGCTAAACGCCAAATACCAGCCGACAATCACCAAAAGACAGCGGCCAGGTTTTACACTTTGCCAGTGCTTTACTCACTTGTACTTGAATTTTAAAAACGCCGCGGAGATCGGAGATTCGGTGCCGCACTGAATCGTGGGATTGCATCGGGATAAACAAACCAGTCACGTGACTGAATCGCGTGAAAAAAGAAAACTAAGTCATTTTGGATGAATTTCAAAGGTGGCAAGTCGATTGAAAGACTAAGTGATCTTTTGCGACAGAGAGGTGTAAGCCATTCTGGCAAATAGAAAGCAGAGCTTGTAGCACTGTGCTACGCCTGTATCGTGGAAAATAGGCCTGTGATATTAAGTCCCTCAGAAATCGCGCAGGAAAGGCAAAGTCCTAATTAGGGCTGTTGGCTATCTGAAGAATTAGGAATGGACTCGTGGCCACCTATCATGCAGTTTGAAATTGCTGACTATCTTCTCATTCATCTTGACAATTTGGTAACATATGTTGGTGGATTACAAAGAGGGAAAAGCTTTCAGTTATTCGACAGTCGGTGGCTGAAACGGGATGCGGTGAAACAAGTTTTCTACCATGATATTTCTGCGCAATCGAAATTTTGCTTATTTTAAGCCCCGTCAGAACATTTAACACAAGGTCTGGGTGATAGGCCTAGTTGAGACGGCGACTGGGACTATCAGAAGTGCATATGTTGTAGGCCTACATGCTTTGCAGGGTAGGTACACAGGCCCTCGGATCATTGAAAAAAAAATTGAAAAATTAAAAAAAAAAATTTGAGAACACCCCCTGAATAAAATTGTTCCTCTGTTTATAATATATATACTTTATATACTATTAACAGAGGAACAATTTTATTCAGGGGGTGTTCTCAAAAAAAATTTTTTTAATTTTTTAAATTTTTTTTTAATGATCCGAGGGCCTGTGGGTAGGTACTATTAATTAGTATTAGTTGATAATGAGGCAACCAGTGATTTCGTAGACAAAACGTTTTCGTAGGGTATTTTTGTAGACACGGTGTGTTTGTAGACAGAATAAACGGTGGATTCGAAGACACATTATAAAATTTGAATTGATTATTATTTTAATTTATATTATTCATTATATAGGCTATGTTAGAATACCTATATTTTATCTGTTTAATCATTATTTTGTTTGCAGATAAACCATGCCGTCATATGTTTCCGTGGTACTCATCATGTCGTGGTATTTCCGTGTGAAGTCATTTTTCGCGAGCCGTCCATCAAAATGCGCCACCTAGTAATTATTTACTTTCCGCAATCGGTCTTCTTTGCTCCGAGCAGAAAATCAACCGAAGTTTTCGATGACAGTGAGCATACTACCGCATAATTCCTGAGAAAAAGGATAAACCTACTTAATATTTTCTTTATACAAGATATCATATTTAGTTAAAAACGTTATCATTAGTAAGTAGAAGGCATATACATATGGTATTAGATATTCCTAGACATTCGTCGTGGATGTGCAGTCGCTGGACGCTTGATCGCTAAACCGATCACAACTTATTTTATGTAGAATCAATAAATATGAACATATGGACCTTTTGAAAGAATTCTCAAACCTACCATAATCTTTCTTTGTCTTAGTAAAGAGCACAAGTTTGATGTCTCCCGTACTTGTGTTAGAGACTCGTTTCTAAAGACGTTCAACTGCCATCAAATCTTGCCATCAAAACATAATGATTCATAGACGTAACTTCCTACATGGTATATCATTTTTTTCAAAAGGAATCAATTGAATATTTAACTATTTGAGTCTGACACATTTTGTTATTATAACTAACTGAAAACTTTGCGTCAATGATACTTGGGAGATAAACCTAGTGTGTTCGAAAATCAGAGACATGTTATACTGGATTGATAGCGAGTAAATTTTAAATTGAAACAGAACGTGCATGGCGATTTTAATGCTGAACTCTTTTTCAGAGCAAAATGCACAGTGTAAAATGTTCCAACTTCTGGAGACAAACATGAACTCGTCAGCATCGGGGATGACTCTAAAAGTAGACCACTATGACGTCGTGATAGGGTTTATGACGTCAGAAGCGCTCGCAAAAATGACGTCATTGTTTTGTTGCCGTATTCGAAGGAATGCTACTGCATGCCCAGTAGCGGAAAGCTTAATTTACAATATTTTTTCACTCAAACTTTTTATTTTGTTGAAAGTACGACATAAAATTAAAACAATTTGCTCTCTCCGTGTAAACACACGATAACAAATACGATAAAGTTCTTTTGGAATTAGATTAATCCCACTTGCAAGCGGAATATCGACTCTGAAGTTACCAGTCGGAAGTCAATGTATGTATTAATACAGTGTAAACTGATTTCAGTTAAACAGAGCAACTTCAATCGTGAATTGATACCCTCCGAGTCGGACAAAACAGCCAATCATAATCGAGTATCCAGCACTTTCATGGTAGAAACTCTAATATGAAAACAAATAGTTTCCTTTCATCGCATATCTCAATTAAGATTTTAATTGACCTGTAGAACCTCTATCTATGTGTATCAGCTAAAATTTTTTATCTCTTGCCATTGATGTGACATAGATGACACATAATCTTATTGATCTTCTCACCTTCAATACCTAATGACGAAACAACACCAGAATAGTGAGAAAGAGAGAAAACTTATTTATAAAGGGATTACTTAAATGTGAAGAAAATTAGTTTCATGAACGTCTTGCTTGTATGTATACACGTTTTTGTTAAAACAAATACATACAATACAAGTGCATTGAAATTGTAAATAACAAATCGCACAATCATTTATGAGTGACAGTACATGGCATTTGTACTAGATACAAATAATAGTCTTATCACATATCAAAGACATTTTTTCAATAGCTTGATCATGCTCAAAAGAGAGCAATAAATGAAGTTCATTGTGATCTGGACGTCAAATTTAATTAAAAATGTTGCTAATATTTTATGAATACGGAAAAATTATGAAAAAGATTTTTGAATGACATTTAGACAAACCGCATGTGTCTCACAAGTGGGAGGTTTTGGGATACATGGGATAGCACAAAATCATAATCACGGGAAGGTAAATTAATCATGCAAGTAACCAAGATGATAATATTCCTCTCCTTTGTCGATAATCTATTGCTGTTTGGGAGGGGATATTTTATCATCCATATTAAAATTCAATTTCCTGTTAAATCAGAATTGGAAAAATAACTATAATATTTTAAACACCCAGTGTAAAATGTTTTTACAAATAAAATTAAAAATAGCATGTCCACCGTAAATGGTGTTTAGTCTACAAGCCATTAAACAAAGCATGTAAGGGGTGGGATAGATTCATTCCTTTCATTTCAAATTCTTTTGGAGAAAGTTCGATGTCACATCGATGGCAGAAGCGAGTTCAAATTTCTTAATTATTTCTCTGTAGTACAAATATTCACATAGATACGACATGAACATGTCTTGCAATCATTTTAGTTTATAATGTGTGCAAGATTCACACGATTTGGAGCTTATTCGGGCATTAGATAGACCGTTAATTCTACGGAGAATATAGTGAGAATGCACTAGCAGCTGTGGCCGGCCTGCGCAGGTTGTCCACACAAATGGCTGACGGACCAAGTGACTGAGGCTCGTGACATCATGTGAGAACTTTGAATTCCCATAGGTTGAAAGTTGTAGGCTAAAGATACGCAGGCAAGGTTTGAATACACCTAACATTTCCATTATCATGATATGATAGATTTTAAAACTGTTTCCATTTCTGTTTTGTGCAAGTCCATATCTTTAACCTTCCCTTCTCATTACCCGACACTGCTGTACACTCGAGTTGCCTGTCTTCTTGGTATTTACAAATAATGTCTGTCAGATGATTGAGGTAGGATGCTGGTAAGAAATGATATTATGCTCATTTAAATCATGGTCTAGTTGTTTAATGTGTTTAGTGCTTAAAGAGAGTATTTCCACAATACATAAGAGCTAGAGCAATTTAATTAGTGTGTAAATGAATGAAATATAGTTATTCCTTAACTGCTAAGCCTATTTTTATACCCCCGCCTTACAGCGTAAGCGGGGGTATATAGCGTTCATTCTGTCTGTCCGTCTGTCCGTCCGTAACAAAACTTTGTCCGGAGCATATCTCCTAAACTATACATGCTAGCTTCACCAAACTTCATACACTTATCAACCATGATCCCTAGATGTGCCTTTTGAGGGTTAGACCAACAAAAGATTTTTATTTTTTGCGGTTTCCATGTAAACATGACTAAAACGGCGACTCTATGACCAAGTCCTTTGTCCGGAGCATATCTCCTAAACTATACATGCTAGCTTCACCAAACTTCATACACTTATCAACCATGATCCCTAGATGTGCCTTTTGAGGGTTAGACCAACAAAAGATTTTTATTTTTTGCGGTTTCCACTGAAACATGACTAAAACAGCGACTCTATGACAAAGTCCTTTGTCCAGAGCATATCTCCTAAACTATAAATGCTAGCTTCACAAAAATTCATACACTTATCAACCATGATCCTTAGATGTGCCTTTTGAGGGTTAGACCAACAAATGATTTTTATTTTTTTGCGGTTTCCATGGAACATGACTAAAACAGCGACTCTATGACCAAGTCCTTTGTCCAGAGCATATTTCCTAATCTATACATGCTAGCTTCACCAAACTTCATACACTTATCAACCATGATCCCTAGATGTGCCTTTTGAGGGTTAGACCAACAAATGATTTTTATTTTTTTGCGGTTTCCATGGAAACATGACTAAAACAGCGACTCTATGACCAAGTCCTTTGTCCGGAGCATATCTCCTAATCTATACATGCTAGCTTCACCAAACATCATATACTTATCAACCATGATCCCTAGATGTGCCTTTTGAGGGTTAGACCAACAAATGATTTTTATTTTTTTGCTGTTTCCATGGAAACATGACTAAAACAGTGCATCTAAGACCAAGTCCTTTGTCCAGAGCATATCTCCTAAACTATAAATTTTAGCTTCACCAAACTTCATACAATTATCAACCATGATCCCTGAGTGAGCTTTTTGAGGGTTAGACCAACAAAGAAAGCCAAACTATAGTTTGAAGCGGGGGTATGTGAGCTGTGCTCACTTCTTTACTTGTATTTTAAAGAATCTGTTTTCTATTTGTATCATGATTTAAGGAATATGATATGGTTTAATCTACATTCTTCCAATTTGTTTTATTACATCTTGTGTAATTTACTGACACTTTGTAAATGCAAATTTGTTGATGTAATTCACCTGGAGAACTAACAGGTGTATATTCTATTCTTGAACAACAACAATACATTGGCTGATGAGCTACAGAGCCCATGGCTTTATTTAAAAAAAGTTAATTTCAATTATTAATTCATCATTAATTAGATACAATATAAATACTAATCAAACAATATGATACACCTGATAATGCTCTTGTGAGCTATGATAAGTTTGTCCTTTTTGTTACTGTTTCGTTAAAATTTACAGATTACAGACTCCACTCATGTGTCCTGCACATTTCACTGCTGACTCCGATCAGCGGATTTTAACAGGAATAAGAAGATTGAAGAACTGAAGGGAGCAGTTCCGACCATTTTCTCTTGAGAGGATCAAAGAGAGCGACAGCCACCCAAAAAACTTTCAAGAAGGTTAGTAATCAAAATAATAAATTCTCAAAGATTTTAATGGGCTTAATCATGTTCTCATGTTGCTTAGTGTGATTTTCATTGACTCAAAACATAATGTTTTACAACCTACTTCTTGATTTATGTAGTAACCATTTATGTTTCAAAAACTTTGTGCATTTAGAAATTATGTAAGACTGGTTAAAAAATGTTAACACAATTCCAGAACTTGATAGAAGGTGTTAAGAAAATGTTTTTGCATTTAAAGTTTCATTATTTTCTTTCTAGCATTTCATTTGAGGACAACCCCACAGATGTGTCTCCAAGTTGCAGCAGCAAGGATGCATCCGCTACACCAGCTCCAATGCCTGACCATGATTATGCTGACCCACCGACCAGTACTGTTGACCAGCTCAAATCACTGAAGGAATACACACAGAAATTAGAGAAACAACTTCCAACTGCATGCTCTAAAAGGTTTGGAATTAACCGATTCACCCATGATCAAGATTTGGTACAGTTTTACACTGGATTTCGTACATATGAGGATTTTATTTCAACATTTAATGCACTTAAGCCAACAGCTGTTAATATGGTGCGATGGAGTCAAGTACAGAGACAGAGGAATTCTATTGCCAAATTTTCACAGATTAAAAATGACATTTTCAGAGACGAATCTATCCCATTAATTGATCAATTTTAAATTAAATTTTAAATGTTCTTATGCCGTATCAGACAGGATCTTTTGAAGTAGATTTAGTAGTGAGGTTTGATGTATCTGTTAGTTCAGTGAGTCGTATTTTGGTCACTTGGTCTAATTATTTGTATGTCATGCTTGGGATTCTTCCAGTTTGGCAAGAGAGATTTGCTATCAACAAAGCAATGCCAGAGTGTTTCAAGAGGACATATCCAAATACCAGAGTTATATTAGACTGTACAGAGATCAGGGTGCAAGGAAAAATGTTTTCTAATAACAAGTCTCATTTAACCATGAAAGGACTCATTGGAATCACACCTGATCGCATGATAAGCATTTTCAGTTTACAGTTTCTCTGCTATAGAACCTTATATTTACCGAGAAATCAATGTTTTGGCAAAAACATTGTCAAGGCCACATAAGGTCCTCAGCCGTTGCAATTGGGGTTTATTCTATTCAGTGTAACACTTAATACCAACTTTACCAAGAAAATCTAAAGTGTGTCTAGTTTAGAAATCATCTTATGATAATGAACGCAGCTTTCAAAAAAAACAAGAACGGTGATAAACAAGTATAATCGCGTTGGTGTAGTGGTTAGCATGCTGGCCTATCGCCGACGACCCGGGTTCGAATCCCGGTGGAGACACCAAACATTTGTGACCTGGGTCTCATACCGCGTTGTGTCATTGGGCAAGGCACTTCATCCACATTGCACTCAGTCAACCCAGCTGTATAAATGGGTACCTGAATAAGGGAAGTACAGAAGCGCTAAGTAGCTGCTGTAGTACAATTCCTTCAGGGTAATAATGTACCGCCAGTGAGCAGAGCCTAGCACTGGATATTAGGCGTTAAAATGTATATTATTATTATTATTATTATTATTATTATTATTATTATTATTATTATTATTATTATTATAATAAGTTGTTTAATTGTGAATAATGTCCTCAATTCTTTAACTAATAGGAAACTAAATATTATTCATAATTTGCATTAAGCTATTCACTTAAAATCTAATTTCAAAATTTAACATGAAATAAATGTACAGAAATATTACAATATTAAACAGGAATATCTATATGCCATGGTCATAACATGTTCACACCTTCCTAAAACTATTTGTCAAGAAAGCAAGGGTAATTGCTAAATCTCTATAACACAAAATGGCCCCGTTTACCTTCGAGGAGAGCATGCCTAATGATCAGTTGAAAATTTAGTTACATTCTCATTTTTCTTCGCAAAAAAAAAATTACTGACTTATTTTCTGTCATTGATTTGAGATCTACAGGTTATTTATGTGTCAACTGTCGTAATTCAAAATTATACAGCCTGTGACAAAACAATTCGACAATGTCTTGTGGCTGGAATATCATTAAAAAAACAGTACAAAATTAATCATTACTTTGTCAATGCAAGAAAATAAAATTTTAAAAATTGTCTAATTTGATATACTGATTCTCTACATACATTATCAATTCAACATCTCACTGAACATTGATATATATGACATACATTATCAATTCAACATCTCACTGAACATTGATATGCAATGAGCAAATATATCTTGAATTTGTTTGATTGAGATTATCCATATCAAATGTTTGATTTATAGTGATGAAACATTTTTCAATCTGCTCCATGATAACATAAAGAATAATTCAAAATTTATATGATAGTGATAATTTTATTTAAAATATATGAAGACCCCATGATGATCACTGAATAGTGTGAAACCGGTCGGGAATTGACATTTCCAGACTTTAGTTTTTTATCTATCTATCTATATGTACATATAAATAATTCTCTCTTCTGGAGTGACATCAACCTTCAAAAAGTAATTGTTATATTCAGAGGTAATTGAATTTCTCTGTTTACCTATATGTAGGTTGACTCAAATTGTTCATTGTATAAACTGTGCATTTACAAATGTTCAACTGCATTAATCTTCATCTCCTCCTAGGTCATGAGACGAAATATTGATTTTCTGATGAAATTATACTTTAAAAGAATGAAATAATTCTATTTTGTTCTTATTTTCATTACTTGTAATAGGGACTAATACTAGAAGATGAAATGAATATTAGGGATAAAAATAAAAAAGGTGTTTTTCAAAATTATCATTTATAAATCAAGACATGGTCATACAACATCGACAGTAGCAATGTTGTCAAACCGTCGAAGTGGAGACAATTTAGTGGGGAAATGGGCGTGACTTATATTACACCAACATTGCTGAAAAGCGTCAATTTGTTTGTTTCTGATATCACATTTAAATTAACGTAACCGATTATGCTAAGACCAGGTAGTTGATGCACTCAAGACAACTGCATAGCCGCAATTAATAAGACTTCAAATTAGGAAAATATCCCGAAATAATTTTAGTGCGAATTACACCGTGAAAGCTAATACAATTATACTTTGGCTTATTAAGGCCATCTGTTTGGTTTTTTTATCTTGAAATTTCAAGAAAAAAGTTGAATGATAAGATGATAAGTTGAAATTTCAAGATACTTATGTTAAATTTCAAGATAAATAAGTTGCAATTTCAAGATAATGATATATAAGGATTTGATCTGTCCAAGTCAGCAATACTTGTGTGGAAATCTCCTTGATTTGACGTCCCTACATAGATGTAGATATATATTACAAATAAACATACAAACTTAATCAGTCAATAATGTGTGTATTAATGCATGTGTTTGTGTATGTATTAGTATGCATGTATATGGATGTGGGAATGATGTATATATGTACTTTCTTATGTATAAATCATGTTGGAATTAAGGTTTTTAATATTCTATGTATACATGTAAGAATGGTATATATTTAGAATTGTGGGAGGTTTTGTGTATTCAGTTGATACCTTACATTATGATGATTAAACACAGACCACAATTATATCATTGGAAATTATTCGTGATATGTATGTTAAATATGCTATATTAAACGTGTGTGTGTATTTATACATAAGAGACAGTTATAAACATTCCAACACATTGTGGTCTGTGTTTAATAATCCAATATCAGATATAAAAAAATACATGTACACACAACCTCCCTGAAAGCTACCATCATACATACATACAGTATAAGTACATTAATTCCAACATAATTTACTTGTAAAACAATATATACTCAGTACCAATATAGATAATCTCACTCCAACATCTATATACATTTACAGCAAACATACAGACATTTGGAAATGAGCTGCTCAAAGTAAGATTTAACTTACCGGAAACTGGTACTGTGTATGGGCTAACCGTTAATTCTGTTGAAAAGTTGCCAAAGGTACAACATTTTCAAGATTGAAACAACTGTCAGTGTATGAAAATTCAGTCACTATGCTTTCATTGTGAAAAACGAGGATGTATTTCCATGCACAGTCTATTTCCCGCACTTTGTTTGTCAGTGACGTCACAAGGAACTAAGTTTAACAAAATGATTACAAAAATATAACATGAACAATCGGTTGCAGGAAGGAAGTTAACATACTGTCGTGGTTGCTCTCATTTTCTTCCTTGAAAATTTTGATTGATTTACATTTTTAAGAACAACAATTAATTACAATCTATGAAACAACGGAGTAACAGGTTACGTCTATTGAAATTTAGCGTGAATAATCTCTCTGCTGTTTTTAATCAACGCATTTTCATTTTAATCTTGAATGTAATAATAATAAAATTATTTATATTATTTATTTTTGTGTAGGTCAGAGAGGTAGCCAAGACAGCCGATTACTTCAAGTCCTCGGGTGTCATTGCGGAGGAGATCTTCAGGACAGAGAGCGACTCCTACCGACCATGCCCCTCCCCTCCACCACTAAGCCAAGCAGCGAGGAAGGTGAACTTCCACAGGCAGGGGGATAGGCCTAGCGACCTAAAGGATCTAGATTTTGAGGTATGGATAATTTCGATTATGATCCAAATAAGCTTATTTTTATTTTCATTTTTTTAAGTGTTTGATGCTCATTTTTATTTCTATCTTTTAGATATCTCCAAGATTCCTCCCCCCGGATTTCGTTTGTGCGGACATCAAGACGGATGCTGGCCAGCGTCGTCTCGTGTTTGCCAGCGACCATCAGCTTGACACTCTCTCTTCGGCCAAGACGTGGTACGTCGATTCCACCTTCCGCGTCGTTTCACCAGCTTCTGTCCATCCACGCCTTCCTTGTGTCAGGTTCAGCGATGAAACAAGTCCCTCTTCTGTTTGCTTTGATTTCGCGCCGCCAGAAAGAGAATTATGTCGCCGCAAGTAATTGATTTGTAGTTACTCCTTTATCGTGTGATTCTCTAATTAGTGTCAACTTTTAAGGTTTTCAGAGTTGAGTTGATTGAGTTGTTTAATAGATTGTTTATAAATAATTACAGGTCTTCATCGCAGTCAAGGAACTTGCTCGTACTTGCTCGGTGGAGAAGATGGTGACTGACTTCGAAGCCTGACACGGAGGGGATTCGAGGACGCCTTCCCGGCCGTGCAGATCAGAGCTGCACCTTCCATATGAATCAGGCGATTTATAGGAAGGTGCAAAACTTGTGTCTGGCCACGGCTTACGACGAGGATGTTGGGACGCACAGGTATATATACATTATATGCATTATTTAAATATATAGTCTAATAATATTCAAAAAAGATATAATATGGAAATAAGATAAATGATATAATACTAATTATAGTCATATATATTAATAAGAATCTTTTATTTATCAGATTTGTGAGGAAGCTTATGGGCTTGCAGTTTCTGGACGGGGCTCATATCCAGCCAGCCTTCAGTATGGTCAAGACACAAGCTACAACGCCTCAACTAAGAGCCCTTACGGAGTACTTTGAGGGTACTTGGATGGACAACCTGGTATGGAGCGTCACCAACTGGTGCGTGTTTGGAACTATCATTAGGACAAACAACGACCTGGAGAGCTGGCACAAGCGTCTGAACCAGCTCTCTGGAAGAAGGAATATGCCATTCTACCACCTGCTGCCCCTACTAACCAAGGAGGCTGACCTGCTGCCTCTGCAGATTCGCCTGATCACCGATGGACAGCTGGACAGGAGGCAGCGTGCACCACAGAAAGAAAAAGCTAAGAGATTCTTCCAGCTGTAGGATGAATTCCAGGAGGGAACATTGACAGTTTCTAATCTTCTTCGGGAAGTGTCAAGAATTAACGAACCTCTTGTCCATTGAATAGACCCATGACAGTTCAAAAAGTGCTAAAATGTGCTTGTTATTGTAAATAAATTTGTTGAAAAACTTCATGCTTGTTATGTGGTATTTTATTACGCTTCAATATAGAAATATGAAAATAACTACCATTTTAGTAAACACAAACAATATTAGCACATAAAAAGGAAATAAACCCCCCAAAAATACAAACTATGATGTTAAGTGAACTAAAACAGAACAAGAAAATCGATCTTCGTAATGGCCATTGACGCGGAGTTAATACACGAGTTTCGTAACTCTGCAAACTAAATAATGATTAAAATGATAAAATACAACTATTTCAACATCGATAATGAATAATAAAACTTAAAATAATAATAAATTCAAATTTATAATGTGTCTACGAATCCACCGTATAAACTGTCTACGAAAACACCCCGTTTACAAAAACGTTTTGTCTACGAATTCACTGGTTCCCAGCGGCACTGAGTGAGTGCATAGCGTCAACTGCCGGACATCAAGAGGGTTAAAGGCCGGGATCCAAACCTCAAAAAAAACCATGGAGTTCTTATCTTTTTCATCTTTACTGTGATTGGTCGATTCCATAAACAGAAGATATAATCAGTGTTTGAGTGACAGGGCAGTAACGGTTTTTTGGTGCTTTGGAGAGCTAATCAGGGTCAAAGGTCACAAAACCTTACTACAACTTGTGGCTGGTAGTAGACTATTCCGTTTCAGTGCATAACAATCAGGAAAAAACCCATGAGTTATAAAACATGAAGTTTGATTTTGAGAGAAGCTGATATTATCAATATATTAAGTTATATATATTTATTGAGATGACCAACATTTAAGAAATAAGTATAGGTCAACAAGGAACTGTATTTTGTTAACATTTTGTTAAAAATTGTTCAGAACAATCAGTCTTTCAACAATGTTTGGATGTATTTGAAGTGAATATTTCGCTATTGTTGACAAAAGTTATACAAAATTGTCTAAATCCATTTCCTGTCAGAATAATCTGTTCATAAACTTACTCATGAGTCTCTATAGCTTATATTCACAACCATAGCTAAATATTTGGGGGACATATGAGATGGGGGGAGGTTTTGATTTCCCAGTCAGGCTGGGCAGGCAGTGAAATCTGACACTTTGAATGGATTTTGTCCTTTACTAGCAGACTTGTTCGGTATGGTAATGATAAGAATCTTGTCACGTGACACTTACAGAGTTAATTCAAATTTGGAAACAATAATGTGGTTAATGCAGTCATAGTATTCTTTTAGTATTTAGTTTGGATCAAAAACGTTTAGGAATTTCCCTTCTGTGAAGTGTCAAGGATATATTGTGTAAATATGATAACTTTCCGGTAAGAAGATCTTGATTTATTCCACTTTGAAAATAAGTACCCTGAATTTTCCCTTCAAGCTGTAGTTTTTTCAGGTCAACTTCGCCACGCCAACACTGTATATAGTGGCGGATGCCGGCCTTTTAAGGGAAGATGCCATAAAATGACATTTTCTGTCTTTCTGAATACTAACTGAGTCTTTTGGTACCAGGTAAAGGGTTTTCATAACTACTAAACAAGGACAAATCCAAAAATAGGCAGTATGTTCACACAGTTTATGGCTGTTGCCATGGAAACTGGCATAAAAAGCCCATTAGGCTTGAAAACAGTAAAAATGGCCTTGAATTGCATTCTGACTGATGACTAATTTGTTTTAATGATTTATTGACTAAAAGTACATATTTATGGGTAAACTTGGGTCAAAATAGTGTCTATCCTTGGATTAGTCTATTTGTTGTGGATCCACTCTCAATCAAAACAAAATGCATATATTCAAGAAACACTAAATTTATTCAAACAACTTATGTACATATGATAACTGCAATCCTCCTAATCAATAAATAAAGCAATAGTACAATCATTTAAGTTATCCTGCTATTTCAGGTGTGCTGTTCACAGTGCTGGGTGATAGGGAAAATAAAAAATGAAGGTTCTATACTCATAACAATAAAAATTGTATCACATCACAATCAATACTTGATTTTCAGTTTCTTTGCCAGTAGATATGTACTTTTGCCTACCCTATGTGTATTTGAGTGAGCTGCTGAAAGGCAAAGACTTTTGAAGTTTTTAGTGTAGAGAGACATTTTTGGCGCATATGTAAATACTTGATGATGAAGCCACTCACAGTGATTAGTTGTTTTCAAGCGCCACATTTGAAGCAAAAGACTATCTGATAAAACACTATCCAAAACTGCATTTATCTTAAGACTTGTCAGGTTCAGTAACATCAAGGTAAGACCCATGGGTCAGAAAGGGGCTCTCCCGTTTCCATTCGGAATAGGAACAAGCTAAGTCCAATCCCTGGGTCCTGTCCACGCTCAGGGAATGACACATGCCTCTCTGTAAGATTGGGCCACCTTCTTTTACCGGAGTGAGGCGCACCCAGGTGCCATCCTCCCCGGAGAAAGCGGAAGTCCTCCGCGCCCAAGTCATAGCTCTGCTCGACAAAGCGGCCGGCCGTAGGGATCGTTCCAAAGGGCCAGGAAGAAAGCGGGTATTACTCTACATACTTCCTAGTGACTACGTCCCATTCTGAACTGAAACTTTGCTACACTGGAGCTGGGGAGTTATTATGTGTCTTATTTCATGCGGTCCCGCATGTTGACCATTGACACATATATATTTCTCAACTCTGTGTAATTAAGTTTGCCAAGTTGATAAAGATGTTTTTGTTTCCTTTGCTTTTAATACATATTAATTACAATGTGGACTTAAGTTAGAATACATTTTACTCACTCCGAGAATTCATACCTACTACATAAATAATTGCGCATGCGAGGGAATTGGCAGGTTGGGTGCCAGAAGCGCTTTTCGAAAGTTTCTGAAATTGAACTAAAGTAAGCTATTTGAACACTTTACGAGGCCTAAAAACCATGTCGGACAATGAAGTGGCCAGTAAAACGACAGAAGTTACAAAAAATAGCTTAAAAGAAGAGCATTAAAAGAAAAGAAAGCGGGAAGGGTCTTCACAGAGTGAAGGTGACAGTCATGTTGACAAAATGCATGAAGATTTTGTGCAGCTGCGTCAGGACCTTGCCGTCATCACCCGACAGTTTGACTCAATTCAAATTGAAACTCGCTTCCCTTGAAAGCACTGCAAAAGAAACAAGTAAAAGCGTAACTAGAAAAAAACTTTCCAAACACGATGATCTTTTGAACATACATCAAAATAAGCTGAATGCGACAACAACTAAGGTGGATAATATTCAAGCCAAAATTTAAGCAATACCCCAAAAGAAAAAGGATATAAGGCGAGTAATAACAGAGTCGGTAAAAAAACTGAATACCTACCACGCTGAGATTATGGAAAGAAAACGTTATCTTGACAGGAATTATATCGAACACGAGTCGAGAAGCCGTCGGAAATCTGTTGTTCCATGGCGTGAAGAAAGGGGGTGACGGCAAAGGAGATTGTAAACTACTAATTCGAGCTTTTCTAGAGAAAGAGATGAAGTTTGGTAAAGAAGAAATGAATAAAATGAAGATCAATGGAGCACACAGACTGGGGAAAGTTACTCCCGGAAAAACCCGACCAATGATAGTAAACTTCCTTGAGGACAAGGAGAATGTAAAGAAAGTTGGCAAGGAAGTCTCTGTGTGCAGTGATGTGGAGAATTAGCATAAAGGGCGTAAGACAGTTCCGGAATTTGGCGTGGAATGTAACTTGAGCAGTAAACTCAACGAGATTTCATTTAAAAAACATTACGAGGATATGATATAAAATGATATATATATGATAAAGCGTAATTTGACAAATAGATTAAGTAAAATTGATTTGGATAGATATACATGTTTTTCATGGCATAGAGTGTCGGACAGGTACTCAAGCTGATTATTTACTTTTGATGATTGCTCAGATGTTGACTTTATTCCTTTACCTGAAGATTATGTAACTGATGACATTGGCTCTGAAACACGCACAGCACTTCTTAATGACATTGGTTGTTCCTTTGTACTTGCTGACGAAGACAAAAGTGTAAATGAATATGGCATCCGTCTATTAGAGTTATGTCAAATGCATCGATTAAGAAATGTAAATGAAAGGGTTGGTTTTGATGGAGATATTAGCAAATTTACAATTTGCAATAGAAATGGTCAGAGCGTTATTGACAATATTATACTTCCTCTAGATTCATTTCATAAGATAGTCATTTTCAGTACAAAATCCTATTGAATTTTCGGATCACAACCCCATCAAATCAGTTTTTGATTTAAAAGATGACGCATTACCAAATGTTTCTACGTGTTCTAAACTCACTTATAGGTGAAAGAAATCAAAACGATCTGAATTTATAGCAAAACTACAAAGTGATCACTCTGATGACGATTTTAGAAATATAAACAATGTGTTATTGTCAGATGACGTAAATAGTGTTGATATAGATGAGTGTGTCACGTCAATCACACGTGTTCTTGAGCAGGCGGGCGCCTCGCACGTGGTTGATAAGGCAAATTCACGTGCATCATGCATCTAGGTTGTTTGATTAAGAATGTAAACAACAGAGGTCAAACTTTAAGGTAGCCGAGGAAGCTTTTTTAAAATCAGGAAGTGACCTTGTTAGAGCATATACGGTTAAAGCGAGAACATCATACAGAGATTCAGGCTAGGCTTAAAGATACGGAGGCAGCAAAATATTTGTCTGGTCTTTGCACTGGTAATGGTAGCGGTTTTAGGAAGAGGAAACGACCCCTTTTAAAGCGTGGAAAAAGTAAACAAACTGTAAAGTGTGACTTTGTACAGCATTTTCTAAATCTTTCAAACCCCACAAATATACCAACTTTTAAGTAACGATTGTAATGATGATATTAATAACTTTTTGGAAAATCCAGTACATCAGCGAATAAAAGAATTGGATTGGGATATTACAGTTGACGAAGTCTCCAAACATATAAGCGAACTGAAAACAGCTAAGGCTACAGGTTATGATGGCATATTATTGCGTTTCTGAACGCTGGGGGTAGTAAATTACGAGGGGATATCTAAAAGTTTCAATTATCACAGACACATATCAAAGGTACAAACTTTATTTTGTTCTCATGTTTTTAAGACTTCTCTACATAGTCACCATCCAGAGATACACAATTTTTCCATCGCTTCTTGACCTTGTGCAAACCGTCTGAATAGAAGACCCCTGACACCTCTCATTGATGTCTCCAAAACGACGTGCACGAAGTGGATTTTTCATCTCGGGGAACATTAAGTCACTTGGTTCAAGATCGGGTAAATAGGGGGAATGCGGTCAGATTTCAAAACCACATCGCCGTGCCTCCACAGCAGCTGCTTGACAAGTGTGAACTGGGGCATTGTCAGCTAACAGGCGTACACCTTTGGTGATCATACCGCGTGTGAAAGATTGATTCGGTTTGTAAAATACTGGCTTAAAATAATATCTTGTGACGAAAACAGATATATATTTTTCATTTACAAATTGTTACTATCAGTCTATACTGCTCACCCTACATTTGTAAATTGGGCTTCTCTTGTGAAAAATCTTTTTTTTTTAGTTAGGCTTTGTTTACGAAATCTTTGGCTTTGAAATCTAATCTGATGGGTCTTAGTGAACTAGAAATTATCTTCATGTGAAGGAATTCCTTATTTCAAAAAATACTTCAAAGTAATGACCACCAAATCTTTGCGTTGTCCCGTTTTCGCTTTAGTTCACACATGTTTATGTTAGAAAGAGGGCGATTGAGTAATTTGAAACTGCGTTATGAAAACCGATTTTGTTGTTATTGAGGAAACAATATTGAAGATGTGTTATTAGTATGCCAACTCTATGTCATGTGTAGCAAACGTTATTTGCAAAGCTATTACTATTCACCTCCTAGTACGGTAAAACAATTTCCAATTAATGAATAATCCATGCCGAATCGTTATTTTGAATTTATCAAGATGTGTTTATCACATCATGAGTGCTTATAAACAAACTGTACTTCTTAATTCAACTGTCATATTGTAAATGTGCAATGTGTAAGATATTGATATATTTGTAAACGATAGCGTGTAACTCGCCACCCTCCCACAACTGCTTGTTTAATTTTGAAAGTGGGAGGTTTGAATCTATTATCTGATTTCTAAAACACACTAAAAATCTAGTAATTGTATAGTTTGACAATAATCTGAATAAAACAGCATTTCTACGCAAGAGTTCTGAATCAGATGTCCCATATTGTAGAAGCACACATGCATTACATTGCATACAGCAAAATATTATATGCAACAATAGCAATTGGAAAGGTCTCCCTGTGCCTTGTCAATCTGAATCATTGATGTTCTCCTGTGAAATTTCCCTCTCTTTCTTGTCAGCTTGAAAGGAAATAGAAATACATTCAAGCATTACAATCGGTGTGTCTCTATAGCTCATCAAGGCGTTTTAGGCCGAAGGATATCAGGGTATATGATGGAGCTAGGCGGAGACAAATACGCTGGTGTATAGCAGGATGCAGTTTATGTATCAAAATGCAAGCTAAGCCCGATACTTTTGAATAAGATGCGCGTTGATGTGTCAACAAAAATGATGAATTCAATAAACACGTTATATTATATGTCTATGCAAATCTTTTAACCTTTAAACCATCAGACTATAAATTTGGATGAATTTTTCAATTTTTAAATAAAAATATCCATAACATCTAAATGTTTTGATAAGTAGTTCATGTGGCAATATTTACATGTAACATTTCACATGGACATTTACTGACATGAGCAAATCTACATACCTTCCTAGACTGATTAAGAACAGAAGACACAAGAAATGTTTTATTTAATACGATGTGCCTAATACTAAGTCCGTCAAAAAACCCTTGCCGCATCATGTGAAGCAGGAAGCAAGAATATTGGTTGTGATTCGGTTATAGAGACTCGTGCAGACGACTGCTGCAGGGAGATTTTAGCCTGGGCCACGTCTGGGGACAGACTTGCTGTCCTACTGTCCTACTGTCAAGGCTCAACACCATGTAGTTTCTGGAGATCACCACTCGAGTCGGGTTCAACTTGGTAACAAGACAGGGTTGGGGTCAGCCTGGCGTGTACACTGACTGTGCATGTTCTCCGGCTCCAGTTCATGTTGTAACAACACCATGCATCAATAAAGAAATGGTCAAACATCACTAAAGCCTGTCAAGTCGTCATTCAAACCTAAATGTCGTCGTCTTCATCGTCCCTCGTCGACGTAGTTTTCCTTGCGATCAAAATACTTAATTAGTATACTTGATTAACTTTGAAACAAATGTTAATAAACTGTTTATTGTGAAATAAAAACTGCAAGACCCGTTTGAATCTGAACCACGTATGTGACAGGAACTATCAACACGACTAGGATAATAATCGAACTGCATTTGCTTGCCAATATTATTCTGCTTAGGTTATAAGCTTCCATTTCGCAACGACTTTGTTTCCTATCTTTGCGATTTCGAGTAAATCTTTTTTCGCAATTTCACATTTATGCTATGCCTGTTTTTGCGATTTGGCAATTCCGTTGTGAATTTCTCGAAATTTTCCGGTTTCGAGGCGGATATTTTAAAATGAAATTTAAATGCCCTCTCTCGGTCAGCATACTTCCGTGTAGCACTAGTACTGGTCGTATTGAGTTGTGACAGCAGATAAAGTTGGAGCGTACATAAGTGCAATTTTTTATAATTCTTCTTCAGTTGAAGACTATATATAGATAAGAGATATAGAGATATGTATGTATATATGTATGTATGTATGTATGTATGTGCATGTGTAAGTATGTATGTTTGTACGTACGTATGTTTGTATAATAGAATACATAAATATATCACACCCAATTGGCATTGTGGTTCTTATGATAATCCTACCGGCGTTAACAATTTACTAATATTACATCGTCTGTGGAAATTTGATTGGTTGATATTATGCATAGGTATTTGAATAATTTTCATAACTTAATGGATACGAATTATCGTCTTATGATGAATTATGCAAGTATGATTTTCAAAGTTAATTGTGTGTCACGTGGACACTATCAACATACAAGGAAAGGAAAAATAAAACCAACATGCAGGACAATTTCCCATAATGCTCTCGTTCCCCTGTCACTTTCACCATGATTCTCTCACAGGTTACACTGATCTGTCTTGCTGCTCTAGTCCTTGGTTTGTGATTTCATAACTTTTTCTTCTCATTATCTTTAATTTTTATTATTTATTTGTTTTAAGATATAATAATTGTTTTGCTTCAGAGAAAAAAACAAAATCGGAATCCGCTCTCAACAACTGTGGAGATGAGTGCCCTGAAACCTGCCTCTGTCCGTGTAAGCAAAATACTGGAGAATGTACGGAGGGGTGCGTGGCTGGATACTACGGGTACAACTGTAACAAGACGTGCGACTCTCGCTGTCAGACGAACATTTGTCTAAAAGATGATGGTCACTGTTTATGTGAGTTTGGATATGTGTACTCAAACTCCAGATGCGAAAAGGATGCAGGTAAAGTTACCTTGTATATTTTATACAATACAAAATTTTGTAAATGCCGTTTCAGATTTATGTCATTGCCGTTCACATTTGCAAGAGGAATGAGAAGATGTTAAGTTTTGACATCTTACTTGTGTGTAATATTAAATTGTCCGAATCATACAATAAATCAAAATATGCACATCCTATTTCACAGGTAAACAGTGTCGAAAACACCAAGGTTGTCGCAAGGACAGATGTTCATCAACTGGTGACGAGAAGTGTATAGAAGGATGTAAGCCAGGTCTCTTTGGTAAATCCTGTGAGAGTCCTTGTGGAGGTAACTGCTGCTGCGATCAAGTGTCAGGGAAGTGTACAGACTGTGTACCGGGTTGGTTTGGACCAGAATGTCAGTCTCAGTGTAGTTCTGGGTGTTCTGAAGGTTGCTACAAGAACGGAAGCTGCATTCACGATAGTAAACCTGGATCATATGGAGAGCAGTGTGATATTCGCTGTTCAAGACACTGTGTGTCTGGATGTGATCAGGTGTCAGGAGAGTGTGTCCAGTGTGAAGCAGGTCGGTATGGTCCAACCTGTCAATTCAAATGCAGTGCTGGATGTGCAGGCTGTGACAGAGAGGGAAGTTGTATCAAGGGTTGTGTGAAGGGATACTATGGAGAAAAGTGCGTATCCGCGTGTCCAAAACAATGTAATGATGGCTTCTGCAATCTCAGTGGAAGTTGTATCAAGGGTTGTGTGGAGGGCTACTATGGTGAGAAGTGCGAGTCAGACTGTTCACCACAGTGTGTTAACGGCCTATGTGACCTAAATGGAACATGTGCAACCTGCAAGGCTGGGGTTTATGGACCACAATGCATCAACAAGGCAGGTAAGAAAATAGTCAGACTAACTCACCGACTGGCGAGAAGCTATTCTAGTTCATGCAAACTGACAAATGAACAGTAGACACGGAGAAAGAAAGTGTGAGATTATTTATAATAAAGCTTACATAGTCACAGTGTCATTGTAGGCTTTCCTCTGTCATGATACACAGTTATATAATGAGCAAACTTTGGAAGCAAAAAGAACCCCAAATCAAATCAAGCAGATCTACCCGTTGGTATCTCTTAACAAGGTTGATAATCGCATTCAATGGTCGTCTAAATTCCTTTATCATATTTTGACTATGAAACATTTTGAAAGATTCTTAGCTAACTCGCAGTCAGAATTTCCAAGTGTAACAGGAATCGAATCTCTTATAATCAGTGCTTTTATTCTTCCACCGACTCTTTAACAGGAATCCCTCATAATTCATAACATATATCATCATCCTAAAGTAAACGTTTCAGATAACCTCACTGAGTACACTCGCAGGAAGATATGATGAGACGCTCTCGAGTCCTATCTGTACAGAGTTCAATTGAAACTTCAATTGAAACGGAAAAGTACAATTTTCAGAATATTCAAAATGTATCCAAAGATACCACCTTCAGTAGGTTTTGGAAGTATGTGACGATCAGTTGTTTCTTCTGCTACATGGCCACTCGCGTACAGAGTGAAAATTCAACTTGCCTCCAAAGAAAACGATGAAAAATGAAAGACGCTGAAAATATCACATGTCTAAAAACAATAGTATGTTAATAATACTGCAAAGTTCCAAGGAATGCAAAGAAATGATGCACGAATATTTAATTCTGCTCCGGATATGAACTCTCACCGAATAGAGTCCAAATAACATGGAAACGGAAACAGTCAAAAATATAATTGTAAGAAACCTTGAAAAAATCAAAAGGCAGTTTAGTTGATATGTAAGACATATACCAAGTTTACGCAAGATTTTATAAACAGTTCATTAAACGATTAAGAAAGACAGACAGATAGGGCATTAACTATATCCTTTGTTGTTTTTACTACCGATTGGGATAAAAAAAAAAAAAAAAGGCTAATAAAAAACATGTTCCATTTTGATAAATTATATTGTGAGCTTGAGTGCAGAGCCTTTTTAACAAGGATTGCTTCAAAATGCACTTAGATATTTTTATCCTTTTTAAAAGATGCGCAGTATTAATCACAATAGTCCAGTATAATCGACATGAAATTTACTTGACCCGGACTGTTATATTAGTATATCAAGCAAATTTGTTTCTTAATATGTTCTGTAGGTTCCTAGTATGGTGTGGAAAAAACCCCAACCAAAATCAACCGTTGGTAGAATAAGTTATGACATTTTTAAACTTGTCCCCAATGATGTGTTGTGGTTCCTCAAATAAAAGATCAGTTGAGTTATTTCCCTTCTTAGTATCAGTGACTATGGCCGTCAAAAAATTTGACTTATGGGACCCGAAATTGAAATGATGACTTTATACATTTTACAAGTAATCTAAGTGTTTCAGCGTTTCTGTAATGTACAAGATTGGTCATTTTACGCACGTAAAATAGGCGTCGTCATTGTTTGTAAACAAACGGGCTGCCATAAAATATTCATGATATATAAATATATATCAAAACGTATGAATATCAACGATACATAGAAATTATATTAGATTTAATCATCACAAAGACACAACATGAAACCATGTGAAACCAACGACGGTTCAAACAATACACGATTGTCATTGCAAAAGCGTGCAGGTCAGATAAGTCATCTGACGGTCTCGATCCAGTTCGATCACGCTCGATTTCCGATGTTAATTGAAGCGAGAGCTCAGATGCAATTTGACTCAATCAAGCAGAAAAGGATCCTAAGTCCCCTTTTTTTAACAAAGAATCCTTCAAACTGAACTTAAAGACTTAACAAGTTTTTAGAAGTTGCGCCATAACAACACAATAGTCCAGTAAAATTCAAAATCAAATCTATTTGACCCGGATATATATGCATATCAAGCAAATTTGTTTCTTGAAATGTTCTAAAGGTTCTAAAGGTTCTGTGACAAATAAACCCCAACGAAAATCAACCTTGGGCAGAAAGTAATGACCTTTTGAACTGATGTGCTGAGGTTTCTTAAATTAAACATCAGTTGAGTTATCTCCTTCTGCATCTTCCTATCGCTTTATCAGTAAACATGGCTGTGAAATGTGACCTGTATTTAAGTACTCAAAAGACCTCTAGATTAAAGCATTATAGTTTAAAATAAACCTTCAAAAGGTAAACGTTTTACTGGTTGTGTGAATGATAAGGATTTTATTGTGACCAGTTAGAAAAAATGATTAGTGAAAAAATATTCGAAAAAAAGTCACCTAGTTCATTAGGATTTAATATAAAAAATCCTTAGGATTTGTTTTTTTTATTTTACTACAATTTGATATTCAAAAATTTTTGTATTTAGTATTATTTTGTTAGTATTCATATCGACAAAGTGAAATTTGGCAGATTATAGAGATAAACAATTTAGTGGTATGATAAAATCTTAATACATGATAATTTAATGTTTTCAGATTTATATAAATTGTGAAGTTATTTTTAGCATAGCCTTTTTAGGCTTTATATAAGTTTCTAAAATTATGATACATGTATTAATATATGTTGATTACAACATCATAAAACCTATCAGGAATATAAGGTGTTCTATTCATAAGGGAAAATGTTAAACCAGATTTATAAACTTTAAATCGTTTAAAGATCACATAAATAATAACAAGAGGGCCTATATGTGCAGTCCTGGTAACTAAGAATTAAAGTTTTCAGTTATCAAAGGTAACAGCATCCTGTCTCAGTGTAAGATGTATAGCTGACGCACCACTCCTCTTCAGTTGTCTTACGTCTTACTGTACCCTGAGACAGGATGAGGGGTAACAGATCTCCATTGATTTGATTGAACCTTGTATCCCTCTATTCAGGAATTATTTAGCGCTTTTTATCATCATCATCATTCTACAGATTCTGTCCTAGAATGGGCAGCTCCATATTCTGAAGTATGAATTAATAATTTATTAGTTTATATCTATTTCTGCCAAATAAACATTTAAAAAAAAAACTTTCAGAAGTCGGGACAGACTGGATGCCGTACATCATAGGAGGAGGTGTGTTGCTTATCGTCGTGGTGCTGGCTGTCTGCATGGTTTGCTGCTTAAAACGGTCTGTTGCTCTAATGGCTAACGGATGTTTTTATGTCAATATAACAGTATATGTGATATGATATAACAAATATATACGAATACAGCATACCTAAATGTTAGACGATATTGAAAATGATCTGGTAAGTCTTGCCAGTAATTTGATATAATTATGTTAAAATGGCATGTAAAATCTTAGGGAAGCTCTATTCAACATAAAGTGGACCATATATTATAAGCAGATGGCTTAATTACAAGTTGCTTAATGCTTGCCTTTTCAGAATGCAGGGCATTGTAGATAATGGGATGAAATCGATTGGTAAAAACTCTGTAGTGAACTTTGAACCAGGTCCGAGTGCTTTTGTTTGCTCATGGAATACAAGAGTTTGTGGATCTAATTATGCAACTGTAGAGTCTACCTACAACCACCTGTTCGACGTCAAACCCTTCAGTAAATACTCATCATTTGACGACCTAGAAACAGCTTCTGGTTACTGCAGTGTACTGCTACACGATAGGGTAGTCATCAATGACGGACATGACACACAAAGCTCTTCCTCACTTGGTGACGTGATGTTCGATGAAGAAGGAGCGTGCAGCAGTGTACAGAAGGAAGATGGAGGGGCTCAGAAAACCAGCGAGATAATCTTCTTACAATCCCAAGAAGATGAGGAAGGAGTACTTAGAGATGACTGGGGAAATGACAATGCTAAGAACTTCAGGGATATGGAAGTCGATTTAAGCAAGTTAACAAATGTAGATGAAACTCATGCTAGTAACGGTGATTGGGATGGAGGAAAGTCAGGTATTCAATTCAAGGAAGATAAACAATTTGAAAATTATCACACACAGGATGGTGACGACATGGATGAAAACAAAGGGAGTAAGTTGACGGATGAGGAGGAAGCATGTAGAATTATACAAGGACAGGGGGATCAGGATGAAGTAAAGAAACATAGTATGGTGTGTGGAGATCCACATCCAAATGTTGAAGACAGCAATGGTTATGAGACAAGATAGTGTGCAGGTGATGAAACAAGTGCTTGAGGTCTTGCATCAAACAACAAGGAAGCTAAAGAGATGTGGCAGGGGTGGAGGTAGAAGAAGAAGGAACTGAGCATGATTGAATAGCAGACGATAAAGAACATGTCTTCTTTCCACACAGGGCGTTCAAGTACAATCAATCAGGGAGTGTTTTTATGACGGATGTCAACAATCAACAAGAAATAATAACATTGAATTATGACAGACGAAAAACACAAACACAGAATCTGATAGACATACGCAAGAAGACATTATTGTGATTGAGAATTCATCATTCTTGACTCTTTGTTCATAATGAAATACGTGAAGACTCACTGATTGATAATGTATTTCAATGAGTATTTGATTTCTTATTAACGATATCATGCCATGGATAGCGCTGAATCAGTTTATGTAATGTTTTGAGTCTTTTATTATCAATGCATATTTAATTTGACATCAAGAACATGTTCATACTAGCAACGCAACCTGGTGAATACCGTTTGATATATTCAACGTAATCTGACCCTGGGGTAATCTGACCCTGGGGCGGCATTAATTTATTATATTGTCGCACATGTAATATATTCCGTAAATGACATATAGTTTATGGTTATGTATTCAAAGGATTGTTGGTCTTTGTGTTTATCCACTAGTTTTACCAAATACTTTATCCCGGAATCGTTCCTGGAACATCAGTTATCAAACAACTTTAGTCAGACAGACAGAACAGTTTTTTTCTCAACCAACAAATGGTGGTACATGAGAATATATCAATAACACGTATCATTAAAATATATACATTCACGGGGCTAGTGACTGGACATTTTCATTGATTATTACTTCAGCAATTTAAACAATTCATTAAGGAAGGACATAAAATTTTCCAGTGCTTAGTATTTTTAGTACACATTAAATTCTTTACTGAAACATGTTTATGTAGATTACATATTTGTGTCGTAAGATAAACATTTCGATGTTGGAGAAGAGTGTCACATTCAAAGAGATAGTGAAACTCATCTCCAACAGCACTAGTGTTACACAGTTCACAGAAACGTTCCTCTCTTGGGAGTAAATGCCAACGACCGGTTTCAATTGGTAGATAATGGTTACATGTTCTTAATTTCAATATGGGAAAATATATGCCTTTAGTAAATATAAGTAATGTTAAAAGCATAGATTATCTTTGAAACATTTGTAGAATTGACCTTTCGAGCTGCTCTCTATGGTGCCTCGCCAAAGTTGTAAAAACTGATCTCTTGAAATAGTTTCTACCCTTAGAACTAGCCATGGCGTTAGAAAATTCTGGGGTTTAGAAGACACTTCGGATAAGCCGCAGCTATTAAGAATATGAGTGACGAATGTCATCCATCGTAGCTGACGACCAACATTGTCAACAGAAATCAGTTTATACAGCAGTGCCGATAGTTTACAGTGTTGATTATATATAACTAGTTTATTCCCAAATGGGAAAACTCGTTTATATAATTCTATTAACAGTGTCTCTCGACCAAACTCACCATATACCATTAAATTTGGGGTAGAGCTTCGAAGACCAGCAGCGAGTTTAATGAATCTAAGGTGCACTTTTTCAATAAGTTTCAAGTTTTCAAATCCCCACACTTAGCATCCACGAAGGAGGATTGGGCGTATCATAGTATCAAATTTAATATTATAGTTAATTGGGAATTTTAAATTAGTGCTTTTTTCAACAGGACAAACAAGGCTTTAGTTGCGTTTTCTACTAATGCTTTAATTCCTGTCAGAAACCTACCGTCCCTGTGGAACCGTAATACGAGAAACGTGTATGCATCTACTATTTCAATTGTTGTACCTCAAAGTAAGAAAAAGAATTTGGAGTTTAATTTTTTCAATGTCATCCCTCCAAAAATTACTTTTTTTAATTTTTAATAAATCAACTGTAAGTTTCCATTTTGAGCAATATTCGTAAAAATAATTTAAAGAGTTTTGTAGCTCTTTTGGCGACTCATTAAGGATAACAGCATCGTCGGCATATAAGAGGACGATCAGATGTAACCAGAGATATATCAAGTCGTCAGTTGCGTTTTCTACGTTCACACCTGTGCATCCACTTTCTAGTAATGAAGATTCAAGATCATTTATAAAGACTGAAAATAATAGCGGAGAAAAGGAGAAACTCTTAAACGTTTAATGACATAATTTTGTGCAAAAGGTCTGACCAAATGTGACATTCTGTATGAAATAACAACTACCTTGTCATACAAAAGTAAAACATATTTACAAAAGAAAATCAAGTTAGAAATTAGTTCTTTGATTCATAAAGCACATTGAGTTTTGAACACATCAATTTAAATATCATTGTACAGATGATACTTTTTAATAATTTGTTTAGTTATTTGACTCACATGCTTTCACTTTTTTCATGCTTTAATATTAACATGGATTGCAGTCGCATGCATTTTGTTGTAAATAATATCTTGAGTTATTATATGCTTTTTATAGATATTAAATGTTTGATTCCATTTGTAGTATATTGACTTATACTCTATAAACTTTTTCCATGTTCTGGTGTGCTTATATTTTATAAATAAAATGATTAAATCACATGCTTTTACTACAGCTGATTAAAAATTAGATTAAAACATTTGCATGATGCTTTTGAGATACTATAAATGAGTTACTCTGTTGGAAGACATACCTTCAACCTTCTTCAGTGTGTTAAAAAGTGTCCAATTAAAACTCAAGGTGTTAACGTTCATCTAAATGTGAATGGAAAATGAACTGAATGTAGGGATATCGTCCGTGAAACCAGTTGTTTTCCGCGATGTTTTACATATGCAGCACTATCCGTAATGTAACGTCACGGCGATTAACTCATTGGAAGTACTATCTTCATAAATGAAGAGCTTAGTCTAGGGGCGATAACTCTAAATAACAGTGACTTTTTAGAAAGTCGAATATGTTCACTTGCTTGCAGCCAGGTCGTCCATCAACAAGCTAGAGATTGGATATGTCTGCATATTCTGTGCGTCCGACACTTTGGAGCTCACTCGCTACCGTCACGACGTTCCACCATGGCAGTTAGAATTCTACGGATATTTTAGCACCGCTTCAAATCGAACGTTTCAAATGGAATATATGCACGACGTCATGTGACCAAACAATCAAAATTTTAAAAGCCCCGCAATAATCGCTATGTTTATTTATTTACCGTTTATTCGTAATGTCCGTCTACGGTAATAGATTATACTTTTTCTGCTCTAAACGCTGATTAAAAAAATATATTTGTAAATTCATAAATAAAAGAATAACATTGATAAGATCAACCGCCATTTGTAACAATCCAATCAAAGCATGAAATAAGGGTCCTCGTTGATGAATATGTTACCATTTGTACGCGAGTTTGATACTGAACTTCGTTTTCCTTGATATTTAACTCGAACACATGATATATCTGTATATCAAACTCGCGGACACAAGGTAACTTATTGACTACAGTAAAGGTACCAAGCAAACATTTTTTTTCCATCTTGTACGTATACTCAAATGAAAGATAATTTAAATACCTATACAATGATGTATCTTACGAGGGGTGTCCCTCCGGCCTGACCATCAAAATCAAAGAAACATTCCAATTTTTATGACTTATTTTTCGACATAAACACCTTTGACCTTAATGCATTTGCTCCAGCGTTGTTGTAACATCTGCAACCCATCTAGTTCTTATCACAAGACCCCAAAATCTCCTCTACTGCAGCATTGACGTCATCATCAGTCTCAAACCTTTGGCCACGGAGCTCTGTTTTCAGTAAAGGGAAGACGAAGAAGTGTGAGGGGGCCCCTTCGTTTCTCTTTGATTATTTCTCGTAATTGTCGTAGTTCATTTGCGTTATAAGTGCCATTGATTGTAGAACCATTCTTTAAATAATCAATCATTATTACATCCCAGAAAACAGATGTCATGACCTTCCGACTGGAGGAACAAGACTGAACTTTTTAAGGGTTGGTGATGTGCTGTGTTTCCATTTCATGCTTTGGCTTTTTGTCTCAGGATCATAATAATTAACCCAGGTTTCATCTTGAGTAACGACATGAGTGAAAATGATTCTGGGTCTGCGAGATTCTCGTCAAAAAGTTGCTGACTGACCATGACACGTTTCCGCTTTTGGTCCTCAGATAACATTCTGGGGATCCAGCGTGCTGATACCTTATCCATATGTAAATGTTCATGTATAGTTCGTTCAACAGTTACTGATGTTTTACTGATGTGGTGAGTATCAGCTAAGATTAGTATATTGCATTATTGTGTCAAGAACAGACTCAATGTTTTCACCTGTGGTGACATCAGATGGACGACCAGGACGGGGCTCGTCTTTAGTGCTTACTCTACCCCGTTTAAATTCAGCACACCAATGTTTAATGGTGCTATATGAAGGAGCAGAGTCACATAATGTTTTTTAAAATATCCCCATGAATTTCATTTGGAGTGTATTTTTCAAAACTCAGATATTTGATAACAGCCCTACATTCACTTGTCTCCATTTCGGTAAAAGATGTGAGGGTACCTTTGAATGACAGGCTATTATAATATTATGCAATTGAAGAGTATGCATCTCGTGATTTTCATGCCATTTACACGTCAATGAAGCATTCTCTAGGCACGCGCAGTATAGTTGCGTTTCAGGTATGTTTTCATATTCTGGCCGGAAACTTTTGGGACATCCCTCGTAAGTTATAATACTAATATTTGATATAATATAATCTCGAAATGAAGCAGTTATCATATTTTGTTTTGATGGAACTTTGTTGAACTCATTAATCTATAGTGATCTTTAAAAATGATAGACTATTCAGAACAATGTTCATGTACATCAGAAAACGACCATCAATATCTTCGATTTATTTTGATGAGGAACTTTAAGGAAAAGACAGGAAACCTAAAAGATTCCATCATTCACAACGACACCCAACATGTACATGGAAGAAGCTCTTGCAACACCAACGTTTTCTTTCTTTCATGTAATATAAGCTATTTGAAGGGTTGAGGGTTTCGAGCTATATTCTACAAAAATACTCAAAAAAGTCAATTTCAAAACCAAAATGGAACAAACTGCCTGTTTAGCAGTTTAGCGTCCTGTTCAGTGAAAGAGGAGACGTTTTGGGGTAACTATTTTTGCTCATTAGAGTTGCACCAAATACTGACTTTCTTTCTTGTTTCCTTATTTTCAGTTAGGTCAATTAATGTCGACATCCATCTCTTCTAATCAAACATTGCTGGAACAGCAAACCTTTTCGACTATGAAATGTGGTTGTTTGGAAGGGTTTCATTGGAATATAAGGGGTATAATTCTTACTTTAGTTAACATCCGAGGAACATAATAAGTTTTTATAGACGAAATCTGATTGATCTGTATACAAATGAAGAGTGGGCTGAGTAGATCTCAATCTAAGGTGACCTGAGTTATTTCTCTCACAATGGCGCTAGTATGATTGTGACTTTGAGTAAAGTCTTGTTTATTTATTACAGACATAAAGTAATCAACCTTATTTTTGTAATCATACATTTGCCATCCTTTCCAAAGTCTTGGTTTAAAATATGTTGCAACATATTGAAATTTTCTTTTCTTTTAAACCTTTGTTAATTATGATATTATCAATTTAAAAACATATTTCACGTGGTCAGATTGTAATATTCTAAATTTCTATACCTGCTGTCATCAAATGCGCATGTCCATTAAGTATTAACTATTGCGCATGATCCAAATGAGGTAGTCGTTAATTGCGCATGTACATAATTCCTCTTTGTTCCGCTGCAATTTTTACGAACGTCTCTGGTCAAATCCCACCACCAACCCAATCACCACCTTTAGTTAAAGGAGATTCTCAATGCTTTTTCAATGAGTAACTTTCATCAACTAAAGTGTATTTTAATCCTTTACAAAAATTTCAGTTTTTCTTTGTCCCCTGTCCCATCTACTTATCAATTGCTGGTAATTGCTACCATTGGGTCACTCTGACGGTCAGAGGTGCCATGCGGTGCACTACCAATACTAGTGGTAGTGTTTTTCGTAACCGCCTAATTTCTGCCGTGCAGGGTAAGTCCAAACCTGTAAATATGTTTATTGGTATTGCAATTGTCTGTTGTCTGTACATTATAAATCTTAAAACGGTATGGCAGCAAATATATCTTAAGACATACTATAACTAATTAGAGAGATAATTGAATATTTTTTTCATTTGAGTATAAGTATAAGGTGATATAAGTATGCCTTGATATTCTAAGAAATTGTTGTTCTAATAAGAATAACCGAAGTTAAATTGGGTGTACATAGTAACGTCTTTTGTTACTTTAAGGTGCGACCGCCTATTTGTATCAAGATGGAGTATACCTCAACGAATATGTCATTAGATTATCTCTCATTTGCGTATACGTACAAGGTGTCACAAAATGATATAAAATCCATATTTCTCTAATGATGATGTGTATTTGTCAAGGAGGTATGAGAAATGTAATTGAAGCTTTGTGATACAAAAGGTTTTTTTCTATTTTTTTTTACATTTTAAGATAAATTTCTTACGACAAATAACTGAATTTGCATAAAGTTAACAATTCCTAATTGAAGCACAAGGATATACGTTACCTGTATTGACAGTCATAGTAGAAATATGATTTTTAGAAATTAATGTTGTTACATTTGTATTATCATATACCGTAGTTAATACATCTGACCACGTTTATTACATCGTTTAACTTTCATAAATTTTTCACGTCTTTTATATTATTTTATTTATTTAATATTTCCGTATTGGCCCAGTGACAAGTCATTGGTCTACTGTATTTGAACGAGGAAACAACAACTTAGTTGATTTACATCAATTCAAAACTTAGATTTAGAGTTTGGTGAACAAGCACTACTGTTAAACCTTCTGAGACGATAGCTTAGGCTTCTCCCTATTTGTGTGTCAGCGCATGCCAAGAGTCGTATTGACCCAGTGTCACTGATTTTCTTGATGTAACTTAGTTTCCTTTGACCTGGACAAGTTGCCAAATTAAATGGTCTAAGCCGTAAATATTGTTTTATTATTTAATTCTTCAATGCATTACAAATGATGATTCACATGTAAACCAATATCAAAACTTTTGAAGTTCCGGTAAATTCTCCTCGCTGCCAAAAATTGCAACTATTTCTCAGGCAGTCAATGAAAAAAATGAAAAGCTTGCTAGATCAGTCGCCATGAATTTCGCCATAAATAAACAATGGTTAACGTTGTAAGATATGATTTGTGGGGCCCATTTGATCAAAGAAATAAAACAAAGGTTACGTAGTAAAATATGACTTTGGGTCCCCTGTGAAGAGAAAATGGAAACAGAGGCTAAGGTAGTAAAATATGACTTAGGGGTCCCCTTTAAGGAGATAATTAAACCAAGAGGTTAACGTATTAAGGTATGAGTTGAGGGTCTTCTGTGTTGAGATTATACTTGAAAAAGGTTAACGCAGTGAAATATTACTTGAACGCCCCCTGTGATGCAAAGATTATTCGTTAAATAGGTTATGATCACAAATAAAACATGGTCAACAAGTCCAAATATTTATATCCTGTCAAATGATTTATTCCTCAAAAATGGGATGTGTTTTTTCCGGTGTAGTGTGAACGACATGAAATATTGGCTGACTGACAACACGGAAGTATCAATAATATCAACCCTCGTTTTGACGTAGGTAAAATTAGATGAAAGCTTTGTGCAGTCATCTTAATTCAACAATTTTAAAATGATCATATTTGTACTATCATCTTTTCTTAATCTCTTTGATTGTGTCAACTTTTATTTCTTCTTCTTCTCTGTTGGAAGCATTGTGCTTTTCACCATAATCGCCATGAGATAAGATTAATAAATCTAATTAATTTTGTATTGATTTTCAGCATTCAAGTTAGACAAGTAAAGAAGTGAGCACAGCTCACATACCCCCGCTTCAAATTATAGTCTGGGTTTCTTTGTTGGTCTAACCCTCAAAAAGCTCACTTAGGGATCATGGTTGATAAGTGTATGAAGTTTGGTGAAGCTAGCATTTATAGTTTAGGAGATATGCTCTGGACAAAGGACTTGGTCATAGAGTCGCTGTTTTAGTCATGTTTCCATGGAAACAGCAAAAAAATAAAAATCTTCTGGTGGTCTAACCCTCAAAAGGCACATCTAGGGATCATGGTTGATAAGTGTATGAAGTTTGGTGAAGCTAGCATGTATAGTTTAGGAGATATGCTCCAGACAAAGGACTTGGTCATAGAGTCGCTGTTTTAGTCATGTTTCCATGGAAACCGCAAAAAATAAAAATCATTTGTTGGTCTAACCCTCAAAAGGCACATCAAGGGATCATGGTTGATAAGTGTATGAAGTCTGGTGAAGCTAGCATGTATAGTTTTGGAGATATGCTCCGGACAAAGGACTTGGTCATAGAGTCGCTGTTTTAGTCATGTTTCCATGGAAACCGCAAAAATAAAAATCTTTTGGTGGTCTTACCCTCAAAAGGCACATCTAGGGATCATAGTTGATAAGTGTATGAATTTTTGTGAAGCTAGCATTTATAGTTTAGGAGATATGCTCTGGACAAAGGACTTGGTCATAGAGTCGCTTTTTAGTCATGTTTCCATGGAAACCGCAAAAAATATAACAATTTTGTTGGTCTAACCCTCAAAAGGCACATCTAGGGATCATGGTTGATAAGTGTATGAAGTTTGGTGAAGCTAGCATGTATAGTTTAGGAGATATGCTCCGGACAAAGGACTTGGTCATAGAGTCGCTGTTTTAGTCATGTTTCCATGGAAACCGCAAAAAATAAAAATCTTTTGTTGGTCTAACCCTCAAAAGGCACATCTAGGGATCATGGTTGATAAGTGTATGAAGTTTGGTGAAGCTAGCATGTATAGTTTAGGAGATATGCTCCGGACAAAGATTTGTGACGGACGGACAGACGCTGTAAGGCGGGGGTATAATAACTATCTACACATGATCCATATCATCTTCACACAGTCCTTTCTGGTTTCATACTGTGACACCGTTCCTATTTCAGTGTTAAAGTATTAACATTTTATACATAATTTTTCTATTCGTTTAAGGTTAGGTTGAATATTCATTACAATGAAAATGTTTCGATAAAATTATTTGACAGATAACAAATGTTATCATATGATAAAATTGGGGTATATCTACATGTTCGATAACAAGTTCAATTTTACTGAGAAATTAAAGTTATCGTTATTTATTGTAATTTGAGTTGAGTAATGTCAATTCTTTCAAAAGAAACAATGAACTATATAAACCCGTTCGAGCATTCTTAAACCACAAACTTTCGTAAATGACATAATAGACAAATTTTATTCGTGAAAGATATTCACTTCTTTCAAAACTTCGATTATAATTGACTAAATGTCAACATAATTTTGAAATAAGTCAAAAAATTTATAGTATTAATTGATGTGTTGAATGATTGTTTCAATATATTATCCAACTTTTTAAAGTTAACATTTAATGGACTAATGTATTTTCGTCTAAGGAAACAATTCTGCAAGGAAGTATATTTTTTGTTATTATTGTGTCTATATAGGCGGAAATTGGAAACGAAAACATTGCACAAAAATGATCCTTGTTAGTAATAATGTCAGATTAATACTATTTGATTATCTCCATTAACCGTTTTCTATGCGAGTCATTTTTTCTTTTGTGAAAATTTGGATTTCGTGAAAAAAGAAAAAAAAGAATATGAAATAATAAAGGTAACATATGGTGTGATTCCGAATATTTGTTTTGAAATATGTCAGCATTATTATAATTTGTTATATGCATAGTTGTGGTATCTCACAATCAACATTTCATATAGTCACGTTTGTCTTGTGAATATATATTAGAACAATGTTGACAGTTTGCGTGCAATTTCAATGTAGAATAAGTTTCCTTTTACAGCTGATTCATTGTAAAAAAAATGAACAACTAATGATTTTGATTTCCCATAGTAAGTTATTAATGCTTTACTTAAAGGGGCACAGAGTTTGTTATTGGAGTCGACTATGTCGAACTTCATTAATGGTGTTATTTTATCTAAAAGTTAGTGGTTGTATATGAAAATCAGAATCCTAATGTTTATCTGTTCAGTATAGTGACAATAAACGAGTTAATGTCGTGATTTGTGATCCAAAACTGGACAATGGCCCGCGCCAATAATTCAAACGTAATTTCGGAAACTTATTGACAGCAGACACAAAAACAAACTTTGGTTAATAGTATTAAGCAGGTAATTTAACCAATAGGCACCTTAATTGGACGCAAAATTTCGAGTACTTAACATTTAAAGGGCCGTTTTCAGTGAAAACAAGAAAATATCATAATTTTGGCACTTTAGAGATAAAGATGCAAGTTCTTAATATAATTTTTTATTCCCAAGAAGTACAAGATTGTTGGTGGAAAGTTTTATCAACCCGGTCCTAAAGTCCATAGTTTCGGACCCAAGAGACCCACCCAGTTACCTGGGGATAACCCATGCGCCAGCTACGTATAAGCTTTACTGTAGTGTTGTAAATGACAGACCATCGAACTGGGCCGAGAAGCATGATGTCATCAGAGGTGATCAGAATGGATTTAGAAAGGGTCGCTCATGTATCAACGCTGACCAGTAGCATCAAGACAAGAACAAATGAGCATTCATGGATTTAAAAAAAAACTTATGATGGAATTATCCGTGAAATATTTCGGAAAATGTTAAATGACTTGGGATTGATAAAACAATGTGTGTAGCAATTAATTCATTATATAGTAACATTCAGTGCAGCGTCAGAATCAACCACAAGAAGACGAGTGGTTTTCAGTCGATTGAGGATTGCCTTTCATCATCGCCCTTATTCAACTTCTTCATGGTAGTGAAAGTAACTGCTTTTTGGAGTGTGGAGCGGTTTTAAGAAAAGATATCAGTTTTAAGCTTCAAGTGACCGAGTCGGATGATTACTTGGGTGTTGTCGACGGATCATTTAGACTTTTCCATAATCGAGAGAACAGATGCAAAATCAGGAAGTAGAGCTCTTGGGCATTTTGGTTCTCAATCTATAGATCCCTTGGAGGGATGCCCTTCGAGATTTGTAAAAAACAACCTGTATTTACAATGGCTTGGTCAGCTGTATAGCTCGAACATCATTTTGGGGTATGACAGTTCAGTTCCTCTGGGCAGATAACGCAGCAGTTACGAAAAGAAAACGAAATTGGAATTTTAGAGTACCTGGATATTACACTAAAATCAACTGTTCAGATCAGAATTTGGATCAGAGTACAAGTTGTAAAAACTGGTAAAACAGTGATGTTCAACAACTTTAAGTCAACTCGGAAGATTCACTGAAGAATGGAAAGCCGCAATAACTTAGAACCTACGTGACTCTCAAAATTAGAAGTATGTTAATGTATGTTAACCTCTGAAGGGAACAACGAAGCGGGCTCGGTAATTTTACAAACGGTGTCGCGCTTTTAAGAATATAGACTGGAAGTTATGAGCGCATCCCATTAGCAAATCGACTTTCTTTTATTCGACTGGAAATTTCGGAAATCGGCCGATAATCAGCTGAATTACGTTTTTTTTTAACACACTGCCTAATTATCGTTAGCGAGCAAATTTTCCCTACTCTGACGTCATAGGAGTCACTTTGCTAACCCTGCTGGTCATTCCTCAACGTGGATTTGCATCTATCAATGTGACATACAAATATTTACCAAAACAACCCAAATCTCCGATCAATCGATTGTGTAGTTAACTAATTTGTCAATAACGGTTGTTTCAATCGCATGCTTATTGTTCCAACATTAGGAATTGCATGTTCCAAACAACCGATCACCTAATGTAACTGTAGTAATACAGTTAGGCAAGTCTAGACATTGTACATGGCGGAGTCATGCATAATAATTATGGACAATCATTTCCGACGGGTTGTGATTTTTATTTTTGGACACAAATAAATTAATCTACAGGCGAAAAGTTAATTGGTGTTTTGTAAAAGTGGCCATTTTCATAACAGAGTTTTCACGATGACGACTTAAAAAGGGGGAAATATGGTGAAGGATTTTATGTTAAGAATAATAATATAAATGGCAACACAGTGTCTCGTTCTACTGTCATTTTTAGGGTCATTTATTTGAAAATAACATCAAATTTACCCTTCCATTGATATAATATTATGCATTAGATATTATTCTAAATATGAATATTAATTTTGCACAAATCAAGCCGTTTGATAATGTGTGAAATTTCTGCAGCAGACGCTTTGTATCATTTTCTCATTTAACAGCAAGTTTAACAATTAAATAATATTAATAAATTTGCTTAAATGTTGTACCTCTGATAATATTTAGGTGTTGATATTTCAATCATATTTGACTTCAGTGGAAAATACAGACTACAGTTACTGCTCATTTGGTACCCTGTATGTGTTGTATAATATCATTTTCAACTAAAGGGCTTTTACAGCGGATTGTCAAAATAAGTAATGCAGAGTCATCTTAATATTTATATGAAACTTCAATTTCTGATCAATTTGAGTAAAATCTCATAAAATGACAAGCTACTGTAATCAGTATCCAGGGTTTTTTGGCCTCTTCTTTAAATATTCGAACAGTGAATCGTCGAAAACCAACTCATACAGAAGCAGATGAGCAAAAAATTTTGTGGAGATAAAGCACCAACTTTGTATGAAATTATAACCAAAGAGTATGAAGTTTCTCAAACTTATGATATTTGTCATGAAGTATTCTAGTTAATTACTTTCCGATGCACCAAACTGAAGTAAGTTTTGCCTAAAGTACCAGTCAAGTGTACTGGAATATTGAACAATATATTAAATAGATATCATTTTTAACAGTAAATGTTTGTTAATCCTAAAAGTGTCTCTGGTAGTAGCACATAACATGTACATGCTTTTCCTTTGGTTATTCAACAACCATACCTTAAAGAAATTAATTTGTATAAACCTTTTTTTACTTTTTCTTTCATAAACTATAAATTGCAGTCAGATAAGCGTCCAGTGCTCAACTTATATTCACAACCTTAAAAGATATGAATAGACCTAAAATGTTTCAACAAATTTCAAAATCCTTATAAGCCATAATTTTGCTTTTGAAATTGGGGGCATATAAAACTAAGAAATTTGGATTCACTAGTAGACTTCGTGATTGAAGGAACTAGCACCATGCAGATTTTGCATCTGTTCCCGCCATTATGGGATAGTCTAAATGATCCGTCGGTAAAATACCCTAGCACAAGGCAATGATTCTGTAAATGACGTCCCAAAAAGGGCATGTGACCAGTCACGCATTCACTGGTTTGTGGGTAGATAGATCTAAACGGCCCATCAAAAGTGGCATTAAGAAACGGCTTTCCAACTGAACGTATTTGAGTAGCGACATTTGATGCACTACACAATATTGTAATCAGACATTCAAATATAATAATAATATTCCAAAGAAAATAGTGAAATATGTTTGTGGTTATGGAAACTTTAAAAGATATCAAAAGATCTACAATGTTTTAACAAATTTCAAAATCTTTATTAGCCACAATTTCGCTTTTGAAAATGGTGGATATAAAACTAAGAAATTTGGATTCACTTGTAGGCTTCGTGATTGAAGGAACTAGCACCATGATACTGACTTGTAAAAACATCGTTCAGGGTCGAACATCAACCTCTCTGTGTTGTAATTACACCTTTCAAACTTGAGATAAAACTTTGTAAAAACAATGTTGTTACTGAAATTGTAGTCTTTCTAGAAAAATAACTATCTGTTTCTTAAAATTAACAATCTGGCGAGTCAAAAGCTCAAAGACAGATTGAAAAACCTCTCCCTTGTACCTAGCTGCGTTTCTTGATCTGACCACGGATTCATTAGCGCCTTGATCGTCAGAGTGTTCAAGCCAATCTCCCCCGGCGATTTTATACCGGTACAACCCCCCCCCCCCCCTTCACCCTCAGTATAAAATGGCCCCCTTCCACGAAATAAAATCTCCCCCCAGAATAGATTCGCCCCCCTCCATAAATGCTTTATAGATAGTGTTTATATCTTGAAATGCATGAAAAGGGAGTTAAATATATTCAATGTATTGTATATTGCTTGTTAACAAGTATTTTCAGAAATATTTGAGCGATTCTAGTAAAGCTAATAATATTGCTGTGGCAGAGTGATATATTTTATTATTGTAATATATTTTATTATGGAATGTTTTAATTATACATATCATGTCTCTAATACAATGTTTTATTTCAGGTTGTCTCTTGTAACCAAATAGTTACAGTGTTCATGGCCTGAAGCTTTCAATCAATCTATTAGCTTTCTCTCTATTGTTCTCTGATGTGACTGCTTGCCCAGTTCACCACCTCAGCTCTCTTTCTTTTGTTCTAACTATGGTTAGGTAAGCGCACTCCTGGAAAAGCATGCTTTCAGAAGTTATAAAGTTAACCGACACTAATGTTCAATTGCACTACGATATTATCACCTTTGAGAAGCACTACACAGACAGACACCTCAAGCCATCTTTGACATCTTCTGTGATTCTCATCTCCTTCTATCTCACAGGTTAGTTATTCATCTTTTGTATCTAATATATCTTGATAGGGTATAAATATCAATACATTAATCGTTAGGATTTGGTGTGCATGATGTATGAATGTATTGTAGTTTATATAGTACATGCTAAAGGTAAGTTTTATTTATCACACTTAGTGTTTGTAATGCACTGTTTGCATTGAATGTATTTAATCTACCGTCCAGATCAAGTACATGATCTGTATGAACATTCAACAATATATTTTATATTAGCTTATTGTCAAAATGTAGATTTTGTATTACCTCATAGGCTAATGGTTTTTATACTGTATATATCCTATTTTACCTTCATAGTTATCATATAGCAAGCACAAGTAACGTATGTGCTCACGGCATCATATCATAATATAGATGTGATAGAGTACATGTAATGCTGTAATTTATATAATTCATATTTGTAAGCAAAGTGTTATGCTTTCACGACATATGCTGTATGTCTAATGTGTATTCACCTTTTTCATAAGCATTATCATATTTATATATTATATATAGGTTTGGTAAGAGTTCTTTTAATATCATCTGTTCTTATAATTGACATTATTTAAATTAGGTATAGTTCGTTACTATGCTGGTATGCTCAGGTGTTCCCATGCTTTTAACATGTGCTAAAGTACATTTATCCTCTATGTATATATTTGGTTAGGGTTTAGGTAAGTTATGTTTACATGCCTTATATTTGAATGCATCATTACCTTATACCATTAATTATTTTAGGTACATGTAGCCATGTGATTGGACGCAGTTCCCTTTTGGTCACGGTTTCACCTGAATACCATATATTTGGTATGTTTCATATTGTTATATATTTTCATTGTATAATATTCATACTTTGCATTATTTGTCCATAACATATATTGTTGGCCAAATGTCTTGTATTTCAATAGAAGTATTTGCATTTCCATGCGTGTATGATATTTAACTATGATATAATGTAATACATATAATGTAATCCTTTGCTGGTACTTAATATATTCAATGATGTGAGTAAATATCTTTATGTCACGGATATAAGTGTTTGTGATATTCAAGTACATGTAACTCTTAATATATAATTCGTAAGATTTACTTGATTGTATTGCATTGTGTATCATGTTTTATTTATGTATTCCTACTTATGTATTTTACAAATTGTTACAGGGTGAACACAAACACACACCATTGAAGTTATCATCAATTCTAGCATTGTTGCGGTAAAGATCAAAGGTGCCGCCTATCCTTTATTCCGCGATAAAGTATAGTTTTTCAATGACGTCATGAAACAATGACCCATGCCGTCAACAACAATAACGTTATGACGTCACTGGTTATGGCCCTGGTCGAGCATTTTCAATAAAGTGCCAAATTCGATTAATTTCATTTAAGTTATTTTTGGCTGAAATATGATTTACATGAGTTAAGATCGACATGCTAGAAAAGAAATAGAGTAGCCTCAACCATGATGCGTTTTGCAATAAAGTATAGTTTTGCCCTGAACTATTATTAACGTCAAACCACTCGGCCTTCGGCCTCGTACTTTAACTATAATAGTTCAGGGCAAAACTATACTTTATTGCAAAACACATGATGGTTGAGGCTACTCTATTTCTTAAATAACTTTATGGAATAAAGTCAGTCGAACCAACCAGCAGTGCTTGTCTTCATTTGTACAAGCTGACCCTGCTGCATTGCCATGAAAGGAGAGATGTTAGGTACAATCGGTTTATTGGATTACATAAATACATGTATTCATATTATGGAATTATTTATAAGAGGCAACGAGAACCTTTTGTTTTGTACACTGAAAGTGTGGAAATTTAACGGATTTGGCAATTGTTGAATTTAAAGTGTTGGCGGTGAATTCCCGTGCGGCGGGTTGTGTGCATATTTAACCTTATGTGAGAGTAAACTTATATTCCGAAACGTCAAGAATTTCAAAATAAAGACGTTGTTAAGCAAAAAAATCTTATCTTTCTTGTATACTTTGAAGACTGTTACCAAGTGATGAAGTCTTAACGGTACTTATATAGAAATAGAACCGGTTCTATCGGATTGGATGAACATACTTAGAGAAGGCGATTCTGTACTGGGTTTGATGTAAATGCTTAGAGGGGTGATTCTATCCTGGGTTTGATGTAAATGATTAGAGGAGGCAAACCTACATTGGGTTTGATGTAAATTCTAAGAGGGGGCGAATCTATACTGGGCTGCTTCTTTGAGTGACATTTTAGAAGTTGGTATGATGAAGAAAATAGGAAATTTATGGATTAATAACTTCTTTATTGCAAAGAGATAGGACGTTTCGGTGTAGATACTAACACCGTTATCAAACAAGTGAGTATTTAGTATCTACACCGAAACGTCGCATCAAACCCAGTATAGAACCGACCCTTCTATTGTATATAAGTATATGCATCAGACCCAGTATATTCGCTCCCTACAATTTGATTTCGTTATGTGCATCATACCCAGTATAGATTCGCCCCCTCTATTGTATATTATTATGTGCATCAAACCCAGTAAAGAATCGCACCCTCTATTGTATATGATTATGTGCATCAAACCCAGTAAAGAGTCGCCCCCTTTACCTGTATATGTTATGTGCATCAAACCCAGTATAGAATCGCACCCTCTATTGTATGTAATGCTAAAACTCTGGGAGGGTTCAAATATAAACTGAAAAACCTTCGACTTGGGTGTAGTGATCTTAATGGAGATAGGTATACTTGATTTATATCCAATAGTCCTGTATGTAACTGTGGATATCACTTTGAAGACGCGTTACATTTCTTTCTCACCTGTTCAAATTTAATGTCATAAGACTAAATGCATATTTCTTTCGAAAAGGGTTTAATTTGTCGTCAATTTTATTCGGTCACCCGGGCCTATCACAAGAGGATAACCTTGAACTATTGAAATCCGTTTATGATTTTATCACTCTATCAAAGAGATTTTCGAAATTCAACTGACGTTTGTGCATAAGTATGTGCATCAAACCCAGTATAGAATCGGCCCCTTTAATTGTATGTAAGAATGTGCATCAATCCCAGTGTAGAAAGGGATAAAAGGGGAAAGAAAAGGGAAATTAAAAGCATTGTTAAAGCAATAACCACGGACGAATACAACAATAACTTTAAAGGCAACTGGGGACATACCCAGTACTGTCAAGTTCAACCCACAAAACTGAAAAAAATTCAAAACTTTCACAACTGTAGAAGGGTTGATGTAGCCTTAACTAGACTTCGACTTAACAATGTTTGTAACGGGGTTTATCTCCACAAAATAGGGAGAGCACCAAATAATCTATGTCCACAATTTGATGTCAAAGACACCATACATCACATTCTGTTTCAATGTGACAAATACCAAAAACACAGGGGACAACTCCTGAAAAATGTAAGCGCTAACACTCCACAAGAACTATAAGCCAATACTAAAAATTACTGTATTTCATTATGTACATCAATCCCAGTATAGATTCGCTCCCTCTATTGTATATAAGTATGTGCATTAAACCCTGAATAGATTCGCCCCCTCTAAGCGGATTTAAGTTTGTCATCAAACCCAATATGTTTTAGCTGCCTCTTTTTTAATTAATACCGAAATATTTTTCACAAAGACATACTTAAAGCAAGATGTAGAAACGAAATAGTACAATTTACAATAAATCCTTTAAAAGTCTTTTCTAATACAAATTATTTTTTAAGCAATCTTTAATGTCATTGTTTCAAAACAACTATTCATCCTGGTAAATAGAATATATCTACAATGTTTTTACCAAGGTTAAATTCTAGTGTCACACGGTTCAAGCGTGCGTCCTTCTTCCTGCCTCTCCTCTAATGTACTTTTATAAAATGTCACCAATTATTGTATATATCGAAAGTACATATTATGTACTTTACATTCATGTATCTATTTTTATCATTCATGTCTTTATTCGCCGACTGTGGCTATTTTTATATGTTCAAATGTCATTTTCATGCCACAGTTATCAGCCTTTATCATGTTATATGTATTTATATCTACTTGTAGAAGATTTTGCGCCCTTTACAATAAGCCATTGGATGGCACCATAACTCAAATATTTATGGAGCTAGGGCTAATTTAGCTTCGCAAAGAAGCACAACTTGAGTTGCGTCCGAGGAAAAGTTTAAGCCAGTGCTAGATGGTTACTCCGACATCCGAACGCAGCCTTTAAATAGCGAGCTAAGCTCTGGTACCTCAGTATTGACTGGATCCTTGCGGGGAGCGTTCACGGGTGGACCATTGGACGTTGGAAGTGGATTGGTGAGGTTGATATTCCTTTATTTCTCTGTACCTTTTTAGAGTATGTGATCACTTCCTTCATAGACTTACAGTTTTAACCTAACCTTCCCTCCCATTATTTTATAATTCATACTATACCCCAACTAGTGTTCTTATTTATTAACTCACTCAGGTAGTGATAAGGGATCATCTAAAGTACTGTGTGCTTGTTGTTTATTCATCCCTATTTTTAGTCCACCCGTGTCCCGTCACCCCCAATTAAGTACCAATAAGAATAGTCTATTTAGCGTGCAGGATTATATTCAGTAAGGAAGGGTTGGATAAGTCTAGGTCATCTAAAGGTGTCGGGTCTGACCCCAATCCCTTTCATCTTATTGACTGATTCAAATCACCGCACATGCCATGTCAATTTCACGTGCACGCCACATCAGCACTTTCACTGATCATTCAAAGACACAGGAAAGACGATCTGATATTCTTAATAAGTTTCGAAAATTCAAGACTACCCAATCACTAAATGATTATCATATACTTAAATTAAATATAAAACAATCTGTAGGCAAAAACGAAATGAGTATTTGAATTTGAAACGACAAGAGTTAGAGAGCAACGTCAATAATTCAAAACAATTTTGGTCCTCTCTGAAACATTTGAATGGTAAAGCACATCATCAGAATGACATCGATATAAATGAATGGTATTCTTATTTTAAGGATTTGTTTTCCTCCTCTGAAACTAATGAGGATATGAATACATGTAATCAAAAAGAGACAAATGATGAAAAACATAATGATTCAATGACTACTGATATTCTTGACGCACCAATAACAAGAGAAGAAATACTTAATAGTATCAGACACCTTAAATTGAACAAATCTTCCGGAATTGATGACATTATTCCAGAATTTTTCCTACATGCTTCAGATATTTTACTGCCTCATCTAGAATTGTTATTTAATGTCATCCTAGATAAAGGGGTTTTCCCACATTCATGGTCTATTGGTATCATTATACCTATCCATAAGCATGGTGAAAAAAATCGACCGGAAAATTATCGTGGCATTATTCTTCTCAGTATATTCAGTAAAATATTCACTGGCATCATAAATAAACGTTTCTTTTGATAAGATATCTGAATCCCAAGCTGGCTTTAGGAAAGGATATACAACGACTGATAACATTTTTGTTCTAAATTCACTTGAATTCACTATTCACTTTGAATACGAAAGGTTCTAAATTCTATGTTCTCTTTGTAGATTTTGCAAAAGCTTTTGATTCTGTACATAGAGAAAAGTTATGGACTCTTCTTGACAATCATTCCTTAAGCAGTAAGATGAGTATACTTTTAAGAAGTATCTTTGATAATGTAAAGATGTGCGTGAGAAACAATAATCGTATATCTGAAACTTTTGAAAGCCAAATAGGAGTCAGACAGGGGTGTATCATGAGTCCATTTCTATTCTCTTTCTTTATAAATGAACTAGCAATCCAGATTCATGAAAAATGTTCAAATGGTATTCAATTACACCCAGACATAGTGCAGTTATTTCTCCTTTTATTTGCAGATGATATAATACTCTTCTCAAGCACGTTACGGGGATTAATAACAGAAATTAATGAATTGGAAAAATATTGTAAGCAATGGAAACTAACAGTAAATAGAGATAAGACAAAAATAATTGTTTTTAAAAAGGGACGTAAACTTGCTGCAAGCGAAACATGGTACTACAAAGCCGAAAAGATCGAAACAACCACATCCTACAAATATTTAGGAGTTTATTTTACAAACCATTCATCTTGGTCATTACATGTCAAAAATGCTGCAACGCAAGGGAAGAAAATATTACTAGGTATCATGAGATACATCGATATCTTGGGTGATTTACCTTTTAAAACGTTTTTTAGGTTATTTGATTCTAAAATTAGCCCAATACTCCTTTATGGTTCCGAAGTTTGGGGATTTAAAAATTTTGATGTTCTGGAAAGGGTTCATTTATTTGCATTAAAAAAATTCTTAGGTGTGAAATCTACTACTTCAAACATAATGGTCTACGGTGAATGTGGCCGATTTCCACTATATGGGGAATCGAAAGTGAAAGCAATAAAATACTGGATAAAAGTATTGAATATGCCATCTTATAGATTACCGCAAAAATGTTATAATATGATGATGTTGTATGATGAAAATGGAAAATATGATTGGGTATCAGATGTTAAGCATTTGTTATGTTCAGTAGGATTTGGTAATATATGGCTAGAACAATGTATAGATTCGCAATCGAATTTTCTCATGTCCTTTAAACAACGATTGCAAGATCTATATCTACAAGACTGGCTCTAAAAATTATCAGTTTCAAATAAATGTTTCTAAATGTGACTATGTCAGATGTGTAATTTAAATGAAACTGAAGATGAGTATAATTTTCTTTGTGTCTGTCCAGCCTATCTCGATTTGAGGCATATGTATATAAAATATATTATTTTACGTATCATAATATCTATAAATTCATATCATAACTAAGCTGTTCTAGCAAAATGCATGTCGAAAATCTAGCAATGTTTCTGTACCATGCCTTTAAACGTAGAACGAATGTACTCTCTACTGCCTAATGTGTGTTTACAATGTGTATTATAGGCCTGTGGCCTCTTTCAGTGCGAATAAAGATTGATTGAGATATGAGAGGTTAGTTCTAGACAATTATTAATCTATATATTCACAATATTTGCGGATTAATTAGGATAACTTATCTATGTTAAGTTATGTCTAAAGTATATATAGGATTTTCGGCATTATTTCATCTTTGATGATTTGATGGTCAAGTCGCCATCTTGTTAATACAGTAAGTTACTAAATTCTTAATTAGGATTAAACTATACTATTAAACATATTGCTAGAATATTTCTTTCTTGCACTTTTTCTGCATAATTGTCGTTTGAATGAAAATCGATAATTTCTTAATCTATTTTATAATTCTTGCACGCATTGATGATTGTGAGCGCCATTGAATTAGTAGACGTGTTTTATGTCCAATGCTTATAAGTAAACTTCTTTTATTCCAGAGAGTATTCTGGGTAGATGCGAAACCACGTCTAAGGACATAACGCCTCAGCGCCACACGCAGGGTAAGCTATTTTAGATGTGTATATGTTTATTGCGTTTTGTAAATATGTTCATCACACATGCTGTGTGATAATGATGAGTGTGTACGTGTCATCATAATATACATATTATGGTAATTTATATGTAATATATGAAACAGGATAAACCATTCTGTTAGGTAATGATTTCGTTATATTCTGTTTACATAAGGGATAACCTCCCTTGATGTGTGTACTCGTTGCAACCACTATGTGATGATTATGATAGCGTACCTTATTGGAGTTTTGTTATGAACGATAATAACATATAAATGCCACGGTGTATTTACGCGAGTTGTAGATATGAGGGAAATGATTTAATTGCTGTAGTTTGCATTTATTGAATAATTGCAAATGTGTCAATATGTTATAGACTGTTTATTGTTTTATGTATGTATTTCAGGGTGTCTTTACTTATCGCTACTTGGCAAAAAACTTGACTCACACCCGTGACCCGTGTTTTGATCGTCCATTCACCTACGCACACCCGGTTACATGTATGGCCTGAAGAGGCATGTCGAGCTGAAAGCGCTAGCGCTAGCGATTGTTTTTACTTCTAACATCATCGATATGAATATGCGACCTTCTTCACCTTTATATATATATACAAATTACAAAAACCAAAATGGTTTTGAGTAGTTTGGCTTTGTGTCGAGTGGGGAAAGTGCTCAGCATTTGATAAATGGAGCTAAAAATATGTTCTCTGTAAAATCAGTTTTTACAGGTCATGTTGTATCACTACAGCGCTGTTTAGTGAAAACTGCCACTTTTATTACCTGTCGGGCTTGTCGGCTGATTGGTGTCCACTGTTTGTGCATCTTCCTACGCAAAGCTTAACTATTGCCAGTCTCGAACTGTCCAAGTTAACCCTTGCTGCCGACACAAGACATTCCTGTGCTAGCTCTCTAGCTCACTGCATAGGAATTAGATAGTCCAATCAGAAAGCTCTTATCAAAAGCTACATCCGGGGACTCGAAAAAACATGGCTGCGCCCATACCGCAGTCCGTCGACTGAAAGATTTGTAAAGAGAAAGTGCCGTCTGAAAAGCGATGGACAATAGTTCAAGTTCATTTATGTTTATAGTCAATTTGCGTTTTTATTGTGCTACAACCGTATAGCGGACAGCGGCCTGTCAAAGAATTTATTCTTAAACGCACGATATGCTCGATAAAATTGACTATTACTTGAGGCACCGACTCGATGCACTACTCCCGACAAGACTTTATCTCTTGTCATCGTACGATTGTATTATCATGTGTGCTTGCCAAAACTTTATCGAATAACCGTTGAACCGAAACATTAATTAAATTTTACATAAATTACCGATAAAATTTGAATATATCTTGATGTCTTAACAGTCGAAATGTAGTAAGCCTGCGACCTCGTTGTATCGCGGTAGTAAATGTTTCTCTCAACAAACTTTACTTCTTGCAGTCAAAAACCAGGTATTTTGATGTTTACCATTTTAATATCATGTCTTCAATAAAAAATACAATTGTTATATTTTCTTCCATTTTCACTTATTTCACTGGGTCATTTTCATTTTTGAAAATATTACTTGATATAAAAATTATTCTCTCTCCATGCAACATTTCCCGTTTGGTTGTAGGTGTGTTTATGAACAGTTGGATAATCAAAAATGAGTCTTAATTTGTGCACATGATAAAGATAGAAAATTGTTCTAGATATGGTGTCAAAGCTTACCAACTAAAAAGATGCGCCCGGTAAAACTAAGACAAGTTAGTCCACTTTTGTAGTAATTGTACCAGAACATTTTTCGTAGTTTTTCAAATGCTTTTATCTAATCTTAATATCAACTAAAATTAAATTAAATTTATTGTAATTATAATATTACTTTGTTTCGTTCACAGATATTAATTTATCAATTAAATCATAATAACCCTGAAAATAGGGACACCTCTGTTTGTTCCATAGACAATATATACTTTTCATTGTATGTCTAAAAATATATCCTCCCCTGATAAATTTGATTTTCACACATTTTCCGGGATAATTGTGCAGATATTTAAAAATAAACAATGTGTAAACTGTACTTATTTGATGAAAAAATACAATTATATAATAGTACCGCCCACGATAAATACATACTTCCCTTTGAAAAATGTAAGGGGCGCCGTCATATGTTATTTATTTACCAAAACCGGTCATAATAACAACAATAACATCTTTTTCCTCCCTCAAGACATTTATAAACACAATCTCCTTGTTGCATTGCCAACTTCTTTGTAACCTGATCAAACAGGCAACTTCCATGGGCGCGGCCATTTGATTATATCGCAAATGACACGGCGTCGCCGATTGGCCATAGCAAGGGAGGTAACTGGAGATAACTAAAAATCGCCATAGAGGGCGCTGGTAGATAGCACAGGAAAGTCTTGTGTCGGCCGTTATCCACTCAGTATTTGTATCAAAAGTAGTATTATTTCTTTCTGGTGTAAAATGTTGCATAACACTAACAAATTATCATATAAAATGTACCTTCTTATGTATACTTTACAAAATGCCAATCCTAAATTTAATTTCAATTTAATTAATTCAATTGAAGGAATATTGCGGGAAAAAGGTTTCATTTATGTATGTATAAATCAAAATCTTAACAGTTCACACATTTTATAATCATCTATTAAACGAGTCCTTATTGATCAATTTTTCAAAATGTGGACTGTTTCTCATTAGAAACCGATACTTCCTCAATTAAGCTATCATCGCGTGTTCTTCAACTGCTAAAATTAGACAATACCCTACATCCATATAGAAATAACGCATGGTTGTCTCACATAAAAAGTATTTTAAATTTTTGTTGTTTGACGTATGTATTTGAAAATCCTGATTGTGCCTGTAAACAGTGGCTAGTCTCCATGGTAGAATCCACCATTAAAGATCATTTTATACAACAATGGAGAGATGATATTAATAAAAGTTCAAAGGGATACTATTATAAACTGTACAAAGATTTGCCATCCTTTGAAAAATACCTTCTATGACCAGATTGTTTCTCTCAGCCTATTATGTCATTTCGGACATCGAATCATCATTTACCAGTAGAAACTTTACCAGAAAAAATATGCCGAGAATGAATAGAAATTGCAATCTTTGTAACTCAACGGCGATAGCCGATGAATACCATTACTTATTAAAATGCCAATTTTTTGATGATTTAAGATTACAATGTATACCGATTTATTACAGAAAATGGCCGACTCTAGTAAAATTTAAACAGTTGTTTACCGTAAATAACGATTCAATTGTAAAAAATGTGTCACGTTTTATTAGAATTATCAATAATACCATGAAAATATAAATACTTAACTTTACAATGTTTGCTGTAAGCTAGTGATCACTACTTCTTATTTACTTATGTTAAAATGGTGGTTTGTTGGAATAAAATATTGATTGATTGATAAGTTGTGTTGGATCGGATGAAAGTCCTCGGATGATGATAAGTCCTCAGATTGACTCAAGTCCTCTACAATAAATGACTCCTCCGATTGTAGGGTTTTGATTCTTGATCAATTGCTGGGGGCGTTGTTCTGGTGTGTTACGTCCCATCCATTTTGGACCTTGTTTTGAAGAAGGTGATTGTGTTCTCTATATGAGGATCTCTTCTTTTTATTTTTCGGCACATTCCAAAATGTAGTTGATTGTTGTTTTGTCAGCCAGTTTTCTCTTTTAATCCACATCTACTATAATAACTCAAATCTTAATCCCTCATAAATAGCGCATTGTAAGCTAATCAAGCTAACCACTTGTCGCTTGCTAATTAATCAAAGTCTATTGTACACTGTTACATTGTTAAACATGTGTACATATAAATTTGCCATGCAGTGAAAATTCCACACTTTTGAAAAGACTTGTTATTAAGTCGAAATGCGACGCATTAAGTCATCATTAAAATCTTATCTGCAGCAAGTGTCGTGTGAAGTGTTTTATTTTCAAATATATATAATTGTGATATATATATATATATTTTTAGAGGTCACAGGGTCACCAAATCTATAAATCAAAACAACACTTTAGTCAAGGAGTCTATACACAAGATTTAGATTTCCGAAGTCAATGGTTCTGGAGGAGAAGATGAAGTAGTGAAAAGTTTATGGACAGACCCCGGACGACATGACAAATGCCCTTATCCTATCAGGCTTTTCAGGCCGGATGAGCAAATAAAATCGAACTCAATGAACAGTTATGCATGCATGAGGCAAGTAGGAAAAGAAAAGTGAAACTAAACTGCAGTCATTTTCACATCACGTTCTAGAGTCACTTCACCATGATTCTGTCACAGGTTACACTGGTCTGTCTGGCTGCTCTAGTTCTTGGTTTGTGATTTCATTTCTGATTTGTTTATTTTTTGTTTCTGTATATTTCACCTTTGATAAGAGTACGAAAATCTATAAATAATATTTGGTCTTATTTTCTTCAGGAGGGGAAATTGTTTTCTCTTACTCCAGTTTCACCAACTGTGGAGATGAGTGCCCTGAAACCTGCCTCTGTCCATGTAATAAAACTACTGGAGAATGTACGGAGGGCTGCGTAGCTGGATACTACGGGGACAACTGTAACAAGACGTGCGACTCTAACTGTAGGACGAACTTTTGCCTTCAACACAGTGGGCAATGTGGATGTGTCCCGGGATATCTCTACACAAACTCCAAATGCCAAAAAGATACAGGTAAATTACACATTTAGTATTTACCTATATTTATTTCTGAGATGTTCATGTAATATGCAGACCATAACTCAACACAATATTACTTATATGTGTCATAATCAAATGTTCATAATCAATTGATAAACAATAAGTTCATTTTTAATAACTACCACTTATTTCATTCTCTTTAACAGGTACACAGTGCCGGACACACCAAGGTTGTCTCAACGACAAATGTACTTCAACTGGTGAGGAGTGTATAGAGGGATGTAAGCCAGGTCTCTTTGGTAAATCTTGTGAGAGTCCTTGTGAAGGTAACTGCTTCTGTGATCAAGAGTCAGGGAAGTGTACAGACTGTGTACCGGGTTGGTTTGGACCAGAATGTCAGTCTCAGTGTAGTTCTGGGTGTACTGAAGGTTGCTACAAGAACGGAAGCTGCATTGACGGTTGTAAACCTGGATCATATGGAGAGACGTGTAAGTCAACCTGTCATGTACAGTGTGATGACGGATTGTGTGACTTGGATGGAAAATGTACAAGTTGTAAAACCGGATTTTATGGGCCTAGATGCAGCAAGATCTGTGAGGGATGCGCTGACGGACACTGTGATAGGGGCAATGGGAAATGCATTGGTAAGTCAGGTAAGAGATATGCAAAGTGTCAGTACTGTATTTATCTTCCAAAAGTAAGAAACCCTGTTATTCATACAATGTCGTAACGTCATGACTTACCTCACTTGCCATGGTTAACGCATGGCATAACATGTTAGACGTACATCAATCCGTCCGCCCATCTGTAAACTTTTCATTATTTATGTTCTTTTCCAGAAGCAGACTCAGGAAATCTGAAATCTTGTGTACAAACTCTTTGACTAATGAGATTTCGATTCACAGATTTCTTGTCCCTGTGGCGCCTTATAAGGGCCACAGGGGCAAAGCCCTAACAACCATTTTCATCTTCTTTTCAAGAAGCAAAAGGCATAGAAAGCTGAAACCCTACGAGAGTCTTCTTTGCTTATGGAGATTTATTATTTATTTATACTTATAAATTTTGTGACCCTGTGACCCGTAATAAAGGTCACAACCTCCACGCTTTAAAAACATATGTTCGTCGTCTTTTCTGGTAGTCAAAGGTCTAAAGAGTAGAAATCTTGTGTACAGACTCCTTAATTGGATGGAATTCTAATTCATTTATTTTGTGACCCCGTTACCCCTAATGAGGGTCAAAGGGTCCAAAGCCCTTTTTCAATTTTTTTCTCCAAAAGCAAAAAGCCCAGAAAACTGAAACTTTTTGTATGGATTCTTTAGATAATTGGGAATTCTAACGCATAAATCTGACGACCCTAAGACCCCCAACAAGAGCCATAGAGGCCACACCCTAAAAACCTATTGTTTTCTTATTCCAGTAAGAGTGAGAGGCCACAAAACTCCTTGGGATTCTATTTTATAAACTTTATGACCCTGTGACCCTAAGGGACCGCGCCCTTAAAGCCTATTTTCATTAACTTTTTTCATTTCATTTTCTTAGGAAAAGACTATTAAAGCTGAAATCTTGTGTACTGAGCCCTATGTTGATGAGGATTATAAGAAAAGGATTTATGATCGTCTTTCAGTCCTATGGTTACCCTGTGACCAATAATGAAATAATACATTTTACTTAACTCAGAGTTACCAATATGTACTGACCATGTAAATTTTTTTTTATATAAAGAATATCACCCAAGTGTCTATTAAAGTCAAATATATCAACACGAGTTTATAGAAGTAAATTTTTTTTATACTTTTATTGACGAGTGTTGATATATTTGATAACAGAAGATGCGAGGGTGACATTCAATTCATTATCCAAAACCAATTTGCATTACATTTTTAAGCACTATACTTCCTTAAGACTCCCAATGCGTAAATGAATATTTTTGTGTCTGTGACGCCATTGCATTATGATGTCATTATTTGGTGATGTAAAATAATTGTGACGTCATATACTAGAAGCTTTCCGAGTATTGTTCAAACCCTACTGTCAAAATCATATCCAATTAAAAGATAAATAGTTGCGACTGTAAATTTTCCGGGATTCCTTGCTTTTCACAGGCCTACCAAAGAAAAAATCGAATCACAACGGAAAGAAGCGAAACGAAAACATTAACAGTGTTGCGATTCGCATCTTAAAGTCGTATTTCTTAATACAACTATGTGATAATATGACAGCAAATGACTTATTCATAAAACATTCTTATGCGTAGTTGTTAGCGCGTTCGGATTCCGACCAAGAGGTCCGTGGTTCGAATCCCGGCAGGGGCTCGGCAGACTTGTCTGTTCTACAAACTGTTCTACACGCAGTCAGGTTTGGGTGCAATGCTACGCTGAATTCCAGCGCAGTATTCAATCTTTATTTCCGTACTGAAGAGGCCTCAGGCCTATAGTGCATTTACAGAAGTAGTTGGGATTTACATGAGTTAACACTATAGCACTATAGCGATATGACATATGTTCTGTACTTCATTGTATTGTAGATATACATAGCCAGATTTTGTAGTGTAATTTGATTTTTACTGTTCATTAGATTACAGAATTTTATAATACTTGGATGGACATAGTAGTACTGTTTAATATACTTACAACGTAATGCATTATATACTGGACAAATAAAACAAAAAAGGTATTTGTCTTCTATATCATTTAAAGTACAAAGTGTACCTATTCGGTCTTCCTTTTTAACATTTCTATATCTACCAGTTTCGATTAAAGAATCGTGCGAAGAGCATCGAAAGCATGCAAGTGATCGCCTAAATTTCTTTGTATTAATACATGACAAGTAGGTTTCTTTGAATAAGTCGTTTTTAAATTGTGAATACTAAAAACATTTACTTGAAAAATGATTTTTATCACACCATGTTTGAAGATAAATGTCTTTAAGTCGAACAGTTAGGGAATTAATGAATAGTGATTGACATTCAACATATTTATCATTCCAAATGTTTCCAAAGCCAATAGCAAATAAAAAGTTTCTAACCTGAGATACCCAATGTAACATAATACTGTTTTGCCCGATAATAATAATTGGTCAACTGAGGTCAAGCGATAACTCATAATTGGTCACGAGATGCTGACTAAGAAGATGCTGACAAGGGACTATGTTGCATAGGTCACGAGAAGACTTGCCTGGACATAGTACGTGGAGGACACGTTGTGATGACCTCAGCTAAAATACCTCGTTAAATACTGGCCATTTGGTATGGTCGAGGGAGAACGAACGGAAACATCAGGGTGTCAATAGTCGTCTCTGGACAAGTGCCCAACAGCCGTTCCAGCTATCATCCCACATCGTGCAGATAGCTGACGTTCTTCAATCTCCATTTTGTAACTGTTGACCTGCAGTTACTGTTACAATTACCTGACCTACATTTGCTGTTCAAGTTATTATTGTTGCCTGACCTGTGAGTTGCTGATTCCACTGTAAATAAAAGATCCGACGATATTGCTGAAAACCTATTGTGTTGTAATTGTGTCACACCAATTTCTTTGTCAATTCTTGTCATACAATAACATCATATTAGAGCATTTTTTGGGGTATTCTATTAGGAGACATAGCTAAAAGTTTCAGCCAATATTTGACTGCATTGATAGAGGTGTAAATATAAAGTGAGAATCTTCCTAGTTCTCCATAAACCATAACACTAGGTGTACTTAATTTTACTCCTAGATTATTTTTTACAGGCAAATAGATGAACCTTTTCAATTATATCTATATTTTGTAAACCCCATATTTCCGACCCATACAATAATATTGGTTTTATTTTACTATCAAAGACTTTTAAAAAGGTTTGGTACGAGAGATCGCCAAAGATCTAAGCTTTTTTAGCTTAGGTTGCTGCCTGGTTGAAATGGTTGCTCCAAGAAAGTCTCCAGTCGCTCTTCTTTGAAATACCATTTTTCCCTTTTTGATAATTTATTAAAGATATTATATCCCAGTTTTGTATCCGACTTCAATCCCCATTTTCATAAAGACAATACATTCAAGTAAATAAAACACCAAACAAAGTTTCGATGCGTCCTTTAATTAAAAAGTTATAACGGTTCAAAGTGCGTAGAAATTGGCCAACTCGAAAGCCCAATTAAAAAAATCCCGAGAGTGGCCTGAGCTCTCCTTCGGCTGATGTGACGTAATAGACAGGACTCGCTCTGCGTTTGTTTGTAAACAAGTATATATCAATGCAGATATGGGTCGCATTCGTCTACGTTTTCATTGAGAATGAGACATGCCTTCTTCATGCGTTGCTGCCAACTGTACTAATAAGAAATCAGGAGACATTCAACTGCATCAGTTTCCGAAGAATCCTGTCCAATTCGTGAATTGGATAAAGTTTGTTAGTCAGAAAAGAGCGAAGTGGAGTCCTAATGGCAGGTCTGTCATCTGCTCCGATCATTTCACAGAGGACTGTTATGATCTTTCCTACGATTTCAAAACGGACTTTGGACTTGCCCCACAAAGGAAAAGACTCGTCAAAAATGCCGTACCAACAGTAAATAAACAGATAAAGATGAAAATGGGCCCGCTACCCGTCTGTCCAACGAGATATGACAGTCAACCATATCGGAAGAGAAATAGGACGGAATACTTTGAGAAGAGGGAACGAAAGAGGGTAAGGAATTTGAAAGATTGGCTAATTCAAAATTCTATCCAGGGGGAGGTGGGATAAATAATCATGAAACTTTTGGGGAGTTGACTTTAGTTGATGATTTTGCAGACGAATGTTGAGTTTTTATCTGCAGTATGAATTTATGTCTCTCAAGATTAGTCGCTTAAATTATTAATTTAAGCCCCAACAATTGTTTACATTTTTAGTATTTGATAACATATGGGGTTGAAAGATTCATCGAGTTGAACTAAATAGTTATTTAAAATGTTGGAGAGTATAATGAAATAAGGTGCATATATAGATAGATAGATGGATAGATAGATAGATAGATAGGTTGGATAGATGGTTATAACATTTATGAAAAATGAAAATTTTTTGCTACAGCTTCACTTTAGAAGCAACAAAAAGTAAAATTAAAGCCAAAAGCTGCCCCGGAGAAACATTTACCATTTTATGTAGCCTTACAGTGGATAATTTATAACCTATTTGATATTGATAAACATTGCAGTATGAAATAATATATTTAGTAATACAGATTTGTTAATATTTTGTCATGTGTCACGTGTATTGACAAACCTAATTACCATCATCAAGTTTCAATAAAGGCTGTTGATCATGTGTGAGGATAAAGTTAGATAACTAATCAGTGTCTTGTGTATTACCTTTTTGAAATGTGCCAGGTGCTGAGGTCATTAAGTTTATTGCTTAATTCCCATATTGTACAGGTGTGCGGCATTTCATGTAGACTGTTAGGTAATAACTTTATGACTATATTGTCTGGTGTGAAAAAGTAGTGTTAGGTAACTAAAAACCTCTCTCTGGTAAAATACCGGTACTAAAGTACCTAGGGAAATGGAAATAATATGCTTTTCAGCGTTAATATTTTCATTTGGTTGAAATACTTAAAACTGAAAAAGAATTTCATATTAACAATTCATTTCCAAGCAGGCTTTAAATTACATCACAATCAACAATAAACGGTGTGTTATTATTGACAATTTTGGCCTACGTCACTGTAGATTAGTACCACACTCTTTATCTCAAACACTGACCATTAACTCACACAAAACAACAATAATCTGTATCCTTACTATGCAAAATACATTAGTACGTAAGTCTAAGTTTTTATGAAGGTGGCAAATCGCGAATCAAGAGGTACATTTACTAAACACATAAAAAATTAATCTTCATTATCAACTGGTTAATAAGCCCCAAAACAGCTGTTCGGAACCGCGTTTCCTATTCCGAGATCCGGAAGTTGCCGAGAGGCAGTCCATCATCTCATTGTTACAGTCATGCAAAGCAGAAACACATTACGATAGAGTTACGATATTGAGTTGACACTATACAATGGCATAAAGTAGTAACAAATAATCTACATATACAATGGTCAATCTACTACACAGGGGGATAGTCGATTTGTCTAGATGTTCAAATAAAAAACAGTCACAATGGCGGCAGATATCAGTTTGGGTTCACTCGATCGGCATTATCGGAGATTAACAACCAAAACAAAAAACTAGTTAATTAATGTCAAACAGAATATGTCGATGTATTGATATTAATAGCTTTGGTGACTTAGGGGCTTTTTATAAGTACAATCAGTGAAAATATATACGTTCACGACCGCTGAAATCTATATTGTAAACAATGACACAGATTAGCCAGTCGTTAACGAGTCCTGTCTATGTCGTCACAACCCCCCTAGCACCTGATTGGCTAATAAAACGTTTGGCGTCTGTTTTCCGGAAGTGTTTATAAAACACGTTTTTTCTGCTATTTTCAGGTTGATGTGAACCTCAATAGTTGTTGATTTATTCTTAACTATGTTATGAAGTATTTCCGCTAATCGTACCCCCTATGTGGATATATTATCTTTAATGAAGATCGTGAATAAAAACGGGCTTAGTATGCACCCCTGTCTAACCCCCAAGTGACTAGTAAAGGTATCAGATGTATCAATATTATTCCGAAAACATACTTTGCCATTCTAGTAAATACTACATAATAATTTGTTCATTTTCTTACTGAGACTATACGATCTCAATAGCTTCCATAGTTGGTGTCTTTCAATTGTGTCAAACGCGTTTGCAAAATCAACAAAAAATACGCAGTACCACCCATGGTCCGCTAGTTTCAGTTTATGCTCGTGCGTTCACAAGCAAAACATTGCGACATTGATGTTTCGAAATTTCTCCCTGCAATAATACTAGCGTCCGCGATTTTTTGTAAGTGAAATACTCTTCAAAGCGGCTTTAAACTACAAATCACCTCACCTCACTTGAAAGTCATTGGACAACTCTGGAAATTGAGTTATAACATATATAAACAAGTGCTCAAAACATTTACAGCGTGTTTGACACAGCTTGAACAGAAAAGAAAAGCATGAATAGAGGAACGGTTGATAATTGAATTCCTCAGTATATGTACACAATTCCATTGCTAACAAAGTCGTAGGTACCGTTTAACAGACACCACAATACAAGTGCTGTCATAACATGTAGTTTTACACAAACCAACATAATTGCTTTGTTCAAATGTTACGAAATGTTAAAAATTGTGAGTGTGAGAACCAAAGCAATAAAAAAAACACATGTGACTGGTGAAAAGTGGCCCTGGTAGTCCTTAGAGTTGTCTATAAATGTCGTTCCATAACTGTTCTATAGGATTCATGTATGAATAACTGCCCATAGCGTAATGCAAGATGTGGGTAGACAACCACACGCTGTTGGTGCTGGATAAATGGGAAGATAAGGAGTTCGTAAGATTTCTTCTCTGCATTTTTGCACATTCTGGTCAGCGCTAATCTCGTCAGCAGATCGCTACCGGCCTATCTGCTCTATAGTTCTACCATATCTAAAGGCAAGGATTTGCTCTATATTATTAAGTACTTATTGTTCATCGACTCCTCTGACGCTTTGCATTGTGCCGTCTTCGGTGCAGAATAAAACTACCCTCAATCGTGAACATTAAGCTAGGCAACGTCAAAATGGCATGGCCAATGTCAAATGACGTCGCTGTTTTTTTAATGGTAGATACACTGGAAGGTAGGGTCAATGTACTCGAAACCCATGTTGTCTTAGTGCTAGCACACTGTGTTTGCACTAAGTAGGTGTCCTTGACGCAATGACGGTGTATATAGCTTCCTGCTTGGCCATTCTGAAAATTATCTAATATCTCCTATTTGCTGTCTCTTTCCTACTACGTTGCTGAGGTGTTTGATAACTGCTTATACAGTAAACATGCATGTGAATTTCATCAGTACATCAGAAAAGCCGAACTTCTGGTTTGACGTTAACGTTTTGTCGAACGTTTACTTGTTTTTACCTTTGTTTGAAGAACTAATTGTTTTTTATTTACTAAACAAGGTTGGTAATTTTTATTTATATTCATGCAGTGTTTAGAGTAGTATACTTTCTGTTGAGCAAAATTATAACTACTTTGAATTTTAAAAAATCTGTTTTTATAACAGAAGACAACAATGAGCATCCAGATATCAACTTCTCCTGGATAGCTGGAGGTGTCACGTTCTTCATCATCGGAGCTGTGTTGATCGTGTATGTTTCATGTCGACTAAAACGGTAAGTGACACTTCAACATTGTAATGACATTTATATGAAAGTATAATGTGTTTGTCAACATTTGATATCTTGTTAAAAGTTATTATTCTTTTGAGCCAAAAATCAGCTGCTTGAGTCCAATCCAGCACAATGTTTATAATATCGAGCCATATGTACTTATCCTGATTCAACATCATATATATCAAATCAAACTTTAATTCTATCTGCAAACAAGATTAACTGCCGATGTAATTTAAATACTTGTAATTAATGTTGTTAGACAATCAAATCTATTCAATTGATATTATTCAAAAGCATTATAGGAGTGAACTTATTCCTTATATGATTACATATCTTACAGTATAGATGATAGGATCAACTTTAGCGCAGAGTGGAGAAGACATCCTTCTACTGTTGGTGATGACCTCAGAGTTGTTCCAGACCATTCTGATGTTGAAGAAGAACGGGCCAATACTTCTCCCCGATTATGTCGTATTCTCCGACACAAACCAGCCACCTATATTGAGCCTGTTTACAGTGTCGGAAACCCTCTTTTATCACAGCAGCAGGCTGTCAGCGACTCTGATCAACAGGCGGCAGCTGCTTCTCCTGAGAACCTTCAACCATCAGACGGACTGCTGAACCAAGCTGCAGCTTTAACATACACAGATGACGGACCGAGTAGACCGACCAGTTATGTTGTGCCGAATTATTGCGAGATAAATGAGGATTTAATCGTCATGCCCCACAAGTTGCAAAGAAAGCAACGAACTGAATTGATCCAATCTTCATCACCTCCCTTGTCTGATAGAGTATCGGAACAGTCAGATGATAGAAACGCAACGGGAGGAGACATCAATATCCCCCTGATAGCAGAATGTTCCTGGAACACTGAAACTGAGGACTCAACGCCAGACAAGGACTCCCAACCAGATGACGAGAACTACGACCATCCGTTTAAGGATTACTACTCTTAATTGATTCAGGAATCTTCAGTCTGACCGAAACAACAATCAAACAGAGCAACAAGATGTCGTTTTCTTACCAACGTGATAGGATTGAAGAAAAAGGACACGTTCGTGATCGATCAACCACATACAAATGTTAATGTTATTATCTTCCCTGGCAATGGCAATGAAGTCAATATTCTCCACATCATTGTTGAAAGCAACATATTTGCATCTCTATTAGTTATAAGTTTGTTGCCTTTCGAATATAGGGATTATTACCCGAGGAAGTGTGTTATAACTTTTACGAAACGAGTGTGAATTTTTTTACACTAATTAGCACGAGTTTCGTAAAAGTCATATGACACGCTTCCGAGGATAATAATTTCTTTATTACCGATTCTACTCAATTTCAAAGGCATGGAAATATTCAGAAAACGGCATCCTTCCCTTCCGCCGGCCCGCTACAGTGACGTCACGAACAATGATTTTATGACGTCACAGACGACGAAATACGGTAACTCGCGCTATGACAATCGTTGCTAGGCAAAAGTGATATGTGCACATGTGCTCATATTGAAAATATTACACCGCTTATGAATAACCATATGGGTAATAAAATGCATAACTAGTCAGTTTCTGAATGTTTAGAAAAATGAATAATTAACTGGTTAGTAAGTTCGACATTCTAAGATGCCTAGCTGTTACAACAATCAAAAAAAAGTAATTTATCAGACAATAAAGGTATAGTTTTTTCATGACGTAACAATTGAATGACGTTATATCCGCTCTTCCCCGCTGCCCCCACGTGTTCACAGTGACGTTGGTTCACCTCAACTGTTTCTACCAGGTTTAATGTGACACGGTCAACCAAATAATTAATTAATTCTGGGTGTACAGCCCGAACAGTCTTCTTATATAAGAGATTAAAGCATCACCTCCAACGTTTATGACAGCAGCAAAATAAATTGATGTCAGGATTCAGTCCGCCATCACGCTTCCAAAACAAACATTACCCATAATTCTTTGTGGAATGTTGACTACGTGATAAGCCTTATATGGGCAATGTGGCCAGCACTGCATAATCGGATGACAAGAGTTTGTAAAAGTCAAGGTTTTTTAAAAACCAAGAGGTGTTAATTTGTTTGTTTAAGTTTTTGAAGAAAAACATAAGCAGAAAATATAATTCAAAATTGAATAATTGAAAAAGTTAAAGTGCAAAACTGCAGTAATCAGAGCTTTAACCAACTAAATGTCGTTTTAAACTAGGGATTGGGTTCTATACTTGGAATAGCCAACAGTTAGCTCTGTTCATGGATTATTAATGTGAGCAATGAAAACACTATATTTTATTTCGAGATTATTAAAATCAGAGTGGTCCCTTTAAAGATCATTTTAGCATCTTAGAAAAGAAATAAAGTCCTCGTGCTTTAATTATAATAGTTCAGGGCAAAACTATACTTTATTATTAAACATATTGGGATAAAGCGAACATTATTTCTTAATTCAAAAAAGGAATAAGTAATTGGCTGTAATTCGAATAGGATTAGTCATTCGTTATTCTAACAATGAACGAGCTGTGAAAGGGTACTAATTCTACATTAAGGAAAGTGCTATGTTCGGTTATGTTACCCCTCCACGCGTTCAGCTAGAAGAAGAGGATATAGTATTGGGCAGCATGCGTATATATGAACGACATAGACTAGTGTAAAAGACGTTTACTGAATTCTTTCTATATTTTTTCTGGATTTTTTTCCCGCAATGAAAGAAAGGTCCGTATATAAGTTTGAAACTTTGATCTTCAATTCAAGGTCACAATGACATTTTACAATGTTACCCTTGTCAGCGCGATATTTATTGCAAGATTCTTTATCATTTCTATAAAGCTTCTAAATGGGAGGACGCCGGGCCAAGTTGCATATGGTGACCTACACATTATTTCAAGGTCACAGATTGGCTTCCAAATTCCAGCAATGAAACCTGCATGTTAAGCTTGACAGTTGAGAGCACTTGTTATAATGTCTTCATACCATAATAAGAAGCTATATGTAAGAGGGCTTGGGGCCAACATTATTGTTTTAAAGGTCACAGGGAGGCTTTGGGTTTCCATCATGGAAACCTGCATCTTAAACTAGTCGGCACTTTATCTTAAGAATATATTGCACGATTCTTTTGATAACCTACATATGGCTTTTTATTTCGAGTACGCGGGACTTTTCGAATATGGTGACCTTCACATCATTTCCAATGTCACAGCAAGGCTTTGACATTTTCAGTATTGAAACCTGCATAAGCTTATGTATACATGCATGCATACATACATACATACATAATTATTCATTTATTGTACCCATCCTTAAATTCATATATAAACACGTACAAACACACATAAATCTAACATCCTCCTATGCGTACAGGACAACATACATAACATGCAGTCATACCATAAACACATATATACACATATATATGCATACACGGATAAGGAAACGCATACATACACAGAAACATATATGCATACATACAAACACAGAAACATTTATGCATACATTCAAGAATACATACATACATACATACATAAATACATAAATACATACATACATACATACATACATACATACAATGCATAGACTGACCAGAGTGAAGGACGGTCGCCTAGACAGGCATCCAGATACCTGCGCTTTTTTGGTAGCTAGCTAAATCAAACTGTACCGACAACGTATCAACTACCTCGACCATGTAAATTGGCCTTGCTCGTTTTCACTTCATGTAAATTATCCTTCATGAATTTCTGGCAAACAAACATCATCAAATATTTCCGTATTATTTTCCTTTTCATTTAGTTTTATCCAAATTGTTCACATGGATTGTTTGCAATGTAATTAGTGTTTCTCTTATATCCTATTTACCAATAAGCGAGTATGATAAACGGCATGTCAAGAATAAAAATGTAATCCATATATCTTGGTTTTCATGTTTATTCCTACATTTTCTTGATTGAGGAAGGCAAACAAACCGTTCTGAACGTCACTTTACACATACCAGTCATTGTTTCCCTTGTCATTTTCTTTCGTTACAGAGCGTCATTTTCATGAGATTCAGTTATGACCATTATCACAATATGATTAAATGATATGAACGTTATAATATACATTATTATGTTAACAACTAAGACCGTGAAATTTGGATCTGTTTCACATAACGAAGATTCATGAAGAATTAAACTCAATTTTATAGGGGCGGTAGCACTTTTTTTAAAATATCAATTTCTTCAAGTTTTCCCCCAAAATTATTAGTTTATGCCAAATTATTATCCTAAGAGGGTCAAAACAGGTATCAAGCAAATCCCACTGGCAGTAGGGAGGGGGGTGTATGTGTGTAAGCAATGCGATAAAGTAAAGTATCCTAGAAATTACCATGCCTACATTATGAGTCGATGTATTGCTACCTGGAACATTCGTTTTGCTTAATTTCTTGTGAAAAGTATGAATTCACAAGAAAAATAAAACAATAGAAAAAAAGTTGATTGAGAGATATCATATAAATGATAAAAATAATTGTAACCTATTTCAAAATAAATTTTCTGAGTCAAACAATTGAATTTTGCAGATTTTGTTTTCTCAAGAAATCAAATAACGGAAAAGGAAACCAAAAAAAACCTTAGAAAACGATAATTTTCATTTGACATTTTTTACTAATTCAATTGTATTGTTTTCGATTCCAATTTCCGCCTGTACTGACAGTATAAAAACAATATTTATACTTCCTTACAGAAATGTATCCATCGATGAAAAAATTTTAAATGTACAAAAATTAATAATTTTATTAAAGCAATCATTCAAGACATTTGATACCATATACATTTGGAATTATTTCTTTCAAAAGAAATTTATGTGGACATTTTTGTCAATAATAACCGTAGTTGTAAAAGTACTGAATTTTATTTACGAAATATGACTATTGATTTTGCCATTTACAGAAGTTTGTGATTCTGAGGTTTAAGACTGCTTGAAGTGTTTAATACTTCTTATTCTTGTTTAATTGAACAAAAACTCAAATCACAATAAATAATAATAGCATTCATTTCTAAGTAAAAGTGAACTTCTTATCGGACTTGAAGATATACCGGATTTTATCTTGTGATCACTTTTTGGTATTATTATGATTATATGGTATTAATAATTTGATCGAAATATTCTATCTCACTCATCGAGATGATTTGGAAAGCAATTTTCAAAAAGCGGTTTAAACGAAATATTTCCCTGTATGAGTAAACATGAGAAATAACCATCTGGAAAAACATATATGATATGATATGATATGATATGTTATGATATGTAGAACAATTATGTGTTAAATGTTGATTCTTTCATACTGAAATAGGATCGGCGCCAAAGTATGAAATCAGAAGGGACGATGTGTGAATAGAGTAGATGATATGAGTCATGGGAGGTAATTATCTAATATGAATACTGCGAATCAAAATCTAATTAAAACTGCGTTGTTTATGTGATTCTTTCTATTTCAAGGCGATTATTACTAGTAAAAGGTTTATTTCTTCCAAGAAAGAAATATGAAACTTGACAATCAATGAGATTTTGGAAAGCTCATTGTGATCATATCATGACAAATTATTTTCTTCCATTTTGTCATTCTCTATTTTTGTTTATTTTGGCTGAATTAAGATTGCCTCACCCAGCTTTCATTTCATATTAAACATCAAAACTAGGGTTAACATTACTGATACTTCCGTGTTGTGTGATTCGGCCAATATTTCATGTCATTCTAACTACAAAAGAAAAAGTATCTAATTTCCTGAGTAACATATCATTTGACAGGATATAAATATTTGGACTTGTTGACCATGTTTAATTCGTGATCATATCACATTTTAACAATTCATGAAAAAATACATTCTCGCATCAAAGGGGGAGCTCAAGTTATATCTAACTGCGTTAAAGGCCATCATCCGCCACTATACACGGTGTTGGCGTGGCCAAGTTGACCTGAAAAAACTACACCTTGAAGGGAAAAAATGAGGGTACCTATGTTCAAAGTGCGATAAATCAAAAAAAAACAACGGAAAGTTATCATATTTACACAATGAATCCTTGGCACTTCAAAGAAGTGGAATTCCTAAACATGTTTAATCAAAACTAAAAACTAAAACAGTACTTTGACTGCATTTATTTCCAAATTTGAATTAACTTGGAAAATGTCACGTGACTAGATTCTTATCATTACCATACCAAACAAGTCTGCTAGTGGAGAAAAAGATCCATTCAGAGTATTAGATTTCACTGCCTTCCCAGCCTGACTGGGAAATCAAAACCTCCCTCTTATGTCCCCCAAATATTTAGCTCTGCTTGTGGGGATAAGCTGTAGAGACTAAGGTTATAAAAAGAGTATTGTGACAGTAAACTGATTTAGACAATCTTGCATAACTTTTGTCAACAATAGTGACATATTTACTTCAAATACATCCAAACATTGTTAAAAGACTATGGTTGTTTTGAACGTTTTTCCCAAAATTTTAACAAATACAATTATATTTAGTTCTATAATTAAAGATCTCCTTCGTGTTGGTCATTTCATAAAATATATATAATTTAATATAATAAAAATAATATCAGCCTATCACACAAATTTAAATTTCATGTGTTATTACTAATGGTTTTTTCCCTAATGATTATGCACTGAAACTCAGTAGACTACTACCAGCCACAAGTTGTAGTTAAGTTTTGAGACCTTTGACCCTGCTGTGCTCTCCCAGGCACCAAAAAAAACCCGTTACTGCCCTGTCACTCAAACACTGATAATATCTTTGTTTATGGAATCAACCAATCACAGTAAAGATGACAAAGATAAGAAACCCATGGGTTTTTTGGAGGTTTGGATCCCGGCCTTTAACCCCTGCTCTCTTTTATCACAGGGGGATGTAAAGTCGCATCTTACTATGTGAAGCTCTGTTTCAATTTACATCTTACTACGTTAACCTCTGTTTCAATTCTCTCATCACAGGGGGACCTTAAGTCATATCTTTCTACGTTAACCTATTATAAACTTATAAACTAATGTTTCAATTGTTTCAAAGCCAGGTCTATCAGCAACCTCAACGTCATTAATCTAAGTGTTATCCTTTCCTAAAAACTTGTCTCCATAGGAACACCTCAGGGGTACCAAGTTCAATCCTTTAAGCCGTAATATGATATTTTCTTGATCAAAACTATCATCTACAATTCATAATCCTCAAAGCCCAAATAAGTTGCCCAAAACATTAAAACTTTTCTGGTGAAAAAGAAGGAATTTTGTTTTCAGGTTGCAGAGACTGTGGTTTTTATTTGGAGGACTAGAGTCACCAATTCTGCAATATTTAATCCTCATTTACTAAGGACTATGTTCAAATAATTCAGCTATCTAGAGCCAGTTGTTCTGGAGATGAAGATGATCATAGGTCATAGGACGTTGCCCTTGTCATCCTTATAAGGGCCGCAAAATCCCAAAAAAATCATACAATCTATGATCTCCTTTGAACTAATAGTCGTTGCACACTTATTCACTTTTTTAAAGCCTGTGTTTCAGGAGAAGAAGATAGAACTATGTTTTGCGTTCCTTAACGGAAAGCCATGCCATGAGCCTATTTAGTCAATATAATTTTCAAGGACAAGAGAAATTGAGCCAATTCAATAAAACAGTACCAATACGATACAAACTGGACTAATACGAGACAACCTAGGCGAAGACGATACAAACTGGACTAATACGAGACAACCTAGGCCAAGACGATACAAACTGGACTAATACGAGACAACCTAGGCCAAGACGATACAAACTGGGCGTCTCTTAGCATACACAGACACACAAATAGAGAGAAGCTAAGCTGTCGCCATATAACGTTCAAGAGTAGTACTCGTTCACCAAACTCATTTATAATTTTGATTTTGATGTAAATAAACTATTAGTATGTTGCAATTTTCTTGTTCGGATACAATAGTTCTGGGCCAATACGGAAATATCTAATAAATAGCATACCATCAAATACGACAAAAACTATGTTAGTAACTATCTAATTTGTAATGAACGTGGTTAAAGGTAAAACCGGTGGTGCATAGTAATAAAAATGCGGTAAAATGTAATAAAGATGGTCAATTGTAATGACGAGGTGCGGCCAAATGTTATTAAAAGTCTGGTTTATTGTAGCCTAATGAAGATGTAATAACCTTAATTTTCCAAAACTTTAACGTGTATCCTAATGCTTTAATCAGAAATTGTTATTTTTGGGTAAATTCAAGTCTTTAGTTTTATCATTACAAAGTTAATTGATAATTTGAAAAAAACGTTTAGTAACACAAGGCTTCACTTACATTTCTCATACCTCCTTGAGAGATATAAACCATGCAAATTTCATATGTTTATATGCAAAAGGTCCAGGACAACAGCAACTAGAATTTCACAAATTGGCTTGTTATTCTAAGAACAAGAAGCATTATTTATGACTCATTCATGTAGATAGTCCGTAGACCCTTCAATTAGAAAAAACCCATAGAATATATTACTTTGATTTATTTCGATCTAATTAAATTGTAAACAATACTTTTAGTTTGAGGTCTTGTTCGTGTTTATCTATCGTGTTTACTCTATATTTCCTTTCACATTTTTAATTGGAAAAAGATTAATAAAGTCCTTGCACTCAAAAATCGAATTTGAAATATTATAATCCACAGAAAAGACACATAGATTGAAATTCAATAATTCATTGTGTGCTTTTTCCAGGCATCATTTCATAAATACACATGTCATTATCCAGGTCTTGTCAAAATAGTTAATCAAAGACTGATGATAAAAAGTCATGTCTTCAAGTATAAACAAATATTTTGCCAACAAGGAAAATATGTCACATCCAAAGTTATTACTGACAATTATGAACATAGGTGAGACTGATAATTGCATTTTAAAAAATATAACGTTTTTGTCAGATATCAATGCGATTAATTCTTTACTTGTTTACCTAGAACTATTGCAGTTTTGACTGCCCAACTTGATATTTCAATTCTTATAGCAAAACAATTCAAATGATTTTTATGTATCAATTTATTTTGCCTTAAACAATTTATTCCTGTGATAAGGTATAAATAGTTTGACTTTTTATCTTTTACTTCTATTTTAAGGATCTGGGCCCGGATTCACCAAACTTCTAAGAATTTTCTTAAGCCTTCAGAATTCTTAAATCCTTTAAGAATTCTTAGTTTCCACGGCAACCTACACAATACTTAGATTTTTTCTTAGACCACATTTATCAAACTTCTCAGTAGTTAAGTTTGTTCTTAACTCTAAGTAACCTCATGAGGATTCTTAACTCCTAAGAAAATTCTTAAATCAAATAAAATGGCCGCCAGCTGATCATGTGTCTTCCTCACTGGCAAGTTATCATTGCTTTTGTAGTTATATAACTCAATATACTGCAAATATATTGTTAGTTTTGTATAATAGAGACAGGTGACTAAACATTTAGGATATATATATGTGATTAAAATGTCACTTGAAATAAAAATTGCTCTCAAGTGATGACTGCAACTGAATCAATTGAACTTTTCAAGATGTAACTCACTTCTAGAAGCTAAAAAATGGTGCTATACAATAACTCAATCATTCTAGATGCAATTCACATATGTTTGAAGAATTGAGAAGAATATTTTGGAGTTTAGATTAGCTATTACTTGGTAATGAATGAATAACATTGTTTCAAGACACATGTACTTTAGATCTACAACATACATTTGTTCAATTCCCACCTACAGTTTGTTTTTGTTCGGGTTTTCCATCATTAGATTAGCCTCCACTGTCACATTGCTTTGAAATGTCAATGTCAAGGACAACTTGATATGGGAAGTAACTCTTGAATACTCTCTGGTGAATTTTGATTTTGAGATGAATAAGGAGAGTTCAAGTCATCATTTCATGCACACAATTAAGTATTTTTTCACATCTTAATTATCACATTTGGTTTTGCTCTTGGGGCAGAACTCAAAAGTCATGAAACAGAATCAAAATGAACCTTGGATACCACTTTTTAAAAATTAATTTTGACAGTTATCTACATTTTGAGCAATATTTGTAAAAATATCCCATACATTTTTACTCTTCAAAGATTATGTAATATTAAAAAAATAAAAAAAACCTTTAAAATTTTAAATCTTATTTTTCCTGACTAACATTATAATTTTATTTAAGTTTCTAATAATTATTATGCACAGAGTTAATTGTTTTTAATTTGCAAGTACAACACAAAAGTACTAATTAATGTAGAAATGTATTATTATGTTAAGACCATCTTTAAATATCCATATGAACAAGAGGCAGTATTCATAAAAAAATACCTGTCTTGTCAATGAAAATTATTAAGAATTACTAATAACGCATAAATATTTTTTGTTAAAAAAATGGAGGTTTTAGATTGTATTAAATTGGAAAAACATAATCTTATGATATAATAATTTCAGTTAAATCTTAAATTTTAAATTTCAGTTTTACTGAGTGATTCAGATTAACAAAGACAATCTACACAGTTGTGGTTTGACCTTCATACATTAATCCTCTTATCTAATGTGAGATGTTGATTTCTTTTTAACATTTGGTATTTGTTCCTGCATTTGGTCTGTATGTTTATATATCAAGAAAACATCATAAATAACAGACATTCCAGACTATAATACTGTATTTTGTTGGAATTATTTTGACATTTGCTAATTTCAAGAATATCTTAAAAACCTCTTTATTGATATATTAACAACATCATTATTACTTTTTTTTTCTTTTTTTTAAAAATGATACCTTATTAATCCTTGACCCTTGTCGCCTCTTTGTTTCTTTCGGCAGTTTCATGACGGGAAGAAAAGTCAGGAAGCTTTGAATGCACTACATTTTTTTCAAATTCAACAAATTTTTTATACTTTCATCAATAAATTTCATTATTTTGGTCCATGTGGTTTTCCTGCAGTGGCCAAAATTTGGTTTCACGATTTTCTAATCGGTCCACCAAGGAGAGCATGCATCCGTTACTATAAATAGATGAGGGGATTTCCAAAACGTCAAAAAAACAACCACTAAAAGTGATTCTCCCGGGTACTACCCTTCCCATAATGCAAGCTGAATTTTTCTAAGTTAATTCTAAGTATTCTGAAGACTCCTTAGCTAAGAAATTTGCTAAGTAGCTTCGTGGGTTGTTACTTAAGATAAATTCTCAACTAAGAATTCTTAGGGATACTTAAGTAAAAAAACTAAGAACATTCTTAGAAGTTTAGTGAATCCGGGCCCTGAACCATAGCTATATGAAATCATTTGAGAGTTTTTTGTAGCATAGTATTTAGGAATCTACTTACATCTATGGAATATTATTTGTCAATGAAATAAGGAAAGATGAAGTTTTAGTTTAAAATATTTCATTCCAACATGATAAGCCAAAAGTTTTCATCATCAACTTCAACAAGATGCCACACATTCAAGAAATGACAAGCAAAACAATACAGCCAAGTTTTATTTTTATAAAAATGCATTTTGATAATAAAAACAAAAATAATATATTGACATGATAAAACCATTAACGGGTCCAACTTGACTCCGAAAGAATTTAACAGACCAGCATATGGACTATAATTGTGAGACCATACCTTTATGCACTCATTTATCTGGTTTGTTGGTCTGTATAAGGGGATTGCAAAATGATTTTTTTATGATTCATTTATTACACTGATGAGTCTCATTATAACTTGATGATAAATGATAGAATAAGTGTCCGAATGGAAGAAAGAAGTTGCACTCGAGACCCGTTTGCTGTTGATCGACTGTACGAGATTACAATCAAACAAGGAAACCGAAAAATTAAATCATTACTGTAAATAGGATAACCATCGATTGTTTTAAGAAAATTCATAGACATTTCTGAAAAAGAAATAGTGCTTTTCATCTGAATTTTCACTTGAATTTGTAAAATTCAAGATATTTGATCGACACTCTTCTCAGTAAATCGACTCTCCGCAACGCTTTGACTTTTTCGCATGGCACGTTATGAATGAAAACTTTAATCAAGTTTAAAACCAAGTCCTTGTAAATAAGGCCAATGATCTTTTTGCAAAACTATATCTTTCTGTTACTTTTTATTGACGCCAGTCGCGAAATACAACTGCAGCTAGCAAACTGAAATTTGCCGTGGCTATTTCGAAGCTTGCGGTCTTAGCCTCGTTTTCAATATCTATGTCACGGCTATGAATAAATATTAAGAATCGGCTATCACACATAAAGTACAATACTGGAAGCTTTGGAATAAAAAAATTGAAATAACTTTGCTTTCTCCACCAATAATCTACGTTCAGTACATGTCTATGATATTACCACTCATATAGAAAAGTATTCATTGTTCTAAAAAAAATTTAAAAGATCTCATTAACACTTTCTACAGTGGAAATTTTAACTTTCCCCAAATGCATTTTATTGAAAACGAAATGATATGAATTGAAACTGCAATATGCGTTGTGTTTTCCAAACAAGATCTAAATGCTTATGTGCGCGCATAGTGTGTTGTGACGTGACTGGAATCGTTACTGGAACTATAAGTTATATTTAAAATTGTATATAGCTTGAAATGTGTAACGATGTCATATTTGTCAGATTTGTGAATACTTGATCAAGTTATGATTTGTTGTATATGCATTGCATAACTCTTATAAGAGCCACATGAGTCCAACTTCCACAATGTTAATGTCTCCTTCTATACCATATCTCGTCATCTTTGACTTTGTATGTATTTTTTTATTCACACCCTTATGTCTATCTCTCTTTCTATCACAGAGTATTGAATATTTATCAGCTTGTATTTTACAAAACCACGTGCTTCTGTATTGCATAACTATCCCGGTTTTCATCCCACGTTTTGCTTAATTTTCAATTCAGATTCGTATTAGATAATGGGTAGTCATAAAGTTCAACATCGCGTGGCGATCGGGACATTTCAATGTAAAACATGTTGTAAGTATGTGCGCCTAATTAGAGCATGGCATTCATGCACTTCTTGTTACTTTCAACACTTTCCGGAGATATTGAATCTAATCCAGGTCCAGACGAACCACATAACAAAAACATGTCTATATTTAATTTGAATGCCAGAAGTATTAGAAATAAATAAGAGTATCTAAGCGAGTATCTTTCAGATAATGCGATTGTTGGTTTTACAGAAACTCATATAGACAACAATGTAATAAGCGATTCATTAAAATGGTCTGGTTACCATGAACCATTACGGAGAGCCAGAAGTTCATTTGGAGGCTGTGTTATGCTTTATATCAAGAACTCATTAGCATATAAACGAATTTGGGATTTCGAAAATATATTTACGAAACAATTTGGGTAAAGGTATATTTACCTGTTCAACCACTCATAATTTATTTAGCACACAGACCTGACTATAATTCTTTGGAATTTTGAAATAGACTGAATATATATCTTGAAAATGCCTTACAAGTAAAATTATTATCATTGGCGATCTAAATGCAGATCTTCTTACTAGTAGAGGCAATAAACTCAGAGACAAAATGATACATAAAAAATGTCATAATGTTATTACAGAATCAACAACAGTTAGACGTTACACAGTACTTTTCTTCATCCATTCACTGTAAATGAAGATATAAAGGCTGTTGATTGTGGAGTTATCGATTTCGATAGTGATATAATTAAAGCGTAAAGTAAAGACCAAAATGGCTTATACCAGAGACATGTTATGTTACAAATAAGGCGATTATACTTCACTGAATGATTCTATCGCAGAAACAAGAAGAAGAAGAATTTGGGAAGCATGGGATGAAGTCATATTCACTGCTACAGGAAATGAATGTACCTTAAATAAATACAGGGAATCACGAAAAGCTGTTAAGGGACTTTTGACAGTGATATATAATTTGGAATTGTTGCGTGAATACAAGCAGTTATTATTATGGTAGTAAGATCGTACATCATTGAAAGCAACTCGAAAATTGGAAAATTGTTTCCTCCAAATATTTTGAACATTATCTATGGTGTTGGTCATTACCTTTAAAGGAACAAAGTACGGGGACAATTTCCCTTTTACAAGATCTTGTGTTGCATGCAAAATTTCATCTAGTTGATGTTCTAGAGTATTGGTATGAGCAATTTGTTTGCTTAATAGTTTCAACATTTGTACATAGTAATTCTGAAGATTTTGCTGAGACTTCGTTAGATCTTTAGATCAACTGAACAATTTCATGATGGTTAGATTTAACTGCAGAATGGATATTGGATATTCTATCATGTTCAGTGCGCATGAAGAAGAGAATTCATTTTCATGCTGGCTAAATACCTTTGCTAGATTTGCTGTTTGTTTATTAAGTGCCAACATATGATTTGTTCTTAGAGCATATTTCCCTCACAACATAAGGACCAATGTACTTTGAGTCTAATTTATGAGACCTTCCTTTTGTACTGACTTGATTTGTGATCCAAACAAACTCACCAACGTCATAAAGTGGTTCATTACTTATGCGGTTATAGCGCTCGTTTATCTTTTCCTGAACAAGTTTCAGATAACTTGAGGCTACTTAATTCGCTATTTTGAGATTTTAAATAACCTCAGTGACATGCTCAGTAGCACTTTTGCCTATTCCATCTTTAGGTAAGATTGCCGTATCAAAGGGGATGATCATTTCTCTTCCAAACAACATGTGGACAGGTGAAAATGCAGTTGACTGAACACATGGAAAAAAGCGTAAGGCCATCGCGATCATTATTCCAGATATAAGAGTTGGCCAGTTTCCGTGATCTCTGTCACAGTATGTTCACAAGGCTTTGAGAATTGTGCTATTGGTACGCTCACATGCCGCATTAGACATGGGATGATAACTACTTGTGATGTGTCTAGTAACTTGAAATATCTCACAAATGGCACCAACAAGTTTTGACACAAAGTTTCTACCTCTGTCAGAAACAATTGATTTTGGAGATCCATATCTACAAAATATTTCCTGATAGAGTACTCGTGCGACCTCTAAAGCTTCTTGTGTTTTGAGCGGAAAGGCTTCACTCCATAGACTGCACGAGTCTACTACTAGCAGGATATGTTTGTTTCTATCTGATGTTTCTGTCAGAGGGCCTAAGAAGTCAATGTGTAATCTGTCAAACACATCTGTGACTGGAAGAGTATGCAGCGGAGCCTTATTGGTATGCCGTGATACCTTGGATGCCTGGCACTTCTTGCATTCTGTTACATACCAGGCCAGTAATAAATTAATCTACGCGCTCCATACACTCTGTCAGAGCCTAGATGCCCGCCTCCTGCAAGACAATTATGGAAAGATAAAAGGGCATCTTTCCGTAAAACTCTAGGAAGAGCTATTGCCCATCTATGTAGACTAGTTGTGTGTTTGATGTTTTGAAGCCAGACTAGAGCTTTGTGGTCTGTGATCATTTTGAAAGGCTTACCAGTGAGATAGATTCAATTGGATTTTACAGCTTCAACAACTGCCAAACATTTTTGTTCACTAACTGTCCAATTTTCCCCTCCTACTCCAGTTATATGAGATAATGGACTTTTTCTTATTTGGGAGAAACTTATGCCAGCTCTTTTCAAGGCTCTTAGAGAAATACCGCAAAGAGAGGCCCCAGTATCCAAAAGTGAATGAAATTGCATGGTCCCAATTTCCAAATTGATAGTGTTGCGGACAGTTTTGGTTGTCAATGTGCCAATATATGTGCGCCTACTGACATGCATGATACAAAATTATGACCAGATGGTTGAGTCGTGTGAGCGCCGGGTTTAGATTGCGTCTGGGTCTTTCTCCTTTTCTCAATTGGGTAGTTTGATGGTTAAAAGTCGCCATGTACCAGGACTATATCTCTACCACATATTAACACAGTCAATTTTAAGTTAAGCATTCAAACATTCAGTTACGCGATGTAAAGAGTATGTTCGGCTTACCTGTTACAGCAATGGAAATAAACAACTGGCGAATGTACACAGGGTATTTATACTCTCTCACAGGTGCCTAAAGTATTTATCACGGAAGCTTTTAATCTACTATTTAGTAATACATATCTGGCTCTGGCAGTAATGGGCAGATATGTATCACTACAATGTCCCGTTACTTAATATCCTGACCTTATAATTAACCATCAGTTATGCATGTTACATCTACATCAACTTGGCATGCATTACATTAAACTAGATGTTGTACATTGACATTTTCTATATGAGCGGGCTACATCGCTTTTTTCACAGCCGTATTAAACTACGCATTTGATAAAAGAAAATGCTTATCATTATGAAAATATACCATGTTAATAATACCAAGGAGAGGGTATGCTAAGTTGGAGACCTTGTTCCCAATTCGTTTCATTATGAATAAAGTATGTTTAACTCAATTCACTGCAATAAGCATAGACCGTAAAATTTACTTACGTATGTACGAGTCAGAACAAAAACATGACAAGATTCTTCTGATTTAAAGTTATTTGTTTGGCTTTAAAAGATAAACTATATACTTCACTGAAACCTATCATTTTCCATTCAAATTTAGATGTACGTTACAATAAAAATTTAATTTTTTTATACATTGAAGAAGGTTGCACTATGTTTTACAACAGATAAACTCATTCATAGTTTCTCAAAAGCATCATTCAAAAGTTTTATTTCAAAGCTGGATCAGTTGTAGTAAAAACATCAGAACATGTGATTTAATACTTTTATTTATAAATATAAATAAACCAGAACATGGAAAGGGTGAACAAAAATCCCAAAGTGTAAGTTACTATACTACAAACGGAAGAAAACATCTATAATCCATAAACAGAATATAATAACCGAAGACATTATTTACAACAAAATTCATAAGACTACAATCTATGTTACTATTAAAGCATGGACAGATTAAAAGCATTTGAGTGTCAAATGAAAATAATATGAAAAGAGTATTAAGTGTACCTGTGATGAATATTTCAAACGATAATCAATAGGTTGTTGCTAGTAAGAAATATGTTATTGATTTCAAATCAAATATGCATTTAGAATGAAAGATTCAAACCATAACCTAAAATGATTCAGCGCTGTCATAGTTTTGTAAATTACGTCACTAAGTCTTAATGTATTTATTAAGGACCAAGAGTCAGGTATAATGAATTTCAAGTCACAATAATGTCTACATACGAGTATCTATCAGATTCTTTTTTTGTGGTTTTCCTCTGTGATGAATCAGTGTTATCATTTCCTGGTGATTGTACAGAGTCGTCAAAAGGCAAATCATCTCCACTTGACTGAAGTCGAACGCCATTTGTTGAAAGATGACATGGAAATCCGTTTGAAAACTCTGTTTTGTAGTTATCTTCATCATCTACAATTATGCTCGAATCATTTCCTTCTCCACTTGTTGTACCTCCCATTTCTCCATCTTCTTTTGCTTCCTTGTTGTTTGATTGAAGACCTTCCCATGTCAAGCGCGTCGTGTTCCCTTCATAGCGAGCTTCCTCTCTTTGTACACCTCCGCCTGCACCAACCTCACTAACAAACTTGCTCCTTTCGTAAGAGTTCCGGCCAGCACCCTGGTGATCTCCCAGCTCTGTCTGAGTTTGTTCTATTTCAATGAAGACAGCCTCTCCTTGAGCAAGTGAATTATCGGATGCATCCTCTAGTGTTTCCTTACCATTGTTGTCTTCAGCATCACTTGAATGTAGATCTCCACACACCATACTAACTTTCTTTACTTCATCCTGATCTTCCTGGCATCGTGTCCTGCATGCTTCCTCCTCATCTGTCAACTTACTCATTCTGTTGTTATCCATGGGAAGGATTACATCCATGTCTTCACTATCCTGTGTGTGATAATGATTACATACGTCATCATCTTTTACTTGTGGTTTCAAGGAAATTATCTTGACTACTTTCTTTTCCATTTCATCATCTTCCTTGAATTTAAGACTTGGCTTTCCTCCAGCCCAATCACCAATACCAGCATGTGTTTCATCTACATTTGTCAATCTGCTTAAATGGATGACTTCCATATCCCTGACATTCCTGGCATTGCCATTTTCTCTAAGAACTCCTCCCTCATCTTCTTGGGATTTTAAGAAGATTATCCTCGGCTTTCCATCTTCCGCCTTGACACCGCCACAAGCTCCTACGTCATCGGACATCATATCAGCAAGTGAGGTAGCGTTTTGTGTGTCATGTCCGTCATTGATGACTACCCTATCGCGTAGCAGTACACTGCAGTAACCAGAAGCTGTTTCTAGGTCGTCAAATGATGAGTCAACACTAAAGGATTTGAAGGCGAACAGGTGGTTGTAGGTATGGTCTACACTTGCATGGTCAGATCCACAAACTCTTGTATTCCATGAGCAAACAGAAGCACTCGGACCTGGTTTAAAGTTCACTACCGAGTTTTCACCAATCGATTTCATCCCATTATCTACAATGCCCTGCATTCTGAAAATACAATCATCAAGCAATTTGTAATCAAGACATCCGTCTGCAATATATGGTCCACTTTAAATTGAAAATGGTTTCCCTAAGATTTTATAGCCTGTTTACACTTCATTCTATCAAATTATTAGCAACTCCTACCAGATCATTTTAAATAGTGTCCAACATTTAGGTATATTGTTTTCGTATCTCTTTAATATACCATGCCATATATCATTACACTGAAAAAATGAACATCTTTGACCAATCAGAGCCACTGACCGTTTCAAGCAGCAGACCATGCAGACAGCCAGCACCACGACCATAAGCAACACACCTCCTCCTATGATGTACGGCATCCAATTAGACCTGTCTTCTGAAATTTTTTAAATAAAGTTTAATTTGCAGTAATAGATATTCATTCCTCTATACAGTAATACAAGTATTATCAATTCAGACTTCAGAGCATGGAGCAGCCTTTTCTAGGACAGAATCTGTATAATGATGATAATGATAAAAAGTGCCAACAAATCCTTGAATAGAGGATAACAAGATTCATCCCAATCAGAATAATCAATTAAGAGCTTTTATGTGTATTGTTGAAAATTCGTGGTTACTATAACTCGTTATTAAAACGATTTCAAATACATAAATCTGTCACGAAATTGTCTTCATTATATAGATAAGGTATAGTTATAGTTACGTTGTAATCAAAACACATTTCATTACATTAACTGGATTTTTAGACACCTTCATACAGTCAACATATTGATGATTTCAATAGCTGTATCCTTATTCTACTTTCAGAAGATAGGAATATTCGGAAATATTATTCAATTGACTTTAGAGTACTTTGATTACTAAAACTTCTCTATATCATAAAAACGTTTAATTAATTTCATATCAAAACCTACAAATATTTCCAGACTTTTTTTGTCAATATCATTTTTCACGAATTGATTTCACTAACTGACCACACAGAAAAAGAGTCTATCCTGTTATTTCCTTATATCTTCATGAATATAAGACATGGTGGTTTTATTTGCCATTGCATGACTCAAGAAACAAATTTCAACCTAATAGATTATATAATGCACAAAGTTTGTTCAAATTTGGAGGGTTTTTTTATATTGAATTTAGGAAATACTTATAACAAGTCAGTATTTTAGTATTTGTCATAGGAAATGAGTCTTTGAGAAAGAAGTATACGTATTTTGCATGCACAGGTTCATAAATCATTCATTACATTATTTTACAATGTTTCATTCATAAAATTAGTTTTATGAAGCTCCTTTAACATTCTTAGTAGATGTTGCATAAATATGTTATAATACCGACACATATGACTTAAATACTTGAATCTAGAGGTCAACAATGTTTTCAATTTGTCCTACAGGTCAAATTTCACCGCGTTTTTACGGCCATATTTAATTATGCTAAGAATGAAGATAACTCAACTGATGTTTTATTTTAGAAATTTTAGCACATCATCGGGGTCTAAAGAGCATAACTTATTCTGCAAAAGGTTGATTTTGATTGGGTTTTTGTTCACAACATTACGGGAACCTATAGAACACATTAGGAAACAAATTGATATTCTAACATAACAGTCCGGGTCAAGTAAATTGTATGTCGATTCTACTTGACTATAGTATTATTACTGCACACCATCTAAAAAAATACTGCAAATAAGTGCATTTTGAAGGATTCTTTGTTTTTGTCCAATCGGTTTATACTAACATAGAATAAAGTCAATGCCATGTCTTTCTTAATTGTTTCATGAACCGCTTTTCAAATCTTGCTTTAACTTTGTATGTGTTACCTATCAACTGAAGCAGAACTAAAAATTCATGCAAATTTATCTATGGAAGTTTGCAGCATTACTTATCTACTTTCGTAGTGCCTGAGAAGAATAATTGCACTGAACATAAGAGATTCGACTCCTGTTACACTTGGAATTTGAAATGCCAAAGAATTTTGGCGACCATTGAAGACGATTATCTACCTTGAGTAATGGGGAAATCTGCATTTGATTGGGGTTTATTGTTGTTTTCGAAGTATACTCATTATATATGTTATGTTGTTCATTTATGACTACTTAGAGTAACCAACGAGGTACGAGTGATTACGGGAAATACGTACGAGTTGAGATAATGTTCAGTCACGTACCTAGTTGGTTATTCTTTATATAACCCTTATGTAATTAAAATAAGAAGTTATGACTATAGACGACTAAGCTTCTGTTTCATCTATAGGGTTGATTGTGTCTTGAAACTTGTACACAACTTTGAAGCATCACTGACAAACACTTGAGATTTGCTTGATTGACAATGATGTGAATTGTTGCTTAGTTTTTGTAGAGTTTGATTGACTGTAAATTAAATAAATTACATCTTTCTTTTGTTACATACATTTGCTAACATTTACAAAACACATGTTATGTACTTTAATCCTTGAAATTTGTTAAAACTACGCATTAAATGAAACTGAAGGTCAAGGTCACTCACAGTTAGCCTGGTTAATCAAGCCTGACCAAATAGCAACACTTTTGACAATTACATCAATTACAGCTCAACAAAACTTGACCTTTACCTAATATATTCTTTAACATTTAAATTACATATGATTATCGCTAAATATTATCAACAATAAAATCTATATTACCGAATTTTGAATGATCTGGGGCAAGCGACTATAGGGGATTCTTAATATTACCTCATGAATATTTATGAGGTATCAGAAACAAAGTGCACGTACTCGAAAACGAGGCTAAGGCCGCTTCGAAACCCGGAAGTTACGTTCCTACAGCATTTGTCAAGTCAGTATCCTTTCGAAATTATGCTTTGTTTGTTAAACATTTCGCTAAATTCAACTGCAGAAAGACCATAATCGGGTAAGCTTCTACACTGCTAGGTGTAGCAGAGATTAGAATATCATTATACATGCAGATAGAATTCTTTCGACCGATATTCGGGGGTATTCCCATGCTGGGTTTACCGTCATTTTGCACTGTCCGTTGAAATATTTTAGTGTTTAGCAAAATATGGATATGAAATACTCACAATAATTTTCACATTTCCGACAAAAATCAAGAAGTATTTTCATAACACACACTCGTTTACAGCGCGAAAATGATACAAATTTAGCGATCTCTCCGTAAAAACTTCAGCCGTTTCAACGTTCCCACTTACGTACGTTACTACTGGGTCATTCAGTACAGGCCTCAATGTAAACAAACCAGAATTTCATTTCAGGGGGCTAAAATAGAGATACAAACAAGAGCAAATGTGAAATGTTACTATTCCTTTGAATATAATCAAAATACATAATTTTGTTAGTTCCTGATGAGGTCGCAAATAACTTTTAATTTAGCTGAAAAATAAATAATTTTTTTAGCTTCAATAATTCCAAAACTCTCTACTTTTTGGGCCTAATATGATTATTTATAAAACAAGCTACATAAAAGCAGTTGCAAAATATTTGTAATAAAAACGATTAGCTTTCCTTTTCATGATAAATACATAAGATATATACAGCAAATAATTAGTTATTAATTAGTTAAAACATTACTGTTAATCATTCAATAAAATAATCACTGTGATATTAAGCTGAATTTAAGAGCTTCAAATACTTATTACAGGGTCATATGAGGGTATTCATTGAATGTACACGTACAAACAATCAATTGTTCAAATTGAAAAAGGATTTCCTATTACATGTAGGCCTATTTTGGTTTTTACAAAATGCTGATTAGTTAAATGTATCAAAATTAGTAGGAAAATGAGGGACTTTTTAATAAGGTAAAGGAAATAAGTAGATAAAAGAAATTAAGCCATTGTTTTTAGGAATAATATTTACATTATAATTATCTAAACTATATTTTAAAATGACAGAAATTTGTCATTATGACAGGACAATTTGGAAGTCTTGATACATATTTCATTCCATGTATATTGTCAGTGAAAAAGCTGAAAGTAAGTTTTGAAAACTGACAGTAAATCATATGAATTAGGATTTATTGAATTCATGACTTCGGTACTTTTAGTATTTGACACTTTATATAAGTGTACATGTGTTTATCTTCAAGGCACAATATACAATCTCTCAGCTAATTTCAAGTTATTTGTAGCATCCACCTTATGTCTACATGAATTGCCAGTCATAAATGTGGGATTATTACCTAAAAGTACTGAAATTAATCCCTCCCTTCACATTATTGGTGTCATTAATACCCAGTCACCATGGTGCACCTTATATACACCAATAAATATAATAGAATTTTAATGATTTTTTAAAATACATATGATTATATTTTCCTATTCAATATGATTATAATTAAAATTAATTCTAGCCCATATTAAATTCGTTTTGTGAATTATGAATAAATAATTTCTGTAAAAGTTTGCAAGGAAAATATTCTTAATGTATATAAATATATCACTTTTCTTCCAATCAGTATTTCGGCAAATATACGTTTTGGTTTCTTCGTTGTAGTGATACTGCAGTACTGTACCATTTTTTGTAAACATGCCACTTCTTGATTCTTCATTGTGTTTGTTTTAACATATTTTTTTATCCTTGAGTTAAAAGTCCTGAACTTTCGGGTCAAAATAATTTTATGAAGATTTTTTTGTGCATAACAATTAAGAGAAACTGGCACTGTGATTATTATAAATGCACCCGTGCCTGTACGGACCAAATGCGAATGCAAAACTCACGTTATATATCTTTGAATTTACCACGAATACAACTATCAAAAACAAAGTTTTGAGGATATCCCTGGATGAATTTCCCTTCATTTTGCCGTTTTATTATCACTCGACATGTTTTTATGTCTGAAATTGACTGATTTTCTTTTATTTCATGCTTATACACTCGTGTATCGCCGAAGGAAATTCAAATTACACAGCGAATCGTACTATCAAAATGCAGCCATTACACTATCCATGAGGTAGGAAGCGGCCTTAGCCTCGGTTTGGATTTGAGGAGGTCATAGGTCGTAAGCATGCATAACTATTGAGAATCCCCTTATTATAGGGGATTCTTAATATTACCTCATGAATATTTATGAGGTATCAAAAACAAAGTGCACGTACTCGAAAACGAGGCTAAGGCCGCTTCGAAACCCGGAAGTTACGTTCCTACAGCATTTGTCAAGTCAGTATCCTTTCGAAATTATGCTTTGTTTGTTAAACATTTCGCTAAATTCAACTGCAGAAAGACCATAATCGGGTAAGCTTCTACATTGCTAGGTGTAGCAGAGATTAGAATATCATTTTACATGCAGATAGAATTCTTTCGACCGATATTCGGGGGTATTCCCATGCTGGGTTTACCGTCATTTTGCACTGTCCGTTGAAATATTTTAGTGTTTAGCAAAATATGGATATGAAATACTCACAATAATTTTCACATTTCCGACAAAAATCAAGAAGTATTTTCATAACACACACTCGTTTACAGCGCGAAAATGATACAAATTTAGCGATCTCTCCGTAAAAACTTCAGCCGTTTCAACGTTCCCACTTACGTACGTTACTACTGGGTCATTCAGTACAGGCCTCAATGTAAACAAACCAGAATTTCATTTCAGGGGGCTAAAATAGAGATACAAACAAGAGCAAATGTGAAATGTTACTATTCCTTTGAATATAATCAAAATACATAATTTTGTTAGTTCCTGATGAGGTCGCAAATAACTTTTAATTTAGCTGAAAAACAAATAATTTTGTTTAGCTTTAATAACTCCAAAATTCTCTACTTTTTGGGCATAATATGATTATTTATAAAACAAGCTACATAAAAGCAGTAGCAAAATATTTATAATAAAAACGATTAGCTTTCCTTTTCATGATAAATACATAAGATATATACAGCAAATAATTAGTTATTAATTAGTTAAAACATTACTGTTAATCATTCAATAAAATAATCACTGTGATATTATGCTGAATTTAAGAGCTTCAAATACTTATTACAGGGTCATATGAGGGTATTCATTGAATGTACACGTACAAACAATCAATTGTTCAAATTGAATAAGGATTTCCTATTACATGTAGGCCTATTTTGGTTTTTACAAAATGCTGATTAGTTAAATGTATCAAAATTAGTAGGAAAATGAGGGACTTTTTAATAAGGTAAAGGAAATAAGTAGATAAAAGAAATTAAGCCATTGATTTTAGGAATAATATTTACATTATAATTATCTAAACTATATTTTAAAATGACAGAAATTTGTCATTATGACAGGACAATTTGGAAGTCTTGATACATATTTCACTCCATGTATATTGTCAGTGAAAAAGCTGAAAGTAAGTTTTGAAAACTGACAGTAAATCATATGAATTAGGATTTATTGAATTCATGACTTCAGTACTTTTGATATTAGACACTTTATATAAGTGTACATGTGTTTATCTTCAAGGCACAATATACATTCTCTCAGCTAATTTCAAGTTATTTGTAGCATCCACCTTATGTCTACATGAATTGCCAGTCATAAATGTGGGATTATTACCTAAAAGTACTGAAATTAATCCCTCCCTTCACATTATTGGTGTCATTAATACCCAGTCACCATGGTGCACCTTATATACACCAATAAATATAATAGAATTTTAATGATTTTTTAAAATACATATGATTATATTTTCCTATTCAATATGATTATAATTAAAATTAATTCTAGCCCATATTAAATTCGTTTTGTGAATTATGAATAAATAATTTCTGTAAACGTTTGCAAGGAAAATATTCTTAATGCATATAAATATATCACTTTTCTTCCAATCAGTATTTCCTCAAATATACGTTTTGGTTTCTTCGTTGTAATGATACTGCAGTACTGTACCATTTTTTTTAAACATGCCGGTCCCACTTCTTGATTCTTCATTGTGTTTGTTTTAACATATTTTTTTATCCTTGAGTTAAAAGTCCTGAATTTTCGGGTCAAAATAATTTTATGAAGATTTTTTTGTGCATAACAATTAAGAGAAACTGGCACTGTGATTATTATAAATGCAATACTTCCCCTTGACTGGTTCTACAACCACGGAGAGCTCGAGAATGCGCTCTTACAATAAAGAAGTGTCGTAAAATCACTTACATGAGCAATATAACTGAGAAAATTATGAGTGAAATGAGGAATGTAGGAAAAATAGTTAATCTTGTAAATTACAGTGATTTTATGTGATGGAATTTAAACTTGTAATAAATGTAGAAGAATGTTCAGCGTTCTACGCTTTTCTTAGAATCGCGATGCATGAGTTTGGCACGTTCTATTTTTCAATGAAATGTGAAAATAGTCCCGTCAACCAGTTGTATTTCATTTTCTGGGTAACCGACCAATCAATTAACGTCGAGAATCACTTGAGAGCACATATGCGGATATAAATAGAGAATATTTGACATTTCTCGTCGAATACCATGGAGTGAAGTAGAAATTAATATGTTCACTAGTGGCGTGATTTTCTACTTCACGAGATGAGATATTCATGGTATTCGACGCGTACGAGAAATGTCAAATGTTCTATTCATTATGTTTCCCAAATCCCCGTAAATGACCCTAACTATATGAATGGAGAAGCTAAAATTCTTCGCTAGCGCGGCCGTTGCATCACGTCATTTAATTGTTTCATGACGTCATATGATTGTTGCATCATTTCACTGAGTAGAATAACATTTTAATTTCACTCAGTGAAAGCACGGGTTCTATTTTCACCGATAAATGGCATATTTCACCGTTCGAAATATAATAAATAGAGGATATTTGACATTTCTCGTCGAATATCATGGATATTTCATCGAGTGAAGTAGAAATTTATATTTTCACGTGTGGCGTAGCCACGAGTGTAAATATATGATTTTCTACTTCACGAGATGAAACATTCATGATATTCGACGCGAAATGTCAAATATTATATTTATTTTGTTTCCCAAAACCCCGTAAATGACCCTAACTATATGAATGGAGAAGCTCAAATGCTTCGCTAGCGCGGCCGTTGCATGACGTCATTCAATTGTTTCATGACATCACAGACGACGTCATATGATTGTTGCATCATTTCACTGAGTAGAATACGATTTAAATTTCACTCAGTGAAAGTACGGGTTTTATTTTCACCGATAAATGGCATATTTCACCGTTCGAAATATAATAAATAGAGGATATTTGACATTTCTCGTCGAATATCATGGATATTTCATCGAGTGAAGTAGAAATTTATATTTTCACGTGTGGCGTGTTTTGAAAACTGACAGTAAATCATATGAATTAGGATTTATTGAATTCATGACTTCAGTACTTTTAGTATTTGACACTTTATATAAGTGTACATGTGTTTATCTTCAAGGCACAATATACAATCTCTCAGCTAATTTCAAGTTATTTGTAGCATCCACCTTATGTCTACATGAATTGCCAGTCATAAATGTGGGATTATTACCTAAAAGTACTGAAATTAATCCCTCCCTTCACATTATTGGTGTCATTAATACCCAGTCACCATGGTGCACCTTATATACACCAATAAATATAATAGAATTTTAATGATTTTTTAAAATACATATGATTATATTTTCCTATTCAATATGATTATAATTAAAATTAATTCTAGCCCATATTAAATTTTTTTTGTGAATTATGAATAAATAATTTCTGTAAAAGTTTGCAAGGAAAATATTCTTAATGTATATAAATATATCACTTTTCTTCCAATCAGTATTTCGGCAAATATACGTTTTGGTTTCTTCGTTGTAGTGATACTGCAGTACTGTACCATTTTTTGTAAACATGCCACTTCTTGATTCTTCATTGTGTTTGTTTTAACATATTTTTTTATCCTTGAGTTAAAAGTCCTGAACTTTCGGGTCAAAATAATTTTATGAAGATTTTTTTGTGCATAACAATTAAGAGAAACTGGCACTGTGATTATTATAAATGCACCCGTGCCTGTACGGACCAAATGCGAATGCAAAACTCACGTTATATATCTTTGAATTTACCACGAATACAACTATCAAAAACAAAGTTTTGAGGATATCCCTGGATGAATTTCCCTTCATTTTGCCGTTTTATTATCACTCGACATGTTTTTATGTCTGAAATTGACTGATTTTCTTTTATTTCATGCTTATACACTCGTGTATCGCCGAAGGAAATTCAAATTACACAGCGAATCGTACTATCAAAATGCAGCCATTACGCTATCCATGAGGTAGGAAGCGGCCTTAGCCTCGGTTTGGATTTGAGGAGGTCATAGGTCGTAAGCATGCATAACTATTGAGAATCCCCTTATTATAGGGGATTCTTAATATTACCTCATGAATATTTATGAGGTATCAAAAACAAAGTGCACGTACTCGAAAACGAGGCTAAGGCCGCTTCGAAACCCGGAAGTTACGTTCCTACAGCATTTGTCAAGTCAGTATCCTTTCGAAATTATGCTTTGTTTGTTAAACATTTCGCTAAATTCAACTGCAGAAAGACCATAATCGGGTAAGCTTCTACATTGCTAGGTGTAGCAGAGATTAGAATATCATTTTACATGCAGATAGAATTCTTTCGACCGATATTCGGGGGTATTCCCATGCTGGGTTTACCGTCATTTTGCACTGTCCGTTGAAATATTTTAGTGTTTAGCAAAATATGGATATGAAATACTCACAATAATTTTCACATTTCCGACAAAAATCAAGAAGTATTTTCATAACACACACTCGTTTACAGCGCGAAAATGATACAAATTTAGCGATCTCTCCGTAAAAACTTCAGCCGTTTCAACGTTCCCACTTACGTACGTTACTACTGGGTCATTCAGTACAGGCCTCAATGTAAACAAACCAGAATTTCATTTCAGGGGGCTAAAATAGAGATACAAACAAGAGCAAATGTGAAATGTTACTATTCCTTTGAATATAATCAAAATACATAATTTTGTTAGTTCCTGATGAGGTCGCAAATAACTTTTAATTTAGCTGAAAAACAAATAATTTTGTTTAGCTTTAATAACTCCAAAATTCTCTACTTTTTGGGCATAATATGATTATTTATAAAACAAGCTACATAAAAGCAGTAGCAAAATATTTATAATAAAAACGATTAGCTTTCCTTTTCATGATAAATACATAAGATATATACAGCAAATAATTAGTTATTAATTAGTTAAAACATTACTGTTAATCATTCAATAAAATAATCACTGTGATATTATGCTGAATTTAAGAGCTTCAAATACTTATTACAGGGTCATATGAGGGTATTCATTGAATGTACACGTACAAACAATCAATTGTTCAAATTGAATAAGGATTTCCTATTACATGTAGGCCTATTTTGGTTTTTACAAAATGCTGATTAGTTAAATGTATCAAAATTAGTAGGAAAATGAGGGACTTTTTAATAAGGTAAAGGAAATAAGTAGATAAAAGAAATTAAGCCATTGATTTTAGGAATAATATTTACATTATAATTATCTAAACTATATTTTAAAATGACAGAAATTTGTCATTATGACAGGACAATTTGGAAGTCTTGATACATATTTCACTCCATGTATATTGTCAGTGAAAAAGCTGAAAGTAAGTTTTGAAAACTGACAGTAAATCATATGAATTAGGATTTATTGAATTCATGACTTCAGTACTTTTGATATTAGACACTTTATATAAGTGTACATGTGTTTATCTTCAAGGCACAATATACATTCTCTCAGCTAATTTCAAGTTATTTGTAGCATCCACCTTATGTCTACATGAATTGCCAGTCATAAATGTGGGATTATTACCTAAAAGTACTGAAATTAATCCCTCCCTTCACATTATTGGTGTCATTAATACCCAGTCACCATGGTGCACCTTATATACACCAATAAATATAATAGAATTTTAATGATTTTTTAAAATACATATGATTATATTTTCCTATTCAATATGATTATAATTAAAATTAATTCTAGCCCATATTAAATTCGTTTTGTGAATTATGAATAAATAATTTCTGTAAACGTTTGCAAGGAAAATATTCTTAATGCATATAAATATATCACTTTTCTTCCAATCAGTATTTCCTCAAATATACGTTTTGGTTTCTTCGTTGTAATGATACTGCAGTACTGTACCATTTTTTTTAAACATGCCGGTCCCACTTCTTGATTCTTCATTGTGTTTGTTTTAACATATTTTTTTATCCTTGAGTTAAAAGTCCTGAATTTTCGGGTCAAAATAATTTTATGAAGATTTTTTTGTGCATAACAATTAAGAGAAACTGGCACTGTGATTATTATAAATGCAATACTTCCCCTTGACTGGTTCTACAACCACGGAGAGCTCGAGAATGCGCTCTTACAATAAAGAAGTGTCGTAAAATCACTTACATGAGCAATATAACTGAGAAAATTATGAGTGAAATGAGGAATGTAGGAAAAATAGTTAATCTTGTAAATTACAGTGATTTTATGTGATGGAATTTAAACTTGTAATAAATGTAGAAGAATGTTCAGCGTTCTACGCTTTTCTTAGAATCGCGATGCATGAGTTTGGCACGTTCTATTTTTCAATGAAATGTGAAAATAGTCCCGTCAACCAGTTGTATTTCATTTTCTGGGTAACCGACCAATCAATTAACGTCGAGAATCACTTGAGAGCACATATGCGGATATAAATAGAGAATATTTGACATTTCTCGTCGAATACCATGGAGTGAAGTAGAAATTAATATGTTCACTAGTGGCGTGATTTTCTACTTCACGAGATGAGATATTCATGGTATTCGACGCGTACGAGAAATGTCAAATGTTCTATTCATTATGTTTCCCAAATCCCCGTAAATGACCCTAACTATATGAATGGAGAAGCTAAAATTCTTCGCTAGCGCGGCCGTTGCATCACGTCATTTAATTGTTTCATGACGTCATATGATTGTTGCATCATTTCACTGAGTAGAATAACATTTTAATTTCACTCAGTGAAAGCACGGGTTCTATTTTCACCGATAAATGGCATATTTCACCGTTCGAAATATAATAAATAGAGGATATTTGACATTTCTCGTCGAATATCATGGATATTTCATCGAGTGAAGTAGAAATTTATATTTTCACGTGTGGCGTAGCCACGAGTGTAAATATATGATTTTCTACTTCACGAGATGAAACATTCATGATATTCGACGCGAAATGTCAAATATTATATTTATTTTGTTTCCCAAAACCCCGTAAATGACCCTAACTATATGAATGGAGAAGCTCAAATGCTTCGCTAGCGCGGCCGTTGCATGACGTCATTCAATTGTTTCATGACATCACAGACGACGTCATATGATTGTTGCATCATTTCACTGAGTAGAATACGATTTAAATTTCACTCAGTGAAAGTACGGGTTTTATTTTCACCGATAAATGGCATATTTCACCGTTCGAAATATAATAAATAGAGGATATTTGACATTTCTCGTCGAATATCATGGATATTTCATCGAGTGAAGTAGAAATTTATATTTTCACGTGTGGCGTGTTTTGAAAACTGACAGTAAATCATATGAATTAGGATTTATTGAATTCATGACTTCGGTACTTTTAGTATTTGACACTTTATATAAGTGTACATGTGTTTATCTTCAAGGCACAATATACAATCTCTCAGCTAATTTCAAGTTATTTGTAGCATCCACCTTATGTCTACATGAATTGCCAGTCATAAATGTGGGATTATTACCTAAAAGTACTGAAATTAATCCCTCCCTTCACATTATTGGTGTCATTAATACCCAGTCACCATGGTGCACCTTATATACACCAATAAATATAATAGAATTTTAATGATTTTTTAAAATACATATGATTATATTTTCCTATTCAATATGATTATAATTAAAATTAATTCTAGCCCATATTAAATTTTTTTTGTGAATTATGAATAAATAATTTCTGTAAAAGTTTGCAAGGAAAATATTCTTAATGTATATAAATATATCACTTTTCTTCCAATCAGTATTTCGGCAAATATACGTTTTGGTTTCTTCGTTGTAGTGATACTGCAGTACTGTACCATTTTTTGTAAACATGCCACTTCTTGATTCTTCATTGTGTTTGTTTTAACATATTTTTTTATCCTTGAGTTAAAAGTCCTGAACTTTCGGGTCAAAATAATTTTATGAAGATTTTTTTGTGCATAACAATTAAGAGAAACTGGCACTGTGATTATTATAAATGCACCCGTGCCTGTACGGACCAAATGCGAATGCAAAACTCACGTTATATATCTTTGAATTTACCACGAATACAACTATCAAAAACAAAGTTTTGAGGATATCCCTGGATGAATTTCCCTTCATTTTGCCGTTTTATTATCACTCGACATGTTTTTATGTCTGAAATTGACTGATTTTCTTTTATTTCATGCTTATACACTCGTGTATCGCCGAAGGAAATTCAAATTACACAGCGAATCGTACTATCAAAATGCAGCCATTACGCTATCCATGAGGTAGGAAGCGGCCTTAGCCTCGGTTTGGATTTGAGGAGGTCATAGGTCGTAAGCATGCATAACTATTGAGAATCCCCTTATTATAGGGGATTCTTAATATTACCTCATGAATATTTATGAGGTATCAAAAACAAAGTGCACGTACTCGAAAACGAGGCTAAGGCCGCTTCGAAACCCGGAAGTTACGTTCCTACAGCATTTGTCAAGTCAGTATCCTTTCGAAATTATGCTTTGTTTGTTAAACATTTCGCTAAATTCAACTGCAGAAAGACCATAATCGGGTAAGCTTCTACATTGCTAGGTGTAGCAGAGATTAGAATATCATTTTACATGCAGATAGAATTCTTTCGACCGATATTCGGGGGTATTCCCATGCTGGGTTTACCGTCATTTTGCACTGTCCGTTGAAATATTTTAGTGTTTAGCAAAATATGGATATGAAATACTCACAATAATTTTCACATTTCCGACAAAAATCAAGAAGTATTTTCATAACACACACTCGTTTACAGCGCGAAAATGATACAAATTTAGCGATCTCTCCGTAAAAACTTCAGCCGTTTCAACGTTCCCACTTACGTACGTTACTACTGGGTCATTCAGTACAGGCCTCAATGTAAACAAACCAGAATTTCATTTCAGGGGGCTAAAATAGAGATACAAACAAGAGCAAATGTGAAATGTTACTATTCCTTTGAATATAATCAAAATACATAATTTTGTTAGTTCCTGATGAGGTCGCAAATAACTTTTAATTTAGCTGAAAAACAAATAATTTTGTTTAGCTTTAATAACTCCAAAATTCTCTACTTTTTGGGCCTAATATGATTATTTATAAAACAAGCTACATAAAAGCAGTAGCAAAATATTTATAATAAAAACGATTAGCTTTCCTTTTCATGATAAATACATAAGATATATACAGCAAATAATTAGTTATTAATTAGTTAAAACATTACTGTTAATCATTCAATAAAATAATCACTGTGATATTATGCTGAATTTAAGAGCTTCAAATACTTATTACAGGGTCATATGAGGGTATTCATTGAATGTACACGTACAAACAATCAATTGTTCAAATTGAATAAGGATTTCCTATTACATGTAGGCCTATTTTGGTTTTTACAAAATGCTGATTAGTTAAATGTATCAAAATTAGTAGGAAAATGAGGGACTTTTTAATAAGGTAAAGGAAATAAGTAGATAAAAGAAATTAAGCCATTGATTTTAGGAATAATATTTACATTATAATTATCTAAACTATATTTTAAAATGACAGGAATTTGTCATTATGACAGGACAATTTGGAAGTCTTGATACATATTTCACTCCATGTATATTGTCAGTGAAAAAGCTGAAAGTAAGTTTTGAAAACTGACAGTAAATCATATGAATTAGGATTTATTGAATTCATGACTTCAGTACTTTTGATATTAGACACTTTATATAAGTGTACATGTGTTTATCTTCAAGGCACAATATACATTCTCTCAGCTAATTCAAGTTATTTGTAGCATCCACCTTATGTCTACATGAATTGCCAGTCATAAATGTGGGATTATTACCTAAAAGTACTGAAATTAATCCCTCCCTTCACATTATTGGTGTCATTAATACCCAGTCACCATGGTGCACCTTATATACACCAATAAATATAATAGAATTTTAATGATTTTTTAAAATACATATGATTATATTTTCCTATTCAATATGATTATAATTAAAATTAATTCTAGCCCATATTAAATTCGTTTTGTGAATTATGAATAAATAATTTCTGTAAAAGTTTGCAAGGAAAATATTCTTAATGCATATAAATATATCACTTTTCTTCCAATCAGTATTTCCTCAAATATACGTTTTGGTTTCTTCGTTGTAGTGATACTGCAGTACTGTACCATTTTTTTTAAACATGCCGGTCCCACTTCTTGATTCTTCATTGTGTTTGTTTTAACATATTTTTTTATCCTTGAGTTAAAAGTCCTGAATTTTCGGGTCAAAATAATTTTATGAAGATTTTTTTGTGCATAACAATTAAGAGAAACTGGCACTGTGATTATTATAAATGCAATACTTCCCCTTGACTGGTTCTACAACCACGGAGAGCTCGAGAATGCGCTCTTACAATAAAGAAGTGTCGTAAAATCACTTACATGAGCAATATAACTGAGAAAATTATGAGTGAAATGAGGAATGTAGGAAAAATAGTTAATCTTGTAAATTACAGTGATTTTATGTGATGGAATTTAAACTTGTAATAAATGTAGAAGAATGTTCAGCGTTCTACGCTTTTCTTAGAATCGCGATGCATGAGTTTGGCACGTTCTATTTTTCAATGAAATGTGAAAATAGTCCCGTCAACCAGTTGTATTTCATTTTCTGGGTAACCGACCAATCAATTAACGTCGAGAATCACTTGAGAGCACATATGCGGATATAAATAGAGAATATTTGACATTTCTCGTCGAATACCATGGAGTGAAGTAGAAATTAATATGTTCACTAGTGGCGTGATTTTCTACTTCACGAGATGAGATATTCATGGTATTCGACGCGTACGAGAAATGTCAAATGTTCTATTCATTATGTTTCCCAAATCCCCGTAAATGACCCTAACTATATGAATGGAGAAGCTAAAATTCTTCGCTAGCGCGGCCGTTGCATCACGTCATTTAATTGTTTCATGACGTCATATGATTGTTGCATCATTTCACTGAGTAGAATAACATTTTAATTTCACTCAGTGAAAGCACGGGTTCTATTTTCACCGATAAATGGCATATTTCACCGTTCGAAATATAATAAATAGAGGATATTTGACATTTCTCGTCGAATATCATGGATATTTCATCGAGTGAAGTAGAAATTTATATTTTCACGTGTGGCGTAGCCACGAGTGTAAATATATGATTTTCTACTTCACGAGATGAAACATTCATGATATTCGACGCGAAATGTCAAATATTATATTTATTTTGTTTCCCAAATCCCCGTAAATGACCCTAACTATATGAATGGAGAAGCTCAAATGCTTCGCTAGCGCGGCCGTTGCATGACGTCATTCAATTGTTTCATGACATCACAGACGACGTCATATGATTGTTGCATCATTTCACTGAGTAGAATACGATTTAAATTTCACTCAGTGAAAGTACGGGTTTTATTTTCACCGATAAATGGCATATTTCACCGTTCGAAATATAATAAATAGAGGATATTTGACATTTCTCGTCGAATATCATGGATATTTCATCGAGTGAAGTAGAAATTTATATTTTCACGTGTGGCGTGTTTTGAAAACTGACAGTAAATCATATGAATTAGGATTTATTGAATTCATGACTTCGGTACTTTTAGTATTTGACACTTTATATAAGTGTACATGTGTTTATCTTCAAGGCACAATATACAATCTCTCAGCTAATTTCAAGTTATTTGTAGCATCCACCTTATGTCTACATGAATTGCCAGTCATAAATGTGGGATTATTACCTAAAAGTACTGAAATTAATCCCTCCCTTCACATTATTGGTGTCATTAATACCCAGTCACCATGGTGCACCTTATATACACCAATAAATATAATAGAATTTTAATGATTTTTTAAAATACATATGATTATATTTTCCTATTCAATATGATTATAATTAAAATTAATTCTAGCCCATATTAAATTCGTTTTGTGAATTATGAATAAATAATTTCTGTAAAAGTTTGCAAGGAAAATATTCTTAATGTATATAAATATATCACTTTTCTTCCAATCAGTATTTCGGCAAATATACGTTTTGGTTTCTTCGTTGTAGTGATACTGCAGTACTGTACCATTTTTTGTAAACATGCCACTTCTTGATTCTTCATTGTGTTTGTTTTAACATATTTTTTTATCCTTGAGTTAAAAGTCCTGAACTTTCGGGTCAAAATAATTTTATGAAGATTTTTTTGTGCATAACAATTAAGAGAAACTGGCACTGTGATTATTATAAATGCACCCGTGCCTGTACGGACCAAATGCGAATGCAAAACTCACGTTATATATCTTTGAATTTACCACGAATACAACTATCAAAAACAAAGTTTTGAGGATATCCCTGGATGAATTTCCCTTCATTTTGCCGTTTTATTATCACTCGACATGTTTTTATGTCTGAAATTGACTGATTTTCTTTTATTTCATGCTTATACACTCGTGTATCGCCGAAGGAAATTCAAATTACACAGCGAATCGTACTATCAAAATGCAGCCATTACGCTATCCATGAGGTAGGAAGCGGCCTTAGCCTCGGTTTGGATTTGAGGAGGTCATAGGTCGTAAGCATGCATAACTATTGAGAATCCCCTTATTATAGGGGATTCTTAATATTACCTCATGAATATTTATGAGGTATCAAAAACAAAGTGCACGTACTCGAAAACGAGGCTAAGGCCGCTTCGAAACCCGGAAGTTACGTTCCTACAGCATTTGTCAAGTCAGTATCCTTTCGAAATTATGCTTTGTTTGTTAAACATTTCGCTAAATTCAACTGCAGAAAGACCATAATCGGGTAAGCTTCTACATTGCTAGGTGTAGCAGAGATTAGAATATCATTTTACATGCAGATAGAATTCTTTCGACCGATATTCGGGGGTATTCCCATGCTGGGTTTACCGTCATTTTGCACTGTCCGTTGAAATATTTTAGTGTTTAGCAAAATATGGATATGAAATACTCACAATAATTTTCACATTTCCGACAAAAATCAAGAAGTATTTTCATAACACACACTCGTTTACAGCGCGAAAATGATACAAATTTAGCGATCTCTCCGTAAAAACTTCAGCCGTTTCAACGTTCCCACTTACGTACGTTACTACTGGGTCATTCAGTACAGGCCTCAATGTAAACAAACCAGAATTTCATTTCAGGGGGCTAAAATAGAGATACAAACAAGAGCAAATGTGAAATGTTACTATTCCTTTGAATATAATCAAAATACATAATTTTGTTAGTTCCTGATGAGGTCGCAAATAACTTTTAATTTAGCTGAAAAACAAATAATTTTGTTTAGCTTTAATAACTCCAAAATTCTCTACTTTTTGGGCCTAATATGATTATTTATAAAACAAGCTACATAAAAGCAGTAGCAAAATATTTATAATAAAAACGATTAGCTTTCCTTTTCATGATAAATACATAAGATATATACAGCAAATAATTAGTTATTAATTAGTTAAAACATTACTGTTAATCATTCAATAAAATAATCACTGTGATATTATGCTGAATTTAAGAGCTTCAAATACTTATTACAGGGTCATATGAGGGTATTCATTGAATGTACACGTACAAACAATCAATTGTTCAAATTGAATAAGGATTTCCTATTACATGTAGGCCTATTTTGGTTTTTACAAAATGCTGATTAGTTAAATGTATCAAAATTAGTAGGAAAATGAGGGACTTTTTAATAAGGTAAAGGAAATAAGTAGATAAAAGAAATTAAGCCATTGATTTTAGGAATAATATTTACATTATAATTATCTAAACTATATTTTAAAATGACAGAAATTTGTCATTATGACAGGACAATTTGGAAGTCTTGATACATATTTCACTCCATGTATATTGTCAGTGAAAAAGCTGAAAGTAAGTTTTGAAAACTGACAGTAAATCATATGAATTAGGATTTATTGAATTCATGACTTCAGTACTTTTGATATTAGACACTTTATATAAGTGTACATGTGTTTATCTTCAAGGCACAATATACAATCTCTCAGCTAATTTCAAGTTATTTGTAGCATCCACCTTATGTCTACATGAATTGCCAGTCATAAATGTGGGATTATTACCTAAAAGTACTGAAATTAATCCCTCCCTTCACATTATTGGTGTCATTAATACCCAGTCACCATGGTGCACCTTATATACACCAATAAATATAATAGAATTTTAATGATTTTTTAAAATACATATGATTATATTTTCCTATTCAATATGATTATAATTAAAATTAATTCTAGCCCATATTAAATTCGTTTTGTGAATTATGAATAAATAATTTCTGTAAAAGTTTGCAAGGAAAATATTCTTAATGTATATAAATATATCACTTTTCTTCAAATCAGTATTTCGGCAAATATACGTTTTGGTTTCTTCATTGTAGTGATACTGCAGTACTGTACCATTTTTTGTAAACGTGCCGGTCCCACTTCTTGATTCTTCATTGTGTTTGTTTTAACATATTTTTTTATCCTTGAGTTAAAAGTCCTGAATTTTCGGGTCAAAATAATTTTATGAAGATTTTTTTGTGCATAACAATTAAGAGAAACTGGCACTGTGATTATTATAAATGCAATACTTCCCCTTGACTGGTTCTACAACCACGGAGAGCTCGAGAATGCGCTCTTACAATAAAGAAGTGTCGTAAAATCACTTACATGAGCAATATAACTGAGAAAATTATGAGTGAAATGAGGAATGTAGGAAAAATAGTTAATCTTGTAAATTACAGTGATTTTATGTGATGGAATTTAAACTTGTAATAAATGTAGAAGAATGTTCAGCGTTCTACGCTTTTCTTAGAATCGCGATGCATGAGTTTGGCACGTTCTATTTTTCAATGAAATGTGAAAATAGTCCCGTCAACCAGTTGTATTTCATTTTCTGGGTAACCGACCAATCAATTAACGTCGAGAATCACTTGAGAGCACATATGCGGATATAAATAGAGAATATTTGACATTTCTCGTCGAATACCATGGAGTGAAGTAGAAATTAATATGTTCACGAGTGGCGTGATTTTCTACTTCACGAGATGAGATATTCATGGTATTCGACGCGTACGAGAAATGTCAAATGTTCTATTCATTATGTTTCCCAAAACCCCGTAAATGACCCTAACTATATGAATGGAGAAGCTAAAACTCTTCGCTAGCGCGGCCGTTGCATCACGTCATTTAATTGTTTCATGACGTCATATGATTGTTGCATCATTTCACTGAGTAGAATACCATTTTAATTTCACTCAGTGAAAGCACGGGTTTTATTTTCACCGATAAATGGCATATTTCACCGTTCGAAATATAATAAATAGAGGATATTTGACATTTCTCGTCGAATATCATGGATATTTCATCGAGTGAAGTAGAAATTTATATTTTCACGTGTGGCGTAGCCACGAGTGTAAATATATGATTTTCTACTTCACGAGATGAAACATTCATGATATTCGACGCGAAATGTCAAATATTATATTTATTTTGTTTCCCAAAACCCCGTAAATGACCCTAACTATATGAATGGAGAAGCTCAAATGCTTCGCTAGCGCGGCCGTTGCATGACGTCATTCAATTGTTTCATGACATCACAGACGACGTCATATGATTGTTGCATCATTTCACTGAGTAGAATACCATTTTAATTTCACTCAGTGAAAGTACGGGGTTTATTTTCACCGATAAATGGCATATTTCACCGTTCGAAATATAATAAATAGAGGATATTTGACATTTCTCGTCGAATATCATGGATATTTCATCGAGTGAAGTAGAAATTTATATTTTCACGTGTGGCGTAGCCACGAGTGTAAATATATGATTTTCTACTTCACGAGATGAAACATTCATGATATTCGACGCGAAATGTCAAATATTATATTTATTTTGTTTCCCAAAACCCCGTAAATGACCCTAACTATATGAATGGAGAAGCTCAAATGCTTCGCTAGCGCGGCTGTTGCATGACGTCATTCAATGGTTTCATGACATCACAGACGACGTCATATGATTGTTGCATCATTTCACTGAGTAGAATACCATTTTTATGTCACCTAGTGGAAATACGGGTTTTATTTCACCGATAAATGGCATATTTCACCATTCGAAATAAAATAAAAAGCAATATCCACCTGAGTATCGTCGCCCGTATAGGTAAATTTTTTTCTCTTACATGCCTTGTTGATGCATTCCTTCTTACAATCTCCATCCAAACATCCCTCGCATCACGCACTGCATGCTCGTCTATAAACTCCAGTCTTGCATGCTGCACACGTTCCATTGAGATCACATAAACCGCTATCACACTGTGATGGACAGGTTGTCTCTTAAAAAGTTGTTAAACAAAATATGGTTATAAGTAATTGTGTTTGTTACTTACCATTGTTACATTCCCCAGTGTCCCTATCACAGTCACCTTCAGCACATTCCTCACAGATCTTGCTGCATCTAGGCCCATAAAATCCCGTTTTGCAACTTGTACATTTTCCATTCAGGTCACACAATCCGCCATCACACTGTTCTTGACAGGTTGACTTACACGTCTCTCCATATGATCCAGGTTTACAACCGTCAATGCAGCTACCGTTCTTGTAGCAACCTTCATTACACCAAGAACTACACTGAGACTGACATTCTGGTCCAAACCAACCCGGAACACAGTCTGTACACTTCCCCGACTCTTGATCACAGAAGCAGTTTCTTCCACAAGGACTCTCACAAGATGTACCAAAGAGACCTGGCTTACATCCCTCTATACACTTCTCCTCCTCTTCGTCTTTTGATGAACATTTGTCGTTGAGACACCCTAGGTGTGTCCGGCAATTTGTACCTGTTAAAGAGAATGAAAGATGTGGTAGTCATTAAAAATGAGCTTATTGTTTATCATTTGATTATGAAAATTTGATTATGACACATATAACTATTATTGTGTTGAGTTATGGTCTGTATATTACATGAACATCTCAGAAATGAATAAAGTTAAGTACTCAATGTGTAATTAACCTGTATCTTTCTGGCATCTGGAGTTTGTGTACAGATATCCCGGGACACATCCACATTGCCCACTATGTTGTAGACAACCTTTCGTCTTACAGCGAGAGTCGCACGTCTTGTTACAGTTGTACCCGTAGTATCCAGCCACGCATCCCTCCGTACATTCTCCAGTAGTCTGCTTACAGGGACAGAGGCAGGTTTCAGGGCACTCATCTCCACAGTTAGTGAAACTGGAGTAAGAGAAAACAATTTCCCCTCCTGAAGACAAGAAGACCAAATATTATTTATAGATTTCCGTACTCTTATCAAAGGTGAAATATACAAAATCAAAAAATAAACAAATCAGAAATGAAATCACAAACCAAGGACTAGAGCAGCCAGACAGACCAGTGTAACCTGTGACAGAACCATGGTGAAGTGACACGAGAACGTGATGTGAAAATGACTGCAGTTTAGTTTCACTTTTCTTTTCCCTCATTTATTTATCTGACTCATGCATGCGTAACTGTTCATCGAGTTTTTTTAAGCTCATCTGGCCTGAAACTCGGCTTTATAAATGGCATTTTGTTCGGCGACTTTCTCTCGTCAAAAAAAAAACCGTCACTACTTAATAATACTTTATCACCCTCAAAGGAATTTGTTTTACATGTAACAGACAGAGCATACAGTAGACACACATGGCACATGGAAATTATACATTAATATACATCATTCAGATACTGCATCTCTTCTCCAGAACACCTTGACTCAATAGCTTTTTGATCTATAAATTCGGTGACCCTGTGACCCCTTATTTTTTTATTGAAACATATTTTATTCATTCAAGAAATGGATTGGGCACGAGATATCCAACTTAGAAAAGCCCTCTCTAGATATTTACAGCATTTATCTTACAATATTGAAAAATAAGAGACGGACAGGAACATGTACAAGAGAAATTAGTGAAAGCGTTTAGTTTGAGAGATAAAAATATGTACACATTTGAAAACATACTGATTTTCAATAATAGTGAGAACTGCATTGCCATGTAAAATGAGATTAATATCTATTGTAACACTGTTTCTAACAATATTTTCTAAAGATGTAAACGTTTTTCTTTTTGTGTAATGTACAAGGGGCATTCAAGGAAGTAGTGACAAACATTTTCACAACCATAACCACATTGACAACATGCATCATTTCTGACATTTATTCTAAATAAATCATAATTAAGGGAGCTCGTCATGTATCTCAATCGAGTGTGTAAAACATTAAATTTCCGAATTCCATATGAGTGTTACACTGGTGCAATTTTTCCCCCACATGAATATTTGATTTAAAAGAAGCAAGAGATTCACAATTTCTTATTGACAACGGAATGTTATTCCATAATTTGATTGATGATGGACAAAACGATAACGTTGAGTACTTCAGTCGTGTACAGGGTTGGCTAAAGTTATTCGAGTTTCTTAACTCGTAACTTGTCCGCTTACCTACTGAAGGGGGAAGTAAATTCTGAAGAAAACTTGGAGCGAGACCTGTCTGAATTTGATAAAATAATGTCAATTTACGTGTTCTTCTCCTCTCAGAAAGTAAATCCCACCCTGTTTTATAATACAAAGAACTTGAAGAGGCATATCTTGGCAGACCAGTTACTATCCGAGCTGCTTCTAGTTTAAGTTTTTCTAATTTGCTAGCTTCAATCAAACATCCATCCCATACTTCACATGCGTATTCGAAATGTGGCCTTATAAATACAGTATACATTTTAGATAATGTAGTTCTATTAAGTAGAAATTTTAATTTCCTAAAAGCTCCAATCTTTTTTGAGGTTTTTATGATGATATGCTCTATATGATGGTGACAACTTCCATTTGACGAGAATGTTAAACCCAAATGTTTTTTAAATTCTGCTGTTTTAATAGCAATACCGTCAAAATATAATTTAATGTCATGTTCGCAATCTCGTGTAAATAACACAGCTTCAGTTTTGTCTAGATTGTAGGAAATGAACCAGTCATTTGCCCAATTGCTCAATAGCTCTAGATTTTCATTCATGATACTTTCCATTAATTGTTTTTCCTTTGCTAGGGCTCCCAATGAAGAATCATCAGCGAAAAGCCGAGTTATACATTACAATTTATCAGCTATATCATTTACACATACAATGAAAAGGAAAGGGCCTAAAACTGGTCCCTGAGGTACTCCCGCTTTTATAACTTCATAGCTCAGATAACGCTCCATTAAAGATCCACTTTCATCTTTGCATAATGTTCTAAGTAATTTTAACGTATTCATTGTAAAATTAGAAAACGTTTTATTCAAACAAAACGACAATCGGACCAAAATTCATTAAAATAATTACAATTTAACGAAAGGGCATTCCCGAATCGACATGGTTCTATAAATAGAAGGGGCGTATTATTTGCAAGATCGCGAAGGATTGTGGGACGTAAACAGAGGATGTAAACAAAGATGGCCGAATCAAGACGTTCGCGGAGACCGAGTCGAAAAATCTTAGAAAGTTTGGAGGAAAGGAAACGTTTTCATTTATTAAGACAGCATTTAGTTCGATAGAATATACGTTTATCTGCTCGAATAAATAATAAATAAATATCCATCATCGTGATCGGAAGCCATAACAAGGACATCGCGATAAACAGGAAGTATGGTAAATCCTACACATAAAACTGTGACGTCACGGATTGTGGGTTCGTTTATGGCTACAGTTTTGGAGGGTGGTATACTTTGAAATTAAAATTAAATACCTTCTCGTTGATTATAAATTCTTGTTATGGTCTCAAAAAATTGTTGAAAATTTTTTCTACAGAACTGTATAGTCGTATGTGCGATATATGATAACGGAGGTATTACGAATGCAAAGTTGAAAATGGATCTTATCTAATTTATACATAAGCCCTCTGTGCCAAACTCTATCGAAGGCCTCTGATACATCACAAAATACCATACAATAATATTCTTTGTTATCAAGTGATGTACAGATTTGGATATAAATTTCAACAAGTTGTTGTACAGTAGAGTGGCCTCTCCGAAATCCACATTGGTATTTGTATAACAAATTGTTTGACACAAAAAAATTATAAACATGATTAAATACAACTCTTTCAAACAACTTTCCAGCAAAACTAATAAGTGAAATCGCACGATAATTTGATACCATAGAATGATCACTGTTATGGCCAATTCGCAAAATACACCCTTTTTATTATTTCCCATTAACATAGGTAATTTAGTTTAAGAATCATTTTTCATTTTTATTTAATTTCCTGAAATCCTATTTCATTTCCTTTTGGCTTTTTATGATTTCAAGAATCTTTTATATAAGGGAGACAACTGCTTTAAGGATTTTTTGTCGAGTAGCATGCTTTAGGCATGCAGCTACTGTAAACAGAAGCCATGGGGGCTGTATTAAAGGGTCTAAAATAATGGTGAGTTAAGCTTTTTTAAGGTTTCTAGGACAATTTCATTTGTAATTTCCATATTGTAAAATGATATATTTATGAATTAGGTCTAAATTATTAGGATATTTGCTGTTAGAGTTCTAACATAATTTCAATTGCTTTACATGTGCTTTTCATGTTTGACTTTGGTTAACCCTTTACCTGCCAAGCTAATTTAAGTTTTAATTCAAGTCTTCTAAGTTTAGTATTTCATTGAAGTGTTTTGATATTTTACATGTGTATTTTGCTAGAGTTAGGTATCTTTTGTTTGCTAATTTTGATAACTTTGTTTAGAAATATTGACTGAATATTGCATAAGGCACTTAACTTACACAAGGTTTGTTAATGTTTCAGTCAATCTGTAATCCTTACTAAGAAGATATAAAATAAGAACACAAGAATAGAATAGGAAGATATAATATTAGAAGAGGATATATTAGAATACAAGAAAAAGAAGAATGAACTGTTGACAATATTTACCAGAATGTATGAACGGAAAGTAAATCAAAAATAAAAGAATTTGTTAAGCCAAGAAATTGTTGAATCTGTTGGAAGCCAAGTATAGCCCTCGCATGTTACAGTGTTAGATAACGAAGTTATAATCACCTTTCTTAAATAATGGCATAACATTTGCATAGTTCCACTGGCTAGGATATACACACAAATCTAGCGACATGTTAAGTAATATACACAGGACTGGACTGATAGAGTTAACAGTGTGTCTGAGTAATTGATAACTTATCTGGTCTGGCCCAGCAGCCTTCTTAAAGGTAAACTTTTAATAATGTCAGAAATTTCTTTATCTTCTATAACAATGGTTTCTAATTCGGCATCAGTTCGTCTATCGAATTCTGGTAAACATGTAGTATCTGCACCATGTAAATTAGATATTGACTCAAAATATTCATTTAAGATGTTAGCCTTATCAACATCTGAAAAAGCTGATGGACATTCTTCATTTACATTTCGTTTCAAAGCGGGACTGGGGGAAGCAGAACCTGACGTCTTGATCAAGCTGCGTAACATTTTCCAATAAGAAGATTTATTTTCTCCATATAATTCGAATAGAAATTCGTCAAGATTTGAATAAAAATGTTTCTTTGCATAACATTTCATGTTATTAACTTTATTACGCTGTTTTTTATATTTTAAAGTATCAGAGTCTTTCTGAGTTTTCTTTGCCTTTTTCCTTAGTCGATCCCGCTTCCTGCTTTCACGTCGGATGTTTAAGTCATACACTGTTTGGTATAATCATTAAAACGTTCATAAAATACACAACAAGCATCTCCAACATTAGATCATTCGTTGAACAATGATAACCAATCAGTACTGTTTCCATCTCCATCTCCATCTTTGTAACAAAAAACCTTTCTGGAATATGCAACCTTAGTTGACATATGTACATCAATGGTGACTAAGGTGCCTTTATGATGACTAATAGATCTATCAAAATCAACAACCCCGCTTTCAAGAACATCAACTTCATCGCTGTCTACAATCAGGTCTAAAAGTGTACTGGTTGTCTTGGTTACCCTTGTAGGTTCCTTTATAACATTACGTAAGTTGTTTCTGAGCAATATATCCGTTAACTTCAGATTAGATATAGAAAGTAAATTTTCATTCAAATCCCCGACAATAGTGACCTTGTTTGATATATCTAGAGCACCTTCAATACTATTATCAAATCTGCCCCAAAAGTTAGTTGTATTACTTTCTGGCCTATAAACAGTGCAAAATATCAGCGTTTTTGAGGAATAAATATTTTTTATTACACACGTGTTCTGAATATCTTTATGAGATAATTTTGGTTATTTGAAACAAGTGTTGTGTAACCAGTTGAAAGTTATTCAACGAATGTTGTGTAACCAAAACAGATTATTCAACGATAGTGACGTCATAATGCCGAACTACTTTAACAATCGAGCGAGTACAAGTGATCTTTCCGTTGCCACATCAATATTTCAGATTAACATCACACCTATAGTCAAGCAGTTATCAGCAACAAAACACAACCAAACATCACATTAAATTTATGAATAATAAAATATTGACGTAGGTTTTTTTTGGAAAAAGTATTACTTGTGTTCAAAGTAATTCTTAAGTGTTAATTTCGTCGATGAAGCAGTCGCGGCAGAGTTATCTCCCTTTATACCCCCATTCCACCGAGCATACGACCTCACTGCGACCGATTTCCGCAGTCGTGCACACTCTCATTCACTCCCAATGACATCGCACTGAAGTCTTGGGAAGGTCCCCATGATCGCTAAGAGTATCTCTCTTACTCGCCATGCATCGCACATTGTCGCAGAGGGGTTTGCGATTTTGATTGTCTGTTTCAAAAATCGCACAACTTTTGCGATCGATGCGACTAATGTGCTACTCGCAAATTTGGGTCGTATTAGTCTCAATGGGGTCGTATTAGTCTCAATGGGGTCTTGGTAATGTCGCATGTCAGTCGCTTGTACTCTCAATTCGATCCTTTAAAACTTGCATGGCGATCGCGCTACTTTTGCCTTTGCGACCGAATAGTGCAACCAATTGCGACCGCGCCAAGACCCCAATGCGATCTCACGGCGACTGAAAATTTCGATCCGTCTTTTGATGCAACCAATCACGAGCTCTCTAAATATCACAATTCCTTGATTTGTTTGTCACGAACTAAAAGGTATCTTCCATGATATTCTTATTTTTTTGGTATTAATGTTGAAACTGATTCGCCTCAGAAAACGAAAAAGTGAACCAATTTTTTTGAGAGAATCAACTTAAAATTTCATCTCGATCAAAGTAAAGGCCTACTTCAGTCGAAATGGTTTTCAAAAGATACAAAACTCGTTTTGATTTCAGTTTTTTAAATAATGCAAGCATAACATGATAATATATTATTGAAAAATGAAAAAAATAACTTGTATTTATTCAACATCACACAATATCCTAGAATGTGCCTGACTCATCAGTATCTTCAGGAGCAGAGGGCCGTCTGAGTGTCACCATCCTGTCCAGCCACGGTACTGCCCCTCTTGTTGTGTTATTAAAGAGATCCTGGAGAACCTGTCTCTGAACCTTGGCTGCTTTATACTTACACTTTGAGGAACACGGTGAACTGTGGTCTGTTTCGAGAGTGATGGTTTGACGTCAAGAGCCTAAGACAAGGAGAACTATACAACACTCTGTCATGGTCTGAACAATTGCAGGGGACTGATGTAACACAGTCATGATAAATCTCCATCTGTTGGCCATAATATCGAAGGCGTTCTCTACCACCCGTCTTCCTCTTGATATACGGTAGTTGTAGATCAACTCTTGTTTAGTCATATTCTTCTTGGACAATGGCTTCATAATGATTGTTCTCAAGGCAAAGGCATCATTGGCCAATATGATGTAGGGCAGCTTCCTTGTTTCAACATCAGAGTTGGGGTCATGTGATTCAATAGGTTCAGGAAGGGGGATACCAAGTGTGCCTCCCTCCAAGCGTTCTTTCAAATTTGATGCATTAAATATTTGGGCATCTGATTGGGTGTCCGAGACCTCCAATATCACCCAAAATAAACTTGTAGCCATGGTCCACTAGTGCCATGATAACAAATGAGTAACACACCAGTAATCGCTTCCACTGTTTGGTGGTGCACGGATGTTGATATGTTTCCCATCAAGAGCACCTAGGGCATGAGGTAATTGCCAACGTTCTTCGAAATGTCTGGCTATTTCCTTCCACTCTTCTTCTGTAGTAGGCGTCTTGAATACCTCGTCGCTATAGGTACCCACGATAGCTTTGCAGACTAGGGGTACCATACAATGAACTGATGTCCTACTAATCCTATAGGCATAGGCCATACATGCATACTGGTCACCTGTTGACTTTTAACCCTGCATTCAAAAAGGCTGTGTAGTTGCTTCCTTCACCAACAATGTGATGGCCTACTCTCTCCAAAATTTCGTCTAACATTGCATGGCGTCGACGCTTTCTTCTCTTTCCTTTTTGATGATGTCTCATGATAGCTAAAGTACAATCGCCGTTCTTCTACAGTTCTTGTTGTGTTTCATAAAGCAAACAAGCAATGAGGACCATTTCATCCTCAATATTCTCCAGGTCCTATCGGTATGCCAGTCAGACTCAGGAAGGCATGATTGCAGCTGCTCGCAGTCATTTTTATACTTCTGATCCGACAGATCTTGCAAAAGGTTGTAATGAGGTCGCATTTATTTCAATGCGGTCGTGTGAAATGTCGCCATGGTCATACTCGAGTCGTACATGACTCGCAAATGTCGTAATGTGGTATCACTTGATCGCACCAAGCATCGCAACGGACGCCAGTCGATCGTAACTCGATGGCATGCTGATTGCAGAAACTGTTGATGTGGTCTCAGCTTGGTCCTACTCACTTGCATGAATAATCGCCAATACCATTGTGTGATTGTCTGAGGACCTTCTTACGATCTATCCGACCTGTCATAACAAACGCAACTCTGTGTCAATGTGATCGCTACTAGAAGGATATGTGATCACTTTTTTTGTCGCAGTGGAATCGTACAAGTAATTTGGTGGAAACGCAAAAGCTAAATTGTTGAAAATTGGTCGCTAAAAAGTCTGCGACCGCTGCGATCGACGTGATCGCGGTGATCTGGGACAGTCGCATATCGATCGCGGTTCGGTGGAAGGGGAGCATAAGCGCTTTGTTTACATCCTGGAAGTAGAGTGCATAAACAACTACAGTACGCTGTCGATGAACCGCCACAATGACTTGAGTCATATTTTAGGTCACCAATCTACTTTCCGTTCTCTCGCAATTGTCGAATCATGTCAAGATGAGAGTAGTCTCCCTTCCAACTCTGTTGTCAACCTCGCTTCCCAGAGCAATCAGACAACCAGTTACAGGAGTACCGAGCTCTTGCAGTCCATCTTCTCAGCTCCAATATATAGTGCTACCCCAAGAAAGGATTACTTCTTTGGACCAGAAAAAAAGAAAATGAGACTTTATGACCAGTAATATCTTGTATCTAGTTTGACAGACTCGGTGTTACTTTGTTCAAAGCGAGCTGCCGTTGTTCATCTATCGTTAGCAGTGACACGTCAAATTTAGCGATGACGCGTCAAGTGTTCAGTGACGGAGAATATTGTAATTGCGTTTTGATCTGTCAAGTTGTTTGCCTGTCACTGTTTATCAAATCTTCGTATATTAAACCATATGAATAAATATAAACTCATATTTCTGTCACGTATGGCTCTTTGATTCTTTTAAAACTATAACGAGGCCTATGTTTCAGGCAAAAGATGCAGTGTACAATGTATTCATGCACGCTAACGTCTTTCAGAGAACATTTTGAGTTCTTCGAAGAACACGTTTCCTATTCTCCTGTGTGTAATAAATAGATCACAAAACGAGTGGGTGATGAATATGGAAAATATTCCAACTCAAAATTTTTAAACATTTCGATTTATTCACTCGCTTTCGCTCGTGAATAAATCAAAACGTTTAGAAATATCTTGTTGGAATACTAGTATTTTCCATATTCAACACCCACTCGTTTTGTAATCTCTATGTACCCAAATAGACTCATCAAATATATTTTCAAGATCAAAAAGTCTTTCGAAAGATAATTGTTTAGATATGTATATCATTACTCCTCCCCCAAACGCATTTCTGTCTCTGCGTATTGGTACATGAAAGTTTTCCCAGGTTAAAGTTTCATTATCTACGCTTTCATCTAGATGAGTCTCAGTAAAACTGATAAATATTCGGACAAATATGATTGTTTGTTACGAATACTTCTAGCATTCAGGTGGAAGACTGACAAAAGGTCGTCATTCTGAACAATAGGGCCTGGGTTAGACTCTACGTCCCCAGCAAGCTGAAGCAACAATAGAATAATCAGGATGATATTTACATTAGTAGCTTGTGGTTGAAGCAGACATAGAAACATAAACACGCAATAGCAATTAAACTCCAATGATAGTAAATTAAACATAGCTTTTGTTTCAGTACATAGAATCTTGAAAAATACATTTTTTTACGAAGTAGAAAACTTGAAATACACTTGAACACTTGAAATAATTGAATAACCAGATCGCCGTACGATAGTGCATTATGTCATTACCCATAAGGCGTATTTATTTCTTGTTGATAAATGTTACATATGCGGACTCTGGATAGGGTTATTAGATGACATGACAGGGAATTAAAGGTTGCATGATAGGATGGCAATGCGATGTCTCTCAAACGAGCTAATAAAAAAAGAGAGAAAACTGGATATACACAATGACCCAATTTTGGATACATTTGTACATGGACATTTAGCCGAGACTACAAAGGTGAGATAAATAATGATATATACAGCTAATGATACAGACATAACAAGTGGAAAGATAGATTATGTTGTGTGTTTATATAGTACATGCATTTCATGACATGAAAATAATAAGATACTTACATTTCTGAATATATATACACATTTAATCCGAACATGAATGTGAAACACATGACAGTCACTAAGAACGGGTATATTTGTCCAGGTCCGATTCCTTGTAGATGACACGAGAAGTCCTTCCCACTGTTCGCAAATATACACTCTTCCATCATATGTCCAAGTTGAGAAGATCCTACCGTTCTTCTTCATATCCCTGGCGAGCTTGAACAAGTGATTTCTGTGCTTTGTGAGATCCTCGTTAATGTAAACATTGTCTTGTTTCCCTTTATGTCTGAACATGTTCTTTATCACTTTGTTTCTGTCACAATAGCTCACAAACTTCACCACAATACTTCTGTTTTGACCTTGCTGTCTCTTGCCCACCCGATGGCACCTGTCGATATCAGTAGGCGAAATATCCGAGTGAACATGCTTCAGCACATCAAGCACAATCTCGTCGATTACCTCGTCCTCCTCTCCCCACTTGTGTTCCTTGATTCCTGAGATCCTTACAGAGTTTCTCCGACTGTACTGCTCTAACTCGTCAGTCTTGAGGTGCAGTTCGTCTTTCAAATCTCGGATTTCTTGTTTGAGAGGGGCCACAATATCCTGGATAACATCTTTCAATGCTTCCTTTGCAACAGCTACAAATGACTCCTTGAACTTCTGCTGTAGGGCCGGCAACATGAGTGCAATACTCAGCTTAGTGGTGATCACATCCATAGAGGCCTCGTTTATGAAGCTAAACAGAGTAGACGGGTAGGAGTGATCCGGGGTCTGCTTGTCTTGACTATTCCCGCTCTGTTGATGTGTTGGGGTCGCCACCTTGGTTTGTGTTGACATCGGCGTACTGCAGGATCCAAATGTGAACACTTCTGGCAGATCTAAACGAAGTGTAGATTGGACAAGTGGCTTTGCAGATTTTGACGGCATAGAATCCAGAGGAGAACCTGGTGGTTTCCGTTTCTCACTGCTGCTCCTCTGAGGTGGGGCCTTGCTAGATGAGTTCGTGCCCTTCCGTCCTCGTCTCTCTCGTGAAGGCATATTTCTTAATAATGTGGTCAAAACAGTTACAAACACACTCAGAAACAGTTCTGGAGTATTTCTAGTATAACTGTGTCAGGTTCAGGTCACGTCAGACTTGCTATAATATCAACTGCAACACACAACTGGAGAGCGATCTCCAACACGTCCTACCCCTGCCGCCATCTTGAAAAAATGTCCCTTATGACCCCTTATAAGGGCCACCAGGAGCCAGCCCTATAAATCGATTTTAATCTTCTTCCCAAGAAGCAAGAGGCCTAATAAGCTGAAACCCTATGTACAGACTCCTTAGCGAATTTGGATTTTAATTTGTTATTTTGGTGACCGTGACCCCTTAAAATGGGGGAAGTCAATCGGTTTAAAAGCAGACAGACAGATTTATTTCAGTATAAGGCCTAGGGCCCAAAACACAGTATAGAAATCGGTTGATAGTTGCTATTGCATGCATTACTTTTATTTTGTTGAGTTCATGAGTGTTCCCGACGTGCTTTGAATACTTTATACAGAAGCAGGGCTATGGCGTGGATTGTCTGTCTATCTGACAATTGCATGAGTTGGGTGAATTAACCTAATGTTGGGTTTTCAAAGAAATATTTACTGATGTACATTTTCCGTAGATGATGATACTTGGCACAACACAGGAGGATATGTTATATGTCACAAATTCTTTCACTGTTGGGTAAATTTCTATGACGGCCAGATTCAATCAATAAATTGAAGTTGTTGCAACGAAATTATCAATTTATTTACTGAGACCAGTTTGGATGTCACAGGTAAGGTATTTTTCTACTTCAAGGAGAGATTTGAATAGTTTATAGTTGCAACATTTCGAGTTGTCATGTAGCGATGAATGCCAGTCTTGAATTAGAATATCTTTAAGTCGCTGACTGAATTCGGATAAGAAGAGATCCATGTTTCCAACTTTGTAGAGCAAGTTCCTAATCTCAGAAGCCCATGTACACTGTCGTGTGTACTCGTTCCAAGATAGCTACCAAAACAGTATGACAGAGATAGGTGTCTGATTCCATTGCTCGCTTCTCCTTATTGTCGAGGATAAAATGCGAATAGTCAGGATATGAATTTGGAATATATTGATGTAGCGTTTGGTTGCACAAACTTCAAGAAATAAGCGTATTTGCCATTTAAAGTTGAAGTTTATCGCTCTTATGTTTTCGAAGAGGGGATGACTACTCTAAAAGTGGATTTTCCTACCCTTAAAAAGCTTAAATGTTTCTATCAGTCGAAGTAAAGATTTCTGTGCAACTGAAAGAGATTTGCTTCAGTAATTATTTAGTTATTGCAAAATTTTAAAATCCACAAGGCAGCGGAGGGAAATCTCGGCAGAGGGGACCGACAAATAGAGGTTTGGAGAGTACCTTTTTGGATAGGGAGTGGACATAATAGGGTATGGAGGGAACTTTATTTCTGGTCAATATTCTGTTTTAAGAAGAACGAACAAGATTTCATGTAACTGTTTTTGCATTCAATCATATTTGAATCCATATGCATATTCTACGTATGCATATCAAATGTATATCTAAATGATGATTTATAAAAAGATTTTACGGAGGAAAAAAGAAATTAGTGTTTTCGGAATTTTGACCCCTAGGCACTTCAATGACCTGTCATAACTGTTACGGGTAATCGTGGAGTACGATAAACCTTTTCCTTAAAGAAGAATGGATCTGCATATGTGTATTGAAAATTCAATATAATACGTTTCTTTTTCGCAACGCTACGATACCTCAAACTGATCTCAAATTACATGATATTTGCACTAGTATATTCAGGTATGTGAATAAACTTTTGGCATGCAACTGTATATGTCCTTAATTTTTATATGTATACAGGGGTAGTCCTCTAAGACAACAGAGCTGTATTGGAGTCAATCATTTGTAACTGATACACTCAGCTTGTATGTTAAAGAGCCACTCCGTGAGTTGTTGGAGTCATGTATGCCAAACTTAATCAATGGTGTCATTTGATCGCCAAGTATCGACTGTTACCAAAACGACACATTTTAAAGCTTGTTGGGTTTCTTACAGTGACAATATGAAGGTAGAACGTCGCAATTATGATCGAAAACCGGACAGTCGCGGGCGTCAAATAGTTAAACGTAATTTTGGAGACTTATCTAAAACAGTCAAGAGGGCAGTTAGGAGTTGATAGTGTTTGTTAGATTATATAACTAGTATCCATGTATATTGGACGTGATATCTACACCTCTGTGCATTTATAAGGCTGTTTTTATATTTTCATGTAAAACCAGTTATTTGTCATATATATGTCTTTTGAGCATGAAAAGTTAAGATGTTTTGATTTTATATCACCACATATGACATTGAGGTTCGTATCAAAGGTAAATAATATATTGTGAGAATAACGAAGTGGCTCTTTAAACTGTTGACTCCAAGCTCATGTTGTCGCGTATGCACACACCATACCAGTAGCTTTAAAGCTTGGGTGCTGCAGCTTGTGCTAATTGGAGTGAACTTATATTAGATTAGCTCTTCAAAATAGTTTGGTTCAGTAGAATATCAGCAAAAATGGAAACAGTGACTTGAAAACCTTCAATCTCTCAGCTTGTTGAAGATAGATCGTTGTATGAAATCAAAGGTTTTTGGAAACATTGTCTCAAAGCAGCTGTTAATATTTTCAGATGCCAGTACAAGCGGATATGGGTGTTCAGCATATGTTAGATTGTCTGATGACTGCAACAATATTCACACAGTGCTTCTCATGGGCAAGTCACGTCTCGCACCAGCAATCCAGCAGATATCGCCTCAAGAGGATGCAGTTGTCAAAGCCTGTTGAAGTCGTCAATGTGGTTTGAGGGTCCACAGTTCCTGAGATTACCCCATTCACAATGGCCGTCTCAGCCTGCAAACATTTCATATGATAGTGACCAAACTGAGACCAAGGAGAATGTTGCTGTCATAAGCATCAAACAGCCCCAAACGTTTTCAATTGGTATTGGTGTGACAAAATTGATAAACTACTACTCATCATGGTATCGTCTGAAGCGAGCTGTTGCAGTGTACAAACGATTGTTCAAACTACTGCATCATAGAAGAATGAAAAATGATGTCAAATTACTACAAATTTATCAGAAGTTCACCGTTATGGAACTGAATGATGCTGAAATGTCTATTGTCAAATCTGTACAATCAGAACATGACAGGTCGGAGAAAAGCGCTTTGGAGAAATCCAAATCTGTGACGAGAAACAGTGGAATCCACAGATTGAATCTAGTTCTCCATGATGGACTACTTTGCGCGGGAGGTAGACTATCAAGAGCAAGTATATCAGAAGATATGAAGCACCCTCTCTTGATTCCAGGTTCTAGTCATGTTAGTGTCCTAATCATTAGAGATATCCATGAGAAATCTGGTCATACTGGAAGATCACATGTACTGTCTGCCTTGAGAGAGCTCTACTGGATAACGAAGGCTCTACTGTGGTCCGCAGCGTCATCAACAAGTTTACTACATGTCGAAGGTACAAGAGGCAAACAAGTAATCATCTCATGTCAGATTTACCAGAGAAAAGAGTAAATCCAGCTCCTCCGTTTCTATACTGCGGAGTTAATTTCTTCGGCCCACACATATTGAAAGAAGGCAGAAAATGCGTTAAATGTTATGGAGCCCTCTTCACATGTTTTGCCAGTAGAGCTATCCATATCGAAACAGCCAATTCCTTAAGCACCGATTCCTTCATACAGGCCTTGCGTCAATTCATTGCTAGGAGAGGACCTGTGAAGGAAATCCACTGCGATAACGGTACAAACTTTGTTTGGGCAGCTAAAGAACTCAGAAAATCTATAAGAGAAATGGATCAATTTAGAGTACATGAGTACTTGTTGAAACATAACATATCTTGGAAATTCAACCCACCATCTGCTAGTCACATGGGCGGTGTATTGGAACGGCTTATCCATTCAGTGCGTGCTGTTCTTAATCCCCTACTGCAAGAGTTTGGATTACGAGTCCTACAGAACACTGTTGACTGAAGTAGAAGTTATTGTAAATTCTCGTCTGATTCACACCTGATGTCCCGCTCGATCTCTAGCCCTTGACCCCTAACCATCTCCTCAAGATGAAAACACAAGTCTAAATTCCTCCACCTGGAGAAATCCAGAAAAAATTATGTATACATGCGTCAACATTGGAGACATGTGCAACATTTGGCAAATATTTTCTGGACAAGATGGAAGAACGAGTACCTCCTTGCCTTACAAAAACAGTCTGATTAAAATCGACCCTGTTCCGAGGAATAAAAGTTTCAAAATATTGACTCTATCGAGATTCAAACTCTATCTGTCTTGGCCATCCTCTCCACTGGGTCTGAAGGCAGCCTCACTGCTCGCACGTGCCGACACCAGTTTAGCGCAGACAAAACCTAGTCAATAGCGAACCAATCACATCATCGCGTTTAAAATAAAGATAGCGGCGATCAACGTTAACGAATGGTAAATGGGAGTTACTTGCCCCTAGCTACTGATACCGAATGCTTTTGCCGCACGCATTGTGATTGGTTAGATGAGTTTAAGCAAGAACGTGCGCTACAGTAGGGTGCGGTCAGACCCAGTGGAGAGGATGGCCTAGACAGATAGAGTTCGAATCTCGATAGAGTCAATATTTTGAAACTTTTATTCCTCGGAACAGGTTCGATTTTAATCAGACTGCTTACAAAAACGTCAAAAGGGGAATGTTCCTAAACGTAACTTTAAAGTTGGAGACATTGTGCTGATGACAGATGATTCTTTACCGCGAACCTACTGGTCTATGGGACGCGTCATAGAACGGAGCCTGATCAGCAAGGTTACATTCGAACTGTGACCATAAAGAAACAAGGATCTACCTTACATATTCACGAGCTTGTATTGTTGTTAGAAAGCAACCTAGAAAGCAACGTAGATTTTTCAGGTTTTCTGTTTGAATATCAAGTTCATTGAGTAGAATGAATCCTTTATTTTTTTGTGTTAAACATGCTAAGTATCTTTAAGAGGCCAGGTATGTAAAGGCTAAAATGATATTTTTTTTCATTTTTATACAAAGATGCTAATTAAGTTCATTTATAAGCATATTTATTTTCTTTATCATCATCTTACAGTCCTATTGATTTCCAATCATATAATTTATCTCACAAAACACTGATTGAGCTCCTGGTTATGATCAAAACAAGAGCACATGGTCAGTGTTGATAAACAACAGGTTAGCTGACCTTATTTACATGTTAACACCCCTGGTGGCAGTTTTTAAGCCATGCTGCCTCGCACACCTCAGTCACATGTTGGAATAACATCTGGTCCATGTGGGTACACAATGTGTAAGTAGAATATTTGGCAATGTCCTACTATATCTAGTTCTACTATGGTTTTGTGCTCTAAATATTAGCCTTTATTCAGTACATTTATGTATTTTGTTGGAAATGTATCACTTCCAAATGTTTGTAAATGGATAAGTTATCCATTATGCTGGCAGAAATCCATAAATGTTTCTTTTGCATTAGAGTAATAATTAGGAAAATCAAAATGTAAAGAAGATTTCTCTCTAACTATATTGTTATGGTTTTCTTTGTATCCGTCACTGGGGTTCTTTTATTTGTTTTCATTACAGTTTTTTAACCTCGCCACACCATAAAGCATGAAAGGTTCAACGCCATGCTGTTAAACACGAAATATGAATGTCACCACTCCCGTACGTTGTGAAAAGAGAAAAGGAATAAAACCTGTGGGGCGAGTCCAAAATTATAATCAGCATGTCAATGCATTCTTCTTAAACTTCTTCTAAAAAATGAATGATAGAAAATTAATGCCAATGGTGTTTTTCTTAACTTAAGCTTGGGTTCACAAGTTTTACTTGCGTATGTATATGATCATCAATCTCCAATTAGTGAACTTTATTCATTACTATATACATACACACACACACATTCATTTATTGAATAAGAAGACATATTTAGGTTTTTCACGTTAGATGATGATACAGTTGTGCAAAGGCGAAAAAATCTTTAAAAAATTACTTGTGGTTTATGAATTTACCTTTGTCCTGTGTCTTCTGGCATCTTCCTGAAGAAAGAAAACTAACAAATTTAAGAAATGTTCACTCATTGCCTTCGGTTATTTTGAAAATCTCATATATGAAGATGCAACTTTAGATAGGTGATTTGAACTTAACCCAGTTTATATGATCTATTAAAGCCAAATACAAAATTCATGAAAGATACTCTGTGACATTTTAAAAAAAGAAACACATTTTGTTATTAAAGATCTTACTTTGACTCTTGAAATTTTTTAGCATAGGTAAGTCAATAGATGCAGAATTGTCAATTTCTCTCTGAAATGTAATTGACTATTTGCAAACATCTTCCCTTCACTTTTATTTCGGTCTGTTTACAGGTCTGTTTACAGGTGGCCAGTCTTGGACATTGAAATCTGAGGTCATGGGTTCATCACCACAACTGATCCAACAACCTCACACACCCATAGTCGATGGTAAATATGGGGTGATTTTTATAAGAGTCTGGCAAGCTGATCCAGGAAAGTGCCTTGTGCTTAAACACTGCTCCGAAGTGTTTTCATAAGGATCTTGTCCTAGTGAAACGCCTGCATGAGCATTTTGGAACTGTCAGGTCCACCTCATATGTAATGTTGCCAAATGAAGAGGAACTTACAATAAACTGCTGCTCCCCTACTTGTTGGAGGGCATCCTTGGTGAAAGATGCAGCAGATGTGTCAATTTCCCTGAGAAGTTGTTGGAGATGGTCTGGCACTCCTGTGTTTCCTCCAACCTACAGACAACTTGGCATTGGCATGTAGGTTAGAGGTAAACTTTTGTAAGTATGAAGTTTCAAAGGACAAGTCAACTGTTGCAGAAAAGGATTGTTAGCTTTGAATTATTAAAACATCTAAATTGTACCTTACATATCAGTAAGTAGGATAAATTGAATGAAAAGAGGTACTAAAACTTACTTGCGCTTCTGATCTTTCAGAAATTGAATTAGAATTAGAACTAATTCTGTCAGTGTAGTTGACTTCTGAGTCTTTACGTAGTCGTACTTTAATATCTCGTTCATGGCCTCTGTTCCGTTTGTTGTATTGACCATCATTATGTCATCAACCCGGAAAGCACACACTCATTTCTGCAACGTAATTATGTATGCAATAAATCAAAAACATGAACCTGTAATTGCTACATGTAATATGTTTTCGCTATAAATCTTAACAGGGATAAACAGCTAGGGTTTCAAATGTCTTTAGAAGAAAAAAGAAGATACCTTGTTTTTTTTCATTGCAAAGCCAATAGGTATCAAGGTATTTTCTGAGCAGTGGATGATCTGTCCAGATTCGTGAGTTCTTTAGATCTTCTGTATTTCTGTCAAATTCCTCCTCGGTTATTAATGAAGAATACTAAATATTATGAGTATATTATAAAAGATGACAGAAGAATTAAAACTATATTAATTGTAATTTTGAGAAGTAGGTGCCATGGGCTATTTTGCATATTGCCCATAAAATTTTGAAATTTTACTTTTGCTATTTAGTATCAATGTCCAATTCAATATTTAGAAAATGACTAGAAGCCCTAAATATGGCCCGTTTTAAATGTCTTTCCCAATCACTGAAAAGGAATTTGAAGTGTAATCAAAAGTGATAATATGCTTGTTGGTATAATGTATTGGATAATTTGGAAAACCCTTCTTAAAGATATAATACTAGTAGTCTTAATAGCAATGTAATCTTGTTGATGCAGTTATATGGATTTTTATAGTAACATATTGTTTGATCCCTTGGTGTAGAGTACTCATTCACCAAAATTGGATCACTTTTTAGAAGTTTCACCTTAAGGTAACTATGTAGTCTCCACTATCATAAATCACAAAGTCTCATGAGCTACAATACCGATGGGTCTATTTTTGATTCGATTTTGCTTACATTCAGGATCTTCATGATTTCTTCTTCATCATGGAACACTTGATTCTTATAGATTGTTTATGGTGAAAATCGCACAGGTATATTTTGGCATCTGGAAATTAAATTAAAGTTAATGTATCTTTCCTTTTTATATTAAAATTAAGTAGTTAAAGATAAATTAAAGTTTAAAGTAATTACGTGAGAATGAAATGGTCTTTACCCTTAATGAGTTTAGCTTAAATATTTAGGGACCCTGCATGTTTAGATAAATTCAATTTATGTTTAATTAAGTTGTAACTAATGCAGGTAAGTACAGTGCAGGTGTACACGCGCAGGGTTTTTTGGGTATATGATATGCTACATGATGAGAATAATTTCCCAAAAAGAGAAATATGGAAATGAATAGATAAGAACCAAACAAGCCAACAACATAGCAAACAGCCCTTACATATCTAAATGGATAACTAAAGGAATGAAAGCAATGAATGAATGAAAGGAATGAACTCAACAGTGAACCAACAACTAATCCACGAAGAAACCTACATACTTAATTAACTATGACACAACGCAAATTATTTAAATAAACTAGACTTAACGATTTATTAGGATATAAGTAACTAACTAACTAAACTAATAAATAACCAGAAAAATTAATAGTTGATTTTACTTGATACTAACTAACTAATACACATTCATACACACAAACACATCGTGGTTGTATAATGTAGCTTTAAGGGATTACTGATACCTAAATAACTAACTAGACCAAAGCTTAATTAAAGGCAACGCAATGGTGAAATATCAAACAGCAAGCAAAATTGTAAATACACAAAACCTAGCTTCGGAGCAATTAACTAAGAGGTACCCACATGTAAACACAATATATAAATGAATGACAATATTCAAAATATGAGCACAAAATCACAATTCATATAATGAACAAAGTCAACTGCAAAAACATCATAGGAAGGTCAAGGTCACACAAGGATCAAGGTCACGGAAGTGTCCATATCTGAGGGTCACATAAGTGTCCATATAAAGATAAAATCACAAGATCATACAGATTTATCAGAATCGTGATTCAAGAAGTCAAGTATCTTCACATACACATATCAATCGAAACATTATCAATAAAGTGTCCAAATGCAGTTCACATAAGCACATTATACATGTATGACTGAGTCAATATCAGAGTCTATTCACCGAGTGCTGAAGATATGTCTCATAGCCGAGGTCACTGTTGCACGAAGTCCATGGTTATGGTAGTTGTAGTTGACGTAGATGTGTCTCCTATGGCGGCGTCTTGTCCATGATCCTCACTTGGGGCTCCAAAATGTAGTAGCGTTAGGAGTGGATAATCAGGAAAATACCACAAAGCCACTGGCGTGCGAGGTGATCATGGTTTTATTACAAGAGTATGCAATAAAAGAAAGTCTGAAACATATTAAAATAACATAAGTTTACATTCAATAAATGATATACATTACATTTTACAAGTATAAATACATCTAATCGTACTTGCATAGTATGTATATGCAATATGGTATTTAAAGATGAATAAACCATTACTACATGGTAATTAAAGAATCATAGGCTTAATATATGTTGTTACACATATATTTGCATATACGTAAATGATAACTCGCGTTGCCAATAGGTTACAATGACATACAATTATAGCAAACACACTAAGGATGTAAACATGGTAATAATACATGATAACTACACATGTGTTATATGTCTTACTCGTCACGTATGATAATAATAGTGTTACACATGTGATGAATGTTGAATGATATATTAATATTTACCTTTAAACAAACATGGCAATAACTAGGACCACAACGTACGAGGTTGGTATGACCTGAACTGCTGCATACTAAGCAAGTTTGTCTCGCCAATGTCTACGTCATCTGCAGGATAGATAATGACGTATGCAGATGATACTATTTACAACAAATGGTTAAAAGAATAAATATGGTAAAAGCTACATACAACCATATCTTAACCAATCACACTTACCAACATACACTCACACATGCATTCACTTATGGTAATGATAGGTATGGAAATATAAACTAATTAATTAACGTTAACTTAAATGATTTGGATAGCTACGGTAACACTATGATTTAGAATAAGGTGATATGGAGTACTAACGATCTCACTATACTGTGAGATAAATATTAATATTACACTTGTACAGCTCACTGTACTGTGAACTTCAAGCAGAAGTAAAACCAACTTTATAATCTACCCTAATGTAATTAATGATATATATAATACATTTATGGAAATGAATGTATATCTCACGTAACTCACTATACTGAGAGTTATAGCCTCAAGCAATAAAACTATCATAATTCACTATACTGTGAGTTATATATATAATATTTACAAATGATAGATAATAAACGATGGAACTAACCATATTCTAAAACTATACCCGATATAACTTCCAACTATGAACTGCATACAAATACAACACCAAATATATACAAGACTAAAGACTACTAACCTTATGTATATGAATCATTAACACAACCATGATCTCCTTGATCTCGATCCCAAAGAATTAATCAGGATACAACACAAAATCACATATCCAACGACGTGTCTGACAAATTTTATGAGACTGACCAAGAGCATGAAAATATCCAAGATTACGACTGTTACCGCCCAGATTGCATTAAGATTAAAATAAATCTAAATCCAATGTGCGACTGGCTATCCGTTCGGCGAGCATTTTTTACATCGCTGCTCCTTAGTAATTAAATCTCAAATGATAGTATATCTGGTATATAATGAAAGGGAATTCTATCCTTTTAACGGATATATAGGTTTAAAAATAGTAGCATATTCTTTTAAAATGTTATACGCAAGTAAAGTGGACACTGTGGCCAATTTGCGACTGGCTATCCGCTCAGCGAACATATTTTACTGCGTTGCTCCTTAGTATCCAAATCTCAAATAATAGTATATATAGTATCTACCTAAAGGTAATTCTATCCTCTAAACATATATATAGGTTTCATGATAGTAGCATCTTCCATATAATTGGTACGCGCTAGTAAAGTGACCCGCCCTCCAAGTCCATATGCTACATCACTATGGCCAATCAGCGACTAGCTAACCATTCAGCGAGCATTTGTTTACAACGTTGCTCCTCATTAATTAAATCTCATATAATAGTATTTCGAGTATCTAATGAAAATTTATTCTATCGTCTTAACGGATATGTAGATTTAATAATTGTAGCATCTTCTATTAAAATGTGACATGCTAGTAAAGTGACCCACCCTCTAAGTTCATTCCTATAACACTATGGCCAATTTGCGACTGGCTATCCATTCAGAGAGCATTTTTTGACTTCGCTGCTTCTTAGTAGTTAAATCTCAAATGATAGTATATCTAGACAGACAATTTATTCAGTAAAAGGCCACTGGCCCATAATACAGTCATAAGCAGGTAAATATTGCATGAGCGTTATAGAAAATCACTAGAATTTCTTATTTTCCTAATTTGACATAAAAATAGACTTAATTTGTTAATCTTTATCTGTTGATGACATAAGATTAACAAAAGTGTATTGTGAAATTGGATGTTTAAGATATACATTTATCAAGAAATATTTTCTAGTTTCTATATTATCTAGTATCTAATGAAAGGTAATTCTATCCTCCTAAGGTATATATAGGTTTGATAATAGTAGCATCTTCTATATAAATGGTACGCGCTAGTAAAGTGACCCGCCTTCGAAGTTTATTTCCTATAACACTGTGGATATCCGTTCAGCGAGCATTACATCGTAGCTCATTATTAATAAAATCTCAAATAATGGTGTATGTAATATCTGATGAAAGGTAATTATATTCTCTTAACGTAGTTATAGATTTAATAATAGTAGCATCTTCTAAAAAATGTAATGCGCTAGTAAAGTGACCCGCCCTCGAAGTTCATTTCCTATAACACTTATTAAGGCCAATCTGCGTCTGGCTATCCATTCAGCGAGCATTTGTTTACATCGTTGCTCCTTATCAATTAAAGGTAATATATCCACATAGGGGGTACGATTAGCGGAAATACTTCATAAAACTATTTAGGTTCACATCCACCTGAAAATAGCAGAAATAAACGTGTTTTGAAAACACTTCTGGAAAACAGACGCGAAACGTTGTATTAGCGACATAGACAGGACTCGTTAACGACTGGCTGATCTGTGTCATTGTTTATGAAAACGTGCCTTTTTGTGCGTGGTTTAAAGACAACGTTCTCGCCTAGAATTTGTCATGTGGGGGAATTGGTACCGGATGGTCACACCTGGGATCAACGCAAACAATCAGGGTCAGTCAGAAAATGGAACTTTATTAATGCTTAACATTCATTAATAATTTGTAATTGAACATGTACATTTAATAACAGTTTACAATCAATCAATCAATCAATCAATCAGTCAATCAATCAATGATATTTAATCGTTATTGTTTACAATATACATGATACAGAATAATTCATTTTACCTTATGTTAGTTCAATTAATTACATGACAGTTGTTATACATAATACGTCTTTAACATTCGTATTTGGCATTTATTATAAGATTCAATATATAATAACTACATCATTCTTGAACAATGTTATCGGCTTTACATTACAACTAGTTCATTAAGACTTTGTTCACTGACGCAGAACGCCATGGTCAAGTGAGCTGGCGACCATACTGTGGCGGATGTGCGATCAGCCGTGACAGATGAACTTTGCCTTAAAGAATGCGAGGTGAAGTTTAGAAAGATACATAAATGGTTGAAATAAACTGAACCCATACTGTTTGAATTTTATAAACTATTCTACCACATATAGCAAATCCTAGACAATAATGTAGCGTCTATTTAACGTGTATTAAATAGACATATATTAAACAAGACAGAGCCTGATTGCATGTATTTTGTGAGACAGGTATTACCACATGAGTATGTATCTCTAAATGACTTTTGCAAAAGGATAACTTGATATTATATGACGGCTACATATTATCACCTAAACATAGAACATATAAACATGTAACACTGATTTGATATGCATACGTTTGTTTGCATAATCATCTCTAAAGATTCATAATAGTTGGAGTCGGCGTATTGAGAATAAGATAGTAATTATTATATACTGCTCCTAACGATATCTATTAAAGGTACATGTTGTTCAAATTAGAATAAGGTTTAAACGAACTCAATAAACATTGTATAGGAAGGTTCTCTGATAGATATCTAACATCTAGAAGAAACACCTAATGCGGGCTCTACAATAAGTAAGCGTCGGCAGCTGACATATATAGTAAGTCTAGCACAGACATTCTAGCCTTTTAGAAACTACAGGTATATAAGTATAGATAAATTACATGCGAACGGCGGAAGATTGATAAATACATATACTGATAGAAATTCATTGTTCAAGCATGGAGTCAAACATTTAGAACTTCAGTTTGCAGAAATATAAGATAGAATAGCAAAGCAACTTACCTGGGATCAACGCAAACAATCAGGGTCAGTCAGAAAATGGAACTGATTTGCTTCAGTCGCAACCCATATTTATATTGACTGCCTGGTTTAATCTGCATTCCCAAGCGCATTGCTAAGCGATAGATTACAATATTAATGGTTTCTATTATGCATTTAAATTATAGAAATTACATAAGATGCGTCCACCGCTAGTAACAGAGCATAGGGGTCGGGCAGTTTACATATTATGGTGATCCAATACTCGTTGTGATAAGGGCCTGTTACCTAATATTAAGGTAATGAGCCCAGCGGGGATAGCGTTAGATATACAATGTAGGGTTACTGACCTATGTACGGTGTATTTAGATCTAGTGAATATGGTTATATTTTTATGTAAAATACGGGGGAAAATACACGGGTTTTTGCCCGGTTATAATATCCCCACGCTTCGTAAAGCTTTTGACCGCAAAAGCCAAATTATTGATCTACAAGTTTATAAGAATAATAAAAATCAAAGCATAACATCGACAAAAAACATGATATCTAAAATACAAAGTCAAACGTCACACAAAAAATACATTAATACATGTTAAAACAAAAAGAGATTAGTAAGTTGTGGCTATAGTAATAATGCCTGTTTTTACATATTGTTCTAAATTGTTGTTTGATTTGGCATGAGGTATAAGCCATTGTGAATTAGTATGTTTAAAAATGGTTGAAAAGATTTTTGGGGTTGAGCTCTGTGATGTATATATAAGTCACAAAGTGATTTTATTAGGCTCTTGCTGTTTGGAAAGTGAGCAAGACTACAAGAAGGCTTAGGAGTCGAGTGAAGTGGTACACGGAATAGACAGAAGATAGAAGTATCGTCTCCAGCGTACTTTGTAAAGGGTTAGTATGAAAGTTGATGTGATAGTTGGAGTCAGAAGAGATAGGAATGATGATGGTGGAAATAGTTTTGTTGAGTGGGATGACGTGGAATGAGCAGGAACAGGCTTCAAGCTGGGAGGACAAGAGCAAGGACCATGAAAGTTCAAGTTGAACCTTCGGAGAGAGGAAAAAAATGAGCACCATTGGAAGACATGACCTGACTGATAAGAATGCTTTGGCCACAACATCTTAACAATCTAGCACTATAAGACACAGCAGGATAACTGTAGAGAGGGTGGTCAATTACTTCCAGGTATTCATTAAAATCTCTCCTAGGAAAAAAAGAATAGCTCATGTGTCCTATTTCAGTGAAACTGAAGTACTTATGTCCTTTATGACGTGATGTTCCATTCGTAGCTTTTGCCTTGTAGAAAGTGATGGAGGGATGAAGGGATCAATATTGGAAGCTGATTGCAAAGTTGATTTTTCTTCCAAATAATCGTTTCATTTGATATGGTGACATTTGTTAACATTTTGAATTTGAATTTGAGGATGCGTTCAACAGGATATATGGTAACATCGCGTGATGGCTTGTCCTGTTGTGTAGACTGAGGTGGCGTAGTATCATGTGGGTCAGATGTGTGTGTCTGAAAATGGGCCACCTAGTTGATAACATCTGCTTCGTCAGCTTAAGTACTTGGAACCGGATGTTGATTTCCGAGATTGTGTACAAGATCCTGAAGACGACCGAGTAGACGCATACTCCTGTCTAGTGAAGGGCGTCACCTTGAAGCCAGGAGCCGCCATTTTGAAGGTGTCTTCGAGTAGAAGTTGTTGCTCTTGGAGTTGTAGTTGTTCTTGCTGTTGTTCTTGGAGTGAGTGATGTTGTTGTTGTTGCTGTAGTTGTGAGTCCATGGCGAGCGCGTTGGCAGTGCTTGGCCTTTGCTCGTTCTGACGTGACTTGTGCTTGTATGCGTTGATCGGCGCGTACCCAGTCATCTAGGATTTCTCTGCCAATTGAAAACGTGGTTTTTTTGTGCGTGGTTTAAAGACAACGTTCTCGCCTAGAATTTGTCATGTGGGGGAATTGGTACCGGATGGTCACACCTGGGATCAACGCAAACAATCAGGGTCAGTCAGAAAATGGAACTTTATTAATGCTTAACATTCATTAATAATTCGTAATTGAACATGTACATTTAATAACAGTTTACAATCAATCAATCAATCAATCAATCAATCAGTCAATCAATCAATGATATTTAATCGTTATTGTTTACAATATACATGATACAGAATAATTCATTTTACCTTATGTTAGTTCAATTAATTACATGACAGTTGTTATACATAATACGTCTTTAACATTCGTATTTGGCATTTATTATAAGATTCAATATATAATAACTACATCATTCTTGAACAATGTTATCGGCTTTACATTACAACTAGTTCATTAAGACTTTGTTCACTGACGCAGAACGCCATGGTCAAGTGAGCTGGCGACCATACTGTGGCGGATGTGCGATCAGCCGTGACAGATGAACTTTGCCTTAAAGAATGCGAGGTGAAGTTTAGAAAGATACATAAATGGTTGAAATAAACTGAACCCATACTGTTTGAATTTTATAAACTATTCTACCACATATAGCAAATCCTAGACAATAATGTAGCGTCTATTTAACGTGTATTAAATAGACATATATTAAACAAGACAGAGCCTGATTGCATGTATTTTGTGAGACAGGTATTACCACATGAGTATGTATCTCTAAATGACTTTTGCAAAAGGATAACTTGATATTAAATGACGGCTACATATTATCACCTAAACATAGAACATATAAACATGTAACACTGATTTGATATGCATACGTTTGTTTGCATAATCATCTCTAAAGATTCATAATAGTTGGAGTCGGCGTATTGAGAATAAGATAGTAATTATTATATACTGCTCCTAACGATATCTATTAAAGGTACATGTTGTTCAAATTAGAATAAGGTTTAAACGAACTCAATAAACATTGTATAGGAAGGTTCTCTGATAGATATCTAACATCTAGAAGAAACACCTAATGCGGGCTCTACAATAAGTAAGCGTCGGCAGCTGACATATATAGTAAGTCTAGCACAGACATTCTAGCCTTTTAGAAACTACAGGTATATAAGTATAGATAAATTACATGCGAACGGCGGAAGATTGATAAATACATATACTGATAGAAATTCATTGTTCAAGCATGGAGTCAAACATTTAGAACTTCAGTTTGCAGAAATATAAGATAGAATAGCAAAGCAACTTACCTGGGATCAACGCAAACAATCAGGGTCAGTCAGAAAATGGAACTGATTTGCTTCAGTCGCAACCCATATTTATATTGACTGCCTGGTTTAATCTGCATTCCCAAGCGCATTGCTAAGCGATAGATTACAATATTAATGGTTTCTATTATGCATTTAAATTATAGAAATTACATAAGATGCGTCCACCGCTAGTAACAGAGCATAGGGGTCGGGCAGTTTACATATTATGGTGACCCAATACTCGTTGTGATAAGGGCCTGTTACCTAATATTAAGGTAATGAGCCCAGCGGGGATAGCGTTAGATATACAATGTAGGGTTACTGACCTATGTACGGTGTATTTAGATCTAGTGAATATGGATATATTTTTATGTAAAATACGGGGGAAAATACACGGGTTTTTGCCCGGTTATATTTACATGAAAGATTCCAGCGGTCGTGAACGTATATATTTTCACTGATTGTACTTATTAAAAAAACCTAAGTCACCAAAGCTATAAATATAAATACATCGACATATTCTGTTTGACATTAATTAACTTGTTATTTGTTTGAGTTGTTAATCTCCGATAATGCCGATCGAGTGAACCAAACTGATGTCTGCCGCCATTGTGACTGTTTATTGTTTGAACACCTAGACATATCGACTATCCCCTTGTGTAGTTGATTGACCATTGTATATGTAGAATATTTGTTACTACTTTGTACCATTTTAAAGTGTCAACTCAATATCGTAACTTCGTGTTCTGCTTTGCATGACTGTAACAATGAGATATCGCTTTTGATGTACCTCTCGGCAATTTCCGGATCTCGTCATTGGGATACGACGGTTCCGAGCAGCTGTTTTTGGCCTTATTAACCAGTTATTAGTGAAAATAAAGATCAAATCTTAGTAAGGATACAGATTGTTGTTGTTTTGTGTGAGTTAATGGTCAGTGTTTGAGATAAAGAGTGTGGTACTAATTTAGAGTGAAGTAGGCCAATATTGTCAATAATAACACGACATTTATTGTTGATTGTGATGTAAGTTAAAACCTGCTTGGAAATGTATTTCAAATATGAAATTATTTTCAGTTTTAACTATTCAACAAACTAAAAATATCAACGCTGAAAAGCATATTATTTCCATTTCCTTCAGTACTTTAGTACCGGTATTTTACCAGTACGAGAGGTTTTTAGTTATCTAACACTACTTTTTCACACCAGACAATATAGTCATAAAGTTATTGCCTAACAGTCTACATAAAAAGCCACACACCTGTACATTATGGCAATTAAGCTATAAACTTAATGACCTCAGCACCTGGCACATTTCCAATAGGTAATACACAAGGCATTGATTAGTTATCTAAACTTAATCCTCACACATGATCAACAGCCTTTATTGAAAGTTAATGAAGGTAATTATGTTTGTCAATACACGTGACACATGACAATATATAAACAAATCTGAACTGCAATGTTTATCAGTATCAAATAGGTTATAAATCTACTGTACGGCTACACAAAATGGTAAATGTTTCTCCGGGGCAGCTTTATGACTTTAATTTTACTTTTTGTTGCTTCTAAAATGACGCTGTAGCAAGAAATTTTAATTTTTCATAAATGTTATAACCAAAACTGTAGTGTCAACATACAAACACATATTTGTATGTATCCTTAGAGTAATCAGCACCCAAAAAAATATATATACCCAAAACTAGTAATGTAACAAACTACAAACCTGTCACTGTGTATTACAGATCCTTACTTCATTATAAATTTAGTCTCCAACATGTTGAAATAACTATTTAGTTCAACCCGATGAATTTTTCAACATCATATGCAATCAAATACTAAAAATTCAAACAATTGTTGGGGTTTGAATTAATAATTTCTGCGACTAATCTAAAGAGACATAAATTCATAGTGCAGATAAAAGCTCAACATTCGTCTGCAAAATCAGCAATTATAGTCAACTCCCCAAAAGTTTAATGATTATTTATCTCACCTCCCCCTGAATAGAATTTTGAATTAGCCTATCTTTCAAATTCCCTATAAAAATGCTACGCGCCAGTAAAGTGACCTGCCCTCCAGTCCATTTCCAATTTACGAGTGGATATCCGTTCAGTGAGCTTTCTTTTTTTTTTTACATCGCTGCTCCTTAGCAATACAATCTCAAATAATAGTGTATCTACTATCTGATGAAAGGTCGTTGCTAACATATATTTTGTATCTGATGAAAAGTAATTCTATTCCTTAACATAAATATAGGTTTGATAATCATGGCACCATCTATGTTAATGACACGCAGGTAGGCTGTATAAAAGAGGGGAGTTGAAAGTGAGAGGTGCAGGTGAATTTACATTTTGTTCAGATATAATTAAAGAGAAACTCCAATTTAAATTACGGTAGCATTAGACTAATTTTTAATCTCTTCACTATTTGAACACTAGCTGTCACATTAAGTTTCAAATTAATAGTAAACCAATGGGTTTTTTTTTTACAAAATATATGTATTGCTTTAATCGATGACGTGTATATAGACCTGCATAAATTTTCGCTTTAAAAACTACCATTTATTGGGCACGTTTTAGTATGATCATTCGTTACATAACTTATGGAATCAATTGGCAATTTGCTAAATCTACATCCATTAAATGATATTTTTACATAGTCTCTTGATGCTAATATACCATTGAATAAAACCAAACAAAACCAAACATATATTTTATTTGAAATAAATAAACATATTGAGGCATACACACGTCGTAAAATTAAACTAAGATTTTTTTTTTTTTTTAAATTTTTTATTTTCCAAAACTCCATACAAAAACACATTTTATAATAACAGATCCCAACATAAACAAATTTTACACAAGTACTATTTCATTAATATATGCAAAATATAATGGATAGGCAATCTTATATTTAAAATAAATTCTGACAGTAGGTTGAAAATAGTAATAATTAAAAACTAATCTAATACTTAATATAAGAGTATGACAAATTGACCAGAAATTCGTAAAGCTATCATATTTACAGTTTGTGTAAGCGTTCAATCGGTCAACAAAATATGCAGATTTAATATCCTCTTTAATGTTTAAAATTTGGGATTTTCTCCTGTTGTTTCATTTTAAATATGTTGTATTTCACAATGATTGTCAGTAAATTCAGAACATGGTTTCATTTCTCGGAATATCCTAAGATAAACTTAAGATTAATGATCTCGTATCAAAACGTACATATATAAAACATTCGTATGATTTAAATTGGTGTGCATCATAGTTACACATATGAATCGTCGGCCTGAATCGTCTCCAGCGCACCACAAACGCGCTTTGACAATGAGGCAAGGCAAGACCGCAAGTCTATACAATACGATAACAGACCACGTTTTGAATGCTCGCTGAGCGGTTAATATGGCCATAGACCACAATTATTTCCAAGTAGTTCTATCACCATTGTATTTCTAACACAGCCGCTTCCCTATATCTGGTAGGCCATTGAGATTTTGCACACTGACTTACATGCCATAGAGCACTTTTCAGTCAAAAATTGAGCACACATTTTGCGGCTCCGAAGACCGGTAGACAGGGTAAACAAATATCACCCTAATGTCAAGGCCGTCCGTCAGACTCGGCCTTCAACTTGGGGTCAGATCGCGGGCTCACTACAGCACCATAACAGTGAAATTAAAATCCAGAAAAAAACACACACACACTACAGCATTAGACCTTTCATTTCCACCATCACATGTTACAAAATAAAAATTACAAGTCATTGAAAAAAATTCTCAACTAGGGACTACTTTGTCTCCGAATTGCTTCCGGTAGGGGGCGCAACCCGAAATTTTCTAAATGTCCTAGATTTAAAAAAAACTTGTGTTCTGGTGTTATTGAGGTGTATCTCAAACATAATAAAAGCCATTTTGATATTATTTTTTAAAATAACAGAAATATAGGACTTTGAAATTTGGCAATTTGGGGTTGAATTTTTGCTTTATTTGAACAAATTCGGCCACTCTTATAAAAACCTCAACTAATGACATATGACATTTTTTTCACTTGGAATGTTTAAAGCAACTATTAAACTAAATATTCAATCTGAAATTATCAATAACTAACATGAATTTTTGTTTTCAGAGTGTCTCAAAGGCATAGGGGGTGTGTAAAAATCGACCGAACAATGCAACAATTTATTGAATAAAAGACACTTTTGTTTTCACAAAATTAAAAATAAGCATTTAAAATGATTATATACTTGTATGTCACATAATAAATGTATTGAAAACCATCAAATATTTTTTTCAATATTTTTTTTCACTGTCGACATTTTTTGAGAAATTTTCAAATTTTACATGAATTTACAGAAGGGGCCTAAAAATCATCTGTAATTGATACTTATATATATTTTTGGGTTATAAAGCTTAATAAAAATTTTTTAACAAGAATGATTATCATTTTTAGGTATAAATTTGTAATTTCGTAACGGTAAGCAAATTGGAAAATGAAATGGAGGGGAAACATTACATTTAATTTACCATTTAAAAAATTAGCTTTGAGTGACCAAAACTCTTCTTTTTCTTTTAAGAAACCTTGATATAAAAATTGATTAACGCATATTAATTCTGTGAGAATGTCTTTAATTGTATCAAACATGCACAAACTTGATTATTTTTCAGAGGAAATATATGTACATATTTCAATAAACACAACAAGTCCTTGATCAAACAGTCCGGGGCGGAATGTTAAACCTAAAGTATCAGCATGTCACATAAAATAGATAATAGCACCAACAATTTAAATTTTCAATATTTTGGTTAAAATCTATCAGAACAAATACACTGATACCATTAAATAAGTAATGGTAAACTTGATTTATACTAGAAGCATAATTCCTGACAAACTTGCTAATTTTACATTTATTTATTAAATTAATCCAACAAGTCGGTTCAAAATAATTGACAAAAAATTCTAAACAACCTGGTTAATTAATATCTCAATGTCCGCAATCTTGGATATTTCAACAGGGAAAAATGAAACTCAGAAAAATAATTTATGCAGTGGAAATAAATGGATTTTTGTAATGAGTATGAAAAGTGTCAAGAAGGTAAAGACATCGGTTTGTAATATCAATATTTTGTGCATTAAAGTCAACAAATACGGGAAAGCACTAATAATATGTAAAAAGATTATAACCTACGCTTAATTTGTCCAAAAAACGCACACGAAATAGTCAAAACACCATGCGAATCGGAGAAGAGGCAGGGGAGGTAACTCTCATTTTTCAAAGTTTATTTATCTTTTACGCCAGTTTTCAACACTTTGTCAATGTTGTAAAAATTTGGAAAATTACGTTTTCTACTGTAAAAAAATGTGAAATTTGAGATTATGGCATAATATTTGTGGAATCTGCCTTGGAAAGTGTTTTTTAAAAAATGTCATTTTCACTAATATAATAGACCAATTTCCGGTGGTAACGTGACTAGCGACGCGATCACGTGACACAGGTCAAGCTTTGAGACAAAATGGCGTCTGTCAAACATCAGGTAGCATAGCAGTCGGGAAAACGTCTAAGCGCCACCCCTAAGCGCCACAAAATAAAACGGATGGTTTATAACTATTTTAAGTATTATTATGGTATTGAATATGTGTTAGACCCTGTTTACTTTTATGGAATAAAGTTATATTAATTTTAAATGTCTTAGTTGTTCGTTGAAATAGTTTCCAGTTGACGATAATATTGAGATACCGAACGTAGCTATTAATAGATCAGGGACCATTCATTGTTATCAACTGACATTGATCGACCCCTGGGTAAATCTTACGGCATTTCAGAATGACATCCATATCGAAAATTGCAGGTAACCTTTATCAAAGTTGTATTGTATCGATATATCTTACTAGCGTTTAGGGCACCAATGTAAAGTATATAAATTTCTGTAGTAAACAGATGAAGATTAATTGAAAATTAGAGACCGAGGTCATACCAAAGAGGTGTATAAGAGAAGTCATCGGTCATACTAAGACAAGTCATGCTTGGGTGCAAAAAACAGATATCATCTATGCCTTTGATAATAGTTACATATTATCTTAGTTGTCCTGTTAAAGTATTTTCAATGGATTGGTTTCTCAATACATATAATAGCATGTTCAAGAAATGTCTATATTAAAACATTTTTCTCTGCTAGCTCACCCTAATGTTTTTGTTAGAGCACAGTGCTATTAATTAACTATGAATTTGACATAATCAAAAACCATTAAACCCTGATCTCTTGCTCATACATCTAAATTGACCAATCTGGTAGGGACAATTTTTACTCGCATGTTCACATGTTACTTTTGTCAGATATAATTTCACAATCACACAATAGGCAATGGATGTGATATTTAGCTTAACATTTACCTGCCTTATTGACAGAAACTTCACAAGTCTATCCAAAGTAATTTCACGTAATCAAAAAAATCTGCAAAATCTTATCTTTTTTTATACCTGCTTAAATTTTGAAGCACATACTTTCTTAACATTGTTATGATTTACAGAAAAATGATATTGAAATTTTTTGGGAATTTCTTTAAACATTGTTTTTTCAGTTTTTGAAAAAAGATCTTGCTATAATGATAAAATATGTCTTGCTTTATTGTGACTAAAAAATTGCTTTTATTTGATATCATTCAGCAGTAAACTCACAGTAATGATTAAAGACAGGTTTGTCTACACAGTAGAGGAGAGTTGAGAAATATTTAACACACGGCTCACATACAAATACAAGAAATTATTCAGAAAAATTAACAATTACATAGAGTTTGAAGTGACGCAAAGTATGTTTCATGGATTTGGAATCTTAAATAAAAGCAAATATACCATCTTATTTGATTAAATTCAAATAATCCTTTTTTATATTGCAATTTTATAACTAAGAAGCCAATAATAACACATTTTCTTGTGTTTCTATTATGAATGAAAAATTGCCATTGTAATGTGAAGATGTCTAAATGAGGTATGGTATTTTGGCTCATACTTAAGCAATATAGAATTTATCAAACATACTATGTTTCACTTTGATATTTTTCAAAGCACTACATGGAACACAATGCAATGTAAAACTGTCAACTTGCTATATATATGCTTGCAGAACCTCGTTGGTTTGATACTAAGAAATAATAATAATATTGAATATTTTTATTGCGCCTAACCTCGTAATTTGAGCATTAGGTGCTTAACATGTGATAAATGAACAAGGAGAAGATACACAAACATGGATACATACCAATACATACAAAAACAAGGAAGAAATGAGTTATTGTCATAATTGTTGGATACTCCTGGTCCTCAGACCACACCTTTCAGGTGTAACAAAACGTCAGAGACAACAAAATTGAGATGGTTGTTATTGATAGCCTTGCTGTGATATTTCTTTATAGACTATATATCTATTCCTATGCCATGCTCATTGGACATTGATCCTAAGCGGAATCATGGTAAATAAGTGACCAGTGGTATAAAAAAATGAAATAAGAAATCATATCACTCATGTCGTAAGTATAGTAATATTGGTAATACAATCCAGTTTCAAGTATGCACAGGTGAGGAAACTTTGCACAAGAAAGATGCTCATAAATGTAATCATTGATCAACTCTGATGAATTTGGTTTTGATTAATTTCATCTTGTTTAAATAGTCACCTTCTATGAAGACTGTCTGTAAAGATTAACTAGGTCAAATTGCTTGCATTTTGTCAGCCTTTCATTTATGTCAAGAGAAACAGACCATGAAAAACATTAACTTGCCATGTGTTTTTCTTCTTCTTAAAGTTGCTGTTGAAAAGGAACTTCAAACAAATGATCAGCGTTATCGCATTGTTTCTGGGCAAACTCAATGTCGAAAAAGGAAAAGAACAAGTTGTAGAAAGTAAGTTGTTGTCATTAGATAAGTAAATGTGAAAGTATACATTGTCTTGAACTAATTATTTGATTACAAATTCTTATTTAATTGTTTATTATTTGATGTTCATGTTATTTATATTTTGTCCCTCTAGGAAATCAGCTACACTTCAGAGAAAGAGAAGTAATGAAGAAAATAATTCAGGACATCATTCTGAAGTGGAACATGCTGAAGGTGGTGGCAACTTCTGTGAAACTGAGGTAATTTTATGTTTTATTCAGTTTTATATTTGAGTGTTGAACTATTGTATTTGTATTTCTTATCATGAAAAGCTGTACCAAATTAATTTAATGACCTCAGATCCAAAGATTTTTTATTGGTCATCAACACCCCTCAAATATGGCAATGTCAGTCATTTTAATGAAAACTTTGAAAAGCTGCAATGTGCTGCATAATATCTTGTTTTCATTGTTACATAGAGACTAAAGTTTGTTAATTTGGTTCTGACCCCCTTCAAATATCAAGCCAGTTTGTCCATCTTTAATCTTTGATCAAATTCTTGCTAAGGACCTAATTGTATTGCTATCATGCTCAATTTTGTTAATATGATCTTTGATAGATGTTGACCTAGTATTCAAATTTAATTACCCTATTCCTATCAATACTGGTGCGACAATGCTGCAATTTATATTTAGAGACCCCTTTAAAGACTAATCAAATTTCCGATGTAATACTAACTGTGAAGAGCAAAGTTTTGACTTTCTAGAACCATTGATAATTAGATAAAAAGTTACATATTGCCAAATGATCATTTTAAAAAGAGGAATATTGTTCATGGAGTTAGTGCTATGCAGAGAATGGGATTATCTCATAACCAAACTAAGTGTTAAGTTAAGTGCAATTTCATGAATGTGTGTGATATTGGGTGTGATTTATAAAGCTCTCATCGTTGAAGTTATAGTTTAACCACCTCTGTTGGCAATGAAACATTACAATTTCATGTTTGATGATGAATTTTAATGATATGAAGATATGTACTCTTTTGTTTTCTTAATTATAATTTGTACAAAGACTGATGAGATGCAGAGCCATTGGCAATTTTGTCCTGATTGCTGTTATCAGTGTTTGATTATCACATTTATAATTTTTCAAATTATAGCAAAAAGTGGATGCACCAATTTTGAGCTACAGTCAGCTGTTGTACCAATCTGGCGGCCTATCAGTCTGCAGCAGTGATGGAACTGCTGTTGTAGTTCAACATGTCCATATTACTTGCAGTACAGTAAAGGTAAGATCCTATCAAATTAAGCTTGTCAGATATGAGGTCACATGAGTGTTACAGCATAGCATGTTGTTCTACATCTGTTTGGCATCTTCTGAATACTTTTTACATTTTCATCTTCTTGATCAAAGTTCTGTAACCCAATAGCTAAAATTAGGCTACCATGCACCTTGTTGATCTGATGAACTACCCTCAAATTTTCAATTATTTTTTGTCTTGGAGAACAAAGTATCATAGTCTTCACCGTCACACAATACAAAGGTTGATGACTTACAGAGCTCATGGGCCTGTTTTATTCGATTTCTACCACTAAAAAATCTAGGTGTTCCTCTATTTTGAGCTAATAATTTTGAATGCCTCAACCTTATGAACTTTCATTGCCTTTTAGTGACATCACAATGACCCAAAAGGAGCAGTAGAATGATTTATGAATAAAGTGGTCTCAGGAAATTGAAATCAACCTTTCCAATTGCAACACAATGATTTGTAATCGAATGATGCATTTTTTTGGTCAAATATATAAATTGGTTTAGCTATGAAAACTTATTTCCCCTACCTCACACTAAAATGATCACCAGTGGTTTTTGTTTGATAGTTATTGGTTCCTCTATGACTATTGATATTTTGGTTGAGAAATGAGATGTTTAGTCTTTCAGAAAAAAATACTGTTGGCAGAAACTCATGATAACTGAATTCTACTACCCTTTTAAGTTGCAATAGAATATTCAAGTTATCTTTTTGTATAATTATTTTCAAGTTGTAAATGTATTTTTATATATACATAGTAATAAAATGACATTACACATCTACAATATATGAAAACAATCTTTTTCATGTAACCTTATGTATGCCTCATAATAAAAATAAAATGAATGTAATGAAACTTCATTTTGAGTGAAGGGAAATTTTTTATAACTAAACTTATTGATTTTATACTTTGTCCTAATGTTTGTCTATTAAATGCCAGAATAACTGCTTTGTGGTGGAAAGAAAGACTGTTGGGGAAAAAACAATCTTTTTTTGTGGTTGTTCTCCGAAGAGAAGCAAGTTAGCGAAAGCTGCTGACAGTGTCCTGAATCTAGAAGGTATTGTTTGATATAAACAACCTCACACATAAAACAAGTTCTTTTACAAAAGAGAAGGATGTTCTTAGTTCTATTGTACCTGAGAATTATGATGAAGATTGAATTATTTGACTAAAAAATAATTTATTCCTTATGTTTACTCATGTAATAACATCATAACATAATTTCATTTAATTGCACTTTGATTCAGAGCAACTATAGAATTGACCACACAAGTACTAATACATATTATCGGTCCAAGAATACAAATGCCAGAGAAACACATGAGTAAGTATCACCTTTAATCATGAAATTTCCGTTTTTCATACATTTATATGTTTTACAAGTTTTAAATTCATAATATCTAGTTGTAATATATTTATCATATAAGATTTTAATCATTTTATGTAATATAATTCTTCATATGTTTTTTAGATTTTAGTAAAGGTAACTAATAGTTATTTGTTTTATTTCATGAAATATTATCTAGATGTTTTAATTTTTCAGGAACGCACTTTAATATGGACCGGTGGGATCATTCTTTTCATGAAAACCGGAAGACTCACTGTCAAATTTAAGAATAGGTGTATCAGTTTTGTTAATAAAAATGCTGTTTTAAATGAGGTTTTTTTCTGAATTTTGAGCATATCTCGGTATGATGTACTTATTTGATGAATATGTTTTTCAATCAAGAAAATTACATCCAGGAATTAAAATTTAATATTATCAAACTCAACTGTAAAATAAGCAGAGGGTAAGATTTCAACGTCTAAAAAACGTTTCACATACAACCTATTTTCAACCAAGTTTCAACGTTGACGGCAAACTAATTTTCAACGTTGAAACAACGTCGTTGTGCCCACTGGGATAACACTGCAAAGCTAAGCGTACAGGTGAAGTGATTGAGGCAAAGTAGCCCAAAGAACTGTGCATCCACAAGAACAAATTTTAAATGTTTTCTTATCATTGTGAATTCAGGAACATGGATTTTGTATGGGGTGATAAGATGTGCACATGATGTCATATCGACTTTTAAGAAATTCTTGATTTAAGTATTTTTATAACTGAAACCTTTGTCATTAACATACTACCTTTGTTAGGCCACTTTTCTTACAAAGTTTTCCAACTTTCCCCATTTCGAATATGGACTGTAAAAAACCGTTATGCACAGTAATGCACTGATCGAAGACTCAGCTACAGTTTTGAGCTATTATAGATCTATTATGACTGGTGACTTTTTTAATGGTGGCACTGCTGCGGCCTACTTAAGTCGGCAAGTTGGAATTGAGTTCGATCCCCAGTGTGACTGTCATTTCCCTGCATCGGCGTTTAAATAAACAGATAGAAACAACTCATATTTTGAGTTCAGCTGTTCAAACTTTAATTTGAGCATTCCAATGGTCACGAATCAAAGAAAAAATGGAAAAATTAAATTAATGTGATCTTTCTCGTAGTGGAAAGGCATGTGACACAAATAACTATATATAAATGAAAATGGTCAATGTTGTTTCTCATCTCTATGGTATCTCTTTCATTCACTTCACAGAATGCATATTAAAAGCCCTTGTGAATAAAATACTAACCACTAACTAACCACACAAATACTAAACCATAACTGAGACACATTATATCGCATTATATCGCTCTGACTGCTTGATGATGGGCATACTCTTGGTGACAGTAACTGCGTACGATGAGAACTGTATTGCTATCGTAGTTCTGATTCTTTTAAAAGGTTTATTTCTTTAAATTTCCCTATCAAAGATAAGTTAATGCAATATTGATTACCTTCAGAGGGTCAAAACATCTCATTACCGAATCCGGCCATCCCTAGTCGTAGTGGAAATAATCATTCACAGTATGAGGCTGCAAACCACTGGTAGCCATCTACATTTGTAAGCGTAAACACCTTCGAGGTAGGGAAATAGATTTACATGACTCAAGAGAACATTTAACATTTGTTTTAAAACAGATCCTTGAGATATATAGATATTGTGTTGATACTGGAAACTAAGTGAACGTTAGAGACAGCCGTATTAACCTGAAAACATGCTACTGTCCCATCAATTACATATATCTAAATAAGACAAAAAACTCAATAAGCAGACGGCCAAACTGTGCGTTGTAGCGGTGATTTCGTTAGTCTGTTAAAGACATTTCAATATTCCATTTGCCTACCACAGTCAGTGGCGCTTAGACTCTTTCTGGTCACTTTTGCGTCGAAGCGCCACAAGTACATATGATATGTATTTTAAATAGAAATTTTAGAAATGTATTATTTCTACATAAATAAGATAACACTAATGTATTAACCCTGTGTGTAGCGGTTATTTCGTTAGTCTGTTAAAGACATTTCAATATTCCATTTGCCTACCACAGTCAGTGGCGCTTAGACTCTTTCTGGTCACTTTTGCGTCGAAGCGCCACAAGTACATATAATGTGTATTTTACATAGAAATTTTAGAAACGTATGATTTCTACATAAATAAGATAACACTAATGTATTTACCCTGTGTGTAGCATTGATTTCGTTAGTCTGTTAAAGACATTTCAATATTGCATTTGCCTACCACAGTCAGTGGCGCTTAGACTCTTTCTGGTCACTTTTGCGTCGAAGCGCCACAAGTACATATGATATGTATTTTACATAGAAATTTTAGAAATGTATTATTTCTACATAAATAAGATAACACTAATGTATTAACCCTGTGTGTAGCGGTGATTTCGTTAGTCTGTTAAAGACATTTCAATATTCCATTTGCCTACCACAGTCAGTGGCGCTTAGACTCTTTCTGGTCACTTTTGCGTCGAAGCGCCACAAGTACATATGATATGTATTTTACATAGAAATTTTAGAAATGTATTATTTCTACATAAATAAGATAACACTAATGTATTAACCCTGTGTGTAGCGGTTATTTCGTTAGTCTGTTAAAGACATTTCAATATTCCATTTGCCTACCACAGTCAGTGGCGCTTAGACTCTTTCTGGTCACTTTTGCGTCGAAGCGCCACAAGTACATATAATGTGTATTTTACATAGAAATTTTAGAAACGTATGATTTCTACATAAATAAGATAACACTAATGTATTTACCCTGTGTGTAGCATTGATTTCGTTAGTCTGTTAAAGACATTTCAATATTGCATTTGCCTACCACAGTCAGTGGCGCTTAGACTCTTTCTGGTCACTTTTGCGTCGAAGCGCCACAAGTACATATGATATGTATTTTACATAGAAATTTTAGAAATGTATTATTTCTACATAAATAAGATAACACTAATGTATTAACCCTGCGTGTAGCGGTGATTTCGTTAGTCTGTTAAAGACATTTCAATATTGGATTAGCCTACCACAGTCAGTGGCGCTTGGACTCTTTCGGGTCAATTGCGTCGAAGCGCCACAAGTACATATGATATGAATTTTACATAGAAATTTTAGAAATGTATTATTTCTACATAAATAAGATAACACTAATGTATTTACCCTGTGTGTAGCGGTGATTTCGTTAGTCTGTTAAAGACATTTCAATATTGGATTTGCCTACCACAGTCAGTGGCGCTTGGACTCTTTCTGGTCACTTTTGCGTCGAAGCGCCACAAGTACATATCATATGTATTTTACATAGAAATTTTAGAAATGTATTATTTCTACATAAATAAGATAACAATATCTTATATATTCATACCCAAGAATTAGGGACATTCGCAGGGGAGGTAATTTCAAAGTACTTGAAGAGTAAAAGCATTTAAATTTTTTAGGCACACTTCACTCTCACACACTTCAAGGGAACATAACTCTTCCTGGTATCTCGCGCCGCCCTCAGATTTTAATTACCAAGACGTTTCACACACATTGCATAGAAAAACAATTAATGATCGCGATTGATAACGTTTTTAAATTTGAAAACATAAATCTTTGATTATAATCGCTTTTAAGTATTGTGTTTTAAATGTTTCGATTCTATTTTATTAAGAAAATACATTTATATAGTAGGTCTGTGACATTTATTACTCACATTCTAGTTGTTATGTAGTATCGTTTATCTGCAACAACTAAAATCTCATATTAATCTATTGATTTTAACCCTTTGAATTTATTTTTTAAGATATATAACCAATTTGATCGTGTAAAATTGTTTGCTTCTATCAATTAAGATAATATCTATCTTTAATAGGGATTTATAGTGGCCTGTATATTCGATTTACTTTGTTATATTTCGAATTATTATATATGCATTTTTTATGACATCGGAATAACTGTAATATTCGTCTTTTAAATTTGCTTGAACCGTCAAAATTGGTAAACGTGACTGTCGAATTTATTACTTTTTAGTTGAAGATAATGTTTGCTAGAAACAGAAGCTTTGATGTTTAATGTAATGCCTCGATATAAAATCAGGGTTATTTTCAATAATCAGTTACCAGCTCAAGGGAGCGTTGCTTCCTAAAATAATAAGAAGAAACAAGCACATTAAAGATCATATTTACGACAAAAATCGAAAAACAAAGATTATTGAATTAAATATACAAAGATTAATACACTTTGGAGAAATGAAATTTCCAGAGACTAATATTATCTGCATTGTGACAACATCATTCAGTAAGAACATTTCTTCTTAGAATCGTCATATAAACGCTTTAAATGACAGCAAAATTTATTGCCCCTCATGTTCGATACTGACCCTCCCCAACCGTGGACCAGGCGGGGAGCATCTGTCAGCAATTCTCTCATCCTTGCCTCATTGACTGTTTTGAGTTTCCTAATTATGTGGTAATCCCTTTATCACAGCAATTAAGGTCTTCTATTTGCTGTTTTAAAGAAAGTCTATATTTTGACCTACATTTGGTATTTTCACTCCCTGATTAATGTTTATTAAATCAATTGCAAGAAAGAAATCTCAAGGAGCATGAATTGGAATAGTTCTAATCTTTCCTTTGTCCTTGAGCAAATCAGAAAACAAAATTTTTTGAAGGCAAAGCCAAACTCATTTGGTAATGTCTATACATATTAAAAAGAGAAGCTTTTGTCATTTCAAATTTTGGTATCAATGGACTCAATCAGAAATTGAACTTTAAATTCCATTTAGTTAGGAGCCAACCGGGATAATATAAGACTTAAATCTTAAATCTAGACTTGCCTTTCAAAAGGATAGGTACCCAACAATACTTCATTTCATTTCAGACTGAGGCAACTAATCTTGCAAACATGTTCTTGACTTGAGACGATTTCTTTTTTTGTTTTCCACTTAAGTATGGATGACAGACTGTAGAAGGACGAGAAGTGCTGGTAGTCCTGTCCATGACTGTAGAATATTGGAGCCTACATTACAGTCTAGGTCTTCATTTACCAAGTAATCCAAGTATAGTGTTAAATGTTTAAAGCGGGACACCATCAATTCTAAACAAATATTAAATACATGAAAATTTTGCCTAGACAGATTTGCGGTGACTGATTGGATATGAGGGACCGAAAACTTGTGATATTTAGGTTGAGGTCAAATGAGTATCATCTTATATTATGTCAACTGAACTAGGGCATAACTGAAAAATTTCTTTCCTTGTGATGTTCAAATTAAAATCACTGTTAAAATTTGATTCCATTCAGGATTGATGGTAGCAATTATAGTCTACAATATTTACTCATTCGAAGAAGTTTGTTATAAAATCTAAAGTTTGTTCATTTATTCACTTTATTGAAAAGATGCATTTTATATCCGACTCGGATTGATATGTTTCAAAAAGAGCTTATGTCGTGTATCAACCTCCTCTTAGCGTCCTTTGCGTAGGCACGGTAAAATAAACTCTGGAAAAGTTAAGTGAACTCAACAAATTACAATTCGAGTTTTGCAACAGTTAAAACGAGATAATATTTTGACATGTAAAAAATCTGTAATTAAATGAAGATTGAGGATTACGTAGATATAGAGTTTTTTAAAGTTTAAGTATAAGCAACACCGAGCATGACTTAAACATTGGTTTTTACTTTTAACGATACAAAGGATTCATTAACCTATATTGAATTGTTTCAGTGGCATTCTAGAAGATGATAGTTTGAGGACGACAATGATATATGGATATACAACTTCTTTTTTTTCACAGTGGCGAAATAGTAAAAGGGTCTATACCGAAACGTCGCCACTGTGAAATCAAGAAGTTGTATATCTATATATCTTTGTCGTCATTAACCTACATTGTAAAAAAGATAATTGCGAATCCTATCTGTCTCAGTAAACTTTATGCGATAGTTAGTACCGAGCAAGTACATGTGGTCGTAATCATTATGTAAGCATTTTAAAAACCGCCACCCACAGTTGCCCCCTACTGTCACTTGCTTTGAATAGTGTGCTCCACTGAACAGTAGGGTCTCATATTACAAGATATCATCAGTTTGAGAATGTAGCAAATGATAAAACCGGATGTGACGTAATAAGATTCGCCAACTAATGTTATCGTGAAGGCTCGATTGTAGCAAATATACGAAAGTGCATCCAATAAGTATTTCTTAAATATCCAGAGCACTTTATTTTTATCTTCTGAATATGAAAATTTAACATACGCTTAGTAATATTTGATGTTTGCACGTGCTCATAGATTTTGATAACTTCTTAGTATGCTGCTGATATATGTGGTGGTCAACGCTTTGAATGTAAAGCTTTGTGTAAAATATAACCCCTTTGTTCCTTGTTGTTCATATCATTAATTAGGTACGTTTCTAACACGCATATTAACCATGGTTTAACACATTCCTCCACATTATATCTTCCTTTTGGTGTATCATAAAAAAAAGTGAGACAAATGGTGAATTCGAGATAAAACCAAAATTTGGTCAACAACAAATGAAAATATTCTTGTAGATAATATCACATTTGTTCTGAGAACAATTGACGTCCTAACATTATTTTTTTGTAAAATCATAATGAAAATATTTCATTAGTAACTATCGTTTTGTTTTTAATTTTAAAAATATATTGCAAAATTTATGTTCAATGAGTATTATATTTTCCAAAAAATATTATTTGCTAAACGTAAGGCCAAGCATAAACAACCAAGAGCTCTAAACCTTAAGCTGACCAGCAAAACCGCTTGAAGTCTCAGCTAAGTAAAGGGGAGCAACTCGCCTTGTTTCTAAGAATTTTAGTTTTTTTAAAGTTATTTTTCTGTACCAATTTTTGACTGGAAAGCGCACCATGGTGCAATGAAATGCAATGTTTTTAGATTTCACTGTCCATCAATATATGTAGATTATAAATCAATGCTGGCACGCATGCACAACGTTATAGTTTTGTCACAAATCAAGTTTAAAAATGGTGAAAAGCGCATATTTCTCTGAAATAGCATGGCGTTGTACAGAGCTGACAGAGGTGTTCTGTATTTCAAATGGCACCATGGGTATTTACACTAAAAATATGTAAAAAATATCTTCTTATTGGTAATTGAATGCTCTTTCACAATTGATGCTGGCACGGTTTATCATATGAATGGTAAAGCGGTTACATGGCTCTAAAAACTGGTCCTACAGAAAGCATCACCATTTCACGGTTCACTGGTTCGAGCGCTTCACTCACTGCGTAGGCTCTGAATGTCCCTGATTCTTGGACATGTTTTATATTGAAAATATTAAGCCGCTAGGTGTGCAATCACACGAGCGAAGATATAAACTATTACAACAATGAGAGTAATATTACAAATTACATAGAATTTTTTCTTTTTGAGTTTTTTTTATATTCATATGGATATTTGTTAATAAATTTATGCAGATGAATTTTATTATAGTTATGTAAATTGGCTGAATATGTGAACATAATATGTAATTGGGCCCGATGGCCTACACAATGAATAGAAATACTGAGTAGAAATGAATCAAAATGTAGTGCTCCATGCATTGTGCTCTATAATCCACCATTTTTTAATGATTAAATGTCTTTCTTTTACAATTGTTGTTTGAAAGTGTCTTTAATAGTTCTTTTGTGTTTAACCTGTTAACCTAACAATTACAAATTATAAAGAAAACGTAAAACATCTTCGATTTCATTTCTACATCAATTCATTACCACTAGTACAATAAAAGTTGTGCGGGGTAATTATAACAGGTAATGCGTACCATACTAAAAGAAGTACACAGGTAATGCGTACCATACCAAAAGATGTGCAGGCAATGGGTTCTCTGCCCAAACAATTACAGGCAATGCGTACTCTGCTCAAACGATTTGTTCCCACTTTGCCACCAGGCCACCAAGGATTAACCGGGATTAAGATTAACAATGTTTATACGAGCACGGGGGTCGTATCAAATGCTGAACTGAGCTCACCCCTTAATAATATCCATCGTAGTCATTGAATACTGAAATGTTTTCACCACCTAGATAGATGTGAAACATGTTCACTCATAAAATTGGTGAGCGATTTTCCGTATTTATTGATTAACTAATTACTACTGATAAGTGATCACTGTAGATACTGATATATAAGAAAGTTCAGATCAAGTCATTCATTGCAAAATGGCAAATGCACAGGTAGACACTCAGTTCATTCCCAACAACCGTGGTGGTAGAAGCCTTGTATATCAAGGTTATAAGTATCGTGTGAAGAGAACCAGAGGTACCAGCATCCACTGGAAATGTTGCATATCAACATGTCCAGCTACTATCAACACATCCAACGACTACATCACGACAGTTAACAACATCCACAACCATGGTCCAAATCATAGCAAGATCGCGTTTGACAAGTTTTATTCATCAGTGAAGGACATGGTTAAGGAGGACAGCAGATCGATTCATTCAATTTATCTTTCCGGGTTACATGGTATGTATGAGTAGAAGTTTTGGCTGTTTTTACTTCTGATTTAACTTGATTTATATATGTTTACATATTGTATATTACTGTTATACATAATTGGCCCTCTGCCTTGAAACAAAATATATTAACAGTAGAATTATCTTATATTATCATACTGACCAGACTATTTAATCTAATTTTTAATCTGTTTTCAGAAATGCGGAGAGATGAAGCCGAAGTTGTTGCAGAAGCACCAACGTTCTACAGCGTCCACTCCAATCTCTACCGTGCCAGAGCCAAGGCACTTCCACCTCTACCTAGTCAACGCTCAGAGATCGACCTCCCTGACATCTACACGAAGACCTCGAATGGTGACAACTTCCTGCTCCATTCCGATGACGACATGCTCGTCTTCTCTACTAGATCCAACTTGGAGCACCTTGCAGCAGCTGATACCATATATGCTGACGGAACATTTAATATTTGTCCAAAACTCTTTTACCAATTGTATACCTTTCATGCTTTTGTTGGTCAGAAAATGTATCCCCTTGTCTATGCTCTCATGTCTGATAAGAAACAGTGTACATATGTTAAAATGTTCAATATTGTAAAGCAGAAATGTGTTGATCTCCATCTCCAGCTGCAGCCCAGTTACATGATGACAGACTTTGAAACTGCTGCCCAAAATGCTGCCGTGAATGTGTTTAATTTTAGACAATCCATCTGGAGAAGTGTTCAACGGTTTGCCCTACAAGGCAAATTCTCCTCTGATCCTGTGGTGAATCTTTTTGTTCGCCGTGCCTCTGCTCTGCCCCTCCTGCGACTGTGTGACATCGACGAAGTTTGGCTTCACGCTTTGGAAGAAGTCGACATGACTGACCCTGCCATCCTCCAGTTCGCAGACTACATGACGGAGACGTGGGTTGAGGCTCCTGGCCGAGCCATGTGGAACCACTTCAACAACGACGGTGCCAGAACAACCAACCACGTTGAGGGATGGCATTCCAAATTGAACAAGTCTGGACCCTGCCATCCAAACCTCTTTAAATTCATAAGCTTAATTCAGAAGGAACAATCATGCAACGAGATTGTTATGTGTCAACTTGCTGCAGGTGGACGTCAGCCACCACGGAAGAAGAAGTATAGGGAGTTGGACCAGCGCCTGCGAAGGGAGAAGGACTATCTCCTAGCTGGCACCAAAACTCCAACTGAATATGCAGATTCAGTATCTCACCTTGTTGGACTTTGAAGTCTGAATGTGTCTGAATCTCGTGCTATAATTTATTTATTGAGACGACCCCCTGCCACCTCGTGCTATAATGAAATTGAATTCAATGTATAATGAATTTATATATCATGTATGTGAAATGATGTCTCAAATATATTGAGATGAAATGTATCTGTATATTGAGAATGTTAGTTTGAATAAAATTTATTGAGACGACCCCCTGCCACCTCTATTGTTTTACCAATTAGCATGCATGACCAACTTTGCCACCGAGAACAATAGGTGGTGGCAAAGTGAGAAGACACCGCTCAAACGGTTGACTCAGGTTCAGGGACTAATGCATCCGTCCGTAGTTAACTAGGTAACAATGGAGGGATTATCAAGATATACAACATCTGCATATTCAATTGCAGTCAATCTTCCTTGAAGCAGATTGTTTCTTTCAGGATTCAAGATGTTGTCAATGAAGCAATACTTCTGCTTTTTCGGTCTCAAGTTCAAGTTCAAGTTCTTTATTCACTAAAACCACTCACAGTGGTACATAGTACGTTCTTACATAATCATTAATACATTTTTTACAACGAGGTAACATCATGTTTTTGACAGTTGTTCAGAGATACATTTAATGAATTTACTTAGTTTGGCAACTATTGTAAAACAGTTTTCTGAGAAAATACTATGAAGAAAATGCGGAAAATTGAAATGTTCTGGGCAGCCTTGTCCTTCAGGATAGACTTGTGAAGTTTCTGTCAATAAGGCAGGTAAATGTTAAGCTAAATATCACATCCATTGCCTATTGTTTGATTGTGAAATTATATCTGACAAAAGTAACATGTGAACATGCAAGTAAAATTTGTCCCTACCAGATTGGTCAATTTAGATGTATGAGCAAGAGATCAGGGTTTAATGGTTTTTGATTATGTCAAATTCATAGATAATTAATAGCACTGTGCTCTAACAAAAACATTAGGGTGAGCTAGCAGAGAAAAATGTTTTAAAATAGACATTTCTTGAACATGCTATTATATGCATTGAGAAACCAATCCATTGAAAATACTTTAACAGGACAACTAAGATAATATGTAACTATTATCAAAGGCATAGATGATATCTGTTTTTTGCCCCCAAGCATGACTTGTCTTAGTATGACCGATGACTTCTCTTATACACCTCTTTGGTATGACCTCGGTCTCTAATTTTTCAATTAATCTTCATCTGTTTACTACAGAAATTTATATACTTTACATTGGTGCCCTAAACGCTAGTAAGATATATCGATACAATACAACTTTGATAAAGGTTACCTGCAATTTTCGATATGGATGTCATTATGAAATGCCGTAAGATTTACCCAGGGGTCGATCAATGTCAGTTGATAACAATGAATGGTCCCTGATCTATTATTAGCTACGTTCGGTATCTCAATATTATCGTCAACTGGAAACTATTTCAACGAACAACTAAGACATTTAATATTAATATAACTTTATTCCATAAAAGTAAACAGGATCTAACACATATTCAATACCATAATAATACTTAAAATAGTTATAAACCATCCGTTTTATTTTGTGGCGCTTAGGGGTGGCGCTTAGACGTTTTCCCGACTGCTATGCTACCTAACTAAGAACGTTCGTAAGCACTTACGACCGATATTACGAAGTTGTCATAAAAAGATAAGAGCGTTTCACTAGGCCTAAACGTTCCTAAACCGATCGTAAAATAATCAACGTTACGATAAAATCGTAACAAAAAGTGGAACTCTTTTATAGGTGAAGGTAAAAAGATAAATGCGAATTATGAAGCAGGTGCGCGAAAACGTATGAAGGACTGACCTGTATGGGGGTTTTCAAATTCAATCCAAATGTTTATTATCTTTAAATTTTATTTGATTGAATGTCCTTGTAAAAGTGAATGTCGGGAATATCGCGTTCATTACGTTGCATATGCATTTTATCGCAATGGATCATGTTTGAAAATGTTAATGTGGCAGAGTCAGTAATTTGAATTGTATATGATTTTATTAATAAACATGTAAAGTGTACATAATTGTTTGTGATCTTTTGATGAGAAATACTTTCTCATTACATAGAGTAAATCTAACCATTTTAAATCATTGTTTTACATTAAACATTTCATAATATGCAATAGCTCTCTAAACAACAATTTAATCTTAGTGTAACCTTAAGTTCAGCTCTACTAACTTGCACTGCATGCTTTTCACATTGCAATCTATTCCCAAGCTGCCCCTTGCTCAGGTTCTTCATGTAAGTTCTATTGTTTGGAGTTCAGCCAAGCGTAGCATAGTCTTTATAAGGTTCATGTAAATTATATTTCATTGGCAATATTAGAAGTTGTATGAGTCAGTCACTTTGACCATGTGAGGATCATCTTGTTATTCATAAGGATCGAGACCATGGTGGTCTGGAAGTGTTTTTCATATTGAAAAGGTTAGTTATCTCTAGTCTTGTGTATATATTTGGTGTTGTATTAATATGTATTTCATAGTTGGTTATCATATCGGCTATAGTTAAATTATGTTCATTATTCATTATTGCTCATGTGTAAATAGTGTGTGTTGATAACTCACAGTACAGTGAGTTATGATAGTTTTTTATATTAAGTTACTAGCTCGCAGTTGTGAGTTATTTAGATAGTTATAGAGTTGTAATTTATATTATATATATTTCATAGAGTAAGTTATCAATTTATCTTAAGTTAAAGGTATTAATTAACTTCTAGAGATCGTACTCACAGTACAGTGAGTTCTATTTACTTTATGCTTATCGTCAAAGATTGATCTCACAGTACAGTGAGTTCTGTGGGTGTCCTATCCCTATTACATTATATTATGATAGTTATTTTAGGTACATTTAATATTTGAGTATAATACAAAGCAGTAAGTTTACTTTCTATATAATTAACATATCAAGAAGTATCATTACCAGTATCATTATCATAATCATTATCATAAGTGAATGTGTGAGTGAATGTGGTACGTGTGATTGGTTATATAAGTGGTTGTGCAGTACTTTTACCGTAGTTACTTTTAATCATTTGTATATATCAACATCTGCATAAGGTATTTATTCATCCTGCAGATGACGTAGGCTACGGCGGTGGCATCACAGGTGTATGCAAGAGCACGGGTTAGACCCACCTGGTACGTTATGTTCGATGTCATTGTCACTTATCAAGTTGTATTACCTTATGTATATCTATCATGTCTTACGTCATGATTTAATGAAGTATATGCATGTGTATCATTGTAACTAATGCTGTACCGAATGTTATTATTATTATCTATTTGTAGCTATTATCATTAACATTAACGTTAGATATGGATATGTGTATTTATTCCTTTTGTCATTTACTTAAGATAAGCCACTTGAGTATTTACTGTGTCGATGGTTTATGTATACATTTACCATATTGCATATTCAATAATTGCGAGTTTAATTTAAAGTATCAATGTTGTTTAACATGTCATGTATATTATATATTGAATGGAGACTTATATTGTTATTTTACCATGTTTCAGGCTAAAAATATTGCATACCGATGTAATAAAGTCTCATGATCGAACAACCCCAGTGGCTTTGTGGTTACTCTTTAGAACCCATCCTAACGCTGCTACATTAAAATCCCTCTCATTCAAGGTCCTTATTAGTTGATTTTTTACAAGTCACAACAAACTTCTCAATGTTTACACTAAACAATTTCTATCAAAGGGTCAAGGACAAATTCCAGGGAATCCCTAATGACGTCATGATCTGGGATTTCCGTTTCCCAGTGCTCAAAATTAAACGGCGTCCAAGTGCATATATGTCTTACACATACATGTACAAGAAAGCGTTTCGGTTGATACAAATCATCATCATCTTCCTTGACAGGGGCAAAACCTTAGACTGTTCTTTGCACTGATTAATTTATTAATTCTAACTTTGCCATTATTTTGGGTCAATCAAATATGTTGCCCATCCAAGTTAAATATGACCTGAGGATCTAATGCCGATGGAGGTCAAAAAACCCAAACACCGTCCCAAGATTTTGAATGTGTAAAGCCTGAAAACTGAATTCAAAAGGTCTTTGAGTACAGTTGGGAAGGGAAAACCCCCTTCTAGTCTCACCAAAACCACCAGTGTTCGGATGAAAACACAACGTAATGTAAATTCATTCATGGATTCATGGACGGCTACCAGTGTTTAAAAGCACGCCGGTAAATACGGAAAGGTGAGTGAAAATAAACTGAATGTGAAATAATTTATTTTCGAGAAAACAAAAAACCTAGTAGAAGAATTAATATATTTACTCCATATGATATAAACAGTATCTAATAAAGTAAATCTCGATAGTTATTGTGAAATTAATTGAATATTTATGTGATTCATAAAAAAATATATGCATATTTGTGTAGGACCTTTGAAAATTAAGAGTCCCTTTTTCTTTATGAAGATTGATTGAAAACTGTATAACAAAAGGGAATCCGTTTTTAAAAAAGGCTGCCATAAAGTCAAAAAGCTCACAAATATATTTCTCCCCAATTAATGTTTGTCTTTTAGTTTTAAACTTTTCTTACATTTGCACTTTCATCAGCTGATAATATTTACTGAAAACCCCCCAAATCTTTTAGTATTTTTAGAAGAGGCAAAAGGACTTGTGATACAATATCTTAGTTTTACATAAACTATACTGGGCTTTTCTGTTTTTAAAACTTCAGCTGAATATATTTCAATATTTTGCTTTCATGCAACATTTACCTGAGGTATCATATGAACATAAAAAGTATCATCACTGGTGTTTTTGAAATTTGAAACTGTTTAAAGAAACCTAATTTGCCCTCGAATCGAATTGCCTAATTCTCTATTTTAAGGTTAGTTATGAAAAAAATTGGGTTCAAATTTATGCACTTAAAAGCTTTAATGATATCTGTAGAAGCTTAAATTTCAATATATTCACCTGGATAGGTACAAGGTTATTTCTATTCAAGCAAGAATTCCAACATCATGAATAATATTTACAAGTGATAACGAACTTTTTTTATTTATTCCTATATTAATTTCCAAATGTCATGTAGATTGATATATTAGATAATGTATTTTTTTAGACATCTAACTTAATTCATCATATTTGTCAATATTGTTTCAAAATATGATAATGAAAGGAATTACAAGTCTGATTAGATTTTAATGACATATGAGTTTCTGTTAGAAATTTTTCAAGTCCTTTGAAACTTTAAGGTAAATCAGTGTTATGTATTTAGTTCAAATTAGCATCACTTCTTATTAGGGATGAAAACAATGACTTACATTGTGCCTTAATGTGTGTTTTCAGTGCACACAGTCCAGCTCAAGGGAATTTGCACTGTTGGAATAAGACACATTGGGGAGCTTTGGTGAAGCCAGAAATATGAAAAGACTGTTAAAAGGACATTGATTTGTTGTTAATGTGATTTGAACTGATTTTTGCCGTGTTGAGCCTGAAGGACTATAATGGCTGAGTTTAATATTAGTTTATATCATAATAAATTTTTATTTTTTGTAATATATTGTAATAACTTTTACAGGGCATGAGTTGCTACATTTCAAAATCATCCTAAATCTACTGTAAATAATTCAATAAAATAGATTTCAAGTCACCAATTAGAAATGTCAATAATTTCCTTTGTCAGGGTGATTATATAAAGTTTTTGTTGTTTATAATAATTTCTCAATAAAAAAACCAATTTGATAAATACAATAGATTTTTAAATATAAAGATACAACCTTTTTATTTATTATTATAATGACTAACTGCTGCATTACTGTCTTCCAGTTTAAAATACAACCTCAAAACACAGGAATGTAATGGATAGCTCATATCATATGAAAATATATATATTAAAATATTCTTATGTGATCATTTACATCAACTATATTATTATCAATTCCCTGTGCTTAAATCAAAATATGACAATTTATGAATATTTGAATTATGTAATAATAAATTATTGACTATATAGCATACTTTTGATAATAAAATATATTTGGATTTAACTTATTTATTTGAAAGTAAATCAAAAGCATTTATTTCCAGTCAATATGATTATATTTTTTTATTTATTTACAAATGTAAATTTAGTTATCAAGAAAATAATAAGCTTTTCAAAACAAACCAGTTTTTTTTTTAATTTCCTGAAGATTATATATAAACAATATGAACGGTTCAGCCCTATTTGTGGCTCTTCATCCAACCCGAGTTGGCCTTCTGATAAACAAGCTGAATTGTATCATTGAGGGCCTGTACGTCTTGATTTGACAATGTCAAGGTTGTTAACTTTACTCGAAACCAGTTATGTCCTTTGAATAATGTAAGTGAGGTCTTTAAATTAGGCCTTTATCATCTACGTGAAACCTTGCATATTTGCTTACTAGTGAATACGCAGACGGCCGCCTGATCGCTTCGGCTTTAGGGCATGCGATTGCACGGCACAATACCGGTGACATCGGTTGAAACTCTGCTTGCTCGTGAATGTTCTCGGTGATATATATATGTTGCTTGAATAGACTGACGGAGGGAAAATTAAAGCTGTATCGTTGAGAAACGGTATTTAGTGTATGAACTGTCACTCGACTGACGCCATCTTTGTTACATTTACGAACGAAATATCAAGTTGCGACACCTCCTTAGCTGTCGTAATTTTTTACGTAACTTACGAATATTTCATGCTACGAATCTTTAGTGAAACGCTTACGATAAAGTTCGTAACGCTAAGATCGATTTTACGAAATTCGTAAGCTTACGAACGTTTAGTGAAACGGGGCCCTGTGTATACTAGTAGCGTTATCAGTCGTAACTCTAGGGGTGCCCCTTTCCAATCGTTAGTCCTTACGTGTGAAATTTATTACTCAGATTAGGGATTTTCACGCACCTGCAAACAGGAAGATTTTGTTTTGTTTCGGAGAAAAACTTTCGTCCGAGTGACCGGTGCGATGTCAGTTTGTTGCCAGTGACTTTTAAAGGACTTTTGCACATAATTCTCATTTTATGTTGTCGAAAATCATATTTGAGATAAAAGAAAGACACAACAAACCAGTAAATAAAACTTATTTTTCCTATCCACACTTAAATTGTCCTTGAATTCGTAGTTTGTAATGAAATAAAAGAGTTGCGTCCCTTGAATTCTAGTGCCGTGCGAAATCGAGTCCTGTGAAAATGCATACCCGATCGATATTCGTTAGATATTAGACCTATACGAAAACACACAAAAGTTGTTATCAAAAATCACATAAATTACTGTTCGACATATTACTGTTCTGAAACTGAAAATTAAATATATGATTATATTCATGATAGTGTGCTGTAATCAAAATGGTATCGTCCCATATACAAATTTCCCAAAAGACAGAAAGCTTAAAACAACACTTTTCATGGTTGACTAACCTTGTGTAACATGGGCTCTACCCTTTGAAAATATTGGAACGGGCCAGATAAATAAACACAGAATTCCCAAAAGACACAATGAGATACAACAGTTGTTTTTTTCACTCAATGGATGATAATAACATATAAATAGAGAATCTCACCCAAGTGTCTCCTTATATCAAATATATCAACACGAGTTGACAAAAGTTACAAATATCTGAGGCTCGCCGAGGATATTTAACTTTTATCAACAAGTGTTAATATATTTGATATAAGGAGACACGAGGGTGAGATTCTATTTATCATCCAAAATCATTTTTCATTTTGATTCTGTGAAAAATGTGTATATCTCAACACTGCACTACTCTAAGACTCTCAGTGGATTGACATCATAGCATTGTGATGTCATCATGTTCATGACGTCATAGCATTGTGATGTCATTACTTGATGATGTAAAACAATTGTGATGTCATGAACTTGACTGTAATAGGGCATTGTTCAAAATCTACTGTCAAAATGATATCTCCTAGGATATATTGCTTGATCTTCCCTAAGCGATATCTCCTGTGGAACACAGTTTTGGATGATAAATAAACTTTATAACATGAAGCACCATTTTATTCAATTCACTTAGGGTCTCTGTTAACACATATGCATTGAATTGAATACATCTGCAACAACAAATTACCAGTGCTTATTAAAGTGACTGAAGCACCCAAGTCTTTTTTCAGGTTGAAAATTCTTTACAACATTGTTTTCATGTTTCTCTTGATCCAAAAATGCTTTCTTGTTCTAGAAATAGTTCAACAGATTTCTGCCTATATGGTATTAAAATTAGTGGTTAAGAATAAACATATATATATCATATCACATAAAAATAACAAGGATGGATAATTGATTAAATCTATTTTATTTCAAATTCAAATCTATATAATCCAGTAAATTTCCCCACTTCATCGATACATATATTCAGCTTTAAAAATATTGTCAATTGACATAAAACTTATTCACCAAAAATGTCTCATCTCTAGCTTTTGGTGTCCATTAGAAGGAGAGGTGAGGTGAAATGGGTTTTTTTGAAGCCTGTTGCAAGAGTATTTCAATTTTTATATAACAACTTCTAGTATCATTGCAGCAAGAAAGCCTGCAACACCATTGTGGCTATGCATTGCAGTGAAACTTGTGAACAACCGCTGGAACAAGCGAACCATGAGTGAAACTGCGCTGAAAACCAGTGTAGCATTGCACCCAAACCTGTGCATCAGACAAAGTTGCTGAGTCTGTGGCAGTATTCACACCACAGACCGCTTGATCTGAAGCCCAACACGCTAACTGCTGCGCTATCCAGCCCCCCAGTTCAGAAGAAGTAAAAAATAAGTTCACTGATAATGGATAATGGGCTATGCCATAAACCCATCTGGCTTCATAGGCCTGACAGTGAATATGCTTTATAGTTTATTTACTGCTGAAAACATTATTTTACTGATTTAAAAAATAATATACACTTTTTTGGTGATCTGCTCCAAACAGCTTTCTTCAAACTTTCTGAAAGAAAAACAAGAAAGGTTAGACACTGACTACCATAAGCATGCTGATTTCAGAATCAGGGCAAAATATGAACAAACTCAATGTAATTTTAATATAAAATCTACCTATAGTCTCAACTTACAAATTGTAGTTAATACCTCATCTTAAACTATTAAAAAACAAGTTTTGATATAAATACAACACTGAAAACAACATTTTTTTCAAAGACTGCTTCTACCTAATAAGAAAACTGGCACCCTTGATTTGTATCTTTTGATTACAAGCCTATAATTATTCAATATATTCAGAATAGAGTCTTGAGATTTCACTTGATTTGATAGTATTAAAAGGTGACTTTATCAAAGGCCAAATTTTCAAATATATATAGTCAGTATCAATCATTACAATTTTGTGGAGAAATTTTATGAATTATTTACCTTGATGAAACTATGACTGCCACTTTTCAGGAGGTGAAGATGGAAATTAAAACTGCTACACATGATGAACATCTGGAAAATAATCACAAATTTGTTCAAATGATCAAAACAATCTACTTTGCTTGACAAATTATTAGAAAGGAGGTATAAATATGACAGAAAACACTTCAATTCTTACTGTCCAAAACTACAACACTTATTTCTGGACTTTTCAATTGGGGGTAAATTTCCCTCAAGAGTGTTTATAATGTGATTATCTAAAAATAACAAGAATATACATATGTTTCTTAACATGATTGAATGCAGTATCAACTTTGACAAATTTTCAAATGCCATTGTCAAGATATGATCCTAATATAAATGAGATGTCATCTCAAAAGTAACTTTGCCTAAGAGTACAGTAACTGTTTTGCAATTTCATTAAATTATCTAATAGTCTAATACAGAGTAAAATTCCAGACAGAGGTATAGCTCCAAATTTTATTGATAATATGACAACAATATCCTTAATTGATAATTGATCTATTTGTTTGGTTGGTTAGATAAAGAGAGGATAATTCTTAAATTGTTTTACACAATTTAAATATAACTGCATGGTGCCTTTCAAACATTTAATTAAAAGTAGGCCTAAACTGTCATTAAAAAGCTCTTATCAACATGAAATTTCCACGTTTGGTAAAAGAGACGTAAAAAGCTACATTATGAAAATATAAAATGGTTCGCTTGCCGAGATAATAGAAAATCACGCACCTGTGGCTGTGATATGATGAGGGTCTGTAAACAGGTTCGGGATACCCCCGAATTGGGACATTATGTCTGTTTTCGGTGATTATCACCGAAAACGGGGTGTAAAATGGACCCCGTTTTACTACAAAAACACCGTTTTTCACGCTTGCGCTCTTCTGTAAAACTGGCGAGAGTTGACGCATGGACATTTTAATGCACGTGTTTACCCTTCGTCACTTACTGTGTATTAGAAGTCTGGAATTCGCCGCTTTTTCTCCGCCTCGTCGAAAACAAAAATCGCCAAACTCGCCATTTTGCAAGTATTCTTTACTTCATGGCGTTAATAATCAACAAGCCGACACACAATTCACCCAGTGTGTGCAGCAACCATCCCCCTCGCCATGTTCATCGGAAGTAATCCCGATAGCGCCCTCCAACTTCCAGGAAGGGAGGTAATAGCATAGGACCCGTCTAAATCTATGGAATCTACGACAGCTCAAAACAGCCATAACTCGCGACTGTTACTAAATAACTGTTACATCTGAAATATATTTTTCCTAACATATTTAATTTACATAAGTTATTTTGATCTTGTGTTCTAAACATCTTAGTAAAATATGATCCAATATACATCCATATTGGTATAGTTGTTTCCTGGTTTTGGATCTTATCGATGTATTAGTAACTGAAACGATTCTTTGTTTACTTAGAAATTTACTTAGAAATCAGGCTTCAAGGAGATTGCGTCGATTATTCATCATAACCATTATTGTTGGAAAGAAATGTTTTTGTAAGCGAGTCAATTTACCATGACACCCTCATCGCATGTAGTTACGAGTTGCATCCGTGCCAGAATTTAATCTAATTTTCGTCAAGGACACATAGGAATTAATTGTCTATGAAAGTGCTTTTGTTTGATATATTGGCGTTAAATGTCGTATTAATTCTATGTGTTTCATTGTTTGAAATACTGTAATAATGGGTCTTTTTGCAACAAGAAAAAAGAGCCATAGTTTTTAAAATACTTTCCATATACGTCACTTAACTTTTCATCTGCGCGGACGTCTGTTAATTTGTCAATAGTTGTGTGATGCCAGAGTTGCCTATGTGTATTGTACAACAAAAAATATTCATATTTAGAATATCTTTTATTATTGTAGCCACGAAAGCCGTCTTTTTTGTGAAATTGGAAACGCCGTGTACCCTATTTTCGTGGGTGCCGTATTCATCCCGTAAAATAAGGCGCTTTATAATGTTTTATTGTATTTTCCTAATACACAAAAACAACAAACTCGTAATAAAAGATAAACAATACATCAGGATGAAACAAATCACACTTGAGAGGTAAGTAAAAGCTAGAAACCTGTCTTCTGCTTTCAAAAACGTTTGCGCAATACATGTGCTCCTAAACCCGTGTAAATTCTGCTGAAACAAAAAAACTTGAATAAATAGTACTGGATGATGAACTGTATATCACTGATATATCCTATGCACTTCCCAATATACATGTATTGTTAATATTAAATTTTGAACATGAATAATGTATATGAATGATTCAAATATTTAATGACACACATCATTTTAATCAATTGATTCTTTAATTGACACATACGATGATTTCTAAGAGGTGAATTGGTGACCTGTTTTCTGCAGTTTGTAACCTCTAAAATTAGATGAAATGTCTATAAGAAAATTATGTAGAATACGAAAACATTTTGGTTAAGAATAAGGTTGTTCTCACAACAATGACAGAAAATATTCGCCGATACACTTGTGTTCGTATGGGAAAAAGAGGCATATCCTTCCAAAAATAAAGAAAATTATTTATTACACGACTTAAGATTGTGGAGTTAATAGCGCTTACTGGCCACCGTAGATTATCGGCAGTTCCATACCCCAACGGTATATTACCTCCCTTCCTGGAAGTTGGAGGGCGCTATCGGGATTACTTCCGATGAACATGGCGAGAGGGATGGTTGCTGCACACACTGGGTGAATTGTATGTCGGCTTGTTGATTATTAACGCCATGAAGTAAAGAATACTTGCAAAATGGCGAGTTTGGCGATTTTTGTTTTCGACGAGGCGGAGAAAAAGCGGCGAATTCCAGACTTCTAATACACAGTAAGTGACGAAGGGTAAACACGTGCATTAAAATGTCCATGCGTCAACTCTCGCCAGTTTTACAGAAGAGCGCAAGCGTGAAAAACGGTGTTTTTGTAGTAAAACGGGGTCCATTTTACACCCCGTTTTCGGTGATAATCACCGAAAACAGACATAATGTCCCAATTCGGGGGTATCCCGAACCTGGTAAATGTCAGCCAACTGCAAAGACGGGTTCCATTAGATTCATTATTGTTGTCGGGTCAGCTTGGGACAATTATGTGTCTGTTGGATATTTGTGATGATCTTGCACAACTTTTCTCCTCGTTTTGACTAACATCTTGCTTACGTGACCGAGACGTGCGGCATTTTCTTGAGACATGTTTGTTGTGAGGCGGAAGACCGATTGGGTAGACTTTCTCGACTTTTTGAACAGGAGAGTTCCACACGTAAACTACGTTAACTTAGTTTAGTAGCAAATCTACGTGTGGTTTTGTGAAACGCAACTTCGCTTCTCGTAAACGTAAATTTAGTTGCACGTATCTTTTAGACGTACACGTAGATTTACGATTTTCTGTGAAACGGGGTCCTGGTTGACAGGCGCCATTTGGTTCGAAAGCTTGACCTGTACCAAGTGATCGGCAGCTAGATCACATGACTTGCGGAAATTCCACAATTCGTGTCCGCTTCTAAAAATAGCGACAGCAGCCGCCTCACGAGTGTTGCGCTCTTTAACTTCCGGGTTGAGTTAGGCATTTACTGCCAGTACTGGGGTGCGTTCGATTAGACAACACTTATGACTCGTGTTACACACTTGATAAAAAAAACGTATCGTGCAGAACACTAGTGTCAAACACGGGTGGCACGAATTTACTCTCAGTCAGACGAGGAGTCAGCGGGTGTCAAGATGGCGTCTAAACATTTGGAAAAGTGAGCTGACAATGTAAAAATGTGATATTTTGCTTGTTTTTTAATAACAGTGGAACACTTAATGTTCATTGTTGATTACTTAAAGGTAAATATAGTATATATAGATGAGTATATAAACTATGTAAATCCAGCCATGCCTATCTAAAATATTCCATGTAAATACTGAGAATACAGTATATATATATATGATAAAACATATAGGTCATATAGCATATATCTTCAACTATGAATGCTGTCAGATTTACAACATGGTATACATTTTCTTTCAAAGCGGATAGAAAAAGAAACAAAGAGAAACATTTCAGAAATAATTCATTGTAAAAAGACTATGGCAAGAAAACAAAAATGACATGAATTTTTCATACCTACATTCAGTACAGAGTAGCTGCTTGCTGACTTTATAAGTTTCTTGAAGGGCTGATATGAGACCGTTAATATTTTGTTTTTGTTTTTACAGCTGTATATGAAGTTTTTGGTTACAATAAAGATCAGATTTAGAACATTTCTTTTTTCCTTGTAACCAAACAATATATATGAGTTATGTTTGGTTCCAAAGTTATGTCAGTTTTACATTTGATCCATTCAAATAAGTAATACCACAGACTTCTTACAAGTTCACAATCAATTAACAAATGTTTTATAGTTTATTTTGAGTATTTACAGAATGTACATCTTGGAGAATTTTGTGATTTATAAATATAAGCACTTTTATTTGTTGTTAATATTCTATGAATTTTTCTTCATTGAAACAAAGTTAACTTATTACTAACTGTACATCAAAATGGGATATTCTTGTATAATTTCCAATCTATCTCATGTATTTGTGACCCAATATCATTTTCCCATTTCGCTACTGACCTGATTGTTTGGCGAATCTGATTTTATCATCTTCATATAATAGTTTTTACAGCTTTAGTTGACTGAGGAGGATTTTCAAATTGTCAGGAAATAAAAGGCATAGCAAATTTCTTATCAATACTCCATGCATTGTTCTGGATGTATTTCTTTCTACAAAGAATTGAACCTGTATGTTCCAAGAAGTTTGTTTTCAGGGTGTATATTTCTTGAAATTTAGTAAAATTGAAAAATTTGCCATCTGTTTTCAAAAAATCATTAATCATTTATATATTTGCTGTCAGATAGTGTTTATGCAAAACCGTTTTTTGGTGTATCAATATACTGTCATGAGTCCAGAGATACTCGCTTTGCATATCATTTACAGTTATTTTACTTTTTGATTTGGCTGATGCATCAAATACATCTTTCCAGAAAACATTTCTAATATATGTATGTATAATTCGATCCCATTTCTCTTCGATTTAAAACAGTAGCTGGTAAAAAAACATTTAGTAAGATGATTCAACTTAATATTCTTAGAATACAATCTTCGAATCCAGGAAATTGATTGGGATAGTATGTCCAATATAATAATTGGCCTTTAGTCCCCTGTTTTCATAATTTTGTATGATCAATTTTCTATTTACTTGATATAGGGTTTACATCTTGAGAAAATAAGAAACATTTCTGTTGTAATGTATTTATCACATCTACCTTTGGGTTGGGAATTGATGTAAAGAGATGATTTAGTGTTGGTATTATAAGACTTAAGTACGTTCATTCTACCCATAGGCGTGAGATCTCTCCGAGACCATTGTGTCGTGTCCAATTCAATCCACAAGAGTATTTCATTGATCCAATCCATATCACTTTGGTTTTTCTATGTTCATTTAGAGGCCAGAGAAAGTTCATACTCATTCAATGTGTCTATTGTAGCCCTAAAACATTTTCGGTTCTGTTAAGAATTATTGTTATATTGTCCACAAATGTTGTTAATAGGTATTCAAGATCAACCTTTGATGCTTTCAATTGTTCGTAACATATGTGTGAGTATTTCAGCACAATAAAACAATATATAAGGTGATAGAGGAACTCCTTGTCTGCAACCTCTTGTAATTTTGAAAAAATCTGAGGCGAATCCGGTAACTAAAAACGCTTGAGGTTATGGCTGTGTAAAAGGTTTTTATCCATTGTTTAAGAAATGGTCCAGAATTTGAAAAAATCCAGGCAGCTATTGATAAACTTCCATTTTACTAAATGAAGTGTTTCAAAGTCAATAAGTATTAGAATTCCTAGTTTGTTCATATAGGCCGTATAGGAGATAAACATACTGTGTTTAGAAATCAAAGGCATATAAAATTAATTTAAAGTTGAACGCGTAGCGTGAGGCTTTAAATGGATAATTTAGAGCTGTTATAATTCCGTTATAGGCCTCTGATTTCCAAACACAGTATGTTTATCTCCATTCTACCATAACAATGATTTGAATTTGAACTACATTCTTTCGCGTTAGCTCGATTGTGCTGTGTCATCGATGCCCGTGCACGATTTCCACGGACTGACATTCATACAAAGATGAAGTACTTTGGAATCTTGAATAACCTTACTTGAAGCAAGCCTCGGATATTACCGACAATTTCCAAATGCTTTCAAGGGAGCTCACTCTATTCAGTCCATGTTAGTAATTCTCGACTAGCGTCAGCGTTCGGAATAATTTCTGCAATATTTAATTTTTTTAAGTCGGTATTAAGGCATTGATGTTTTGAATAAAGTTATGAGGTGAGTGCAATTTTAAGTTTTATGAAATTTGTGTGATATGTTTTCCGTCTCTGTTTCAAACCATCACCAGCCTAGCCCTAACGCCGGTGCCGTGTGTTTGAATGCCTGTCTTCATGAACTGTCGGGGTTTTGCCTTTTTTGACCGCGTTACAAAGTTGCATACGTTTATTAAATTGGAATTTTATAATCGTGAAATATTAATCACAATAATGTTATCTTTTGTTAAAATGTCCGGCGGACAAGTATATATCGATACTTAGACAATATTGTTGCTAGGCAACTAGTGAATTCTTGCGCGTTAGACGAAGTAAACAGAAGACTGTATAACCAGATTATACTACCTCTGATTTTTTTACAGCAGCCAATCAGAATTGGGTATTTTGCACACTTATGGTAGAATCCATAATATCTTGTACAAGTCTTGTACATTCTCCTATGTACCTTCCTTTCATAGAACCCTTTTGGTCTTCACTAATTATCGGTAAAGCTTTTTTGATATGCGCAGTTATCATTGATGATGATATCTTATATGACGTATTGAGTAAAGTTATTGGTCGATAATTTTTTATAAATTCTTTTGACTTTATTTTTTTTTTGGGTATGCATGTTATTAGTCCTTGTTACTGATAGTTCACCTTTTTTAAAGGAAATGTTTTGTGAATTCTTGTAAGCTTATTTGAATGACATACATAACAATAGAGAACAATGAACATTGCAAAAATATGTAATATTTCATCAAAAACAATTTAAATGAATATAAAAATCTGATCGAAAATAGGACAATTACACTTTGGTTTTTGCTCTCGATCTCGAGCATTCGTTCTTTACACATCATTTTTTACTTGGATCATTTTTTATTTTCGAAATACGTTCGTAACATGATATAGCTTGCGCCTGTAAAAGTTCAGCTTCAAATGTGCTAAGAAGCAGTCATTATTTGAGACACAAAACCTACCTGATTTAGTGAGCTTACTAAATGAATTAGTAAGCTTACTAAAGTTGGAAGATATCGTGAAGTTTTTGAACAGGTGAAAAGGACTTAAATGTTGATGAATGGCACAAAAGACTGACAAATTGGTAAAAATTGACTAAATTTCTCTAAAACATGTCATCATCAAACAATTTGCCTTCTCACATAAGAGGTATTGTCAATGGAAGCCAAAATATTGATCCAACTATTGGTTTGTCCTTATCTAATCTTCAGAAAACTGTTTTAAATCTATCAAAATCATAATAATGGTAACGTTAAGTTTATTCAAACCCTGTCTATCTTTAGCATACACATGCCGACCTATGGGGGGAAAAGGGGATGTTGTTAGAAAACTTTCAGTGCCACTGACAAAAGCATTTCAACATCTCTATTGTACATTAATATTATGAACTAAACCATAAACTTGAACAATGGTGTGATTTTTATCCCATATACCTTATTTTACTCAGATATATGATCATGTAAGTCTTAGGTGTGTAGCTTTACCCGACAGCACTGTACATCTTTCTGTTCTTCTCTGTTTTAGTGAACCAATGAGGAAGAAAGAGTGAGAAGAGATGCTGCTGAGAATTCATAAAGGTATTGGTATATTTCTTTTTGTAGGTCTGTTCTTTTTTTTTTAATATTTAGGAGAAGAATCAATTCTGTGTTAATTATGATGTATGTAGTGCATTTTTTGCCCTTGACTTTAATTTTAAACCGAGCTTGTGATTTATCTCCATTAAAACACAACTAAATAGAAAATTATGAGGAACTATTTTTCCTTGTGCAACGGCACCGTGTTTAGGACAAACCAGTACAGACCAGTTCCAATTGCTTGCGAATCTACGGGACAGTTCCAATTTTCTTAGTACACACAGCATTAGCAAACCATAAGCCAAAAAGGTTTAGAATACAACTCATGTTTTTATCGGGCAGGGGATATTGAAATGGTCTCCGTCCGTCCGTCCGTCCCGATAATGTTTCTGGAGCACAACTCCAAAACGGTGAGACCTACCTCGACGAAACTTGGTATGTGCAACGGGCATCATGCGGAGATGTGCCTTTTGGGGTTTTCAACTTCTTTGCATTTTTATTTTTACCTGTTTCCATGGAAACGTAACATAGGATTTCCTTTCCGGAGCACAACTTAAAAACAGTGAGACCTAGCTCGACGAAACTTGGTATGTGCAACGGGCATCATGCGTAGATGTGCCTTTTGGGGTTTTCAACTTCTTTGCATTTTTTCCATTTGTCCGTCCGTTCGTCCGTCCGTCCCGATAATGTTTCCGGAGCACAACTCCAAAACGGTGAGACCTAGCTGGACGAAACTTGGTATGCGCAACGGGTATCATGCGGAGATGAGCCTTTTGGGGTTTTCAACTTCATTGCATTTTTATTTTTACCCGTTTCCATGGAAACGTAACATAGGATTTCTTAAAGGTTGTTTGTAGAAAAACAACATGATCACTGTTCAATATTCCACAACTAGTATCCATAACTACCCTTTCCCTTTGGCTGGGGATATAGCTGACTCTGTCAGCTTGTTTTCATTGAGTATAATATCAACAGATAAAAAATACTTTTGTCCAGTTATGTCTGTGAAAATAAAGCAGCAACTGCTGATTCCTTGTCCTCCTGACTGAGCTCTCCAATTGATGAGTTGGCTTCTTGTTTGATGATTTTGTTTCCATGTCTGGAGTTGGTGTTGAGCCGAAAGGTAGAAGATGATTTTGATGTAATGTCCGCTTCCTCCCCTGCCAGATTATCTATGGACAACAAAAACAGGAATATTCTCTTTGGTTGCAAGACAACCACTGAAGGTTCTTCTTCCAAATGATCTGCCAACTTGTAATTACCTACGGCTAAGGTTATCACCAGAACTCTGTCAACTATGTTGCTCCTCTCGTCTTCATGTTGTTACTGGACTTCTGTTCAGCCTTAGCTGTCTTGGTTGCCTTGGAGGTGTTCTTCTTGAGTTTCTCTGAGTTGACGGAGAGTGAAGGATGGTTCCTGTCAAGTTCTATCACTGAGGAGACAAGGTCTCAATCAAACATCTGGTAGTTAGTGAAGTCATACAATTATGTTTAAGGATGGGTATCGCTTCTCATTTCCGTATTGCAATATATCGCGATACAGAGAGGCGTATTGCAATACGTATTGCAATATATTGGTACTTTTCATATTTTAATTTTTCCATGCTCTCTTGACTAAATAACAGAAATAAGAACAGGACTCAATGCTCATCTGGCTCGTTTTGTAAAGAAAGATTATTCAGTGACTGGTTTCGGACTGTTAACATGTCCATGATATATTCGTTTTGCGAGTTCACACTTCAACTATCAGCAAAATCATGTTTTTTGGTTAATTTTTATGCAATTTCACACGAAAATTGTTAATTTTATATGATCCGATATATTGGATATTTTCAGAAGCGTGTACCGGTACGTATCGTGTCGTTTCTGTATCGCAATATACCGATATACCGATAATACCGCGCACCCTTAAATATGTTGTAGGCAGGGATAAACTGTGCGAAGTAGGTCGTCAGATCTTTCCTGTTTGGTTGGAGTGTCCAAAGAATATCAAGCAGTGTTCTGTTAAAGCATTCAATCATGCAATACCATTGCAGTGCGACTCTTCTCCTTTCGTAAAATGCTGCACAATTCCTTCATCAGCTTTCTCTCAAAATTTGCACTTTAATCATTGTGGATCCTCTTCTATATTCAATAGCGTAAAATGAAGTTCCTGTAGAATGCTTCTGCTGTCGTTCTTGCAGTCTGGTTCTTCGTTGGAATGACCTAAATAGATGAAATAATGAGATTACCAGATAGATTCATAAGAGGAAGACACATCAAAACAGTGCAATACACCACCAGGAAAAAGAACGACAGACTTTGTCCATAGGGTTTTGTTCCTAGTGTTTTGTCAGGTCTTTATGAAATTCCTTCTCTTTTTACAGCTTGGATGAAGAGGGTAAGTTAGTAAACGTAAAAAAACTGCTATAAAGAAAAAGTGAATATAAAAGTAGATAATTTTCAAGTTTTAGAATCAGTCTTGTACAAACATAAAAAAGCCTTGGATCCACTTTAGATTTTAATGAATATCTACCCTTTTTGTTCACATAATTGTGATTTATTGAATAAATCCTTTTAATGTTTTCAAGTATATGGATAGAGGAGATACTAAGCAAAACACAGACATGCTAATTACAGTAATAACAAGTGACACTAAAACTTAGATTGATTTTCAATGGAAATGGGCAAATAAAAACTTACATGAAAGGATTAAGTAATTGATTTGGATTAAATAAAATGATAACAATAGATGAGATTATTTGACCAGTGAATTAGTGCATCAGGGTACAAGTTGGTCAGTAAATGTGACTCGCTTTCTGTTAAAAAATACGCTGATCGAAAACCGGACATTTTGATACCTATGGCTTAAATCAGTTCTCTCAAAGTACACATACATGGCAGTCAATTCAATCATGATGGGAAAACAAGTGGGCAAAATCTTACACGTGATTTATGCACTTTCTGAGCGACGTCCTTTCCGACAACACCGAAAGTCCGCAACATTTTCTGTACTGTTGATATTCTCAGCACCAGTCGCGAGTCAAGGTCAAGGAAAGGTGACAAATTCTGCACAGCATAACAAAGTCAGCGTAACCAGTTGGAATAGCGCTGAAATGGATATAGATTTGAACACGTGAAATAACATGTTCCCATTCTTTGGAAAACATAAAAATATTATCCCATTGCCAAAAAAGAAAACCCCTCTGTCAATAATGATTACAGACCAGTAGCAGACGAAGGTTGTTGTTCGCAATATGGCCAGCAATAGTTTATTGCAAAACAATGAAACTATAATAAATAAACCCTGAAACAATGATAACAATATTTTAGAATTACATATCACAATCGCCTGTGCCCCAATACATGTATACATTGAATAGATATGTACTTATATTAACAAGATTACATTTGGGCATTGCAACAATTCACACATATATGTTACGGACCGGTCATTTATTACAGAGGGGAGGGGGGTGGGCGGGCCGGGGGTTTTCAGGGGAGGGTCGTAAAAAATACAAAAGGTTGGGGAGGGTCATTTTGAAAAAGACAGTTATAAAACCATCCTTCTTTAGCAATTGAAATTGGGGCTGAAACATTATCATAAAGCCTTATCAAATGAAAATGAATTCCAGAATATGAGCAAGACTGGTTTATAATCTTAAAAACACATGCTTATATTTTAAAAAATCACCATGAATTCACTGCTCAATTCATTGTTTTATTCTTTTAGAAAAAAAAGTAGAAAAGTAGTTCTGTTGGGCTGAGAGTTTATACAAGCAGTTAACAGGTGTTTGCTATATTTTTATACAACAAAGATGCATAAGTGATAACTAATAGACTCATAAAGTTAAAGTTATTAATATCTGAATGATTATATTAATCGTTCTCAATTATACAAAGTTATGAAACCGTAATACTTTAGCAGATGGCTTGATTGGTGCAAATTATCTAAATGCATATTTAGAAAAATAAATTCCAATGTTGATATTCCAAGAATTGGGAACATCTGCTATATTCATACTTAAGCTTCCATACTTTTTGGGTTTTACACTTAATTGTTTAGATATTATGTAACATGTAACATATGTAATTTCTGTGAAACCTAGATGTGCCTTTATTATCCTTATGTTATGTACCTTCAAAATTCTATAGATTTCTTGTGCTACAAACTTAATGTAGACGGTTAAATTTGTTTTAATCAAACTCATACACAAACAATTTTAATGTTATGAAATTTGATAATTTAACTCCTATAAAGTAAAGATTTGACATTTTACATTGTTTGGTCCTATACTCTGAAAGTGTGTGTAGATAGATTTTAAATCTTTTTTTTTTATTTTAAAGAAACCATTATGTCAAGAGCTTATCTCCCAACCTGGTCTTTCCATGGTTTTATCAATTTATGAATTCATTGTTTCAAGTTTTCAGTGGAATAATGTGGGCAAGATATGTATTTTGATGGAATTTTTAACTAGCAATATCTTAGCTCTTTTTATCTCAGCTCTTTTTATCTCTGTTGAAAGTAAATTCAATAAAGAAGTTGATCATCCATAAAACAAATTCCTTCTCTAACCTCAGTGCTAACCTATTTTGTTATTTAAAGATAAAAAAGACATTGTGATTTGAATTCTAAAAATAAATAAAAAATGAGCCTTAAAAGTAAGATAAAATTAAAGATAGAATTTACACTATGTTAAACGTGTGTATTATAAGCAGTAGTATTAAAAACTTATTTTGATATACAGTTGATGTATAAAAATAAGTTCTAATAAAACTGATTTTAAAACACTACAGACCATTATCAGATATATTGTTAAACCCATCAATGGTAGGGTAAATCTGTTGGGATTTTTTCAACATTATGTTAAGTGTTACTTAAAGAAGTTTCGCTTTTGGAAATATCAAAAAAACCAAATTTGAATGTAGAACCGACGATAAAACTTCAAAAGACCAATTTCAAGAACTTTTTTAGAAATGATTTGGGGGAGGGTCATGAAAAAAAACCCGCTTAAATTGGAAGGGCCATGAAAAAAATTGCGACGAGTTGGGGAGGGCCACATTTTATTTTTATAGACAATCAAAAGAGAAAAAAACCCGGCCTGGCCCGGCCCACCCCCCCCCCCCCCCCTGTAATAAATGTAATATGGAAAGAATATAATTAAATAAATTACACATATGCGATGCATCTATGCCACATAAATAGATTACATATATAGAAGATAATGAGTGATGATATAAAAGTTAAACCCACCAAGTGTGTGGACTTGGGTTTCAAACACAAGACTTCATGTTACGTCATCATCATCAACATCATCATCAACATCTGCATTCATAAAATATATACGAATTAACAATGCTGGCGAAAATAGATACCCTTACAAAAAAAACAGGCAGTAGCAAAACTGTTGCAGCACTGGTCTCGTTAAACATTGCAACAATGGCGCGACTGAAAATTTGAATTTACCATGCAAATTAGCGGGCAACACCAGTGCGGCTCATTAGGCAAATTAGTGGACAACAACGGTTGCACTCTAATATGCGGTAACGGTTGCACTTTTATATGCAGCAACGGTTGCACTTTTATATGCAGCAAGGGGGTGCACTTTTATATGCAGCAACGGTTGCACTTTTATATGCAGCAACGGTTGCACTCTAATATGCAGTAACGGTTGCACTCCAATGTTCGGCAATGGTTTTACTCTCTATGCAACAATGGTTGCACTTATCATGAAGTAATAGTAACACCACATATGCAACTGTAGTTTTACTCTTAGCTTTAATTCTTTGATACAAAATAATTCCTTACAAAATTTATATTTTTTCTTCTAGATTCTTCTTAAAAGTCCATGAATGATGTAATGATATTTAAACATTAGACTTCATAAATATATATCTATGTATCAAAGTTCAGGAATAATTCAAAAGAAACATGATATATGCAACAAATTTTTATTACAATGAAGAGGTCAAAAGAAGCAATTTCGTTGAAGATTACAATATGTTCATGATGAAGTACAAGTGTCAATCAGTAATAATGACTCTGTGGTTTTAAATTCTAATGGATATACATATAAGAAAAAGTCTGCTTCTACCAAACATCATAAACATTTCAAAGACAATACTTATTAATTTGATTGTAAAACTATACACAAAAATTTATCAAGAATGAAATCATTGATAAATGAACAATTACAAGATAGGCTATTGGAATATTCATCACAGCAATTTAATAACACGAAATCACTTATCTTAATTGAAAACTTGTAACAATGCTAAAATATTATTATCAAAAAAATTATATTTGTATAAAAATTATGTGTGTATGTGATTGTTTAGGAATGCATATAATTATTTTTTATCAAATAAGTAAATAAACAATCCTAATTTTTTTTTTTTTAAATCCTTTTCACTGTGTTGACATCTGATGACTAGTTGACTGGTCTTCATTCTGAAACAAAATATAATGCTTGTTACAAACAGAAAATACCAAACAGTGTAAAAAGAATTCAGAAGGCAATCTCACATTGGATACTGTACTCTTATGCCTAACACAGAAATCAATTAGATCAAGCAATTAACAAATAAATTGATATGTGGCTCTAATCAGTAAATCAATTGATCAGAAGTCACTTAACAATCTGTTTGTTTTTCTAACAATTCAATGTACTTACTGTCTCCTAATCCCCCTTTGAATCTTCATCTTGCCAGCTTTGTGTATTCTCTGGTTCAGTGAACAGCTGAAAGAATAAACGAGCAAGCACTTAAGCACAAAACTAGTAACAACGATATTTGTAAAATGTTATAGGATTCAACTTGTTTCTTGTAAACAGTTTCTTATTTTCATTATCTTTGTTGTGTTACATTATTGAGAAATTGAATTGAATATAAAAAGATAAATATCTGATGTGAAGTTCATTTATAAATGAAACTTGAAAGAAATTGTTTGTCACAGCAGATGACGTCTACATGTATGTCTGGCTGTATAAGGATCTCTGTAAGATCTATTCATTCACTTGTATAAAGCATATGTTTTACTGTTTTTAATAATGTCTCATATGCCAAACAATGGGTGGTTGTTAATCAAACTCAAGTAATACTACATCATGTTTTATTGATGTATTAGTTTAACTTTTGACACTGAAATAAACTAATTCTGTCTGCCTGTATAAAAAATCAGCAGAATCATTGATCAGACTTTAAAAATGTTTCAAATATTGGTTTATTAGTTCTCACCTGGAATAAATCCTGTGAGGCCCAAAGGTGTCCATGTATGTGTGTTGATTGTTCACACTGAAACAAAAATTTGCAACTTTCAATACTTGTACAAATAACAAATTATGATAAGTTGATGATATCAAAAGAATAGCATTTATGATATACAATCATCTTAAGGAAAACCGTACTTGAAATTATATAAATATAAAGTAATTGTTTTACAATTGTTCCAAAGGTTGGTTAAGACTTTAATAGTTACAACAACAAAAATTAATGTTCACCAACAACTTTTTCCTATATTAAAGTTCAATAGCAGGAATAAATATTAAATGCTCAAACAATTTGTATTATAATACTGTATTACAAATATTAGCATGCATTTAAGTTCAGCAATACTAACATTTATGAGTGTAAGTTTTATGAAATAATTTCATATTCAAATAAATACACACAAATTATGTTATGCTAATTATATGTTATGAAATGAACACAAATGAAAATTCATGTGATCAAACTTAAAACTGGGAACAACTTGATTGTATATATTGTGAATTATCAATTTCAGGTTAAATGGCATCAGGTTTAGTATCAAGCTCTCCCAAACCATATATTAGACAATTAGCCCGTCTGGGTTTTCACAAAAAGAAATTACAATTAATCAAGACTATCTATTTGTAAATTGGAGTGCACCCTCTGATGCGATTCCTAATCTAACCAGTTAAGAAATATACTGCATGTTTATTGAAGAATTAGGTCAGCATACTTACAGTGCCAGCTGTTTCCTGTTGTATAATGGCTGTCCACTTTCCTCCTCTCACAGCAGTCATGGTTCAGTGCAAACCTATGTAAACAATGCCATCTTTGCTTAATATTGTCAAGAAATGGAACTACATATAACTTTTATCAAATCAGTGTTAATAAAACACAACTACTTTGTCAACAGTGGCAATAAGTAACTTTATTACATATTCTATTTAAGGGAATGGACTTGAAAAAAAATTCATTTTGACTGTCTGAAGCCAACATCAGCTTTTTCCTGAAATAAGGAAGAGCAATAAGGTTAAGATGTTATACTGTGTAAGGTTGTAGTAAAGGTCTACTTACTTTGGATTTTGCAACTGTAGATATGCCTTCTATGCTGTTGGCAACTGTGATTTTAATAATCAAGAATCAGTTGTTTTTGCTAATGGCGGCCATTGCTCCTCGTTAGTGACAGGTCAGGCAGGAAGTTGGGTCTTGCTGTCAGTCAAAGGGGTAAAGACAGCAGAGTTTCTGATTGGATAATAATGTCCAGCCTCATCAGGTGTGAGGCAGAAAGTATTGAATGGTGTAAAGAACCTTAAACTGTGATCTTTTCCAAAAAAGGAGAGTCAAGTCATTGAATGGCATCTAATTAGAAGTGGTGTCTTACAAAAAACAAGCTATTTCTTGGCACCAACTTCTTAATAAAAGAGTAATGGATATAAATTTGAGTCAAGGATTTTTATCAAAATGTAAATAATTATATACTTATACTTGAAATATACTTGAAATGATGAAATAAATTAAATACATGGATGAATTTATAAATATTCATTAAATTCAGAAAATGTATAATAATTTGACCTTAGATATTTTTAACAACATTGAAGGCTTACAGTCATCTGTAAAAGCAAGAGATATAATCCTTTTATATGATTGATGTAGATTATCTGGACAAATTCAATCATGAGATTATTTGAAATCAAAGAGAATTGAAAATCATTTAGAAATCTATGGAGCAAATGACTTCTTCCAATACATAGAACAATTCCCTAATAACAATATTTTAGAAAAATAAAACAATATGAAACAATTTGAAACCAAATTGCATTTTTTAAGATACCTAGAGAAACATGCTCATAAATTCAGATAATCAAAATTTTCTTTGAAACAACCAGACATGATAAAAGTTCATCAAGTATATTGGCCATAGAATATTCAGTTAAATAATCATGTGCATTGAAAATGAAATGAATGAATAAAATCTTTCCTTTTCCAAAATAATTGTCCAAAGTAAATCAACTAATAAACTAATGGAATTCAAATGAATTGTTAAAAAAAAGTTTATTATGAGTTATTGAGATTACTTGGTGTTTCGACTTGGTTAGCAAGACATCATCTCTGATACCGATTTTGGTCTCTTAATTTGAAATAACATCTAAATGAGTGATCAATATCTATATAGGCACTGTTAGGTAAAGTAACTAATACACAACTAAACTAAAATATTACTTGTAATTAATTTTGAGAACTAATAGGTTCCGTACAAGGCCTTTCCTCTGAATTCAACTGGAGACACAACTTGAATAACATCTAATTAGGTAACTGATGTCCCTTACTAAACAAACAAACTTGTAAACAGCTTAATGACCAACAAATTGATTCATCTGTCAATGCAACAAAACTGTTATAGACAATAGATACCTAGCTATTATCTCCTTATTTCATTGGCCATTTTCTAAATTGAAGGCTCCACCCATCTCCATCAATGTAACCAATAGATTTTTATCTCAACAATGTCACCTAACCTATAGAATTTGTATATCAGTATAAATCATTAAGCCAGGCAAATGAAATTTTTTAAACGAGGCATATTTTAGGAATGATTGTTCATATGTTAAATTTGAAGTCTAAAATCAAATAAATAATATTGTGAATAACCAAATCATCTGTATTCAATTTCTTTTGTGTATTTGAAGACAATTCTCTCTAGGTGTGTACTTAAAATGACAAACAGATGGAATATTAAGAGAACATTCCCTTTTAAAATTTTACTTTTCAGCTAAATTTTGCCATGTTCCCTAAATTTGCTATTAATTGCAATATGATAACATGACTTTAATGTGAAATTAACCAAGGATACTCTCTGATCACAACCAAATATAACAATCTAACCTTTTTGTACATGATGTTAGTTACTAAGCAACTAAACATTTAAACAGACAGAAAGACACTTGCAAATATACATAAATGTTGAGATATAATGCAGAATATTAAAAGATTTATAAAATACTACATCATTTAAACCCTGTTTCATTCATTCATCTATGCAATCGTACATCATAACACACATTGCATTTAAAATACACATACGTTCAACCGAACACACATTGCATTGAAAATAAACATACATTCAACCGAACACACATTGCATTTAAAATACACATACATTCAACCGAACACACATTGCATTGAAAATACACATACGTTCAACCGAACACACATTTCATTTGAAATACACATACATTCAACCAACCACACATGACTTTAAGTTTCACATTCTTACCTTCCATACAACACACATGTTTAACCTAACTTTAGAGAGAGTTTAGTTTTAGTTTTACATTGGTTAAGTTAATGTCTAAGTTAGAGATAATTATGATTATATAACACATGTAATGTGTTAATAAACTTTAAATAATACAACAGGACACATTGTACTATGTGTCCATAATCACAAGTACTAAAAATACCATTGAACACATTGTACTATGTTTTCTGAAGAACATAACCATAAAAAACAATACAAGCCAAATATACATGATATGAAACAGAGAAACATAAATGCAATAGACAAAGTCTCTGCACCTCCTGACAGAAATCTAAGAAGTAAATTCTACATGGTGCGCACGGGCCTGAAAAAGGCCTGGAATTTGAAGTACTGCCTTTAAAAGACCTTAAATCAAGCACCGCCTTAAATAGACCTTAAAATTTGACATAAAGCCTTGAAAAGGCCTTGAATTTAGCAAAAGTGATTTTCCAATTGTAAAATGAAGTTCGCTTGCAATTTTAATTACCTTCCATCGATCTCTGAACCCGATAAGCATTTAGGTTTCCTTAGTTGATTTTGTATATCTCGAAATCTAGTCTCTTGAAGTCAGAACAGTGGCAAAAACGAAACCGTGCAAATGCAATGCACACGAGTTACCTCCCTTCATACCTCTAATGTTAAAAATAGCATCTGACCTTCTTATCGAAGGTTCTAGCTTTTCGCGGCAGTCACGAGTCACTTGAAAGTTTCCTTCTGCCTAAATATAAATCTACAAAGATGGGCCGCACTGTCTATAATGTGCAATGGGAAACAAAATATGGTTGGGTTCAAGCATTTAAGGGCGATAGACACAGAGCATTGTGTACGGTATGCTACAAGACGCTTGACTTGGGGAAAATGGGAGAGGCGGCAATCAAGTCACATGGTTGTAGTCGTGCCCATCAGACAAACGAAAGGGCACGTGGCTCAAGTACATTATCGTCGATGGATTTGTTTATGAAATCAGAAACAGAGCAGTTATTGGAAATCAATAAAAAACTTGATTCAAAGGTTGCCAAGTTGAAGGAATAATGACAGCACCAGTTTATCCTCTTGTGACAGATAACATGACACACTTTTTGTGAGTAGTCCTTTTATTTAATTAATAATGCCATTTAATAAAAATGTTGCATTTGGTTGTGAAATATCTTTCAGATGCCTTTTTTCTTTACAAATACTCTGTTATTCTGTGACAATAGCCTTATATTTTCCTCTTAAAGCCCTAAAAAGGCCCTTAAAAGGCCTTAAATTTTATAGGACTGTTGCTCCTCTCGTCTTCAAGTCATAACTGGCCTTCTGCTTGTCCTTGGCTGTCTGAGATGCCTTGGAGGCGAGCTCATATGCATCCTAGAGCTTCTTCTTGAGATTCTCTGAGTAGACGGAGAGTGATGGATGGTTCCTGTTGAGCTCTATCCCGAAGGACAAGTCAATGGGGAGACGAGGTTCACGGCCAAACATCAGATAGAATGGGGACTGGTTGGTGGACTCGTGCCGAATGTTGTTGTAGGCATGGACAAGTGGCGTAACATAGGTCTTCCAATCTGCTTTCTTGTCTGGCTGGAGTGTCCCGAGCATGTCAAGCAGTGTCCTGTTGAACCGTTCAACCATAGCGTTGCCCATATGGTGATAAGGTGTAGTCCGACTCTTCTCCATTCCTAAGATGCTCCACAGTTCCTTCATCTGCTTACTCTCGAAGTTGGCACCCTGGTCACTGTGGATCCTCTTCGTTATTCCGTAATGCATGATGAAGTTCCTGTAAAATGCTTCAGCTGTTGTTCTTGCAGTCTGGTTCTTTGTTGGAATGGCCTGTGCATATCTGGTGAAGTGGTCTGTGATGACTAGTATGTTCTGGTGTCCTCCCTTTGATGCTTCTAGAGAGAGAAAGTCAAGACAGACAAGCTGTAGTGGTTGTGTGGTGGTGATACTCACTAGAGATGCTCGTCTGTTCGTCGGGGACTCCATACTTAAAGGCTCCAAACCTCCAAAAAACCCATGGGTTTCTTATCTATGCCATCTTAACTGTGATTGGTTGATTCCATAAACAGAAGATATAATCAGTGTTTGAGTGACAGGGAAGTAACATTTTTTTTGTGCCTGGGAGAGCTCAACAGGGTCAAAGGTCACAAAACATTATTACAACTTGTGGCTGCTAGTAGACTATTCAGTTTCAGTGCATAATAATAAGGAAAAATAAGTTTAATATATTTAAAGGGGAACAACAACCCTAGCCTTTCAGACTTAATTGACCAGCAGTTACGTAATTGCCATAGCCGGGAAAGAGGTCACGTGACACGGACTGGGCGCCGGCCAAGCGGTTGTAGCAGGGGAATCCCCTTTATGACATGCGATCGTTGATTGGCTTATTCATTTTCGTTCCTGACACAATGCCTGAATTCCAAATTCCAAATTGATTTCATTTTTTTTCCACTTTAGCACTTTTATTAACTTTATTTGGGTGTCTATGACATATTCTTAATCTTATTCCCCCATTCATTGCAAATAACTATAAGGCATAGGCCCCACGTCGGCGACATTACACAATGGTGAAAGCAGACATTAAACTTCAACCCAACAACAACACGATGCCTGCAGTCCAAAATGGCTAGCTTTTCTACTATCACATGTCGCTGTGAGAACACCTGCAATCGGTCGACTATAGGGGGAGCATGTCCTTGCCGTACAGCCGTAGGCCGATATATTGCCTTTTGTCATGATTTTGGCATTTAAGTGATGAAAATGCAGTTATTTCGAAATATATCAATTCTTTCATTTCAGTAAGCTGCCTTACGCCCACATACAATCATAAACAAATAAAACAGAATTAGAGAGGAAGTGAATTGACAATGTTTATTCCAGCTCGTCAACTGAAAACATGGGAGTAGAGTGAGATTACAGTGACTGTTTAGACCAGACTTTCCAAGTACTATATAACTTCCTTGAAGTGTTATAAACAACGTATGTGATCGATCTCTTACATAATATCCTTATTATCATTTCCTGTTCCGAGGACAGCTGTGCTTTATTGCTTTATGCCTGACTGGCTGGCTGATAAATTAGATAACATCATTGTTGATTTCAGCTTTACCGTTCATGCATTGTATAATGTCTGAGAGACTAAGTGGAATAAGATATATATCTATAACAAAATGTAGATTATGCGGTTTTGATTATGTTCAAGATTAATCCAAATATATTTTATATTTTTCACTATCTTTTAAATGTCAAAAGCATGTGTTCATTTACTGTGAATAATTGGCGAAAAAAATCAAAACAAAGTAACTATTTGTCAATCCGGGATTAGGACGAGATAATATTTATTGTCATTTACTAAAGTGAATCTATCATTAATTATGGCTCAGATTGTTGGTGCCCTTTTCTCTGTAAGACTGGTTAATAAATGTACGTTAACAATTACTGCCAGGTTTGTATACATCATTTTTCAAGTCATTCTTATTCTTATCCATTCGTAATTAGAAATCCCATATCGGAACTATCGGGACGCATGATGTACGAGGTGAACCCCTTGTCGATGACTTTGAAATAATGAAAATATTAAATCAATTTTCGATTGTATCATCATGAGATTATACCTTAAAATTTTACTGATGAATAGTCAACTCAAATGCGAGACATACTAAACCAGACCCAAAAAAAACAGTTTAAAACACCCTATCATCAAGGTAACCCTTTTAGTTAAACTTTATAACTAGTGACCAGTATATCCTCCATGTATTCCCTTTTTATAATTATCAGTGATATTTCAAAATTATGGCAAACGTGTCTTAAATTTCTGAAAAATGATTGTGTCTTTGTTAAATGTCAACTTGGTGTTCAATTCAGTTATCTGCCCTTGACCGCGGGCAACGTCACGCTTAGCGTCAATGGTGAGAAATATGGGAGCCTACTTACGGGTGTTGAGAAGTTGGCTTTATAGCATAACAATTAAATTAAATTAAAAATCAAATAAGCCATTTATTGTGATAGCGCCTAACCCTACTTAGGCCTACACAGGGACATAGTAGGCTACCGCAGAAAACAATTTTAAGAAAGGATGAACGGTGAAACTGCTTTTTAATATTACAAGGTTGCTTCCATTCCGACTAGGTTTAAATTATCTAAATGCGTTATATTATTTCCAACAATTGAAGACGTTCATAAAATTTCTTGTCGATTCATAAAAATTATCCGAAAAATGCATTCATTGCGCATTTTTAGAACAGATTAGAAACTTATTATCATGCCATTACTCGCTAGTTTTATAATATTCATTTAAAATGGATAGCCCTACATTGCAGAGGGGAATATTTATCATACATATTTTTGTAATTTGTAAGAAGATTGTTTAATTTCAAATCATCCGACACACAAAAAGAATATTTAAAGTAGAAATACACATTTCTTGTGTATACACAAGAACGGATAATAATACTTTGAATTTTATTGTTTATGTTGATATTCATATGACTAACATCAATTATTTGGTCGGAGTATGATGAATAATACTGACAACTTATTCTTCAGAATTTGAGGTTGTGTTTATTCTTATCAAAATTGCAAACATCCATTATTTATCCATACTTTGTTATTGAAGGAAAGCAAACCTCGTCATGACATATCACATCATATCAACACTTGCGGCGAACTGTCGTCATTCGCAGACCATATGATATTATAAATTAATCATTATCATTTAAACACATAACTTAATATTTATTGTGATGGAAGGGTTAATGTTTAATTATTATGATTATAATTATGTCCGTCGGTCAACTGTTTCGCAAACGGATTAACGAAATATTGCTAAAATGTGAAACACCTTTCATCAATTCGGGCCTAAGAGTCTTACTCTTTTCTTAATTTTATGTTCGTCAAGGAGGGTGTACATTACTGCTGGTGTGAATATGACTGGTATACTTCTTTCATATTCGTGCAAGCAAAATCTACAATTCCTTTTAATATTCTAAGTTTGCAGAATATGTTCTTTTTAGAAAATCCAGAATTTTCTCTCTCGTAGCATTGAATTGAAACCGATTGTTATAAAGGGCCGAATCTTTTCTATAAGCGCTCAATGCGCTTGATACGTCAAATAAGTTAATATTTTCTATCCAGATCCAACGTGTTTAAGCTCGTTCAAATGATTTAATAACTTGAAATTTATCAAATGAAAGCTTGAAAATCACATCTGTAACATAAGAAAATATGGTTGCCGCTTTCGAAGTATGCATGTTGTGACGTTCTGCTCTCTTTTTTTCTCAATACAAAAGCTGTCTTCTAGATAAGATATGTACTTAAATGTGCAAATTGCAGAGTTTTGTTTTGCTCCTTATTGTAACATGACTTTGTTGTATCCTCGATTCTGATTGGTCGGTTCGAAAAAATTAACCTATGTTGAATGACAATGAATACCCGCAAATTAGAAAAGAGGAATCACCGCGAATTGATATACAACATGTTCACTAGTGCCGGCCCGACTCAAGTTTTAACCCTTCCGTTGCTGAATATTATTTTGACCAGTTTTGCCCCCGTGGCTGAATTTTCCAGCACTCGCCTCGCTACGGTAATAACGCAATTAGCCCCTGTGGCTGAATTATTTCGCACCGCGAGTCGCGGCTGTTTTTTCGATAAATGGTGTATTCACATGGCGGATTACGGATGAAACTGACCGTTCGATACAAAAGTAGCCCGGCAATCCCGTACACAAATGAACGATCTTTATCCGACACTTTGAATGAAATTTTTATCTTACCTAGAACGGTTTCTATTGCAATATGAAGATTGTCTTTATTTAGAGATACGGAAAATCCTTAAATATAATCGCACAATTAATTTTTTTATATGGAATTGAAGATACATTATTCCTCTTTACGATGATATATATCTTTTTACAATGCGACCTCTAGTTAGATTTCTACAATTATCTAAAGATTGTCTTTATTTCCGGCTGAATAAAATCCCTAATACTTAGCGCGCATACATGTATTATATATGGAATTGTAGACAATTTATTCTTCTTTATGATGATAAAAGATTGTTAGAATATGTCACCCTGTTCAAAAGATATACGCCGCGAAAGATGGTTGGGGGTACCCCGAGGATGCTCCGACATAACAGGATTTTTAGCCAGAACTAATTCTCCCTTGGGCAGTCTGGCATCGGTACGCTAATTAGTACCGTTATACCCCCGGGGCACCCCCGAGGCACCAGCATGCGAGTGCCAGTGTTCTAAGCACCAGCGTTGCTTCCTGCTGTACCGATCCTCTCGGCGCGTGCAGTCACACGCGGGCGAACATTCCGAGATAATAAAATCAATCATTCTATACGCACGCCGCATCGTTATTTCTTGCTGCGCATGTACAAATTATACATGGAAATAAAGATAAATCTTTCGTCCTTACGACTGTGAAAAAATAATGAAAAGGTGCCAACTGGTTCAAAAGATATGAAAAACGAAAGAGTGATACTACTTGAAAACAAATTTTGATAAGCGTTCTATTTGCGACACCAGTCGCATCATCCACCGCATCGTTATTATTGACTGCGCATATGCATATTATACATGGAATTAAAAACAATTATATTCCCTTGAAATAGGTGAAAAAAATATAAAAAAGTATAAAATAGTTCGGGAGATATGAACCGCGAAAGAGCGACACCCTCAACTACTTGAAAATAGATTTTGACAATCGTTTTATTTGCGACATTTGTCGCAGCACTCGCCGCACCATTAATTGCGCACATGCATATTATACATGGAATTAAAGATCATTCTTTCCGCTTGAGAAAGGTGGAAAAAAATTTAAAAAGTGCCAAATAGTTCGGGAGATATGAACCGTTAAAGAGGGGTACCCTCAGACATTTGGGGAAAAAAATTGATAATTGCGACATTTCTCGCATTATTTGCCGCTTCTTTATTATGTGTTGCGCACATACACATTTCATAATGAATCAAAGCCAGTTCTTTTCCCTTTACGATGATGTAAAAAGTATGAAGTTTCGCCACCCGATTCTAAGAAAACAAATTGCGAAAGATCGGGGGTAGGTTCGTGATGCGGCTCGTATCGAACGTCCAGTGACAGCTCACATTGACTTTCTCTGTCTCTTTTACGACTTAAAAAAAAGATTATTTTATTGACAATCAGTATTTTATATTACACTTATTCACCTTATTGATGTGAAGAATAAACTTTATAAGGAGAGTAACGCTCATCCACACTTCTGCTTCTTTCTTCTTTCTTCAATCTTCTTGATTATCCCCCTCATTTTCCTTCTCTGACATCAAACTGATATAAGCTTTAGTGCAATCTTGTGACGTGTGATAAATTCTGAAACATGGTGCTGCACATAGAGCCACATTACACTCGATACATTCGAAAGAAGATTCTTTGCCTACCCTTTTCTTCTTTCGAACTGGCTGATTTGTTTCTTCGAATTCCCTTCGACGAAGTTCTCTATTCGCTTTGGAGCAAACAACACACATGCGTGTTAGGTTTTTCTTCTTTCCAACAGGCTGAATCTTTGATGGAAAGTGACGACCATGGAGTCGCAAGACACTATCGTCGCTCGTGCTCGGCCGGCCGCGAGGACGTCTGCGCAGGGAGGGCACTTTTTCTGTTTCGGCGAAGGTGATCATATGCTGCACCAAATCTTTTCTAAATTGACGGCTTGTTTTCAAAGGTTTTTCTTCTGAGAATTCTTTATAGATAATGTAAGAATTCAACATGGCAACGTTCAACACATGAAACCACACGCGCTTCCACCATTTAAGAGTTTTCATTTTGAACGGGGTGTACGACAGCATCTGGTCGGCCCGATCCACACCTCCCATATATTTGTTGTACTCGTGCACAATACGTGGTCTCGTATTTGCTTCCCCAGTCACTCGGTTCTTCTTTCCTGTCTCTACAATTTCAGTGTCTTCTACGGTTGACATGAGCAACACTGACTTCCTGTCTTCATACCGCAAAACGAGTAGGTCTTGATTGTGATAGATTGTCATATCCCCTTTCTTCTGATTCTTCTGTGCCTTCTTTAGCTTTTCAGGAATGCCTTTGCGATTTCCTCTCAAAGTTCCCGTCGCACCAGTTCCCATTTCCCACAAGTTTATATACAATGCCACCGAGGAATAGAAATTGTCCATGAACACATGATACCCTTTCCCAGCATATTCCTTCACCAAGTCCATGACGAGATCATACGTTTTCCCACCAACAGAAACAGCTTCATTTGTTTTTCCAGTGTAGAGTTTGAACTTGCAAACATAACCATTTGTTGAGTCGCACAACATGTAGGCCTTTATCCCATACTTCTTCGGCTTGTCGGGATTATATACTTTGAAACTCAGATTGCCTTTCCAAGGCACCAACCCTTCGTCAACACAAATGTTTTGATGCGGCTTATAAACTCTGGAAAAACGATGCACGATGCGTTGGTACAGATAGCCAAGTTTATTCATTGGTGAAAAATGCGGAGTGTTTCGTCCCGGCATTAGGTTGTTATCATTCAAATGTAGATACGTTAGCAGTAGCCAGAACCTGTCGCGGGGCATGCACTTGGAAAAGAAGGGCGTCGACGTAACATCACTTGTTGACCAATACTCAGAAAAGTTTCTCTGTACAACCAGAGACATTGCTATTGTCATTGCAATGAATACTTTCATTTCTTCGGCATTCGTATCATACCAGTGCCTCAACCGTGAACAGGGTTTCAGAACCTTATCATCGACCTGTTGTTGGAAGTATCTGTTGGTTTCTGCTGCCAATGATCCATAATCATCTTCATGAAAAAACAGTCCGAAAAAGTCTACAGGTTGCGGGTTATCAGGCAATTCTATAAACCGTCCTAATCCCGTTGCGCCAGTAAAATGCAATTCGACACGTCCACGTTGCCTCGGCCCCTCTTCCCAGCGATCCATAAAATTATCTTGGTCATCAAAATGTGTGTCCATTTCATTATATTGCTCGTCAAAGCCACTGAACTCTTCCTCTGTGGAAGTACCAGCCGTAGCAGTTTCACCCGTACCAGCTAATATGTCTCTTGCAATGTTTCTTATTTCTTGATCACTATCAATGTCACTTTCACTATCACTGTCACTGTCACTGTCACTATCACTCTCATCAGTTGATTCCATATCAGAAGCTTCATCGGCATGGACCTCGTTGATGAAGTCGTCGTCGCTAGACGTTGACGGACCTTCCCAACTCCTGGTTCGCGGCCTCCTGGCCTTAGGCATCTTTCACATCAATCTGTAAATGATTGAAAATAATTTAGGCACACGCAAGATATAATAACATCAACACATGACCTTTTGTACAGAGAAATTCAATGTGAGCTTCATGGACATTCAATTGCCACATTTTGTAAGTGTTTGAAACAAATTTGCCGTTGCGCGCCTTTGGCGCCAGCGGTCATCAATAATCCGGACATTTTCTAATTGTCCTGGCGAAAGCCGGACATTTTGTTTCACGATTTGCAAAAATAACAAATCAGGACAAATTCTAACATTGCTGGACAATTTCTAACTTTCGGACAACTTTTCACAATCCAGCCGAACAAGTTCTAATGTCGCCGGACACTTTCTAACTTTTGGACGACTTTTCACAATCCCGCCGAAGGTGCCGATGGCACCGACGGCCGCCGACGTTGTTATCAACATTATCAACCCTGATGCCGCCTTCTGACTCCTATGCAACGAGCCGGCGAGTCGCGAACAACTGCCTTCTACGTCAGGAAAGTTCTGATTGTCAGTTGTGGATTACAAAAGTTTTTTAACTTTTGACTTCTCTTCCGAGAATGATAGGTTCCACGGGCCTATCCGTCGGGACGGCCGTAGTCAACGAGCACCCGGCCCCTTGTCTTTAGTTCACTGGAAGGAACTCATGCCATCCCGACATATATAGCAAATTATTTAAAACATCGGAATGCTACCAAACTTTTTTTTCAAAAATGAGTTACCTCGACCAACAAAAATTTGGCAGAAAAAAACACATACCTGCTGGCGGTGCCCGACGAAAGTCCGCTGAAATTTTTTTTCTCGAACACGAACATTTTCGTTGGACACATTTTCTCATGACCTGATGGCGGTGCCCGGCGAAAGATCCCCGACATATTGTGTCTCAACCACAAACATTTTCGTTGGACAACTTTGCCTTGACCTGATGGCGGTTCCCGACGGCATCCCCGACATACTGTGTCTCAACCACAACATTTTCGTTGGACAATTTTCCCATGAACTGATGGCGGTGCCCGACGCAAAAATCCCCTAACTCAAAAAAGACATCAATAACGCTATGAATGTAAATCCAAAAGTTTTTTTTCCTTCAACTTTCATGGTTTATAAAACTCTATAATTGAACACTAAAGAAACAGGGTTTCCTTCATAATTTTTTTTACTTATTACATTTATTTATAACATTTTAGCGGCGCTTGTTGAGTCTTTATTTCTATGAGCGCATAAACAAATTGTATATCAAATTGAAGAGAATTTTCTGCTCTTTACGCTGATACCAAACGTTGTTGAGCGCGCCACTTGGTTACAGAAATACGAAATGCGAAACTTGCCAAATTTGCGGCACTTCTTGTGCCTTTATTTTTGTGTGCGCATGTATGATCAATATATTGAAATGAAGAACAACGTTCCGTCTTTATTTAGACGTAATATTTATCAAAATCCGCCAAGTGGTATAGAAAATATCGAGTGCCAAAGAAAGGTACATGAAAATCGAACTTCAGATCACATGAAAAGAACCCTTTGTGCGGCGCTTGCTGCATCGTCGTTTGTTTTAGCGCATGTACATTTTATATATCACTTTGTAGACAATTTATTTCTCTTGATAATGATATAAATGGTTTTGAAATGTGTCATTTGTACACGGGGATATGAAGTGCCAAAGTTTCCCTATTTGCGTCACTAACGGAATTGCGAAGTGCGAAAGTTGTTCTTTTTATGGCACTTGTTGAGTCTTTATTTATTTGCGCGCATAATAATTGATATAGGGAATTAGAGACAATTCATTTGTCTTTATAGTGATGTAAAATTCAACAAAATCTTTTTCACGGTGTAAAAGAAATTCATTGTGAAAGAAAGGCACATGAAAATCGCGCTTCAGATCACATGATAAGAAAGTCGGCAAAATTACCTTTTTGTGCGGCGCTTGCTGTATCTTTATGAATTGTTGCGCATGTACACATTTTACATGGGATTAAAGACAATCTTTTTCTCTATCTTGTGATATAAAAAATGTCAAAATATGTTGAGCACATCATGAGAAAATTGGTGTGACAAAACAGTGTAAAACTAAAAATATATAAAAATCACCTTTTTTGCGGCACATGCGGTATCTTTATTTCACGAGGCGCACATATGTTTTTTACATCGAATTAAAGACATTTTTTTTCTCTTTCAAATGATCCCACCTATATTGAAATCCGCCCAAGGGTTCAGAACATAGGGCGTGCGATAGGAAGGTGTGCATAGGGTCAAAATGCACGCGTCTCAGTAAACGATAGCACGCGCGGGTCGGTAAGCTCGTGCGAGAGGCTAGAAAGTGCCCACAGGCTATTAGCACGTGCGGCGGGGAGTGGGGGAAAATTGAGTGATTTTAACGCTTATTTTCGGTACGATAAACATTATCAATATTCTCATAACTTTCGGAGCATGTTCGCGCATTATTTAGACCACCAACGAAACAAAACACTGTAGCTTAGCGGCAGCCGGAACGAAAATACAAGCGTTGAACTGAGACTACTGCTAGGCAATAAATTTCCGGGACCCGCCACCGAGACCCGCGGTCATAATTAGTTAGCGTGAGAAAAATAGAGTGTGCTACTCGCATCCCGCTAAGAGGACTTGCGGGCAAAGCTAATCTCATCCCGGAATATTCTTAAGGGTTAATTTTCCAATTTCTTAGAAAATTCACGCCATACACTGATTTGACAGTTGTCTTTGTCTTTTTTTTATAGTGTGTCTACCGGTATATATCACAAATACACTTTAATATGATTTAATTTTGAAGAACGAAAATATTTGAAACTGGCTTTCTTTATCCAAGTTTGCCGCAAATTTACATGCGATATTTTTCTACGAGCTTTATAACTGCTAATTTTGGTCTCGAATTAAACAAGTATTTTGTAACGTCCTGCTGTTACGAATGCCACTATTTGCTAGTATCACAAAGACGTTTATAATATAAATAATGCACGGAAATTCACTTAGACGTTATCTTACCTCTTACAGAAATAGAACAGTCGTAAAGTTCTTTCCACACAAATATAAGTACGCAAAAACAAAGTTCGCTTGTAAACTTCTAATTACTAACGGCCATGTTACAATATCGATAAATAGTAAGAATTAGAAGATAAATAGTTGCGTTTGTAAAATTTCATTGTTATTCAACGCCCGTCAGTTTTAAACTTAATTTGCGGGTGTTGAATAACAATGAATCCCGGAAATTTTACAAACACAACTATTCACATTCTAATTCTAATTTCAGCCTATAAGTTTGAAAATGTGTTGAAGCCGAATTTTTATTGGATCATTTACTTTATCCTCATACACGTTTCAATATTGGTCTGATAATTGAAAGTTTAACACAAAACCACATCATGTCTTTAAAAAAAATATATTTAATTTTTATTAGCACCAGTAGTTTAATTAAAAATGTAACATGTACCATGTATATGTCAGTACCACTATAAATAACAGTTAACCATTTAATAAGTATTACGAACATATTCGCCTTCATTGATTTTTTCATGTTAGCTTATAAGGTTTTCAATCATTTGTGACCTTCCATAGTTCGAGGGGATGAAAGATAAGGTCTAGGCGAGCGTGGAAAGTAGACCAAAACAACGTTCAACTGAACGTAAGCTTGGACAGCTTGCCCGCGGTCACGTGACTTTTCAAAGGGACGTCACTCTAAACCAACTCGTTCCGCGAAACTGGAAAATGGTCAATTATGCTCTTAAAAAGTTGGATAACTATATGTGAATTGTATCAATATTAAAAGTGCATTGATCTTACAGTTGTTTAATCCAGGTTCAATTTACTGCCAAATATAAAAAAACAACCCTCAAACCCCTATCTGCCATAGATAAGAAATTTCAAATAGTTTGGAATTGAGTAATAGTGACGAAAATTCAAAAAATATCCACACAAGTCAAAACCTAACTTTTAAAAATATCGAAAGAAATATTGTGAAGTTTGTAGTGTCCAAGCTTACAAGTAAAATGAAAACAACTGCATAATACCAGAGTACCAGAATTGTTTACCTAATTTTGTAAAAGGTGAGGGAAATCTAAAAAAAAACTAAAAAAGATTTCACTTTACAAAGATTTATATATTTTTTCTCATATCTCATATCTCATATGGCAGTTCAGTTGTAGAACGATTTGTTTAAAACGACATTCTCACACCCGGTTGGGTAATTCGCGCGTGTAAGGAAACCGCGCGCGTAGGATGCAGCGCAGTAATGTGCGGACTCTATATCGGGTTATTAGATGACATAACAGGGAATTAAAGGTTGCATGATAGGATGTCAATGCGATGTCTTTCAAACGAGCTAATAAAAAACAGAGAAAACTGGATATACACAATGACCCAATTTTGGATACATTTGTACATGGACATTTAGCTGAGACTACAAAGGTGAGATAAATAATGATATATACAGCTAATGATACAGACATAACAAGTGGAAAGATAGGTTATGTTGTGTGTTTATATAGTACATGCATTTCATGACATGAAAATAATAAGATACTTACATTTCTGAAAATATATACACATTTAATCCGAACATGAATGTGAAACACATGACAGTCACTAAGAACGGGTATATTTGTCCAGGTCAGATTCCTTGTAGATGACGCGAATAAGTCCTTCCCACTGTTCGCAAACATACACTCATCCATCATATGTCCAAGTTAAGTAGATCCTACCGTTCTTCTTCAGATCCCTGGCGAGCTTGAACAAGTGATTTCTGTGCTTTGTGAGATCCTCGTTGATGTAAACATTGTCTTGTTTCCCTTTAAGTCTGAATTTGTTCTTTATCACTTTGTTTCTGTCACAATAGCTCACAAACTTCACCACAATACTTCTGTTCTGACCTTGCTGTCTCTTGCCCACCCGGTGGCACCTGTCGATATCAGTAGGCGAAATATCCGAGTGAACATGCTTCAGCACATCAATGACAACCTCGTCGATATCCTCGTCCTCCTCTCCCCAATTGGGTTCCTTGATTCCTGAGATTCTTACTGAGTTTCTCCGACTGTACTGCTCTAACTCGTCACTCTTGAGGTGCAGTTCGTCTTTCCAATCTCGGATTTCTTGTTTGAGAGGGGCCACAATATCCTGGATAACATCTTTCAATGCTTCCTTTGCAACAGCTACAGATGACTCCTTGAACTTCTGCTGTAGGGCCGACAACATGAGTGCAGTACTCATCTTAGTGGTGATCACATCCATAGAGGCCTCGTTTATGAAGCTAAACAGAGTAGACGGGTAGGAGTGATCCGGGGTCTGCTCGTCTTGACTATTCCCGCTCTGTTGATGTGTTGGGGTCGCCATCTTGGTTTGTGTTGACATCGGCGTACTGCATGATCCAAATGTGAACACTTCTGGCAGATCTAAACGAAGTGTAGATTGGACAAGTGGCTTTGCAGATTTTGATGGCATAGAATCCAGAGGAGAACCTGATGGTTTCCGTTTCTCATTGCTGCTCCTCTGAGGTGGGGCCTTGCTAGATGAGTTCGCGCCCTTCCGTCCTCGTCTCTCTCGTGAAGGCATATTTCTAAATAATCTGGTCAAAACAGTTACAAACACACTCAGAAACAGTTCTGGAGTATTTCTAGTATAACTGTGTCAGTTTCAGTTCACGTCAAAATTGATTTGTATAGCAACAGTTCTTTGACAAATTCAATTTTAAAGTTACAATAGCACATTCATCCCTGATCGAAAACTGGGGGACTCGCGTCAAAACCGCGTGCGTGACCGATGATGCATGAACTTGAAATTCCGTCAGAAACTAGTAATACGTCGATTGCATATACCAGTTGAAATGTGGAATGAGTCCTGTAAAACGTTTTCACACACTTCTGACACCATGTTACGGTCTGTCTAGCTCGATAATGGCATACTTATGACAGAGACATCTGTGTGTAGTCGGACATGTTTAATACTGTTAAATTGAAGTACAGTGCAAGGGAGATAACTCCGTGAGGGTCAGCATACCGCTACAGGGTCTATGAGTATATATGTCTTTCTAAAGCTATTTCTAAGCCATACACGCCCCTGTGATCAGGATGAGAGTTGAGGATGGTCTGAACATCATCACAATCCACTCTAAGGATTGTAACAATCTGTAAATGTCCTCATTTATCACTGAAAATGTTGCACCTGTGGCTAGTTCCATGCTTAATGGCTGACCATGAAGTGATAAGTCAAACATTGATGGTTCCAACAATAGGAGAAGAGCAAGTCTACCACAAAAATAAAAAAATAAAAAAAAGTCTATTGTGTAAATGTCATACACTTCACTTTCCTTTTCAACATCATCTACTGTCATCAGGAGTGACCTTATTTGTCGATCAAAGTTTATGGTGACCCCTATTTCTACTTTCGACCCTCGTTCGATGCGAGCCACTTCCACCACGAGAGCCTCTTATAATTTGTGACTGGTAACACACTTGCCCTATGTGGCCAATCTTACCACAGCTGTAACACTTTGAATTGCAGAAATGACAGTCCAGAACTTTGTGATTTTGTAAACCACATCTGTCAAATTGTCTGAAGACTGGAGTATGTTGAGATGATGACATCTTGAAGCACTGGAAGCAGCACTTTTAATGTCCTCCACATTCATTGCCGACAATTCCAATGCTAGAGTAAGAGCCTTGATGTAATCAAGCGTCTTCTCCCCTAACAATCTTCTCTGAATAGCATATATAAATGCCTCAAACTAGTCTTATTTTTAAGACCAATTTTCCCAACTCGAAGCATAAGTCGGGAACACTTTCTTGAGAATTTCTATCCCTCTTGTGAAATTTTAGTTTCTCATCTATCACTAACGGGGTTGGACGATGATTATCTTGCATGAGTTTCACTATGTCAGCAAACGACATTTCTTTAGGTTTCATAGGAAAACACAAATTCATGAAAATTGTGTAGGCTGTCTTACCCATTTCACTAAGTAGAATAGCCCTTTTCTTATTATTCCTGATGGTTGTAGTTCTAGTCCTCAGTCTCAGTGTTTCAGGAACATTCTGCGATCAGGGGGATATTAATGCAGCCCTCCGTACAATTGCCAGTAGTTTGATTACAGGGACCGAGGCAGGTTTCAGGGCAGGTATCTCCACAGTTGGTGAAACTGGAGGCACAGATGAATTTATTCCCTCCTGAAGAAAAAAAGACCAAATATTTTTAGATTTCTGTTCTCTTATCAAAAGGTGAAATATACAGAATGAACAAATAACTTATGAAATCACAAACCAAGAACTAGAGCAGCCAGACAGACCAGTTTAACCTGTGACAGAATCATGGTGAAGTGACATGAGAACACCTTGACTATAGAGTTTTTTAATCTAAAAATTGGGTGACCCTGTGACCCCTAATAAGGGCCCGGGGAGCCAGTCCTATAATTGATTTTAATCTCCAGAAGCAGGAGGTCAAGAAAGCTGAAACCTTATGTAGAGACTCCTTAGCTAATTGGGATTTCAATTTGTAACTTCGTGACCCTGTGACCCCTAAAAATGTCATTTCATCTTCTCCTCCAGAAACAAGATGCCTAGAAAGCTAAAACCTTGTGTACAGTCTCCTCAGCAGATGAGGATTCTTATTTATAGATTTTGTGATCCTGTAAACCATCATTCTACCATGAAAGTGCTGGATACTCGATTCTGATTGGCTGTTTTGTCCAACTCAGAGGGTATCAATTCACGATTGAAGTTGCTCTGTTTACCCGAAATCAGTATACCCCGGTACACTGTATTAATACATACATTGACTTCCGACTATCCGACTGGTAACTTCAGAGTCGATATTCTGCTTGCAAGTGGGATTAATCTCTTTCCAAAAGGAATTAATCATATTTGTTATCGTGTGTTTACACGGAGAGAGCAAATTGTATTAATTTTATGTCGTTTTTTGTACAAAATAAGAAGTTTGAGTGAAAAAATATCTTAAACTAAGCTTTCCGCTACTGAGCATGCAGCATTCCTTCGAATACGGCAACAAAACAATGACGTCATTTCACAAGCGCTTCTGACGTCATAAACCCTATTACGACGTCATAGTGGTCTACTGTTAGAGTCATCCATTTGCGTCATGAGGGGGTGGCGCGGTCTTTGTTTGCTATCGAAACAAGAAAAAAAGACTTTTTAACCGATTCTATATTTACATTTGTACCTCATATTAGTACGAAACCATTTCGTGAACACGCAGTATTAGGTTTACCTTTGTTAACAGTTTAATTTAAGTTCAATACTAAGACGCAAAATCCCCGATACTGACGAGTTCATGTTTGTCTCCAAAAATCCGAACATTTTACACTGTGCATTTTGCTATGAAAAAGAGTTCAGCATTAAACTCGTCATGGTAGAATGGAGACAAACCTAGTGTGTTTGAAAATCAGAGACATGTTGTACTGGATTGATAGCGAGTAAATCTTAAATTGAAACCTCACGCAAGGTTTCAATTTAAGATTTACTCGCAATCAATCCAGTATAACATGTCTCTGATTTTCAAACACACTAGGTTTATCTCCTAATTAAGGTCACTAATGCCATAGCCTAAAATCTTATATTTTTCATCTTCATAAGCAAAAGCCTTAGAAAGTTTACAGGGCTCCAGATAAGATGCGTATCTGCGTTAAATACGCACAGGTAATTCAGATATACGCATTAAAAATGAAATCAATGAGTGACAGATACGCAGAACTTTCCCAGAAAACGAGTTTACAGGAGTAATCATGACATGTCAAAATAAAGTTTCATTTCTACATGCTTTATCTTTACATCTCGAATGGTAGTCAACTTGATGCCAACCTGCATGAAAACAAAGATTACCGATATCATATCTCGTCAAAGAGACATCACTTGTATATTTACAGATTAAACGTGTGAAAAATATAATCAACGACTTACATCGACAAAGATGCTAACTTGGAATGAGGATCTGATAATGATAAACCTTGAAATACTCCTAGTTTTTTTCATGTGGTAATTTTACTCCTGAATTTATATTTTGAGGAGTGAAATACCCCTGTGTCCAAATAATTATCTGGAGCCCTGAGTTTAAACATCAATAACAAACTCCATAGCTCATGGGGTTTATGATTTAGTGATGTTGCGATTCTGTGTCCCCCAAATAGTGACCCTGTGACCATTTGTACAAAATATACTATAAAGCCTGATTAGCTACAGGGCTAATGGCTCTATTTATATTAAATATTTTACAGTTTTTGCAACTATGCCATTTGACTTTGAACTGTTATATCAGTGGTTCTTATCAGGGATTGTAGTTCTTACAATCTGACATGAAGTGTATATAGAGGTGTGCCATTAATTCATGATAACATATTTATGGTCACAAATACTATGAGGGGAAGTCATTAAGTTCATAGAAGTGATTATTGATACACCCTAGGCCCTGAAGACATCATCGTTTGTGTCATTATGGAGATAGACCATCTGATAACGGTTCACAGATTTACATAATAAACCCTTCCCGATCATGTACTTGAGATTTACAGCAATCATGGAAAGTTCTAAAACTATGTTTCTCACATAAAAAAATAAAAGGTGTCAATGCGACCACAATACAATGTGTATGGGGAAAAAAGCCCCTCAATATTCTACTGTTGCAAAATGGTACGCTGAATTCAAGCGGGGTCGCAGCTCCTTGGTTAGGAAGACCTTTTGAAGCTGATGCACCCAAGACGTTAAAAAACTCAGCTTTCTGCTTCCTTCACCATGGTGACCATTTTCTGGGATTCAAGGGGCGTGATACTTGAAGACTTTATACCACCTCATTTACAATTCCAGGAGCCTACTTGCTTACTTGTTGCAGCAAATGAGAGTGGCAATCAAGAAGAAGAGGCTGCTGAGTTATTCAATATGACAAAGTTCCTGTGCACAAGAGTCGTATTGCACCGGCTGCACTTCAGCAATGTGGCTTTGAACAACTTAACTATCCCCCTACATTCCAGATCTGGCCCCAAGCATCTACTATCTGTTTATAAATAAATATATCTATAAACTTCTATGAAGTTATTGGCTTCCCCTCGTATGTTGTAAAGTTAAGTATTTTAATACATCATAATACGATCTGATTCATCCGTCAAAAGATTAAATCCAAATGTATATCAACCAATCGGTATTGAGCTGTTTACATCATGTTGAAATAAAAAGATAACAAATAACAAAAAATACCAATGGAGTTAAAACAGTAATAATACTTTACATAACCTAATTGCTGAAAAGAGTGGCAGTTACCAGGATACATGATCAGAGAGACGTTTGGTGTCACCCTGCTGGGTAATCCATTCAAAATGTGCAAATGGGTAGCTGGTAAAATTGTTTTAATAGCCCTTGTTACTTGTTAGACCATCGTAAATTGATATAGAGTGAATATATTCCACAAGTTGAGATTTCGCCATATGTTAAAACTATCTATAATTATATCTGCCATGGATTGCGTTAGATCACTGAACTCACTAAGATTTACTATACAGTAATAGTTACACTAGAGCGACGCAGCGAGATGTTGCAACACACTTTGGCTTGTCCAGACAGACCATCTCTTCATTGTCAACCCGTTTCACCACCCGAAACAGCATTGATGATAGGCCAAGGTCAGGCAGACCAAGGATGACTACTCGGGCCCAAGATCGGTACATCCGACTGCTCCACCTTCGGAAACGCACTAGGACAACAACGTCAACCACAACGCAGATACCAGGCCTGTGTCGAATTTCCGACCAAACGGTACGCAACAGGCTGAGAGAGGCTGGACTTTTTCCACGACAACCAGTTTGACGTCCCATTTTAACGCAACATCATCAGGCAGAACGTCTCCAGTGGTGTCAACAGAGGATGAGATGGGCACGTGCAAGGTTGAGAACCGTTCTCTTCACTGATGAGTCCCGTTTTCTGCTTCCACGAAGTGATGGAGGAGCACGTGTATACCGACGTCGTGAAGAACGTTATGCTGCCAACTGTGTTTTGGAGGAGGGAGTGTCATGGTGTGGGCCGGGATTCGTCACGGTGTAAGGACTTCCCTTGTGCATGTTGTGGGTAACCTCACAGGAGTACGGTATAGGGACGTGATCCTACAGCCTAACATTATTCCTCACATCAACGTCCATGGTGGTCTCTTTCAGCAGGACAATGCCCGACCACATGTTGCACATGTTTATCAAGACTTTTTACAGCGTAACAATGTGCCAGCCAGGTCACCAGATTTGTTACCAATTGAGCATCTCTGGGACGAACTGGATCGACGTGTGCGCAGTAGGAATCCACCACCCCAAACACTTCCAGGACTTCTTGCAGCACTTCAGCACGAATGGCAGAACATTCCACAGGCTGTGATTGACAACTTGATTGCATCCATGGGTCGTCGATACCAAGCAATAATCAATGTCAATGGTGGCCATACCCGATACTGACATTTGTGCACCCCTGTGATGTTGAAACACTTGTGCACCTGTGCATTTCAAGATCATGCGTATTCTGAATAAAATTTACTGAACAGAGATCTTTAAACAGCGTTTTAGTTTTCATTTCAATGTTTAACTTGCATCTGTGGTCTTTATATTGAACTTTGAAAGTCAGTGTCAAGTTTCTTTTTTTGAAGAGTTTTATATATATAAATATGCTTTTATATCAGCATGGCAATTATCTTAAGGCTGTTATTATGAAGTCTTAATCATTGTACTCTTACAGTCTTATTGAGTTCTATGTCATATTAAAAGATAAAGCTCATTGCACTTTGAAGTAAAATCTTATGCTAAAGCAAAGTAAAAGATTATTCTAATGAATGATTTTAGGACACCAACGATATCGTTGGAAAAAGTGACCAACTGACTGTATAATACTGACAAGAGGATGTAATTAAGTAACATTTTTAAAGTATACTTACTCCGATTGAATTACAAACAGTAATAAACTAGGTTCTTTGGAGATGAAGAAGCCGACAGACAGGGCAACTAAGTGATACTGAAAAAGGTTTACAGAAGAACTAAAGTTTTAAGAGCTATTGAACAGATATGAATTGTTTTATATGAATAAACGGCTAGATTCACTTCATTTGAATAGCAAGTAATACTGTATGTTTCAATAAGAATTATTGATTACAGGTCACGTGTACCTGATCACATTTTCAATCATATTCCTATAATTGAAAATTAAACCTATTGTTTTTTTATATCAGGTATGATCTGGCTGTTCCTCCTCTTACCACCGGTATCCGCCCAGTGTTCCACCTGTCTGGGAGGGAGATGCTACGATACTGGACAATGTATCCTAGGCTGTGTACCGGGATACATGAACAGATACTGCAACGAGGCCTGTCCGTCCAACTGTCTGAATAATGTCTGCCTGGTGAACACAACATCTGCAACAATAACCTGCACAGACGGATGTAAGGCTGGCTACTGTGGCACCAAGTGTACTCGTCACTGTCCAGAAGGTTGTGTGACGTGTGACAGACAGTGTGGCTCCTGCAACAAGACTCTCTGTCCAAAACGTCAGTATGGAGAAGGATGTAGAAGTGTTTGTTCCCCAAAGTTTGAAAAATGTGACAGGGAAACTGGACAGTGCTTGAGGTGCAGACAAGGTTACTATGGAGACAACTGTGACCACAAGTGTCCAACATGTTTCCGTGAAGGGAAGAACTTGATGTACAAATGTTTGTCTGGCTGTGAGTTGTGCAAAGATCAAGGTACCTCAAGATAGCAATTATTTCATTACAAGTTTAGAATGAAATTAAATTCTTATACTAAGATTCAAGGTAGTTCATCAGAATTGCTAGCCTCAATGGACAGGCATGTCCGTCTGTTCATGCATCATAACTTTTTCGATGTTTTCTCAATAACTCAAACATTTAAATTGTATAACATAGGTGGTTACATTTGTGATATATTTGAATTAGTTATGAGCTGAAAAGAAGAAGCTCTAAAATCTGTTTTTATATTGTGTCTCCAGAAGAAAAGGACTTGAATGTTTAATGTTGTGTACCCCGAGGTAATGGATATATTATAAGTCTTTAATTTTGGGCATGTGTTATCAAAATGATGTTTATCTCCTTCTCAAATACAAATGTGTATTTAAAGAAAATTTCAGAATTTATACTCAAATGGGATTATAGAAAGTTAGATTTCTATTTGATAACTCGGAGGCTCCCAATTACTTGTTTGGATTATAATATTATGACACAGGCTCAAAGCACCCATGGCTTTAAACACCTTTTCATTTAACTTCAAAAACGAAAAAGAAAAAAAGCTAGAAAGGTGTATAAAACCTTCTTGCTCACTAATAAATTGGGCGTGATGTGTAACAAGTCAAATATCAATATGTAATAAGCTACATTGTCTCCCCACAGAGGCAGTTTCCTCATTAATTCCTTCACAACCTTTTTACAATAAGAGCTCTTCTTGAGTTCCCAATAACGGCAAAATATTGCAACATAACCTAGCACACTATATTTTAGCCAATGAAAGCACCGAATGCATCTGTAACACATTTGTTGTCACACAGGCCTATGCAATGATGCCTGAAAAGGCAAAGTGCAGTTGTAAAGGCATTTTGAATGAAAACTTTTGAAACGGCATCGCTTATTGCAAAACTAACTTTGATTGCATCCAATCAGACTTCTACATTTCTAGACTAAAAATTGATAGAGGTATATCAATTTATGATTGAGCTTCTTCTGTTTAGAGAGAATTGGTGAGCTACTAAGCCAATGATCCTAGTTCTTAACCATCAGGCATGTAGGATTTGATTATCCATCAACTTGTCACTTTTTCAAAGTTTCTTTCCAAAACAGTTGGTCCAGGTGAGTGCACATTTGCTTGACTCTTTGCAGCCATGTGAATCATGAATTTTTGATTATTTGAGAAAAATGCATATAAAGATAAACTATTTGTGTAGACACCCTGGCCATCAGGTAATCCACCAGGTAAAGCCCTTTGACATACAGTGCCGGTAGCTCTACCAACAATATTTTTGATTTTTTCATTTTAATTGTTTTAGTGAAAATAACATAATTCATTGATACAGATCCCTGCCCTGAAGGCTTGTTTGGAGATAAATGTGAACTGGAATGCTCTACTAAATGTGGTCTTACATCGGAGACAGCGAGACATCCGTGTAACAGGGCAACAGGTGAATGTTCTATTGGGTGTGTGCCTGGATATCATGGACTGACCTGTACCTATCCATGCAGTGAACACTGTCTGCCTGGGGGATGTAACAGGGCAACAGGAGAATGTTCTACTGGGTGTGTGCCTGGATATTATGGACTGACCTGTAACAACACATGCAGTGAACATTGTCTGTATAGGAGATGTAACAGGGCAACAAGAGAATGTTCTACTGGGTGTGTGTCTGGATATTATGGACTGAACTGTACCTATCCATGCAGTGAACAGTGTATGTCTGGGAGATGTAACAGAGCAACAGGTGAATGTTCTATCGGGTGTGTGTCTGGATATCATGGACTGAACTGTAACTACACATGTAACAGATTCTGTGAGGGCGGGCTCTGTAACCAACACGACGGGACCTGCACATCTGGATGCATCAATGGCTACACACAGAAGTCAGGGTCTTGTGAAGAGCTACAAGATACAGGTAAAAAACTAAAGTGAATTGTTCAATGACAGTTATGGCATATTGTCACTCAGTGTAAAAAACGATTGTATTTTTTAAAACTGAATGTTCTGACAATGGTATTCTTTAATGAACTGAAATGGGAGTTTCTTTCGATAACTATCAGTTAATATACAAATGTATGCTCAGGTTTAATTTTATTATACAGAGATCTGGGTAAATTACATAAAATATACATGAAGGAAACAGGAGAAACTTGTCGTGGTTAAAGAAAGTTCCTGCAACATCTCTGGTCAATCCAACTTCCGATCACTACATTACATAACAATTTTATAATTTTTTGGCTGAAAAAAATATCCTTCACTACAATCACTTATTTTAACCACTTAGTTACATCATGATTTTCATAAGTATAAACCGGTACGTTCAAAGATTGCTGTACCATTTACATGAAAATTAGTAAGAGGATTTTCAGACAATTCTATCACTTGAATTGCCTTTTGAGGAGATATTGCCTTTTATGTTGTTAGTCGACTGTTGCTTTTTCATCTTGTAAATATCTTAATAAAAAACAATCTTATCTCTAATTAAATGTACCGGGTAGTCTTAAAAGATATCTTCCTTTTGTCTACAACTGTCAACCTTAATCAACACGAAAAAAAAGATTTTGAAGAATTACAGCAATACAGAATTAGTTGACATACAGTTGCTAGTGTGTAGAATCTAAATTAAAGTTAAAGGGTTTGACAGAAAGTAGTGTTACAGTTCTTGTAATATCATGTTTAGGGACAAAATTGGTCTTACAAAACATAGAAACATAGAAAAGATAGTATTTTCGACAATGAAATGCAGCCAATTTACAAGGGCAGGTTAATATGGATATAAAGCAGAAGACAATGGTTGAGATATTGATTTTACTTTTCAATATTATCTCCCTGACCTCAATGCATTTTGCTCATTTGATTTTGAGCCTGTCTATGCAATTGCTGTAGAAGTCTTCAGACAGTTTTAGAACTTTCCATTATTACAGGAGGGTTTTTGTGTTCAACAGGCTTTAAATCTATGGGTAGGTCTCTTAATATCAGGGAAACAACTTACCTTTTTGAAATTCAGAAGCAAATGATCCCTGATTTTTGGTTAGAATTTTTGTTCCAAAGTAACGGGTTATTTTGTGTAGTAGCTACAGCTACGACAAGAAGCTGATGCATGTGAGTGACCTGATACAGAGGTTGCTTGAGTTAACTCTTGGAGGCTACTTCTCTAAGGATTGCTGGCTTTTCTAGTTTCTCTCACTTGCTTTTTTCTTCACGTGTTCTCTTAGTGTCATAGTTTGGAAACCTTAACGAACAACGAATACAAATTATGCTTCTCACAGTCATAAAACACTAAATTTGGGAAGAAAAACTTTATTTGCAACATTTTTATTGCTGTTATCTAAGTTCAACATTCTAAAAATCACATTTGCTCTTTTTTTTAAAATGATTAATTTCCCAGCAGCATGGCACCTTTTATCACTTGTAAATCGCAAATCTCACAAAAAATTTGTGTTGATATAATTCTTTTGCATAGTATCTGTGAACATGATGATTGACAAATCGATGACTAGTGGTGACTGAGTTCGACCCAAATTAATAGGGGGCGGGATAGCGCAGTGGTTAGGGTCAAGAAGGCTGTGGTCCGAATCCATCAGGGGCTCAGCAACTTGTCTGCAGTAGAGAACTGATTTGGGTGCAATGCTACAATGATATTCAGGGTAGTACCATCCATTATTTGCTTGTTCCAGCCGATGTTCGGAAGTTTCACCACAATCCATAGCCACAATATTGTTGTGGACTGTCTCCCAGCAATAATTCTAGCAGCCGCGATAAAAGTTAAATAATATTGAAAGCAGTGTTAAACCACACATCATCTCACATCACCCCAAAATTATCATTTATACAGTGAAAGAATTCATTGTCAAAACTTCTCTTTCAGGAGACAAGGATGAGCCTGTTTCTAATATGCTCCTGATTATCCTGATAATCTTTGTTGTGAGGTAATTTGATATTATCTTATTCTTTTTAGTAAACAATTCAATTATTTGACAACATTTCATTTCATTATCTTCATCATTTATCTCACGATTTGTTATGAATGTTATTGAGATATATATACATAATACTTCTATGTTAATAATCATTGCTTTAAATTACACATTGCAGCGTTCTGATCATTCTGATTGTGTCCTTGGTTGTCTATGCCCGAAGATCATGTAGAAGGTAACATTTTCTTTCTTTTAATCTTCTAAACAGTTATTTGAAAACTTGGTACTATTTTACTTTAATGATTAAACTATTGAATAAGATTTTAAAGGAACGTCTTTGCTTTAAAGAGGCACAGAGTATGTTGTTAGGCTCAAATATGTCAAACTTCATAAATGGTGTTATTTTATCGACAAGTAGTGGTTATTTCTGAAAATAAGCATCTTAATTCTTATAAGTTAGCATAGTGACAATAAACAGGAAGAAAGTCTAGATTTGTGATCCAAAGGACAAAGGCGCGAGACTTGAACGTAAGTTTGGAAACTTTTTATAGCAGACACCATGAGAAATATAGGTTGGTATTCCTTAGTAGGTCATTTAACTAATAGACATGTTAATGGGATACTGAATTTTGACTTCTTAATATTTATTTGGTCATTTTTAATTTACTATCGAAAGCAAGAAAATGTAATAATTTTTACATTTAAGAGGTAAATATGCAACTTTTGATAGGCGATTTGAACTCTACTCAGGTCATATGATATTCTTACTGTACTCCATTTAAGCCACATACAAAATTAATGAAACATACTCTGCATCACTTTAAAAATAGGGACTTGTATTTCTGATAACATAGTACTTGATGAAATGATGGGTGAAGCGCCTATCGTCATTGAAAAGGTATCTTTGACTACTAAAACGTAATATAAACTGTCAAGTTCAGTGCAATGTTTCACCTCTTTTAATAAAACATTTGTATTTGAGCTTAAACCTTTTTGACAATGAAATTGAGCTGCTTTACCAGGGTTATGTTGTTTAGTATATTTTCTACAGTGTTCAACCTAAAACAAAGATGTTTAAGTGAATTATGTCCTTGTTAATCAAGTGTCAACAGTCATTGAGAACGGTGTTGCAATACTTTTTCCCTCATGTATATCTCTACCTGTGAAAGATTTGATAATTAGATAATACAACAGTAATGATCATTGTTATTTTCTTTTAACCAACTCTATTTATTTTTTAAAGTTTTGTTTTCAATATTTCATCCATATACCTCTCCATATGTATCCTCAACATTTTCTTTTCAATAAATATTTTAGATTGAAAATCAAATAATCTTGCATAACCTACATTTCTATGTACATTATGATATAGTGGAAATTTAATATTTGTAACAACTTTGAAGATGAAGATGGCTAAAGCATAAAAAAAATGTAAGATTGACCAAACAAATTTCGAAGTACGGATAATTAAAAGTAAAATTGAATATTTTTCTCCTTTCATTTCAGAAGAAAAAAGTCCTTTGAAACTAGAAATGGTAAGTACATCGATGTTACTTCCTACTTATTTCCCTATGCGTTTATTGTGCTTCTTACTCATTAAATTCAATATGAGGATGCACCCTTGTAAATATATACAACCAACTTCATGATCATGATTTTGGACCTCGTGACCTTGACCAAGGCACAGGAATTATTTGTGAAAACGTTGATCTGTCAGTTTTCATTGTTAAAATTGAGTAAATGTTGATGTAACTAGTCACAAACTTACCAACACATAGTTTTTGCAATTTTTTTAAGATTGCTTGATATTTTTCTGGTATCATTTTTGTCCCATTGAGTGATTTTTCAAAGAGTTGAAAGACAGCTTGGTCATTTAGCATGTCCAATCAGACCATGTGTCACTATTTTTAAGATTTGTCAATGAAGCTTGAATTTATCTCAAGTTGAAAAGAAGACTTTTAAGATTTCAACTCTTGTATGCAATATCATCATTGATTCTTCATAAATCGGCCTAAAAAATCGCAAATTCATTTGCTCTGTATTTAATCATTTAATAAGAAATTTTACAAATGGGTCTTACGTGAAAAGTCAAATGTTAGTAAAGTAATAATTCTAAAGATGTGAGGACATTGTTCAAAACCGGCTGCATATCTGTCCCTGTGAACATGTAAGTTACATGATACACTGGTACATTTGAAGATAAGAGACACTCCTATTGTAATGCTTAAATGTATCTCTTTCTCTTCCAGCTGACAAGAAAGAGAGGGAAAGTCTCACAGGAGTACATATATATCATTCAGATTTACAAAGTTCGTCTTTCAAAGCTAAGGAAAAAATTTGAACCTCAACTGAAAGTTTATTAATCCTTGTTTGTTTCAACTAGGTGATTGAGACCTGTTGTTTTATTTGTTTTATTGAAAATAATTGTATTGACATTCCCATTGTTGTTTAGAGAGCTAAATTGTGTTTACATTCTTACGATTATACAGATTTGATTGTTATTCTTCAATCAAACTGAATATTTACTATGTTTTTATTTGATTAATAATTTTAATGCATGAGGAAAAAAGTTTTCTGGATTACAACTTTTTTATTATTCTAAAATTAGATTACATTGAAAGTTTGAAATTACAAGTGTTGCAAAACCTACGCCAACCACCCATAGCTCATATTGTCTTTTCCTTCAACCTGAAAGTAATCATTTTACTTTTCACACTTTACACATGGGTCTCTGCTGTTATACATGAACTTGAACATACGACTATAACTGCTTGTATACACTGCTTCAATAGAAACCTTGTCATCTTAAAAATATCAAACAAATATCAAACTTTTCAGTGATAAAAAAAGCCAATGGTTGGTCAGTGTTGATTATCCAGTCTTGTATGACAACTCATCACATATTGGAGAGATGGGCAATAGTTAATTTTATCATGTACTTACTTGCAAGGCGACATGTTTACTATCCTTCCGCATTGAAACTTTTTGAAATGTTGATTTTCTAAAGACAGTTAACAAATAGTACCACTTGTATCATTTTATTGCCAATAGTTTAACACAAGTATTGCTCTGTTAAGGTTTATATAACTCCACTGTTATGTTTAATAACAATATAAACTGATGTAAAAACAAGGACACAGTTACTTAGATATCATGAAAACAAAGCATTACCAATTGGATAGGAGTATAAAACTGAAGAAATAACCTCTTTGTACATGTAGACCAACAGATTGTTAATGCTTTATAAAAATTGTCACAAAGCTGTTTGATATGTCTTGTATTGAAGTCGGCTGCATCTTAAAAGCAAATGACATTAAATTTTAAATACATCTGGTAATAAATGATAATTTATTATGACTATTATTCTACATACGAATAGTATTGACAGAAATTAGGAAAAAGTGCGAAAACCAGAGTTAAAATTTAGAAAACAATTATTTACAGTGATTATTATTAAATTTTCTGATCAATGGCACAGTCACTTACTAATAAATAATAGATGTACCTGTAGTCAAAAGGGGATTTATCATTGGAAATTTTTTTTACCAGATGAGTGATATTAAAAAATGTGTTTAAGACAATTAAATTGTTTGAATTTATCTATTTGACCGTGTTTTTGTCATTAACTTGTTGCTGCATTCGATTTGAAATGATGTGACTCATTGTTTGGGACTGTTTTCATTTTTTTTTAAATTCCGCAGTTTAAAGACAATTTTTTTCATCAGAATATCTGCATTGAAATTAAAAATTCTTATTGCATTGACATTAAGATCGATGTTATTGTTAACAATTAAGGTCAAATATTTCACCTACTAAAACGCATATAATCAAACAATAAGTATAATCAGTTACGTCCTACATATTCAATATAAAGAAGTTGATATCCAGAAATGTTGTGTTTTCTCATATTCAAACGTTATGATCTATATTTCTTTTTTTATCAGTTGTGATATTGTTATTACATGTATCACAAAGCTGAAGCAGGGTTGTAGGTGTTCCTCATCTGCCCCAACTTTGGATATTCCGGGATGACGGTCTTGCTGTCTAGTTTTTAATGGGGAATTAACTCTAGGCAGAAGAAATCCAAAGTCCATGGAATAGTTATGTACAATTTATTCACAGGATCAGTTATAATAACAGAATAATAATAACATGTAGATTACAGGTGGATGATCCCTCAATCTATATATGGGTGTTTCCATGAATGTGGTCAGCTAATGTGGGACACATAGGTTCTATTTATTCTAAAATAGAACCTAAATATAAATGGTTTGTATTATGTATAAATGGTTATTCTTTCAGTATCTTAAGACTTGAAGATAACTTATTGACATGGGAACAAAATATACAGGTTTGAAAAAGCAGGTGTCCAAAATGTAACGCTTGTTACATGGTGTCCATTTTAATGTAACCGTATGAAAATATGATTTCAATTTGTTGATTTTTTTGCAGTAAATTACACAATTAGTAGTTTGTTATCAAAGTGAAAACACTTTTCCCCCATGTTTTGAAAGGATTAAATGTTAAAGCCATTTCATCTGTAGTCCAGAATCTGGGCACTTTGACGAGGTACAAACATTCAGTTTAAATCATTTATTTTAAAGAATTGACATAGAATCAATGAATAGTAATTAAACATTCTATTGACAGACATATATCCAAAACAGGATGAGGAAATCAATGATATCTGGCATCGTAATTGAGCAAAATTCATAATCCTGTTACTCCTGTTACATTGGACACCATGTAACGCTTGTTACATGGTGTCCTAATTTCTGTGATGATCTTACAATTTATAAACAGGACTAACTACACTACAACTCAACAACACATTTTTATGATTCAGAAGAGTAATCTATTTGAACCTTGAAGACATTGCGATAGGAAAAACAATCATATTAGGACACCATGAAACGCTTGTTACATGGTGTCCTAATATATCTGATGGTACCATAGCGACAAATCCTCTTTAGAGACCGCCAAACACAACAATATGAACATATAATCAAGAGTATTCGTCCAATTTAATTACAAAATGGGTAAAATATATATTAAATAACCAACTCAGTACAAGTGATTACGGAAAATTTTCACTCGTACCTAGTTGGTTACTCTAATTAATTGGTTCCACCTTTTGAGCTGTAGAAGTCAACTGAAAAGTAAAGCCCATTATGTTGTGAATATTCAGGATGAGAACATTCTATTCTTATATATTTAAACCATGCCTGAACAAACATTTACTCAAATCAACATGTAATGAACAACTCATATCTTGAAATTCCTAGATCTGTTCGTTTTGTTAAAATCCAAGAATTAAATACATACATGTACACAATATCCATGATCATTGTACACTCCAACAATAAAAACATCAAAGCATTGTGACATCATTAACTGATGATGTATAAGCACCAAGTCGATTTGATTGTAGCGATAGCTACTGTGAGAGCTAGTTTTGGATGATAAATCTATTTCAATCTTGGTGCATTCAGGATCCGAAATTCCTCCACCTCCTCGTCAACTTTTATATCTGAAAAGAAACAGGACGACATTGTATTGTAATAAATATTGCAACGAAAAGGCAGTGTTAGTTGAAATTATTAATTATTATTTTCGTTTACAAATTACTGTTCTTAAGGTTAAAACGACAGTAAACCTGAAATGTATAGTAGAGCCGAGCACCGATCATCTTGATGTCTGGTGGTGGCAGTTTTCTGACAACATCTTCCTTCAACACCCCATAGGTCAAAGAGTTGAAGACCCAATGAGTCTTCTTTTTTGAATAATAGTTGACCATTGGCCAATTACAAACCTGTAATTGAAAGAAAAGTATAAACATCATGAATAAAATAAAATATTTAATTTCAGTTTGTCAATTGATGATATCTAAATGTTATGTATCTGGATTGTAAATATTATTATCAATACCCTAATGATCTGTCATCTTTTTTACAAATAGGTACATAGAAGAATTGTATGAACAATTTTTGAGAGAAACACAAGTCAAAAGTTGTAAATCAACAGGTATCCTTTAGGGAAAGACAAAAAAAGAATTGCATTCACAAATTGAAATCAACATAAGAAATCACTCACAACAAATTTGGAGTTGTATTGTCTCTTATTAATCTTATTAATGCAAAATGGAACATGGAACTGTTGAACGCATATAAAATAGGTTAACATAACCAAAGAAACCAGTGATGAAAGTAAACAAACGGAACTAATACCGTGATGCTACTTACAACTGCAGGGAGTAAGTCATTGCCATGTTTGACCAAAATGTATTCTCCACTGGGGTATCTATCCACAGATGAAACTGGGTGAATTCCAAATAAATGCTTGCCTAACACAGGGATCACTTTGGGCAGGTATTTGCGGATGTTTACAAATTGATGTACCAAGATATCCCCTAATGAATACTGGTACAGGGAGAAAATCACAAATTATCCCCAGAATACTCTGACCAAGGTTGATTCCTCTTATATGTGTATCTTTTCAAATAAAAGATAATAAGATAAAAGATTAAAGTGACAGTTTACTTCAAACTTACGAGTCTGGTTCTCTTTTCTCATCATCTGCTACTACGCTGGGAACATCGTCGACAGCCGTTTTGACTGGTGCCAACCCTCCATTGCCGCCACTGTACAACATAAATGTTTATATGTACTTGTAGTTTAATGAAGAGTAGTTGAGAACTTGAGATGAAAGATAAAAGATTAAAGTGACAGTTTACTTCAAACTTACGAGTCTGGTTCTCTTTTCTCATCATCTGCTACTGCGCTGGGAACATCGTCGACAGCCGTTTTGACTGGTGCCAACCCTCCATTGCCGCCACTGTACAACATAAATGTTTATATGTACTTGTAGTTTAATGAAGAGTAGTTGAGAACTTGAGATGAAAGATTAAACTTAAAGTGACAGTTTAATTCAAACTTACGAGTCTGGTTCTCTTTTCTCATCATCTGCTACTGCGCTGGGAACATCGTCGACAGCCGTTTTGACTGGTGCCAACCCTCCATTGCCGCCACTGTACAACATAAATGTTTATATGTACTTGTAGTTTAATGAAGAGTAGTTGAGAACTTGAGATGAAAGATTAAACTTAAAGTGACAGTTTAATTCAAACTTACGAGTCTGGTTCTCTTTTCTCATCATCTGCTACTACGCTGGGAACAACCAACACATTTCCCTCAGCGTGAGAACAGTCCATAGTCTCGTCACTGAATAAGAAAGCTATTGATAAAATCATATTCATGTGTAATGTGTTATATAACTTTTGTCATCTTTTGAACTGGTACCTTTCAGTTAGAAGTTAATTAAATCAATTGAAAGTCACTGCTTTACTATTCAAGGCAACTAAATAGTCAAATTCAATTTTAGGTACTTATTTTGTAAGAATCTTTTGAGAAGATAACAAACATCATGGGACAAAATAATTTAAATTTTTATATTGTTGGGTTCTCATACTTACTTAATCAAAGAATCCAGAATACCATCGATGAGTGAGTGAGTGAGTGACACATCAATGTTTGGTGAGAACATGGCAGATTCGTCATCAAAGTTTGGTGAGAACATGGCAGATTCGTCATCAATGTTTGGTGAGAACATGGCAGATTCGTCATCAATGTTTGGTGAGAACATGGCAGATTCGTCATCAAAGTTTGGTGAGAACATGGCAGATTCGTCATCAATGTTTGGTGAGAACATGGCAGATTCGTCATCAATGTTTGGTGAGAACATGGCACATACGTCATCTATTAAGTTCATTCCAGTCTCCTCTTTGTGTTGAGCAATAACTAGAACAAAATGGTTTGGTGTCCAGTTGAGACTTGAAAGATCTTGACGAGTGCTGGTCCACATGATAATGATAGGTTTACCAATGTTCTGTTGTGCTTGTGGGAGAATCGGTCTATTCAAGACCATGTGAGGAACTTTGTCGCCATGCTTTGGGTAGACTGACAGGATTTTGGTACCTACAACAGAAGCTGCTGAAAAAAGCTGCCAAATCCCCATGTATGATCCATTTTTCACGATGGACAGGACTTCAGCATTGTATATTCTCTCTGTCATAATTTGAGTTATCTTGTCACCAGCAGTATAGTGGTCCGAGAACATTGTGTAGGTTTTGCTCAAATTGGAAGCTTCCTCGTCTGGCAGCGAAATGCCTCTGTTGAGGTAGGTATTGTCAGTGTAGTTAGTGTTGGTAGCCAATTCAACCACAATCCTTACTCTAATCTCTACATGTGCATTTTCATGTCCAAAGCATGCAACACTGATGGCTCTTGGCAGACAGTTACCATCTCCAGTAACTATGATTGGGAGGTCGGTCTTAGATCCCAATGGCAGGCTTTCTTTGTCGAGTAGTCTCAGAGCCAACTTGTCAGCAACAAGGTGATTGTCAACCATGTTCACGTGTTCATCTACATTCAGATGTAGGCCTTTGTACTCACTGTCATCTTTAAGTTGCAGACAAACAGCTTGCAAGTCATCGAATGATGAACATCTCTGTAATCGAGACAAGACATTGAAGAAATATTCTTCTCTTGTGTTATCTGTTAAGGAAAGAGTCACCTCTGAAGGCAATTTTGACTTTCTGGACTTTCTTACTTGTTTCGGTTTTTTCCCTTTTTTGGCCTTGACCTTTGGTTTCTTTTGAACTTTTCCCACAAGCTTGGCTTCCCACTCATCCACATGGTCAATAGCCTTGCAAGGTGAATCATCAGTCTCGTGAATACATGAGGTACAGAAACAGCTCAATTTCCTTGTCGCAATGCCAGAAGTGCTACTTCTGCATGGTTTGATTGAGTGCAGTTTCCGTGTTCCAGGAATCGACTTTATATTTGTTCTGTCCGGACGAGTTCTGTTGATTTCATTTGCTTTAACAAAGAAGAAAGTGCGGTTCTTGTGAGTTGTACAGTTCACATCTTTTTTGGTCAATTCAGCCTCAGCAAACTCGAAGAATTCTAATGCAGAACTCACTCTTGCCCGTCTTGCTGCAACTGCCTGAGACACCACTCTTTTGACAACACCAAACTCTCCATCACATGGACCTTTGCCATGCCTACTACCAAAAAAGTGTTTCTCAATTGGGAATCCAAAATCATTGGTACTGTTGGCAACATCAGCAAATGGAGTTTTGGACTTGAATTGACTAGCGGCCCCGTCCGAGAAATGGATCTCTCTTTCTATTTTGAGACCATGGGCATGTGCAAGATGATAATTTGCAATGGTCACGAAATGTTGGGCCGCATGACTGTCATGGCATTTATCATCAGAAATAAACAAGATGCTGTCGTGGCTGTTTTGTCCGCATACAGTGCATTTGAAGTAGGCAACTATGGAGAAGAGCGTTGCCTGGTCATGTGACCAATGGGCACTCTGAGCTTCATCTTGGTATATGCATGTGTAATTTTCCGCATAGTCCATGCAAAAAATCACCCAATTTTCCGGAACATTTTTGACAAGTCCTTTGAATTGATGGTGTTGCCACATGGCATTGTGGAGATGTAAACTGAAGGTTTCCATTTCTTCTGACAGCTCTTTCAGGAAAACTGCTACAGAATCGTTTTTTAAACGGAGCATCTTTCTCGTCTTTCGTTTTCCAGTTTTTACATCATTGTAGGTTTGACTTTCCCATCTGTTCCAAGTCATTGTTCTGTTGTTCGCAAGGGCCTTTTTGGTTATCTTTTCCACTTGTTTAACGCCACACTTCTCACATACACGGTTTATGCATTGTTTGCTGTAGAAAAGATTGTCAGCTTCCTTACAGCAAAGAGAATGTTCATTGATGTCATATTTATCCTTAAATCCAAAGTCCTCTTTTCTTCCAGCTGTAGCTGTCTTTACTGCCTTGACTTTAAGTTCTATATTTGTACAGTATTCACACAAACAGTTTTGCAAACAGTTACTTTTCATTGTCTTGACTGATTTGGGTCTGAGCTCTGCAAATTTACTAAAGCCTAAAACACAACTTGGATTTTCTTTTCTGAATTGGTTGTAGGTTTTCTGAAGACTTTTTTCAAGGACATGTCTCGGTTCTAATGTTTTACATTGAACTGCTTTCTTCTCGGGTAAGCATGTGGATGTGCCAGGACTTTTGAAGAATTCTATGACTTTCTCCACAGTTTCGTCATCCAGGCCAACACGTGGCTTGTTATCCCAGACTCCTGAGACTTTTGAGGCCTTAGAAAGAAATCGCCAGGATACTCCACTTTCTTTCCTTTCCATCCTTGACCCTTTGCCTTTCTTGGACCATGGCATCATTCCTACCAGTAACCTTCGCCTCTGAAGGTTGTGCCTATCCCGCTTTCTTCTGTTCGTCTTTAATTCACAGGACAGTTTTCCCATATTTTCCTCAAAGGTTTTGAATTTTTTCGAGAGTGGCAAAATCCCTTCATCTTCAAGAGCCTTGCGTTTTCGAGGAGTTGTTTTCGTAGCTAATTTTCCTACGACTCTTGCATATTTGTGAGGCGATGAGGGAATTGATTTCCTCGCCCTGTACACGGCTTTTCGCTCTGCATCCTTTGAGTACCCAACATTCTTTTCACTATTAACTTCGGTAGATTTAGTTCCGTTCGCTTTTTTTTGGAGAGCGTTCGCTTCTTTTTTGAGAGCGTACAGTTGTCGTCTCCGCTCGTTTATCCTCCTTTTCCTTTGAGGTGTCATGCTCTCTCTCTGCTTTTGTTTACATGTTTTCCACTTTTCCCGGGTTGTCTTAACCTTGTGCCTTGTTTTAGGGATTGTTTTCTTTCCTGATACATCACTTTGATGCTGGCCTTCTTCTAATTCCTTCTGTCTTTTCTTTCGCCAATTGGCAACTCTTTCTCTTGTTGTTTTCCTTTGCTTGTCTCTTTGTTCATTGGATAAGTTTGCTCTGTAAGACCTGTTTCGTTCCCTATTGTATTCCAAATATGTTTTGTACATGTCTGGGTTTTCCTTTATTCTTTTCCTATAATCCAGCATTCTTTGCTTATTGGAACTGACAGAATTGTCTTTTTTCTTATGCACTCCAAGTACTTCACATAGTGGCACACTTGATCGATGAGATCGGCGCCTTTGTCCTGAAGAAATAAATTTAAAATCAAAATTATCTTTCTTAACCCTTTACATACTGGAAATATTTTTTTAAACTTGCTTGGTACACCCCTGATTTTTTGGGTTATAAGTTGCTTGAGTACCGGTGGCATTCTCTGGCCTCAATACCAGGGAAATTTGCAAAATTCTGTATTTTCTAAAATATGATAAACAAGTGTTTTTTTGTGAAAACAAAGCTCATGGGGTGACAATAAACTAAGAATCAGGTAAGTAGGTACATAGTTCCACCATTTTTGTTGATAATTATGACTTTAAATTTCAAAAAATAAAATTTTTACAAAGAAAAGAAAATGGGGGGTGGTGGTGATGAAATCACGTCTGTTTTTCAGTTTTGTCATAATAAAACAAGAGTCATCAGAAGATGACATATCCCACCGGTCCCCTATTAACTCAAGAGTGCTTTATTAGAATGTATGATCAATCTTTGATATAATAGATGATGGACTTTAATTCTGTTAGTGGACAGTATGAAGGTGGTCCTTATTATCGTGGGTCTTATTGCTTCACATGTATATTTCCCTCTAAATGAGTACAATCTAAATATTGTTTCCCTTTTTTAAACTCTGCACATATATCCTTCCAAAATATGTTTATAAAACTTCTATCTATGGAAAATACAATATGTCACGAACACTTGAATATATCGACGAAAATACTTTAGCAGTTTGTTTTTGTGATATATTTGAGATTTAACATCTTTGTAAACTATGCGGATAAACCATTTTATAAATATTTTCGGCCTTGGTGTCTTTTGTAACAAGCAAACGCTAATTGGTGAATCTAAGTATAAGTATAATATTACTGGTTTCATAGAATTGCTAATAGTTAGACTGGATGATGCTCTTTTGATGTTCAAATAAATGTACTACATGTTATCAGCCATAAACTTTAAATTTTAAATATTGGTAACGCTTGTTACATGTTAACTTCTAAATGCATTTCAGCAACGTTAAACTTTGTGTCCACATGTAACCTGCGAAATAACCATTCAAATTTTTAAGAAATTGTAACTTCCAGGGGATCAATATAAACCTTAATATTGTCTAATCGTATTTTGATATCTTAATTAATGTTCAAAGTTACTATAAATAGATACAAAGTCACAAAAAGCAAATATCTGTAACGCTTGTTACATTAAACATGTTTGTGGTGTCCACAGTAACATTCAAAATATATCTTATATTTGCTTTGGTGTCCTTTGTAACGTTCAAAATGTATCTTTTCCCTCATAAATATAAACTTCTAGCACCATATAACGAGTATAAATACAAACAAAGACATTGAAGTTAGTTATTCATAGCTTTAAAAGTATCATCCTAAAATATAAATGGTTTTCAACTTGCTGAATAATAATAATCCGAAAAGTCACAGCTAACCATTCTCAAAAAGCCAAATTTTAATTTACTTGTGTTGTTATTCACCGAGTTTTTTGTCATTGATAGTTTTGAAACCATTTGATAGGAATAACCTGTTTGTCAATTATCAAATGATTTCGTCTAGATAATCAATTAAACAGATAATTAGTATTACAGTTCAATTTGGTGTCCAATGTAACGACCCAAAGAAAAGTGATCGTGTCTGTCGTAACAATCATTCACAAAGAAAACATTTGCTAATATACGAAAAAGGTTTATCAGGATTTTATTACGGTTTGTCTTTCAAAACATATTTTCCAAAACTGAAATCCATTACTATTCATTATATGATTGTACATTATTAAACTATATTGTTTTTACAAACGATCGTTTCTCAAGCTGACAGGAAACGAAATATTGTGTCTCGAAGTAACGAGTGTGCATGCTTTTGGTTTCCTTCACACAGTTTGTCATTGAGCTCGCTGTCTTTGTCGAAGTTTGGTGATGTCACACATGTCACAAACGAACATATATACTTAGTTCGTATAATTTAATTAGGCATTACATATAAATAAGTGTATAAATGTTGTCCTATTTTAAGCATTGTCATGTAATATGGGAACGATCGTTACCTGTAACGCTCGTCACATTTGAGGACGCCGATGAATCCTCCTTCTCCATCGTCTGCTCGTGTCGTCTGCAACCCTTTGAATGTCGTCTGCGCCAAGAACCACGCATGCGCTTGCTTTTAGACCAATCACAGCAAATGTACTAGAGTTCGGCGGCGGTTGCCAAGCCTTTGAACGATCGTTACAACGTAGACACGAAACATTCATACGTGGTTCAGAGTACCACCAAACTTTTATAATATGACAGATTTATATACGATCGTTATTATATAAAGTTCAATACTTAAACAATGTAAAAACACAAACGAAACACGTTTATATCTTCAAAACGATTTATTACACAATTATACATTTTGATATGTCCTAGGACACCAGTGTAACGTGCGTTACAGACAATTTAAATGCCTTGAATTTACATCAAACAATTTTTTTTTGAAACATTTCGCCGTCACATAATCTAAAACTGTTCCTTTTCTTCCCATATGCAGTTTATGATCAAGAAATTTCATCTAGAATTTGTTAAAAACCGTGATATGCCAAGGGCATTTTGTCTTGTCCCACTTTCTGTTAGGAAATCAACCTGGTTTTTTAAATAAAACGATATGTAGCATACATACTTATGTCAAAAAGAAAGAAAAGTTATGTTTTACTATATCATTAATACATAACGAAAGCAATGACTGTTCTACAATTATGTTTTGATCAATTTTTTTTTTAATTTGGTTTTTATTTAGTAGACCCCCCCCCTTATTGACCAGTAACATGGAAACACCCATATATACACTCAGCCCCTGGAGTATTGAGAAGTGTCTAGATGGTATCCAAACTTTAACTTTAACTCTAACTGAAGATTTAATTTTCTATCTTGGTTTACATAGGTAAATGAAGGTGAACTCTCATTGGTTACATTTTTAATCTTGTTAACAGTGTCACTAATTTTCTAGCCAGTTATTGTTTTCATTGGACTGATAAATTTACATGTCTGGAAAACTTGAAGATTAATTAGATTAAGTTCTTAAAGAGGAGAAGTAACGCATTAATTTGATTATTACAAAATAGTATCTGTATTCGTTTCACTTATATGAATCAATAGAGCCAAAAAATGAGAAAATATACGCTTTAATTCGACTACTAGGAGACCTTTATACCCCTGTTTTGGATAGACGCCTAATGAGACTGGCGAACGCTTCGCAAAATCACCGAAGCATGACTCGAAGCCACGCCCAGTGTGTGACGTGCTAGGCGTCAGCTGAAAGTCCAGCCCTTTGATTTTCTCTGTATTTTTAAGCTAATTCAACAGCAAAACAGAGGCAATAGCATGACCGAAAGAATTCCAAAATACGATATATAACGGCTTCATGATATCAACTTTCCCTATCAGTCGTCAAATCCATCTTAATTGGACTGTGACAATCCTTGGACGCGGTTTTCTTGTGAGGGTTTATATCAAAAAGGTAAAGAACTTGGTCGGTGAGAGATCCATTACTATGGGATATCACGTAGTATTACAACATGTATTTATCGATATGAAGTTATAAATTGTCTCGAAAAAATGATGTTTTTGTAATAAACGGGAGACTATGAAGAAACGTTTTTAATGACTATAGAAAAAATAATTTTGTTTCACTTCACTTTAATAACAACTTAGTACTTATTTGATGATTCGTTTGTATGTAACTAACACATATCATATTCTTATCTAGTATAACATCTCACACCATGTTGCAATAACTCTGTCTTTGAATTTAACAATAAATGACATGAAAACATACCTGGGGCAAGCGTTAGAAACATCCTATGTAATCCTAAAGAATGTTGGTTCCCGTTATTCACGATGTACTTTTTTAAATATGTGTCATCGTCCGTAGAGGTGCATGAGCCAAATCTCCTTCTCTTAATCTATTGTTTGAATATATATTCTACAAGTTCATTGGTTAAAAATGACTGGACGCCGTGACAATAAACTACGTACCAGTCGAATGCCAAGAGTTACGCCATTATGACAGGACATATATTCCGCTTGGCAGGTCCAAGGCGTTAAAATTCAAAAGGTATAATTAGAGACCATTAAATCAAGAATTGAAATTGAATGCGATAGGATTACATAACGGCCACCTGTGTGTCATAAAAAAACAAACAAACTAGTTAAACTAATCTGATTGTTAAGACAACATTTGGCAGACGTCGTTATTGATGTACACATGCCATGGGATAGTGCGCATAGCATCATATTAAAACACTGTATTTCGCTAGGAACAAGACAAACAATCAAAGATATATTCAACATCAATTTACCGGAGGTTTGAGTTGCTTGGATGACTTTAGATATGTTTAAACAGTTGTTAAGACTGTGAGATTTCTTGTTGTTTTTTCATTAAGGAGATAATGCTTCCGCCAACTAGCACGTCACGCGGCAGTACACGCGACAGTACACGCCTCAATGACCACGGGCCAGTTCAGTCCTGTTCACTGGTGCTAATTAGCTGGTGCCTCGGAAAAGCCGTATTAAAGTTGTTTGTCGGCCGATTTCGAAAATTTAAACTCACTAGCAAATTGGAATACATATCTTATGAATGATAAAAGTTGCCATGGGTCATTTCGGTCGATCTTTAAGTGGATTAGCTTAATTAGCCTAAGTCTTTATCTACTAAAATCACTGTCAGTGTCAACGCTTGTAAAAGGATTATTAATTAAAGACAATTGTCTTAGATAGACGAGTTGTCTACTAGAATGAAGATTTTACTTTGACATTTTACCCTTAGGTGAAAAGGTGATTATGAGAAATATGGTCTACTTGTAAAATATTGTTGCTATATCTCTTATGAATAATGATAAATTGTATATTTGAATTGTTTATGTAATTTGGATATTTCTGTAAATTAATCATACATTTTTCTAATTTCTATAAATATAAATTTAATGTAATTTGGGTAATATCTTGCCCATGATACATGTACATGCTATTTATGACAATTTTTACTATTTTATATCATTTTATATCACAATGCTTTTGCGTTGCTACCTGTTTTATAATTTAATCAGTAGAGATGGACTCCGACAAAATACTGACAATACTATTTTTATTCACAAGTTGTCAACTTTTATTTATTCAGGAATTTTACTGAGGAAGATTCATGTAGGATGTGATTCAATGTTTGGTTTGCTTGTTCATTCTTTTTCCAATTATATAAAAAACATTATCTGTGATATGATGTGATATAAGATTTGATTATGAATATGAAGATATTTGTTATTGTATGTTATTGAATGGATAATCTTTGATGATTTGAACATTATATTTCCAATGGTGTTATATGCCATTTATCGGTGAAAATAAAATCCTTATTTTCACTGAGTGAAATAAAAATGGCATTTTACTCGGTGAAATAATGCAACAATCATATGATGTCACAAACGATTTCAAGAAACAATTATGTCGTGAAAGGCTGAGCTAGGAAAGCGATTTAGCGACGCTATTCATAGAGTTAAGGTAATTTCGAGGTTTTGGGAACTATAATAAATAGAATGTGCCACGAGTGTAAATATATACTTTTCTACTTCGCGAGATGAGATATACATGGCATTCGACGAGAAATGTCCAATATCCTCTTTATATTTGTCTGTGATGCATATGAACATATCAGAAACTTACATCTGCTGTATTCAATGTATGTCCATCAGATCTTAGGAAATATCACAAGCTGATAACATGTAAATATTGCTCTTTATTAAACATGTACTAACCAAGGACTTCTACCATATGTGAGAGTGTATGTTATTTTAAGTCATTATTATGTAATTAGTTCAACATATTGTCTGAATATCATATTTCATTTTTATTGATTGTACATAAATTTCCTTCTTACCGAAATAAACTTTTGAAACCAACATGTTGATTTTAAGAAACAGTTTTTTTTTCCAGAAAGACAACAATTTCAGTAACCAAATTTTTTTAAAGGTTAAACCCCTTTGAAAGGTGTTGTTATAACATAGAATGTTGTATGTTCGCCTTTGAAAGTACAAGTTTAAAAGTTTGCAAATTTAATATCAAAATTTCTTATTTTAGTATCCACAAATTTTAAGCTTGAAATTTTAGTTAATAATGTTAACAAATGTTTTATTCAAGTATTGTAGATGTATTCATAACTTTTAAAATTGATGTCCCCAGTCAAAATTCATCTATGATCCAATGTTTCATCAATTCAAAAGGAACATTACTTCTTTTTATACAAAATAATATAACTTGTTAAACCACCTTTGAAAGTTACATTTTATTTTTAAACTTGGATTTACATCTTTCCTGGCTTGTAATTTGAACCTGTAAATCCCTTTCTTATAACTTATATATCTCGAACTTACAAACCTTTATACCTTGTATTTACAAGTTAAAAACTACTATACAGTTACATGCTTTTTGTCATGATTTAAAAGTGTTATGGAACATTTGATAGTTGTGACTGCACCTTTCAAAAGATAAATTCCGGCTTCATCGTTTAGATATGAGGCTCTATCCTCCAAGAAAACAGTATTATCATTATGAAGCTTTTACTGGTAATATATACTCATGAGAAAACCATTGGCAAAACATTCCTTTTTCATGTTGTGGCGACGTCCGTAATATCAAATAACATTTTTTTCTAAGAAAGCCGTGTTATTATAAGACAAAAAGTATCATGTGAATATCCGTGCATCTCTAAATAGCAAAATACTGGTTGTGTAAGTGCCATCGCTTATATGACTGCAGTTTATTATTTTATCAAAGAAAAAATAAAAAAGGTTTATAATAGGAATTAATTCCTGTTCGTTATGGTTTTTGAGTCGAGGAAGAAAAAGCATAACATTTCTATTATTCTGCACATTGTATGTGTTGCTACCAGTGAAAATTATATGGTAAAGAAACAGATACTGTTAAGGATGAAATCTAGTTCATGTATTGACCAGTGATGTCACTTTTTTCTGTGTTCTGTACACTTGACTGGTAATTAAGAATTAGTAAGCATAATATGTTGCATTCGAAAGTGATAAAAGAGAATAATTTGACTTTGGCCGTAATATCTTACACCACTTGTGCTTTACCTACACAATATTTCAGCTCACCTGCAGCTGTTTGTTGGTTTTCGACAAATCACTGCTCCAACATTAAAAGAACAGGCATACACCCCTGGCTCCTAAATGCAGTAGTTTATCATTTAACAATCTTTTTTACATTTTCCACTAAAGTCAGACATGAATGAATTGTTAACACCTGAATACTCTCAGGTAACAACACATTTTGAAAAAAACGTTGTAGATTTAATTAGCATTGATATCTTCACGTTTTGTAATAACATTACAAGAGTGTGTGGTACGTAGTCAGGTCAGGTTTTATTTCAGGTGAAAAAACAAAGTATATGATATTCTGCATAGAGTGGGTTTATTACTAATGAATGGTAATGGATTAGAGCAGTATCATATTGCTCCTGTGTGTCGGTGATATGGTGTTGGTCTCGTGACGTGAGGTACACAGACAATTTTCATGGGAGTTTACCATGCATTGGTAAAGACAAAAGAACGTAAAAATGAAAATCCAAATAAATAAAGATCTAAAGTTTTAGGTCACACTTTACGACAACTGTGAGAAAGTCAAACGAGAATACAATAGGAGAGACCATATATGTAGATATTGATATGAGGCTATAAAATGACGGAATTTAACGAGCCACTCCGTGAGTTGTTGGAGTCATATACTAGTATGCCAAGCTTAATAAATGGTGTCATTTGATCGCGAAGTATCGACTGTTACCAAAAAGATACATTGTAAAGCTTATTGTATTTTTACAGTGACAATATGAAGATAGAATGTCGCATTTATGATCGAAAACCGGACAGTGGCGCGCGTCAAATAGTCAAACGTAATTTTGGAGACATCTAAAACATCAGGAGGGCAGTTAATAGTTGATAGTGTTTGTAAGGTTATGTAAATAGTATCCACGTATACTGGACGTGATATTTACACCTCTGTGCATTTATATGGCTGTATTTAGATTTTAATGGAAAACCAATATTTATCATATATATGTTTTTTGGACATGAAAAGTTAAGATGTTTTGATTTTATATCACCACATATGACATTTAGGTTCGTATCAAAGGTAAATAATATATTATGGAAATCACGGAGTGGCTCTTTAACGTGTATCCATCGGAAAAAAGTTTGTAGGAGGAAAGCTCTCAACACCAGTGTGACTTTGAATCGCGGTCAAACCTTCAACTAGCGAAGATAGACTTTATGTTTCTATGGTTCGCTAGACCATGTTGAATTGCGAATAAAACTTACCGTATGTAAAACTGTTCTCTACATCGAATACTATGGACGAGCTTGCGGGATAAGAAAACCTTATTCCGAGTGCTTAACGTAAAAGAAAATACTTTATTACAAATACACATTGGGGGAAGAGCAAGCTTAATTAATGCAAATTATGATAATAGTGCTAACATATTTCAATACAAACATTCAGATTCAAATTATTGAATTTTGTTCCATTCCTGATTTTTTTACTTTTCAGGAAATCAAATTAATTATGGAAATAGAAACAATATGTCGCATAGAAGACGATAAATCGTTTTTGTTCTTGTTTCCAATTTCCGCCTTGACTGACATAATGAAATCAAAAATTATACTTCCTTGTAAAAATGTATCCTTAGATTAAAACAAATAAAACAACGTGAATTTGAAATCAGGAAAATTGGATAAATTATTCATTCAAGACATCAATTGATACCATTTTGACTCATTTCTTTCAAAAGAAATTTATGTGGAAATTTCAGTCAATGATAACCGTGGTCGTGAAAGTACTGAATTTTATTTACGAAGTATAAATATTGTTCTTGACATTTAAAGAAGTTTGGGATTCTGAGGTTCAAGACTGTTGAAACATTTTACTACTTGAATATTGTTATACATGTTTCATTGGACCATTACTCAAATTACAGTAAACAATATGACTTTCATTTATTGATAGAATTGAACTTGTTATCAAACTCGTAGATTGAATATTCTATCTATCTAATCCTTCGAGATGACCTGGAAAGGATTTTAACAAGGAATTCTCAAACAAAGTTAGTCCCCTCTTTTAATAACATTAATTTTTGTGAGTGGTGAGGTGTGAGTAGTTGATATAATATCGATCATGTACAGTTAATTATCTAATTCAAATACTGCAAATTAACATGTAACTAAATTTTCTGAGTATTTTCTTTTATTTCCTGGTAATTATTACTGGTGATAAACTTGTTGCTTCCAACAAAAAAACTATTTCTCTATCAATGTCACTTAAAAAAATATGATACAATCAATGCGATTTTTGAAAGCTGATTGTGACATCATGAATAATTTCCTTTCAATTTGTCAATCTTTACTTTTCACTCTTTTTTTTTTAATTAAGATTACTGCACCAAGCTTTCATTTCATATCTAATAGCAAACTAGGGTTGACATTATTGTGTGAGACAGCCAATATTTCATATCATTCCAACTACAAAGGAAAACATCCCTTTTCTGAGTATTACAAATGTATATCATTTGACAGGATGTAAATATTTGGACTTGTCGACCATGTTTTATTCGTGATCATATCACATTTTAACAAATTATGTATAAAATACATGGGTAACATTAGTCGCACATGTGTGTTACCGTGTAAATTTCTGCTTTAATTCTCTCATCACAGGGGACCCTCAAGTTATATCTTAATACGTTATTCCCTGTTTTAAAACCGTCGTCACAGGGGACCCTCAAGATATATCTTAATACGTTATTCCCTGTTTTAAAACCCTCGTCATATCTTACTACGTTAATCTTTGTTTTATTTCCCTCGTCACAATGGGTTCTCAAGTCATATCTTACTACGTTAACCTCTGTTTTAATTTTGTCATCACCATAGAAATTATGACTTTGATTTATTGCCATCTTATTGTCTTTGAGGTTTACTTCTTTCTATATTATACTTAAATCGTTATCGTTATAAATTTCAGTGTCTTTGATCTTCTCGATTTTTACCTTTGCTAATACGATCGTACAATAACCTAATGAATTTTATTTTTAAAATCCCATTGAACCATGGTGCAGTAAATGAGTCATTATTCTAAAATCGGAAATAATTCCCAAGAACAGTTTCCTTATTCATCATTGCAAGTTTTGATTCATTTAATTAATATGGAAATTGGCTGACAGGTTTCCCTTTCTTTATTTCCAGGGTCGTTACAAACGTTTCGTTAAAGAGATCGGTCAGATACTCATTACTGTGGCATACTAACAATAGTCCCAAATGAATCCAAGAGGCCATAAAAATGTATCTAATAATCGCGTTTGTCATGTTGAGCGTAAAATATGAATCTGTGAGACATATGTAATAGAATAACGAAATCTAAACTAAGATGAGACCGGTTTTATCCGGCAGAAAGTAAAACAATTTGATTATCAAGCCAACAAAAGTAATAGAGAAGTTGTGAGTGAATAATATGGTTTATTTGCAAACTAGAAAATGACGATGAAAATGTACGGCAACTGGTTACCAATAGGCCAAACGCATTTCCTTATTGATTGCACATTTTACTCGGATTTAAGATACAAATTATTTACAGAGGCTGAACGTGACGCCCCAGGTTTTATCTATATGGATAGGGCTTATAAACTTACTTATATTCTTAACCACAACCATTTACAACCACTTTTAGCTTTTACCCTTTTACAAATGTATAAAAGAAGAAACTTTTACGTATGAGACTTAACACAAATATTTATTTTTGATAACATATATGTAAATATCTTTTTTACAGTTTATTTATACAAATATGTTTTATAACTGTATTTTACGTGTCTCATAAGCCAATGTGGCTGGGCATTTACTCTTAATCTGTGATTATATATTGTACCAATGTGATGAGTTTTATGCGTGACACGCAAATAAAATATTTATCTCTTATCTCTATCTCCAATAGGCAGATCCACAGGAGTTAATCACCTAATTAGAGTTGTCAACTACCCGTGAATAAACATTTGACAACCACTCTAGCGTAATGTCAACTCAGACCTTGCAACGGCAGGACAAGGCCGTACTTTTATCAGATAGGTCAACACGCTATCAACACTGGCGTGACATAACAGGTGTACACGGATAGGGACTAAATATGATTCAATAAACAACAAGTACATGGTGTGATAATAATGTCGATATTTAAAAGGCGCACATTTCCATCCACAAGTGCATGCTCAAGGCGCTACCACTATTATAACCCTGGTCTAACCCAAGCATACATATTTGTCGCTAGAATGTCACAACCAACACACTGCTTTACCAGGTACCCGGTTTCTGCTTTGTGAACAGAGGTTTATTTTGAACTAAGTCTCTTACCCAAGAAGACACCACAAGTTTCTTAACTTGTGTCTCCGTGTTGGGCAGGAATCAATCTTTCAAACTCTCAGCTTGAAGGCCTACAGCAATGACGGGTTTACCCATCCATTCGGCGATATAATAATATATTATTGATAATAGATGTAAGTGTATCTTGTTTCAATATTTGTTAATAGATATTATACGTTAAAACAATAGTATAAAGTGGAATATTGAAGCGAAAAAAATGCAGGCATTCATAAACACACTTTTAGACCTTTTTGTTTCTTCAAATGAACGTTTTATATTTCACAGATAGAACCCATATATCCTCTCAGTTAAAAACAACAACAATATCTTCTTCAATACTTGGCGAGACGAAACAATTCCAGAAAAGTTCTGACAGTTCTGTTTGAATGGTTTCATTGAGTAAATTTTAAAAATCACACCAAACATCAATCATAATGTAGTATGATAAAATCTCGAACATCTGAAAATGACCTATCACAGGTTCTTTTAACAGATTCAATGTAATCATTGAATCTTATCAAGATATTACAGAAACTTTCTACTCTTGTATATTTCCATGTGTCTGATCATCTTATCTCAGGGTAAGACGTATAGCTCACAGGCCCTCGGACCATTATAAAAAAATCCAAAAAAATCTAAATTAATTTTTTGTTTTTGAGAACACCCCCTGAATAGAATGGTACTTCTGATAACATACTATTAACAGAAGTACCATTCTATTCAGGGGGTGTTCTACTTCTGTTAATATACTAGATTTTTTTTATTTTTTTATAATGATCCGAGGGCCTGTGGTATAGCTGACGCAAGAAGAGCAGAGCGTCAGCTGTACGTCTTACCCTGAGACAGGATGGTGTCTGAAATTCTGACTTCCGGAACTGCCAATGATAACTAAAGTGCATTTCTGTGAGTTGATATATAACAGTTTAAAAAACGAAAAAAGATAGGAACAAGTGTGTAATGAACGCTATTCTTAAAGATGTCAAGACTGCTTCTAGTCAATATACTAGTTTTCTAAACATGAATCTTCTTCATCTTGATTCAAAGCATAGATAATAGTAACATAAACTACAGTTCAAAAGGTTTATCTAATCATTTACAATCCCATAAAAACATTGTGTAACAGGCCCTAGAATTTCAAAGCTCTCTTAGTGCTAAGATAGTCGTAATTACCATACATAAACATTGACTTACGACTATCTTAGAACTAAGAGACTGAAATGAATTCACACGTATTGAATACTCTGGCCATTATTTTGACAGTTTGTAAAATCTACAGTTTCGCGTTTTATGTTACCCATATTAGAGTTTCAAAATTAACATTGTGTATTATGGTCCACCATAAGTTCCCCGGTGAATGCTGATATCAATACTCTGCCTATCTATACAGTCTATATAATGTCCTTGATTCATCATAGCCATATTTCACGTTGTCAGACCATCTTACCTCTTGAACAACTCACCGGCACTGGAACTTGAACGTGTTTTGATTGTAAGGCGTCTTTACCTAAAGTAGAAATTGTATTGGAATTACGAAGTGGTTAGCAAGTTCTGCTTTCTGATGAAGACGTATGTAGATCGAATCCAAAACGTTGCTCGGCAAATGTGTCTTTCATAAAACGTATTCAACAAACAGCTAAAGAGATCTTAACCTGGTTTCAGTTAATGTCTCTCTTGTCAAAACTGTTCTACTTGAATGGTTGTTTTGGTGCAATATTGACCGACTGGTTGTAATAGATAAGTCATATAATTAAGGAAGTGGATTTTTTTTATTCAAAGGTTTTTAAAAGCCTTTCTTTGTGAACAATATTAGATTAAAATCTATGAAATAGGTAATAATTTACTGTTCCTTCATCCATTATATTATCTTCGTCGGGTTCTTGTGTATTCAGTCAAATCTAGACTGGCTTAATGAGGGCCTAGACTGTATTAAAAGCTCATATTTATACACAGTCATGAAGCAGTACCACATCAACGTGAACAAGTAAATGTCTTCATTTCGGGATTTGGGATGACAATGCAAGATAAGTGAGTTGGTTTTATATCTAATCACTACATTTAATATTTTGGCACGTATGAAAAGCCTTATCAAGTTAATGAAATGTATGGTGGAATGATTCTTATGTAATATATTCTGACATGTTGACAACGAATTGGTTATCGCTGTGTTTTGAAGATTTGCCCTGCCGCATGTAAAGACAAGATGAAGCAGAATAAAGGTTGACGTGTTCATGCTTCTATTAAGAACTGATAAAATGAAAAACATAACTAGACGGTTGTCCAAGCGAATGCAAAAATAGAGGTAAATCTAGATAAATCTAATATTATAGTATTTCGAAATGGTGGTTGTGTTAAAGTCGTTATATGCAGGAAAAGAGGTCAAAATAGTGACATATTATGAATATCTTGGTATTGTGTTTTCCTCTAGGTTAGTTTGGTCTAAGGCTTGCGAAACTCTTTCAGTTCAGGCTAGAAAAGCTTTGTTTCCAATTCACAAAATGATTAAGGCTTACCCATCCCTTCCATTTGATGTAGTTCTGAAAATATTTGATACAAAGATAATGCCAATATTGTTATATGGTTCCAAAATTTGGAGGTTTTCTTTCAGAGGTTAAATCGAGAAAGTTCAAAAAATTTTCTTTAAGAGGTGTCTTAATATTTCTAAATTTACTTCAAATCGTGTTGTATTAGGAGATGTTGGAGGCACCGGGTTTATGTAAATTATTTCAGTCACTGTGTTGGATTTTGGTGTAGGCTTCTGTGTTTTGACAGAAGTCGGAATTCTAAAGCATGCTACGAAATGCTTAAGTTACAGGATAGTAATGGGTAAACTGTAAACTGGGTAACAGGAATTCGTATGTTATTGTTTTCAGTGGTATTTTCATATGTTTGGATATCGCAGGGTTTTGCAATTATGATTTATTCATGCAGACTTTCCTTGTATGCTGTAAAGATCTTATTTTCAAGATTGGCACAACAGACTTGTTGGAAGGAATGATTTCAGATTCTACTCTAGCTTCAAATCGCTGTTAGATACAGAGAAATATGTTTTTAGAATTATTTGGTCATTAGGATTTCCTACGAATATTTTGTAAATTCAGATTGTAGTCACACAAGATTAGTAAATTAAGGTACGACAATGCTTTTGATAATGATCAGCTTTTATGCACTAATTGTAATAAGAAGGTAATAGAGTATCATTTTCTGTTGTCTGTGCCTTTTATAGGCATTAACGGGAAAAACTTATTCCTCCATACTGTTTTATATTCCCTTCAAGGGAAAAATTGTACCAGTTATTATCTTCTAGCAATCTTTAGCATGTTAAAAATCTGTCCATTTATTTGAAAAGAAAACTGCCAATATGATTTGTGGAAACTTGAAATGCGTCGATTTTGAGCTGTATTTTCATGTGCTTTTGGCCTTGAGGCTTTTTCACGGAATAAACTTGTCACTTGTCACTTGCAGCAATACCTAACAGCATGAAAATCCGTACCGATTTATCATTATTATGAAAGTAGAAGTGGATTATCCATAAAAGCCTGGTATATTTAAAGATTAAGGTTCCAATGCTTGTACATGAAATAGAAATAGAGGTTTTTTTAAAATTCTCTTAACGAAAGATTCATGGCTGTTATAGTAAATTCAAATCTAACAAAATTCAGATTCGTCTCATCGTTTTATCGTCAGAGGACTTGAAAAGAATTGGGTAGTTTTGTATTAAGAAGAATATTGATTTGTCTTCTCGTAAGTGAGGGTAAATCAAAGCGAAACGTCCTTGTGGTTTTTCTTATAAGGAGATGACAGTGAACTCTAATCTTATCAAGTCAAATTAAAGACACATGGGCAATGATGTTCATCCTAATGTCTCCTGACAGCTAAAGATGCATGCATTATTAGTGTGTAGTGAAGATCTGTTTACTGACAACTGGATTAAACCTCAAAACTCTTGAGATGTAACGTGTTATGGCAGTTTGACAGTGTCCTTTTGTTCAATCGAGCATATAAACTCACGGGCAAAAGAAACTATACCAATATTGTTTTGATGTTATCAACATTATCAGATATGTCACAGAAATAATGTAATACTCGTTTTCAAGACAATTTAACTGACCATTATTTGATCGAAATTTAGAAAAGGTGGCACGTACAGTTAATGCAGTAGAATGCAATGAATGACACTGGGGGTAAATGTCAATTTGCAAAAATAAAGAAGTCTTTTAAGAGACTACAGAAAACGCTTTTATTCACAAAGGAAACACTGGAAAACTGTCAGTATCTGGTATGGCCTCCGTTCCTTTGAATACAGGCCTGCACACGTCGACGCACAGAATTCACAAGTCGCCTGATGACGTCATTAGGGATGGCTTGTCATTCTTCAACGAGTGCCTGGATACACGTTTGCCGACTTGGTAGAGGTGGATTTCTCTGCTTTATCTGCCTGTCCAAATGATCCCACAAGTGTTCGATAGGTGATAAATCCGGTGATCTCGCTGGAAGTGTCTGATGACTCTGGCTGTGTGGGGGCGAGGAGGATTACTCTAGGATTTCTCAGGGGTATAAAAAGGAGCACCACAGGACGTAAAACGGTGTCGATGTAGCCTTAGGCATTCAAAGTACGGTCAAAGAAACAAGTTCTGTTGTATGGTCCCTGCACATTCTACCCCAATTATGACGCTACCGCCGCCGAATGGCACAACCTCCTGGACACAACACGGGGCTGTTCTCTCTCCTCTTCGACGATAAATGCGCACTCGGCCAAGCTCTGTGTAGCTGGAACCTGCTTTCATCTGAAAACAAAATTCTTTGCCAGTTCCTGTTCTGCCACCACTCTACCATTCTTGTTCACTGGTGACGGTTACGTCGGTCACGTCGGCTCAACATCATCCCGCGGAAGGGCCGGTGTGCTAGAATACCATGTTCACGAAGAAGTCTGGGCACTGTCCTTCTGCTGATAACACGGTGTAATGCTGTTGCTGCTGATGGCGTCATTGTGACGAAACGATTGCGTAGGTGAATCGTGTTCCACTTCTTGGCCGGTCCTGGGTACCTCCTGTCTGTACCATTCTTGTGTGCAGTCTGGTTATCGTAGTGCGGGTGCAGTTGAAGATAGGAGCAACGTGGGCGTGACGTGCGCCCAACTGCAACATACCAATCGCTCTCTCTCGTTCCTCTGTGGTAAATCTCGGCATGTCACTTGTTGTGTTCGTTACGACTGAGGTCTAATACCATTTTGCTCGAAAAACGTTTGACAAAGTCCATATTTGGTAAGAAACATGATTTTTTTTCTCAGTTATTATGAAGTTGCATTCTTGTGACATTGTTTAATAATAAAAATTCCATTTCAAAAGCTAATTTCAACTTTTTAAAACAAAAAATATATTGGTATAGTTTCTTTTGCCCCTGAGTTTATCATTTCATATTGAAGGCTAATTATTTACTCGTGAATTTATGTTCAAGAACTAATTCACTTATTCGCCAGACGTACATAGAGGTTGTTGGCCAAAACTAATATTTGCGTATTTACTAGTCTTTAAATGAAGTCAAGCCTACAATTAATATAATTCTTCACAAAAATAATTTTTTCTAGATTTTTCACAATCCTCAATCCTTCATATCAAATAAAGAAGTTGTTATCCATAAGAATTGTCTAGTATAATTACACCAACTTCTAAATGCCTAGGAAAAAGAATTTCGACAAAGCATTTGTTAAAATTAAAAACTGATGGCATAATCAACATCAACTGAAATAGATTCTTTACTGACAGCCACTGTGTTGTTTTTTCGTTTGATGAATGTATAGTAGAAACGAATTTGCAAAAAAATAAACACTGACGATGTCCTAAGGGTAATACGATTTTAAAATTCTCTTGTAATAAATGAATAACTTAGTTGCTCATAATTCATGTTATGTTTTAGTTTTAGCGATTAAAGAGTGGTTAATCATCAGTTTGAAAAAGCACATTTTTAAAACATTAAAATAAGATGGTGTAAAATAAGTTCTATTGGCATACCATTTCATCAGATTCTTCAATATGTAAAAAATGGCTCCATTTCCATTTATCTTTATATCATTATATCGTATATTAGTTCAACTAAAGCGTGGTGACGCATTCGATAAGGTATAATTGTTCAGATTTCTTAATTTGATTTGAATCCCTCAACATGGAAATAATGCGTTTAATCACAACTGTAAAACATCAGTTTGTTTATTTGGATAAATATATTCGTATTAAATTCCATCTTAGATATTGTCCACCAGTAGATATTGGTGTGAACTTATTCAGAGGACTGAGAAATTATTGACGCTTCTTGTTTAATATATTTTCATTTAGGGGGATTTTGAACCTCCAGATATGCAGCATGATTTTTAGCTAATTCAGTAGGGTATTCTTCTTATTTGTAATGAGCATTAACAGTTGTGCCGCAAACATGAGATTTACTGTACATCTGCATACCGAAAGTTTGTTCACTTACCACCGAATCGTAGTGCAAATATCATGTAATTTGGGTTTCGTTTCAACGTCAATAGAATAACTTCAGCAAAACCGACAATGGGTCACCTATTGCTAGGTGTGAAATAGCTATTCTTGAACTCATGTTGGGATTGTCTGGTCTCTCGTGCAAAAATTCAAATTTTGGCATATTGGTATAGACAGAAGGGATCACATTTTCGAAATTTCGATTTTGTTTAATGTCAAATAAAATGTTCCATATTGACTCTCTGAGATTAAAACCAACATAATCACATTAACTTTGTGCTAAGGAACAAATGTGACTAATATTTAAAGAAGTTGATAACTTATGTAGGAATTTTTGGAGAAAAAATAAAACTTAAGAGTTTTCGAAATTATGACCCCTGGTCACTTCAATGACCTGCCAAAACTGTTACGGGCAATTGTGGGGTACGAAAAACATTTGCCTTAAAGAAGAATGGTTTTGCGTATGTGTATTTCAAATTTTTATTCGTTTCTTTTTCGCAACGCTAAGATACCTCAAAAGCAACTTAGATTACATGATATTTGCACTAGTTTTTTCAGGTTTGTGAACAAACTTTTGCCATGCAGCTGTAATTATTTGTTGCAGGAATGGTCGCCATATGTCGAGTGTTATCAGAGCTGTCAAAAATAGGAAAATAAAGGTAAAAGCCAAATCGCCTTACCAAAGTTTTCAAGACATTGTTTTCTCAATGTTATCATACTTTTTAGATATATCAAATGTTGTCAATTCTTAAATTATTATTTGCAATTGAGATATAGGCATATGACTACTGAATTCATATAGACATGCATCAAATGTCAAATCAAGCCACAGAGAGTACAAGTGTATAATATAGAATATCTCATAGTTTAATCAAGTAAGATATAATGTGGATGTTATTCTGTAATAAGTTCATTATTGCCAGTGTTTCAGTGAGTGTTTTCAAGACTTCACTAACCCTGAGATCGGAAACTTACTACGGTAGCTTCATTTATTAGCGCTTGTCACATACGATGTGTTTGTCTTAGTGTTTAGATTTTGCAGTTTAGACCAGTGTGAAATTATTTCTGTATATACTTTCCTGTTTTTATTTCGTTTCAGAATATAATATTATATACAATCCGACTAGAGATGTACATAAGTACATGTTTCAAGAGAGCTGCAAAAAACATTTGCCTGTCAGTTGATATCAATGTTGAACTCTCAACATCTTTTAAACTGAAAACAAGGATGACAAGTGTTGAACTGAGGTTATTTCTTTTTTTTTGGGATCTATTCTCATATTTGCTCGCTATGAAAAAGATTATTGTGATTCACTTATAAAGCCATAACAAAATCTTGTTATTCCCTTAGTTGTTGCTGAAGTAATATCTTCCAACATTAACCTGTTTCTACTTCTATTTAAACAAATTCTTCTAGCTGCCAAAAATTTGCAACTTAAACTTGTTTTTAAAAGCAGTAAATACATTAAACTTGATAAGCGTTCTTGTTGTCACAAAAGGCCTGTGCCATGAATGAGTCGCCATAAATCTTCCGTCAAGATCACCTGTCTGTGCAGTGCACTGTCGAATTAATTCTCAATACTAACTAAAACGACAGACTTTGCAAATAATTACAGGTTGCAGGTTGTACAACTACTGCTTGCATCCAATCAACCAACTTTTACTTTAGCCCGGAAAGTACTCGAGGTTATTTAGTAAGATATCACTTGCGCCATCTGTGATGAGAGATTACAACAGAGGTTAACATAGTTTAATATGACTTGAGCTCCCTGTGATGAGATATTATAACAGAGGTTAAAACAGTATGATATAACTTAAGGTACCCTGTGATGAGAGAATCACAACAGAGAGTAATGTTGTATGATATGAATTGAAACAGAAGTTAACGTAGTTAGACATGATTTGAGCTTCCCTTGTGCTGAGAGAATTAGGGCACAGGTTAACATAGTAAGACATGCCTTTAGGTCCCCCTACAATGTGAGAAAGTATGTTTTACATAATTTGTTAAAACGTGTTATGATCAGAAATTAAACATGATCAAAAAGTTCAAATATTTACATCCTGTCGAAAGATATATTCCTCAGAAATGGGGTGTTTTATCCTTTGAAGTTGAATGACATGAAAAAATTCCTTTCATCTAAGTATATATTTCCGCAAGGAATTATAATCTATTTTTTATATAGCAGTTCAGGCGGAAATTGGTAACGAAATGAAAGTTGTTTACGTAGTTGCTCGTTGATGGCAACTTTTATAGTAATAATGTCAAACTAATTTATATTTTAGCTCGAGATTCCAAAAAAAGTCTTTTAACATGGCCTAGATTGATTCTATTTCGAAAAAATGACTTCCTGAAAAAAAAAAGAATCTAGAAAATAAATTTAATCTTTTGACTATCTTTTCTGAATATTTTATCATCATCATTATTTATGTTCATAGTTATTGTTTCTTTCAATAAACATTTCCCTATAATAATGAGTTATTCATTAGAAATGTTTAGAACATCAGCTGGCCATGTCAAATAAGGTTTTGAATAAAATATTACTGAAAATACTTAGATATGTTTTTCTTAGTGGAAAATTTATCTTTCAAAGGTGATTGATACATTCTATTTTTATAATGGTATAGTTTAAAAGGCTCAATAATCCTTTTAAAACATTCAAATCATAATGTCATTTTATCAATAAAAAAGAGAATACCCCCACTTCTCATGACTACAGGGATATAAGAAGCTTCAAATATTGCACTATGTGAAGATTCATTCACAATACATTGCTCTTACCCACATCAGGTTATATCTGGATATATGCTTAATTGATGACCCCTGTTCAGAGTGAGGCTAGCATTCATAATGGGAGATGTGCCTTGATAAAAGAAACTTCCACATTATCTCACTGTTTCACTCACCACTAAAAACTGAAAACAGTGAAAATGAGGAATAGATTTAAGTACCATGGTTGCTATGTGCATCGCTTTTTGTGACGCTAGTATGTAAACGACTGATCCCCGCCTATTGCAAATACTGCAAGAAGCTATAATGTAAGGGGAAAGGTAAATGAGAGTTACTTGCCCCTACTGATACCGAATGCTTTTTCCGTACGCACAGTGATTGGTTAGCTGTGTTTACGTAAGAACGTGCGCTAAAAAGAGAATACCCCCACTTCTCATGACTACAGGGATATAAGAAGCTTAAAATATTGCACTTAGTTAAGATTCATTCACAATACATTGGTGTTACCCACATCAGGATATATCTGGATATATGCTTAATTGATGACCCCTGTTCAGAGTGAGGCTAGCATTCATAATGGGAGATATGAGAGATAGAGAGAGATAATGTTTATTAAAGTGTCACGCACTTTTACAACAAAAAGCAATACAGACATATCATACAAGAGATATTAAAAAGCACCCGGCCATATGGCTTAGGAGATACTAAAATCATTGAATATCACAGCAGTACAATAATATAAGAGAATATATTAAAACAAATAAGACTTACAAGCCAATTATATATGTCTTGATAAAAGAAACTTCCACATTAACTCACTGTTTCACTCACCACTAAAAACTGAAAACAGTGAAAATGAGGAAAAGTTTTACGTACCATGGTTACTATGTGCATCGTTTTTTGTGAAGCTAGTATGTAAACGACTGATCCGCGCCTATTGTAAATAGCGCAAGAAGCTATAATGTAAAAGGGGAAAGGTAAAAAGATGTCATTGTGACCTTGGATTGAATTGAATCTATTCCATTAATAGTAATATCAGTAACATATCCCCTGGATGCAGAGTACCATATACTTTGTGTTAGAAATTCCGGCTGACCTGAATACGTACCACATACTCTATTGGTCTTTTATGTAATGTTATTACACCTAGTAAAGATATCACTGTTTATTAAATCTACACTTTTATTTCAAATTGTGTAATAACACTACATGTTGCCCGAACGAGGTAACAATGGTTGGACTCGCATAGCTGCAATATATTCTACTCCAGTCGTTTGATATTGGGTGAAACTTCTGCAGAATACAGTTTGCATCATTTTCCCAGTTACAAGAAAATCATACCAATAAATTTGAGTTTTTGTATTCAGTTAAGAATTGACTTCAACATTTATTAAGTTCATGGAGGTATAAACTTAAAAACCGATGTGCATACTGTGTGAATCCGCGTAGCGGATTTACGCCGAGTTTGCACATCGGTTTTTAAGTATATACCTTCATGAACTTAATAAATGTTGAAGTCAATTCTTATAAATAAATATATACATACTAGTTGTATAAAACATTTTATTGCTCTAAATATACATATTTGCACCAAATAGAGCTGCAGTATATACGCGAATGAATTCAACGCTCAACAGCATGAAAGAGATAAAATGTCAATCAAAACGTCATCGGATCCCTAGCCCCGCCTACAAAACGTTCATGAGCCAATGAAATTCTACAACGCACGTGGCCATGAACTTACTAGTTCTCACACTTGTAAACACAAATCGCGAACGTAGAACTCGGAGAGGAAACCAGCCGCATTTACCCTCGTAGATGCCATATACTGGTGGTGTTATGATCTCGGGATAACTGAATCTGATTAAACAGCACACAGTTCTTAAACTTGTTGAGGAGCCAAGCTTAACTCTGTTCATGAACTTAACGACATTACTTTGCCAACCTCCGTGCAACGGCCGCGAGAGCATTGAACAATGTACAATCAAGTAAAATTAATTTAAAAGATTATGATAAAAAGAATTTCATTGCACTTTAAAAAGGGAGCATCAAAAGTCTATAACCCGGGTGGGTGGGTGGTCGCTGTCTCGCCGGCCGGTGAGGGACTAACCACAGAGCTGGTCGGGTCTTCCACACCCGAGCGCACGTGCAGGGAGTCCTCGGGTATTTCCGCCAGATCCCGAATGTTGCCGAGTTAAACATAAAATAATAGATCATTTTCCATCTTAACTCTTTTTTCATTCGCATGCACATAGAACACGACAATGTTGGGGGTACATGTCAATTTAATTGACGAAATAACACTTACATTTTAAAAATACACCTCCAAACCGCCAACATTGTAGAATTATGAATTGACACTTGCTGCCACAACCAATGCACGTGCAAACTTTGTATGGGTTTCTGGTTTTAAGAAGACATAACGCTCATATGCGTTTAATTTCCAATCGCCGTGGTATTTGATCAACACACTAGGCATGCCGATAGATAAGGCAAAAGAGCAGCCGCCCCGTCTGAAGGAGTGACCGCTGAACTGGGAAGGAGGATAGCCGCACTGACTTAGGTTTTCACGTAGTGACGTCACAAATGACAAGTGGGTCAGAGTTGAGACGCGTCCGTGAGCCCAGAAGGAGAAAAGATGGTTTTCTGTCGGAATTCCAGTCTGTAAACTATGTAAAGCAGTTAAAGCTGATACAGGGCAGAGTGGGAAGCTGGCATCGAGCATAGAGGAATCTGTAATACTCTCTGACCAAATTGAATAGTTTTACTATGGCGTATTGTTAGTAACACTTTGTCACTCTGCCAGTCGACGTCACGAATACATATATGTTTGGCTGGATTGAAAGGGACCTTACCATCAGACAGTAGAGTAGATTTTCTCACGAAAGTGAAAAAGGCCACAACACAAGCTGCCCAAAACGCCGTGTCGAAAGGGAGTGAGAAATCAAGGTTCTTTCTTATAGCAAGAAGTATTTCTGGTGTGATGGGGAGTTTTTGTGAGGGTGGTTTACCTTTCAGTCGAAGAATACCTTTCTTTACATTAGCTAGGGTCCAGTCGCACAGTGGGTTGGCGAGTCCTGCTTCTAGCTGGATTAGACGAATGATGTTCAGGTAGTTGGGGATACTGTTAGCGTTAAGCGACCGTGCGAGGAACGCTGCATAACGTAAAACAGTCGAGGATAGAGCAGGAACCGGGGTTAGACCGTAGTGGAGGCAAAAACGCAGGTATGTCTTCAACATCGAGGAGTAGGTTTTCTTGGTGTTTAAAGCATATGCTGATTGCTCATATTCCTTGATTTCTGCGTCTAGACGTTGTAAGTCTGCTGCCATCGGTCCTGTAAGTAAAGCAAGGAATCAATAGTCATATGATGAATAATAGAATCTTTAGTGAAAGTTTGAAGCCATTCTCTGTTCCTGAGCAAGTGCAATCTTGAGAGGTTGTCAGCAATTATATTCTTATTTCCTGGTATATGCCTGGCAGTCAGCTTGAAATCGTGTCTTACAGATAGCCAAAATAGTTCTCTAATGAAGTACATAAGGACAGGGTTCCTTGATGTTCCTTTATTGATACAAAACATAGTCACAGAGTTGTCTGTGTAAGCAACCACATGTCGACCTGATAACATTGCGCCCCACCTCTTTAGTGCCACATATATAGCTGCCATGTCTCTGCTCCAGTTGACATAGAACCAGTCGTCGCCAAAGTGTCCGCCGCCGCCATCGCCGCACGCATCAGTCGCTAATTCCTGGTAGGGTACAACTTCACCTTTTAGGGCAAAAGTAGTTCCATTAAACGATTTGCAGAAATTACACCACCAATTGATATCCGCTTTTGCCTCTGCATTGAAAGTAATATAATGATGTTTACGTTTCACAGAATTACACAGATCAATTAGGCGTCTTAGGAATGTTCGTCCGCCATGTACGGCACGGCATGCCCAATTCAGTTTACCAATTAGCTTTTGGAAATGGAGTTTCTTAGCCTTTTTCAGAGTCGCAAAGTGATGTAAACAACTTGTCAATTCAGAGAGTTTATCCTGTGGAAGTGTCAGAGTTCCTGTCACACTGTCGATATCTATGCCTAAAAATGTCATTTTCTGAGACGGAGGAACAAATTTTGAGTAATTAATCTCGAAACCAAACCTTTCTATAAGATTGGTAAGGCAGTCGAGAGCAGCCTGGCACTGTACTTTATTTATACTTATTATGGCAAAGTCGTCCAAATACACTATGACGCCGTCAAAGCCTTTTCGTTTCATCATCCTCGTAATACTGGAAGAGATGCGTTGAAATATTTCTGGACTTCTTGCAGAACCAAAAGGAAGTCTTGTATCAAACATATAGGTGTGATTTGTTTCACCACTGAATTTCCACTTTAAACCTAGTGCCTCGTAGCAGTCCGGATGAACTGGGACACTTCTATAAGCATTCCTGAGATCCACTTTTGCCATAAAACCATTTGGCGTTAGCATTTGCATAGCTTTATCAATACTATCGTAGCCAATAGAATTCTTAGTCACGTGATCGTTAACAGCCAGTCCGTGAGGGCGACTACAGTCGTGAATTACGCGTACGTCTTTTTCACCTTTTGGGACTGCCGCTAGACTACTTACAATAGTTGGTTTAGTATTAATTATCACATACCGCCCTTGATAAAGTTCGTTCTTAATTTTCTCTTCGACTTTGATATGATTATTGCTTCCAACAGAGGTTGAGTTCTCACACATCACATTCTCTAAGACAGCATTTTTATCTGTAATTCTAAACCCATTTATTAACCCGTCTAGAATACAATCTTTATCTTGATCGTCTGCTAATTCCTGTTTCCACACATGAAGACGCTCGGTCAGAGGGTTCGGATAAAGACTTACATATGACGTGGCTGGTTGTGGCTGTAGGAGTTTCCCGCTGCTTGGTGTGCTGGACCCGGTGCTCCCGAGGCTGGGGCTGATGCTCGTGGGTCAGGGTGTCTCCACTGAGGGTGGGGACCGCGACACTGGATACACACGTGCGAGTATTTACACCGTGGAAATCTGCAACCGCTCTGATTTTGAAAATTCAAACATACAGTGTCACTATAATTAGTATTCCGATTCTGAATAAGCGTCCTTGGTGGTCGTTTACCATTATCCCTCTTATCCAAATAGTAAAAGACTGAGTGAAAATCTATATCACACCATCGACTTTGCTTGTGTGCCTGCGATTTCCTATGCATGTAGTCGAACATCATAACTGAGGAGACCGTATGACTCTGTAGGTAGTCACCAACACACGCTGTATACTCTAAGTACTCTATCAATCCCTGTGAATGAAGTTTGCCATCCTTTATAAGTTTAGCCAAGATTCTAGCATTAGAAGAAATCCACTGAGGCATTGAAATCTCTTCGGGTTTAAGTTTCGAATTTCCTTTCCTTAAAATGAACTGAGATCCCTCTGACAGACTTAAAGTTTCTTCGCTTTCATAATGAACAGTTTTTGGTCTAGTCACAAAGTCTGTTATGAATAATGGCTTCTCACCTGACGTGCGTGTACCCTGACAAGATGACGCTGGCGCTTGTTCCGTGTGTATCAAATCCGTAAACGGTGTAGAGCCGAGGGCATCTAGCAGCGAGTTCAGCTCCGTGTTGGCGGCTAGCGACCGGGTTGTAGCATGGTCAGCACTACCGTCGGCAACTGGTTTCGTTAGGTTTTCTTGTCTAACTTCATCCACGAGTTTTTCTATCAATTTCCTCTGTGCCATTTTAAGACCAAGGGATGAAATATCGGTTGAGGTTAAGTCGCCCAGTTGTTGTGGCGATTCGAACTCTTCATAATGCAATATATCTATCGTTTTCTCAGTACAACCTTTCATTTCAAGCCACTGTGTAAAACTCTCCGCCATGGTTGCGCTGCATGTAGTCAAACGACTCGCTGTCTCGCCGGCCGGTGAGGGACTAACCACAGAGCTGGTCGGGTCTTCCACACCCGAGCGCACGTGCAGGGAGTCCTCGGGTATTTCCGCCAGATCCCGAATGTTGCCGAGTTAAACATAAAATAATAGATCATTTTCCATCTGACATTTGCCTTCTGTGGGGTGGAACACGATCGGTTGTAATTTCTGATAGAGCTCTCTTGTTGATGTGACGTCACGAAATTAAGTTTATGGAGGTATGAACTGAACTTCTATTACCGTGTTCAGCGAATCAGATTGACGCAAAGCAAATGATATCTGACTTCAATGGGAAAATACATGTAATACTCCATGTGTACCCTGTATGTGTGGGTCTATTACCAATCTCAACTACACAGCTTTTACAAAATAATAATAATATTTGTATGAAACTTTCGTTATTTAATTTCTTATCATATGGAGCAAAAGGTCGTAAACAGATAAATTACTGCATTTAGGAGCCAGGGGTGTTTGTCTGTTCTTTAAATGTTTGAACATTAATTCGTCGAAAACCAACACATATAGTTGTGGATGAGCGGAAATATTGTGTATATTACAGCGGCGTAAGAAATTACAACAAAAGAGAATGAAGTTCATCAAAGTTACCATATCCGTCATAAATTATTCAAGTTTATTATTTTTGGAATGTAACATATTTGAAGTTACTATTTCCTTAATTACCAGTCAAGAGTAAAGAACACATCAAATAGTGACAGCACTTAGATATTGATCAATTCATAAAGTAAACTACCGGGCAAAAGAAAGGTTACACTTCTTTTTTTTCCCTGAAAACATCAAGAGGGCTGGTACGGGTTTGATTCTAAGCAGGAAATGGTATTATTACTGCATCGTTTCCTCTGCACGAACTCATCACATCGAACGCAGCCGTTGAAATTGTGCATTCACAAACAGGTGCAAAACGTGTTTTTGGGGAATGATTTGTGATGCGCGTGCAGCAATGTTGAATAAATACCCTTGTTGGAAAGAGCAGACATTCAATAACATAAATAACACCAAAAGTAAGCCAAGACTTACGCAAGCGCAACGTGACCAACGCGATCGGTATGTCCACTATGGGGGCTTCCAAGACCCTTCAACTGCAGCTTAATCACCATCAGAAGGTCGTTCCTAGGCTACCAGCAGACAGGCCAGACAACGATCGGGAAGACCGAGGGTAACAACTGCGGTCGACGATCACTACATCAGGCAGATTCACCTCCAAAACCGAAACGGCGACATCAACAGCGGCGTTCGTTGGTTCAAGAATAAAGATACTAAGAATTAATTCGTATAAACCTGTTTTCTTCTTAACGCCCAGTGCTGCTGTTTGCCATACATAGAAATTCATATGATATTCTTTGACTTATAATAACAAAGCATTTTTTGTAGCCAATAAAAGGGAAATTCAATCTATTGCCAGAGCCTCTAACGTAAATGACTTTCTTTAACAACTTTTTTGAAAGTTTTATTTACGACTAACAACTCATACACACCCCCCCCCCCCCCCCCCCCCCCCCCCCCCCCCCACACACACTGTAGCATTACTCAGACACTATATAGCACTACACGTATTAGACCTTTGCTTTGAATGTGATCCTAAATCATTTTTATGATTGACAACATATATTGTACAAATAACTAATTTTGCATAATGACATTCAAATCATGAGCTGTGCTCACTTTTGCCTTGTCGCCTCGGTACAAGACCACGGGGCAATAATTATCGAATTAAGTCCTTAAGGTGGGGCGATATGGGGTTTCAAGAGTATTTCACTTATATCGCGGCTGCTAGTTTTATTGCCGGTAGAAAGCCCGCAACACCATTGTGGCTATTCATTGCAGTGAAACCTGCGAGCATCGGCTGGAACTAGCGAACCCTAGTCCTTTAGGATAATACAGTATTCATTGACTGTAGTACAGTTATATAAGAAAATAATTGATAAGAAAATAATAAATTGGTGAGTTTTGGAATGCGTAGTTAAAACGGCTGAACATGTTTCAAAATAAATCCTATCTTAAATTTGTTGAAAGGACGCCACAACTTGGATTATACGGTTAAAATAGTTTAACCTCTTTTCTTGATGAGGAAAGTAAGAATTTTGAAACATTGATTAACAAATTGTATTGTTGTTTTTATCATATCATTCTATTAATATATTGTCTTTGATTTTAAGTGGAAAAGAACGGTATTCAAATATTACTGTAATAGCCTGATGCCAATCCGTAATCAATCAAATCTGAATTGGCAAAAGTTACATAAAAAATTACTTATTATGAATGTTGTTTAAGTAAAGTGGATAAACTCGAGGTTCACGTCAAACGCCTACACTAAGGATTTAGTTTGTGGACAAAAGTAAATTGTTATTTGACTCTCAGGTACAAACTTTAGTCATGGACTCTTTTGCAATTGTAATGGAAAGAAAATGCCTCATTTGAACCATTTTCTAACTGATGTTTAGAAATCACCAAACTCTTTTATTCGCACGATTATTGCTTTGAAAATGCATGCGTATGGTATCTTTAACATTAGTTTTTAATTATGATAGGCTTTGATTCTGTTTGTACTGATTGATAAAACACCATGTAACCATTGCATCATAAGTCATAATTTACCTCAAAATACTACATGAGTATAGCAAATATGTAGATATGAAATAGATCATTCCATCAACGTGCTGTCTAAATTGTCTGGTTTGTCGCAGTTTTGACTATAACCACACAACCTAAAGCATATTCCGAGTTTCTGAAATATTCGCAAAAACTGAGGGAGTAGTAATTGTACACTCAATCTGAAACAGCAAAGTTTGCTCCAGTCAAGGGCAATAACTTTAGAAAATTTCATCAAAACTAGATATGCGCATTATAGATATACCTAAAGCATGTTCCAAGTTTCAGAAAGTTTGCGGAAAGTTCTAGATTGAGCAGATTTTGGGAGATAACAATTTCTTTTTTGTTAAAATCTCGACGTTTTTGAGTATTTGCTAATAATCTTCAGTCGGAATAGTATTGTCACAAGTGCTGTTTTCCTGTAAAATAGGTGGCTCTGCAAAGCGATATGTTTATAACTAAAGGGAGGTAATCGTTAAGTGCCTTCATTCACGTAACGTAGACATTTCCTGTATTACGTGGATAATTTAAATGATTGATAATGTTGATCTGAGACAATGAAATGAGATTTGCATTAACTGTGTTAATTGTTCCAACGACCTGATATCTGCTAATTTTCCTCCAGAAAGTTACCCTTGTCGTACTGTTTCTTGTTCTATAAAAAAAACGATTCAATGTCCAGTAGCTTGTGCTGTTATGAGGGGGTACACGGCTAAAGTTCCTTGTTTAAACTGTTAACGGCAAATTTGATGCGAATCCCAAAAATAAACGTCCCTAACATTTCTTACTATTCAGCTCCGATAACAGTTGATAGGTCGTCATCCCATCATTCAACTCGTTACATATGTAAAGACACGGACATTGAAACTTGCAGTAGCTGCTATATATTTTCACTTGTTGAAGGCTTAAGTAGAACTGACATAATCACCTTTACTCAACGGCATTCATATTCAGTAGATAACCTTACAGTTAGACACTCTTCATTGGGAGAAATAATTTTGAGGCCATTTATATTGAAAACTGTCAATACATACATAAATCATTCTCACGAAAAGACATCAATGCAATGTTATTTATGAAACTGATAATCTTCTGAATCTGATAAATATGCCCTTAATGCAATTAGCAAATGTAACTTATCAAAAATTATGGAAGTACTAAAACAAGGAACCTCTTCTTGTCAAGTAATCATTTTGTCATATAGAGATTAACACGCAAATTAACTTTATTTTCTTAATGGCAGATATTAGTAAAACAACTGGCTATTTACTTTCTACTGTCTAATAAATACTGGATAAATAGCTGACTATTATTTAAACTGAATAAATCTACCAGCTTCACTTCATAGTTCAGTAATAGTGCCAATTACTGTCGACACATTTTTCAATTTAGCAGAGAGCATAATACATTAACATTTAAAACATCAACTTTCCTCTTATCAATCCCCTTTATATATATATATATATGAGAGAATGTTCCAAACTATGTTGTCGTTGTTAGTGTCAGTGATCAGTCAGAGAGCAAATTCAAGAGGAAATATTTAGTTTCAGCTTTCAGTCTTTTCTTGTAAACAAGTCGAAATGCGACGCATCCAGTCATCATTAAAATGATATCTACAGCAAGTGTCGTCTGAAGTATTCCATTTTTTCAAATATATATATATAATTATGTCATCAGTAACAGGTCAGATTATCTTTATAGTATTGTCTGTCTAATTGTATTATGACCAGTCAGTAAATCATGTGAAATGTTATATAATGTTTTATTCATTTTAATTATGAAAATAAAGTATCGCCTCAGTTTTTACCTCAGTTTTGTGATTTCTGCCAGCAACAATGGCCATGTAGGATGTTTTAATACAAAATACAAACGAGTCGCGAAATAATCATGACCAGTCAGTACATCATATGACATGATACATATAAAGAAAGTTTTATTCATTGAAATTATGAAAAATTGATTTCAGTATCCACCTCGGTTGTTTGGTCCCTGCCAGCAAATTCTATCCTAATGTATAACGACATTGATGATATATACAGGCTTTCTGTCGCCAATAATCAATAACACTTTCAATTCATGAGCTGGTATGAGGGGACCAATGAACTTAATAACTTCTCTACTTTGATGGCAGAAATATGACAAATGGTTGTTGAATACGAAAAGAATTTAGAGTATCAACATGTAACATGATTTAAATATCTCCGTGTGTAAACTTCCATGTTGATTGAATCATAATTATCATTAGATACTCTTAAAAAATATATTTTGACTTTTTATGGGTATTATTTGATCTTGACCATTAGGTGATATCTATATGTATTCATTGAAATTACTTTTCAGCAAAGTTTCACTTAAAATTGTCAATCTATATTTATTAACACTGTTTTGACCTGATTTCAGTGGTAATGGAGATACACATTGCATAATGTAACTAGAGCTAGATAAACAAGTTTGTGTAAAACCAGTTTTTACAGGTCATGTTGTATCACTACAGCGCTGTTTCATGCGAGCTGCAAGTGTCAAGTGATAGCTTATTTTCTATTCTGGCCACTTTTGTTACGTGTGCGTTCAATTGTAAGCCCAAGCGCACACGTAACAAAAGTGGCCAGATTATTTCTTTCTTTAACTATATAAAACTGTTCATTGTTTGGCTAATTAGTTGTTGATACACAGGAGGTCTGATGTAATGGGTAGACAGTTGGCATTGGGTTACTTATCAAAATTGTTTTTGTTAACACAATCTCTAAATAGTCGTATATTTCTTACAGTCCAGTAACATAATCAAAAGGTGCACAGTAAAGATGGTTCGTCATGACCTGAAATCAATCCCCGCACACATCTACCCTAGACACCCGGACCCTGGGTACACGGATATAGAAACTTACAGTCACGTTTGTTATTGATATTCATTAGTTCAAGAGTTCAATAGGACTGGATTACATCAAGTTCAAAGCATTTAAATCCAAGTGCATTCATTCACAAAACAGTTACTTAATCATATACAGATTAGAAATCATGTTACTAGAAAGTATATATTTGAAAAAACATTTGATCAAAATCAATTAAAAGATCTATCATTGGTTTACTTTACAGTATACTAAGTTCATTTCATGAACAGATTTTTACTTTTTACAAAGAAAACTTGGTCAGAGATAACAGATTATCATCTTAATATCATTGGCAAAATTAACTTCTTTCAGTGGTTAATGATGTATGAAAAACATGATGATTGTTTATCCCTTTTGGGGAAAGAGCATAAGACAACGTTGTTTCCTGTAACAACATTAAATCTTGTTTATTTTCATTAAAATACAGAAGAAGAAGAAGAAGAAGAAGAAGAAGAAGAAATATATTTTATTAACGTGTCACATGCTGAAAGTTACATTAAAGTACCAATGAAGGTATAAAATCAAATAATATCACAATGTTTTAAAACAGCATCCGGCCGTATGGCCTACGAGACACAGAATCACAATAAATCTATAAAAGAATACAAAAGGGCATACACACAAGTACACCATCACAGCCACACACACACATGCACACACACACACACACACACCCACACACACACATACACACGCATCCGCAACAACACATATATTAAATATTAAATTAAAACATGATACATTTCCAGTTAAATGGTTGAAATATTTCTGCGTCTAAACATAGTGAAGACGAGGGCGGCAAGGGGCTTAATAAACTGCTTATTGTTAAGCAAGTAAATCATCTTATCTAATGGAGGCATGTATTGGAAAAGAGGGTGAGCATTGGATATATCCTTCCAAAGATTATATCTAAGATCTGAATAATAATCACAGTTAATTAGAAAATGCAACTCATCCTCAACAGCATTACTATTACAACGTGTACAAATCCTTTCATGAAGAGGAGTCTTAGGTCTAGCAAATCTACCAACCTCTACCTCAAGTGGCAAAGTACCACATCTAAGTTTACTTAAAATACTTCTATGACCCCTAGGCATAATAACTTCGACATGGTGTTCAACCTGCAACAAATCTTTAAAAAGACGATAAATACGTAATTTATTCCCATTTTCCTGACCGTTATTGTTCCAGAGCCCAGAAAACCAATCTAAACTGTCAGACGGTTTAAGATGCTCTTTAGCTACAAAAAAATGATCATGAGACATATTAAAAACATCAATTACAGGTAAATTATAACTGACTAACAATTTATAAACTCCATTATACCAAGATAGTCTCCAATGACCTGACCATCTTCTCATAATACTTGGTATTCGATAAGACTCGAGTGCATGTAATTTTCGCCAAAAACGAAGAACCTCTATTTTTTGCTTAGTATACTGAGAGACCCAGCCCATATCGCCACGAACTTCTAAATTAGGGGTTTTGCTACCAACTGCCAAAAAGAACCTAGCTGCACGATGTCGAACTGCATTGATGCAACTATATTGCCGTGTTCCCCAGACAGCGGCCCCATACGAGAGAATGGGTTGAACAAGATTATCATATAACTTATTGTAAACTTTATAATCCATACCACCAACTGCCTTGAACTTACAAAATATGGTTTAAACATATTTTATTCATTGTAATGAACATGGATTGACAAACAAGCTGGAAGCTTATATAAATGCCGCTCCAATACAAAATTATATCTTAAAACCATCAAACATGTAATACAAAATTATGACAAACCGATATGATGTACAGTTGCAACACAATTTAGTTAAGATATTCAATATTGCAAAGGCAAGTTCTTCACGCTAATTTAGAGATAAAATATTTCAACTCATTTCTTATCAAATCTACAAGAATTGGTGATAAAAAGGTAAACAGATTGTTGAATAGCGGAGTTGTCAACATCAGATAACTCTTTATTTCCGTATAAAATTGTTTTTAAACTGTAACCATTGTTGTAGAATAACGCTTTATTTCTTAGCAATGAGTAATTTGGACATATGAGTAAATAATGTGATGTATCTTCGTGTTCTGCGCCGCATGAACATGACGGGTCATTTGAAATGTGTCTCTCAAATTTATGAAAATTTAAATCGCTACATCCTAAACGAAGTCTGCAATGAGAAATTTGACAAAATCGATTTCCGTTATTCAGATCAAATCCAAATGAATTTCCTAACCTAGGGGTAATTTTCTCAGTAAACATTTTTTGGGATTCTAACACTTTTATGTCATTTGGTAAAGCATTCCAAAGATCAATTGTACTTGGAAGGAATGATTTTGAATAAGTAGATGTTTTAATTTGCATATTTTGTATATTTGGCGAGTTTCTTAAACCGAAAGGATTTCCTGCCGATACACTATCTGGAAGTAGGTCACATAAATAATTTGGTGCTTTACCGTTTACCATTTTATAAAAAAGGGTTAATTTTTGTACACGTCTTCTATTATTTAGAGGTATGAAATTAGTTTCTGCATACAGTTTATAATGACTTGTGCCCCTTGTCGCCCAACATATAGTTCTAAGTGCGTCTAATTGTAATTTTTCTAAATTGGCTTTTTGGGTTGCCGTACAGTTATTCCAAATATGACTACAATAGTCAAAAATAGGTAAAATGAAAGACTGATACATGGTCTGTAGTGACCTACGCGATAGGTGGTATTTTAAACTCCTTAAGCAGTTTATCATAGGAGTGACTTTATCTACAATATTGTTGACTTGAGCAGCCCAGCTAGCATCTTCTTACAATATAAGACCTAAATGTTTATGTTCACCAACTTCAGCAATAGGAATACCTTGCATGTTTAAGTGAGGCTTAGAGCTGGCCACCCTCTTTCTACTAAACTGAATTGTTTCCGTTTTTTGAGGGTTGAATTTTACTTGCCATTTATTCGCCCACATAGAAATTTTTTGTAAATCATCGTTAAGTTTGTTTGCTGATAAAACCGGATCTTCTATTATTACATACAATGACGTGTCGTCAGCAAAAAGGCGTATGTTACAATCAATATCTTCAACAAGGTCATTGATATATATCAAGAATAACAAGGGTCCTAAAACCGATCCTTGAGGGACACCTGCCATTACAGATTTAAATTTTGAGTTATATCCATTTATAACTACTTTTTGGGTTCTGTCAGTCAGATAACTTTCGAGCCATTCTAATAATTTTCCTCCTATGCCAAACGATTTTAATTTGTATAAAAGCCCTTTATGCCACACTTTATCAAAAGCCTTACTTATATCACAAAACACTGCTCTGACTTCTTTACCCCTATCTAAAGCATTTGCAATGAAAATATATAAATCTAATAACTGGTATGTAGTAGAATCGCCTGGAATAAACCCTGATTGCATTGTGCTAATAATATTATTGTCTCTGAAATAGTTAAATACACATTTTTGAACACACTTTTCGAAAACTTTGGATACGCAACTTGTAAGAGCAACAGGCCTATAATTTCGGCATTCACTTACTGAACCTTTCTTATGTAGGGGGATTACTGACGCTTTTTTCCACATTTTTGGGAATACAGCTACCTGAAGCGATGTATTAAAGATCTCAGTAAGAGGCAATGATAATTTTCTAGCGGTTTGTTTTAGAAAGAAATTTCCAATTTCATCAGGGCCAGTGGCTTTTCGGGTATTTAATGAGAGCAGTATGTCTTGGACGTCACCCTGTGTCAATTCGATACAATCTAATCTACTTTCAGCTGACATATTTGGGGGAGGGAGGGGGCGTTCTTACAAAATATTACACTTAAAGCTCTATTAGCAGACTTAGCTATTTCCTTAACAGTAAAATCCAAATCAAGATTCTCATGCAGCCACAGACCCAAATATTTATATGCACAACTATAAGAAACAACCTCACTACGTAATGAAAATACGAACTCTGAACGTTTAACAGAACAAGGACGGTAATGAACAACTTTAGTCTTGTTAATATTAACTATGATCCGCCAACGTGAACACCATTCAGCAACACAATCTAGCATACGCTGTAAAGACTGTTCATCAGGTCCAATCAAAGCAACATCATCAGCATAAAACAATGAGCTTAACATATGTCCATCAATGTTAATACCACAATTTAAGTTATCTATTTCGCTAGCAAGGTCATTAATATAAACTGAAAAAAGTGTCGGTGACAAAACACACCCTTGACGAACACCAGAGTTCACTTCAAACACATCAGTGAAGCTATCATTAATACGGACTCGTGATGATGTGCCTTCATACATCGACTGGACTGCATGGAGAAACTTACCATTAATGCCAAGCTTCATCAACTTGTACCATGAACAATTCCTATTAACCTTATCAAAGGCCTTCATTGCGTCAATAAAACATACAAATGTAGATTGCTTAGATAATTTTCTATTATTAACAATTGAAAACAAACTGTATAAATGTTCATGTGTACTTCTTGAAGAGTGGAAGCCATTTTGAACTTCAGCTAATAAACCGTTAGCTTCCAACCAATTACTAAGGCGAATATTTAAAATGTCTGAATAAATCTTACATGGCACACACAGCATCGAAATGCCTCTATAGCCAAGTGGGTCACATGCATCAGAGTCCAATTTCTTGATTGGGTAGATAATACTTTTTTGCCAAAGTTCAGGGCACACGCCGTTTTCAAAACAAAATGTCATAAGTTTAGACAGAAGTTTTATACATGTATTGTTTTTAAGAGACTCAGCAGGCAGCAAGTCCACGCCGGCAGACTTGCCACGCTTGGCACGTGAGACCGCACGCTCGACTTCCTGGAAAGTGATTGGCGAATTTAGGTCAGTAGTGTCACATGTCACGTGACCATTGTTGATTTCATTCCGGATGTTTTGGTAGTGAATGTCATCGTGATCTGGCGGCGATGAGTCTGTTAAAAGAGAAGAATAGTCCTGTTTCCATTTATTCAAAACAACTGTCTTATCTGTGCTAAGGTTGCCATTTATCTCCACCTCCCAAGGAATGACATTAGGTCTGTCATTGGCGATGCCGAGTTTACCGATTGTTCTCAAGAAAGTCCGAGAATCATTGTCATTATATCTATCAAGTAAATTCTGTTGCTCAGATAACTGATATGCACGTTTATGCTTTCGTAATAACTTATCAAAACGCTTCCTCTCTGAAACAAACAGTTCTTTGAGGTATTTACGCCTTCTTGTACACTTACAAGATAAATAGTTCTTTTCGTACTCGCATTCTCTATCCCACTGGAACTGCAGGTCGTCACACCAATATGGTTTATACTTGGATTTGTAGTTTGATCGAGTAAACACTTTAGGCTTGGCAACCTTATCCAATTCTGAGTACATAAATGTTATGAATACAGCATAAGCTTCGTTGATATTTATAGATGAAGCAAGTTTTGATTCAAGTTTTGTGATAACAGAGTTTATTTTATCCACTAATTCACTTCCTTGAAGAAACTGGTTTGAGATCTTACTGGCGTTGTACTGTTGAGACTTACAATAGGAAATATCGTCATGGTTTACCTTTATAATTGGGAAAATAATTTGCCACGTGAGAACAGAATGGTCTGGGATACTTACAGGAACATTGGTGCCATTGATGATATCAAACATTTTTATCACATCAAAATTCTTAAAGAAAGACAAATGCTCATGAGCAGTCACAACGTAATCCACGACTGAAGATCCATTTCTGATACACGTATAATCCTGTTTGCCTAATCTGCCATTTAATACACACAAGTTAGCTTCCACCAGAAAATCTAGGAACAACTGTCCATATGCATTATCTTTGTCATCTATTACCTCTCTCTCTGGTACTTCATCTACCCCCTGAACATAGTCCAAGTGATTACTTATCCTGGCATTAAAGTCCCCACAGAGGCACAAAACTCCATCATTTTGGAATAGGTACAGCTTTTCAAGTAACTTATTAAAGAACAGTTCGGCATCGTTAACTCGTGTTGAGCCCCGTGGCGGCAGGTAACACACACATAACACAATATTAGGACTATTATCACTAAATGGAATCAACTTTATCCACATGACGTCATTGTCCTCACGGTCTAGTATTTCCACTCTGAACAATTCTAGTATAGAATTTTTTATAAAGACACCGACTCCCCCATATCCTCTCCTAGCGCGTTTACTAATATTTCTTCTGTTATTACCAAACCATGTAAACTCATCTAGAATTAGACTTGCATGACCCTGTAAAAATGTCTCACAGACACCAAAGATATCATAATTACATAAGTATGTAAAGAATTAATTTGTATGGTCATATCCATATTAGCAGTTACTTTGTTACTCAAACTTCATATCATATCAAAACATATTCATGGGGAAAATATTTTATATACATTGTCTAAATGAACAATTTAGATCTGTTCATATTTTGAAACGCTCGCCATATCCAGTGAATTGACTTCCAGCTAAAATTGTACAGCGGATAATTATAAGAGAAATGTTCATTACTTTCAAATGGTATCTGACAACCATTTCTACATTTAAGGTTATTAAATAATTATGTTTTGGTCATGTTATATAAAAGACATCATTGTTATTGTAATTATTATATTACTATGAATAATTCTTACAAATTGAGACTTTTGAATTATTTGGATAATCTTAATTTTTATGTAAAATATAATTTTAATAGACAATCCATGAATTCAAATAAACATAGAACAACCAGGAATGATGATTATAATCTGATTTGTCACACCGATGTCTTTCCAATAACAACCCTTTTCCAAAAATAGTATGATTTAAAGCAGGAAAGGAAATTATTATCATGCGAATTGTGAATTGTGATGGTTGATTGTAAATCTAAAGATGTTTAAATAGGCAAATAAGAAGCAAATAATTAGCAATGTTTCTTTGCAGTAACAATAATAGATTTTCGTATAACAGATAAAGCTGTTACAGAAAAGAAAAAACAAATTTAATGATTTAATCTGGAGACAATAAATGTCCCTGTCCAAATCCAGACAACATCATTGGGTTCAATTATCATTCCACAAACATAGAGATAATTATGTTTGGAAGGTTGGGTATTTTTTTTGTTAAATGGCGTTATTTGAAAGACATGGATGAAATATATCTAAAAAATCCTACTTTTCAATCATAATTTTTCTAAAGGGTTTAGTCATTGACTAAATGAGTCATCTTCATTGCGTTCGTCCACTAGTTGATAATGAACATTACAGATAATTTTACTCTCATATGGTGAGGGATCTTTCTCAATGTGTGGTAATGTTACAGAAGATAAATTGTTCTTGCATCAAAGATTATAAGTTTAATTTTGATATCAAAATATTGCTGAAAAGTTGTGAAAATCAACCAGGAATGGGGTTATCCATTAGATAACAGGTTTTTGTACCTGGATACATGGCAAAACGCATACCTTCTTTTTGCAAAATATAAAAAAAAGGAAAAGATGTGGTCATGTTACTTAAATCAAAACAAACCTCAGGTTTAAATATATGTTGGCATTCAAGAAGTTACCAAAATGTTTTTTTAAAAAGGATTATGTTGGTGTCATTAAAGATTTAAATCCCTGTACAGGAATAAACTGTATATTTTGAGAATGACTCATATAATTAAACAATAAATCTCTCAAACTGTCACCATTTTAAAAATTACGGTCTGTGATTCGAATGACAAGTTTTAAGATTCCAATACTTGTAATTTACATGTAAGTTTATATTTTATTTTATTATCTTATTATATATCATTTTTAGTTTTTATTATTATTCCTATTACACACATTTGACAGCCTGAATGGGCTCTATACAACACGTTTACAGACACACAAGAGAACAAGTCGTCGGCAAGTTTGCGTGACACGTCTATCAGCCAACATATTTCTCGAGAAATCTTCACGGACAAAGAAGGCACTCAACCGGTTCAAGAAATTACACCAAGAAGCAATATTATTTGCACTCCTCTATACAGCAGGCCATGAAGCTTTTCAATTACGAAAAGTAGTGATACAGACAGAAATAACACAATTTATAATGAATTCCGAACGACACGGACTGCTGAAATATATTCATTCATATCATCTCAAGACATCCTTGAAAAAAGGTTTTGGAGTATATTCAACTTCATAAAAAGCACAAAACTATATACTCCTAGAATTTGTGCAATTGAAAAAAAGGATAAATATACAGACTGGGACAGACCAGGAAGTGGCCACCAAAATGACTCAAATATCAATCCCTCATAAATAGTGCACTGTGGACTACTCAAGCTAACCACTTGTCACTTGATAATCAATCAAAGTCCATTCTACATTGTTACACCGTAAAGCATGTTTACCTATGTATTTGCCAAGCTCAACACTGACGACAAGTCGAAAAGCGACCCATATTGTCATCATTAAAATGCAAGTGTCGTCTGAAGTATTTTCTTTCTGCTTATATGTCCAGGTTCATCTCCATTACAACTGAAATAAGGTCATACACGTGTAAATAATGTAGATTGACGATTTAGTATTATGTATACTATGTAGCCTAATTTGAATTTTTTTTATTTGCATAAGCTTCATGTCTCCATAAATGAGCGTACACTAGACATTCGACCTTATACGTGAACAACTGGTGGAATTATGAGGAATTATAAGCTAAATTTTTTATTATTTTGTCATTATCTATAAACAAAAAAAAAAAATTCCTTAGCACTCCTCTTTGTTCTAGTTGTAAATACCAAGGAGGTTGTGATGTAATAAGTACACATTAGATAAGAGTAATTTATTAAAACATTATGCGTAATTTTAACAAAATCACCATACTAAATGACTTTATCTTTCCAGGTAAGTAACAATAAGCGCGCAGTAAAGACAGGTCGTCATGACCTGAAATCAATCCCAGCACATACGTCCCCTAGATACACGGACATAGAAACCTGCCGTCACGTTTGTTATTGATATTCATAAGTTCAAAGGTTCAATGGGACTGAAATACACCGTATTCAACTACCTTCAAATTGAATTGCATTCAGTCTTAGTTAGATATTCTTAGCTGGGAGATATTCTGAGTGAAATAATCTGGAGCCTCTGTCAACTAAAAGTATACAATACAACCTTAACCTTAAACAATTGTACTTAATTGAATTCTCACAAAAAGAGTTTAATTGAATATTCTGTAAACCTTACTGTATCCTTTCTCAATCAAACTGATAACATGTTGTTTTTCATATATATTCCATATACGGCTTAACAGTTGAGTAATTCTTTTTCATTTGCCATATTTTAGTAATTACTTTATCATATACAGATTAAAAATCGTGTTACTATATAGTATATAATTGAAAAAAGAAGATGATTGATCAAATAAATCAGAGGTTATATCATGTGTTCTCTTTACAGTACATTAGGTTCACTTCATGAACAGATTTTTACTTTTAACAAACAATACTTGGTAAGACATAACAGATTAATCTAGGCAAATACTAGTACACACTCTTCAAGAAAAGAAACGCAAAAGTATATTTTCAAATAATGTATTGCTTTTCCTGAAGAATGATGTTTCATATAATAAAGGGGAAAGAAGCTGGAAATTCACATGTCTATAGACTAAAGGTTTGCCAACACGACTGCAACCTTTGTTGTTGTGAGTTTATTTTATTAGACCACTATGTAGAGTAACAGTCAATACTGCCATTTCACTGGGCTTGGCTCGCAAGTCTTAGATGCATCTCGTGGTCTTTATAGCAGAATTGGCCTGCAGGATCAAAAAGGTTTTATTAGGTGCTCTGATGAACGTTCAAATGTTGGGTCATTGCAAATTGCGATAAAATGGTTTCAATTGTACCTATGGCGACGTTTTCATTGCACCCTTCAATTGTGACTTAATAATAGTCTATTTTCATTGCATAAACGAATAATAAAATTTCAAATGCCATATGTCTTTTATGCCTAAAGGTGTCACATGCTTTTGCGTCTACTCTTATTTGAAAGTTGCTTTACATGTTTTCTAAACAATTTTTTGGTGAAAATATCCTAAAATGCTTCCTAAACAAACAAAACAGTTTATATCGGGCGTTCGATCTTTAGCGCTGTAGCTATAAGCAATTACACAACAACTATGTTAGGTTTAAAAGTAATGTAGTTGCATTGTTATTGCTGCTTTTAAACGAGATCAACATTCTCCAAATCCCTTTCCCTTTTTTGAACAGTGTAAGAAACAATATCTCCTGACAGAAATGAAATATTCCATTTGTACTGCTGGATTGATATTAATCCTGTCATAATCAAACAAACACGTTTTGAAAGATTGTATTAACATATAAATGTATACTTTCGTTTAAGCTGTGTCAACTTTGTTTCGATAAACGAATAATGATATGGATATAGTTTCTTAGTTTCGGGTAATGATGTTCAAATGTTTTGTAACATCGATGTTATTTTCATGCAAATGAACAGCTCAGAGTTAGGAAAAGGTTCCATTTCATTGTCTGTAAATTTTTACACAGAATACTCGACTGAAGCCCATCGTCGAAACTTTATAGGAAATTATTAGTATTATATCCGCAGTAAAGTGATTTAATATGTTTAAAATCATTACGACTGTTTCAAGTCAAATATCTGATAATTTGTAAATATACTCATGTTCTTATATCTATTCAGTGGTCAGGAATGTTAGTTTACTCCAAACTTTGATGTTGTCAGTGATCAGTAAGAAATCAAGCGACCGAATCTCAATAATAACCAGAAGCAGTTGCGTCTGGCATGGTGTAGAGAAAGAAGGTTCACTTGTCAGACGAAAGTAGGTTCCTTCTGCACTCTGTGGATGGCAGGATTAGGGTTTGGAGGCGTCAAGGAACAGCGTATGCACCACGAAAACATGTCAAAATGCTATATAAACAACGAAACATTTAGTTTTTAACGATTTTGCCATGTAGCTGTAAACAATTACTAAAAAAAGTGTTATATTAAATCCTTATTTTGCAGAGTGTAAAAACGAATATTTCCTGAATCGAATGAAATGTAAATTATGTTGCTCAATTTATATTAGTCCTATCATAATCAACCAACTCACTTTGATAGATTGTATTTATCCAAATAGTTGCGTATGTAACAGAGAGAAAGAATGATTCGTAATACATTACCAAAACAGTTATTACTCCTTACAAAGAAATACATTGACAGAGAGTTTACAGAGATTTCTTAGCTATTGAGCTAGTACAGGGTGAACTTGGTATAAAGAGAACATGGACATACAAACGTTTAGATGCATGCATAATGAATTTTACGAGTGGGAGAGATGGTGAGAGTTTTAATACATCACCACAACACCTATTACCCTTACAAAGAAATACGTTGAGAGATTTCCCAGCTATTGAGCTAGGACAGGGTGACCTAAATATAAAGAGAGTTACCTTTCGTCACGCTTAAGGTTTGATAAAAAAAAGGCCTTGTGCTACTTATATAGATTACGTCACACGACATATTGGCAAGATACCAGTGTTAGACACGTACTTGGGAGAACACGAATTCGTATTCTGATAGAAGATATTGTGGTGAGAAGTCGCAGTCATGATTGCGAAAACCGTGGTCGTTAACCATATGAAAATTGAACCAAATCGGAAGAAACTGACCAATGATTTACGTCGTTGGACAAGTAGACTTGGTGAGTTTTTGTGACCTATTTCAATTTGAAATTCATGATCGACTTTACAGAGCATCGGTCCTAACTAACCTCCTAAGAAGAAATATTTTGATAACATTTCGTAAGTTCATTGATATAGAGAACACTAAACGAAAGGTAATGTGATTACATTTTAATGCAACGAGTGAATGGAATTTGATATTAGACGAACGAAAGTGAATCTGATACCTAATTCCATTCACGAGTTGCATGAAAATGTTATCACATTATCATGAGTTTAGTATTTTATTTATTACTCAACCCCACGTATCGATATCTTTTTTATAAATTAATATCGGCATAACAACGGTCAGCTGATCGCGAAACCGGCGTATGAATATAGATCAGGCTAACAAAACACAGGACATAATAGTTTGCTTATTGTTGGGTGTCTACATAAGTGACTCCTCTAAAAACATGTAACTAAAATAATTTTGGTGAAAAAGGATTTCATTTGTAAGAAATTCATTTATAAAACAAACGCTAACAAGCAAAGCAAAATGTCAAAACATAGTGCACTTGATAAGTGACGTCATCAGAATGCGACCTCTTTCTAGGTCAGTTCAGTCGGTTTTAAAGTTGGCGGAACCTACAGTGTTGAGGAGGATTGGTTGACAACATTGACATGAATTGATAATAGGATGAGCAAAGTTTCAACTAAGGGAACGGGAGTTGCCAGATGTCATGTTCAGATTGTGTGCTTGTTGAGGGGGAAACGACTGATGTTCGAAAGTAGTTCCGTTTGTTCGAACGAGATGGTGTCACACATGTGTGATACCAACTCATTGTTATCTTATGAGTGATCTCATAAGTAAGTGAATTATAATGTTGAGTAATAAAAGTCCTATACACAATGACGGCATAGAGTTGTTGAATATTAAAGGTACTGATATGAAATTCAATGTTTGAAAGCTTTTTATGAACTATGATAAGAAAACTGTATCTTACCAAATATTATCCAATGTTGTTTTGATAAAGGCCAACAATCAATTCTTATGGTTAATATCCAAAATTTATTTTGTGATTTTTTAAATTATGCTGTAATGTAAGAATAGCATTTCCCCTATACTATTTTACCTAGAAACACAGCATATGGTATATATGCAGTTTCATTTTAACAACGTGTGATTATCTTTCAGTTTCATTCTAAATCATTTATGCAGGTGCACTGTGTTTAAGATTCGAAACATCTATTAAAATCATTCTATACCCTTTCACGTCCTCATTGTTCGCTTTCATAAACAAAACTAGGCAGATCGTACTATCTAATAATAAAATTTACATTCTATAGTCATGTTGATATTTCGCAAACGCATGCACAACAAATGCATACCCTATTTGTCTGGAGAATATTAGATTTCCTAGATTAAAAATTATTATAAAAATTATAAAAACACAATCAAAGTATTCATATTCATCTAAAAGATCATTTAATGACATTTCGACATGATGTTATTCTTTCCGAAGTGTATTCTTTTCTTACAATTCTTCTCCTCGTTTTGAAAATTATGGATAACTTGTCTTTAGAATAAAAATTGTTAAACAATTTAACGGATTATGCAACTCTTATAGGTAATCTGAATTGTAGGAGATAAACATACTGTGTTTAGAACTCAACGGCAGATAACGGAATTTCATCAATTAAAGTCGAACGCGAATCGTGTGTAAGATATCAATTGCATTTCTTTATTTTCCACTTCATATAATTGAATCACTTCCGAATGTTGTTTTAATTAAACTTTCATCTCTTTTAAAAGGAAACACAGGGGCCAGACCCTCAAGGTTTACTTTCTTCTCATTTTTTAGAATGAAAAGCTCGATTATTCGATTGAAAAAACCCCACCAGAACAACGATCCACATACCCGATCATGTTAAAAAAACATTATGATGCTGTTGGAATATGTATGTCTATCTAACAGATGTAGCCAAAAAGGCTCTCAGTTAGGTAAAGAACGGTTCTCGTGAAATCGCGTGTCATAGTCGACTTAATACTTTTGAATTGGTACGAGGGGATATAAAAAAGTTTCAATTATCACGGACAAATATCAAAGGTACAAACTTTATTTTGTTCTCATGTTTTAAGACTTCTCTACATAGTCACCATCCAGAGATACTCATTTTCCCATCGCTTCTTGACCTTGCGCAGACCGTCTGAATAGAAGACCCCTGATTACATGGAAAACCAAGCCTCCACCTCTCGAATGATGTCATTGGTGTCTTTGCTCATCTCTTTTGTCTCAGGATCATATTGACAGACCCATCATTCATCCATGGTAACAAGACGTTTGAAGAAATGACATGTACCTTCGATCCTGTTTTTTTGCAATGGAGTCAGTAAGCGAGGAACCCAGCGTGCTGACACCTTTTACATATCCAACTGGTTATGGAGTATGTTCCATGCATTGCCATAACTCAGACCTGTTTCATGCATTATCATTTGTAGAGTTACGCGGCGATCTTCTTGAGCCAGCGTCTCAACCTACTTGATGACATCCATATCATCAGTAAGTGAGGGGCGTCCACTTCTTGGCTCATCTGCGAGTGACATGTGGCCTGTTTGGAAATTCCTTTTCCATTTCACAACAGTGTCATAGGATGGGCTGTCATTGTCATAAACAGATTTAATCTCATCATGCATTTGACGTGCAGTATAGCCCTTCAAATGTAAAAACTTAATTACACTGCGCGCCTCAATTTTCTCCATAATAGCTATTTGGTCAACATACGTAAAACTGGCTGTCGGGAAAAAGACTATTGTTGACCCAGGTCTAGACATGCATTACTTATGCTACATTTGGTCCGTATTCACCAGTACATTCTCTGTGATAATTGAAACATTTTGATATCCCCTCGTATGTATGGAAATAGATACAAGGTTTTATATATGTTTTTGGCTATTGAAATATGCATTATCAATATGTATCATCCAAACTTTGGACAGATGTAAGAAAAATTAATATCTACACTTCGTATTGTTTCATCGTTGCTAATACATATGTTAATTATCTAACAAAGGATGCCTTGTGTGCCGTTTGGTAGTTTCACTCTGTTTACATCGAATATATTTGTATAGTGTTTAATACTGTTTAATACTGTCAAAAAGGCAGACAAGGGTGATTTTTCAAAATTCCTGTTTATGTTATAATGCGGCACATACTTGATACAAATATTCATCAAATGTACGTTAAAAGAATTTTTTTATGGGGCGGTTACGCAGTTTGGATAATTCATACTTACAGACTTGATTCTGTAGCGTAAGCTAGTTATGATATCGTTAGCTGTATAGAATTCTCAGATGTATTTATATATGTATGTGGTATATTTGAAAAGGAATTTTGTAAATGACACACTACCATACTAATGAAAACCTTCACCAGAAAAAGGTCACAGTATGTCTTTGTTATGACGAACATGACGATTTAACAAACGCGAGAGGAATTCATATTTATGAAACGGACCTTCAAAACGAGCATTTGTTAAGGGAAAACACATTACAATCATTTAAAATATGTCAGTCATTGTTATTTTAAGAGCATTCAGGATTCATTGTTACAGCATGAGTTATTGTAGATTAATAGCACATTAAGATAGAAGCCAGCACCTCTATAACACGGATACTTTTTAGGTCATCGTTGATGATAAAATAGATAGAATGTCCTGTCACTAACGGAATGAGGCAATAGAAAAAAGCTTACAGTATATAGGTAACAAAGTCCAACAATGAAAGGCTTTAGTGTTTCTAATCACTTTAATGAAATAAAAATTAAGCTAAATTTGTTATGATTTAGTAAAATTTTGATTATTAGTCGTTTGAGTGCTGTATTCAAAAGAAGAGAGAATTAAATTAGTTTGCCTTGTAAATGTTCAAAGGTTACTTACATGCGGGAATCGTACACCACTCCCTTACCATAATTCCTGTTTTATTTGTTCATAGACAAAAGCCATTCAAAGAGAATATATCGCACGTGCTAACATTAAGGAACAGAGACACATTTTGGTTACATCTACAGTCTACAGTCATACTCATATTCTTACATCAAACAAATGCTGATGGAAATGTAGTAATTGTTTAACTCAACCAATTGTTAACCAGTTTAGTCAATAGTTTTCTCCAAACAAAAACGAATTCTGGAAGAAGATTGGCAAAATGGGTGTGGGGTACAACCGAATTCAAAACATTCCTATGGAAGTGAGGCTAGATGACGGTAGTATATGTGCTGATAGAGAGACTGTGCTTAACACCTGGAGAGATAAATATAGTGATTTGTTGAATGGTGAGATCCCCACAGGCTCCGATGATATGAACTCATTTGATGAGAGTGAAGTTATAAATGACCAGGATACATCCGAGATGAATAAACCTTTTACCTATGAGGAAGTGTTTCAGGCGGTACGATCAAGTAGAAACAAAGCTCCTGAATGTAATAATATCCCCACTGATGTATCGAAAAACACCAATTGTGTCAAGTTTCTTCATAAACTTTTTAACAAATGTTTTTAACTGGAATTATGCCTCCTGAGTGGACGAAGGGAATAATAAATCCCATCCCAAAATCATCAAGTGCGGACAAGTACGACCAGTTATCATACAGAGGGATATCGCTTACTACCTCAAGTTATAAACTGTATTGTTCTGTTTTAAATACCCGACTATACAAGTATGCAGAAAATAATGACCTGATAGCAGACGAACAGAATGGTTTCAGGAAAGGGCGGTCGACAGTAGAGCACTTATCATCACTCACATCTATAGTGGAGTCAAGAAAATCATCAAAGAAACCTACGTTTAGATATAAGTAAGAGAAATTGTCACTCAGAACCTTTTGACCAATACAAAAGGTGCGTCTGTGAGTGAACCTTGCATAGCCGCCAAATGGTACTCTTGGCAAAGACGTGTATTGCTCGCTCTCCATAAGCAGGCTCTCCCTTGAACAGCAGGAAAAGACTTTCGACGGTACATTGTGTTGTCCTTCACGATCTTAGGTTCCAACTCGGCCTGTGAACACACGATAATCTACGCTGATGCTTGAGGTAATTATTGAGCTGTTGAGGCTTGATGACCTTACCAGCTCTTAATCCAGCACCTTTGAGGCAGTTTCCCACACTGCAGCGACGACGGTGACGTAACCAGGCCAGTTTCAGAAGGGTGCTTGAACGAAAAGGCTAAAGTCAAACATGCCGTAACATAGCTCTATCCTCCTTGGACGTTAAAGCTTTTTGTATTCCAAAACGCGGAAGGTCCTTTAGATCATTTGTTTCCGCATTTAATAAAGTAGAAAACAACTGTACATGAGGATGCCCATTTGACGTAATTGTTAGAATTTTACAGTTTTGGTGCTTTCCATAAAAACCTGCAAACAATAAAGCAGGGAGTAGGTCTAATATGCAACTTAATTCATTTACCTTATGCATTTCTTCTACCATCAAATACCTTTACCACCCCTTTATTGCACGTGTTCTTTGGGAATCAGGTAGTACAATCTGCAGATTGTTCAGATATATGTACATTTTCATGTGCATGTACTTAAACACAGCTAGAGCTATTACTTGTACAATTAAAAGTCCCTTTCTTTTCATTTTTTCCGATATTTCTGTAAAAAAAATATAATGACACAATAAGTATCAAATTGCCTCAGGTTTTTCTTAAGTATATGCATGTATTTTATGGCAGTTCTAATAAGCATTTAGGGTCTATTTTGCAGATTCCAGAACATGTATATATTACTTTTTTGTATGCGTATTTCTAAGAGGAATTTAGAATTTAAGTCAAAGATATGTTTTACTTTAATTGACAGAGAGACACCTTTCCATACACTTTATCCATATTTTTCTTTGGGTTAATTTTCTAACTATATACATCACTTCCTACTTTCAGATGTTTCGCGTAGGCTGAGAGAGAGACTACATGAAGGTAGGAGTTAATTTCTCGTTTAAAGCTGGTTCTAAAAAACTTAATGCCTGCTATATTCGGGTTTCATCTTCTTATAACATTATTATAAGGTATGAAGTGGTTCCATATATTTGATACGTTTTTGATAATTTCATAATATGTCAATAAGTCTAAATATATTCCAGGGAGTTTTTCAAAACTGTAATCCCTGTATCAAGCTGCAGGTCCTGTTAATGCCTATTTTACAGAAACGTTTTGGTGTCATGGTGAACAAAGATATTTGTACACCTTTCTTGCACATGGGACTTACAGTTGTATAATTGTTAAATCTTAATTTGACTTGTTATATATATAGATGAAGTATTGACTTTTTACTGATTTGTGATCACTTTCTATTCTTATCTATAGGATATGTCTCCATATACCACCAAGTTTAGAATATTCGGCTATTTATTTTCCTTGTCCTACGATCCAGGAGAATGTTAAGAAAAAAAGGTCTCACAATTGTTCTCGTTTGTTTTCCCATTCTAAACAAGAAAACACCTGGCACCCTTGAGCAATTTGAAAACATTTCACCCACCCCCCTATCAAAGGTGTACAGCTCCTATATTTTATAAAGGTTCATATTTTATATTTGTAAACATATATCAGTTTGTCCAGACAATAACTGTTAATTTCACTATGCATTACTCTTAAGCTTAATTTGACTAGAACTATAATTCTTTTCGGTAATAGGCAGTTTCTAGATTATAAGTTGATTGAATTTATGAATTACTGATACCTGTAAACACCAGATGGCATATGATTTCACCAATATCAGTTTAAAAGATCCATTGTACTTTTATCAGGTTTAGTCAATTACCTTAAAAGCGCCGTTGGCTATTCGGGTGTGCTGGTTAAAGCAGCCACTTCCTTCACACTCACAGAAAATGGCACATGGAAGTCTTGCAACAGCGCATGAACATCTCGATGAGGTGCATTTGTCACATGAACATTTCAACGGTTTTAAATATAGTCGAAAGCTGAAACTGTACCTTCAGATAGCATCACTGCTATCTCCCAACCTTGGTCCTCCAAAGTTTCAATCACAGTTCACTCATTGATGTAGCTGAAATGTTTTGTATAGCAAGCTGCTATAAAGTTGAAACACTCTGTAGATACTGTCCAGTGCAGCGTAGGAATCCCTAGATTTCCCTCTCAGAGTAAGACCTGCTTTCAAGAGTTTCAACACAGTTGTTTTCCCTTCACTCCAATATTACCCCACTGTGTCACATCCAGAGAATGAATAGATGGCAAGAAGAAGGTGTGATGTTTCTTCATTGTTGCAAAGATATCGATGCATCTGTTGTTTGATATCCCTTCCATGAACAGTCGCCATGTAAGCTGTTTCTTCAAGTTAAAGTGAAGCAGGAGTATGGAAACATTTCCGTTATCGCAAATCACAGTTATAATAGAATCATAGTTTGCTCCTATGTGGAGACTGGAATGTTGTACAATATTTCTCTATGGATACTTTTAATTATACACATATGAATAACCCTTAAAGCTAGAGAAGAAATTCATTAACTAAAAGATAATTTAGAGTTGCAAGAGCCAAAGGCAACAAATGATCCCCTAAGACCGGCGATACACCTGGCGAAAGCCCAACCAACTAACCAACAAGTGCGCCTTGACCACTTTCTCATATCCCATAATATGTTACCATCTAATATAGAATCAGCAATAGAGCCTGGCTTCAAAACAGACCATTCTTTAATATCTATGATTTTTAAACTCTCAGACTTGCGACGCAGAAAAGGGTTTTGGAAGTTTAATAACTCACTTACAAGAGATACAACAAAATATGTTAGTATAGTTTTTAAAAAAACCCATCATATCTGAAGCAAATGCATTTTATAAAATTTACAAGACTAAGGATAAATACAACATTGATGATCAACTTCTTTATGAAACTATCTTGTTGATGATAAGAGGAGAAACCATTAAGTATTCTTCATTTCTTAAAAAGGTGAGAAATAAGATGGAAAAAACCCTCGGACACTGTATATGAAAAACAAATAAAATTTGATGAATCTGAAAATGAAATTACTAAAGAAAAATAATTACTGAAATAAATACCATTAGATAAGAAATTGAAGAATTATACAAAAGTAAAACGCGAGTTTTTACTCGTAGATCTAAAGCAGTATGGTAAGATCAAGGTGAAAGCCATCTCCTTTCTTTTTGAGTTTAGAAAGTGGAATTTCTCTCAATAAATCCTTTTCAAGACAAGAAGATTCTACTGGAGGTATTCTTGACTCGATGACTGATATTCAGAAAGAACAAAAATCATTCAACAAAAACGTGAACAATAAACATGACGCCTTAGACATTGATTTACTACAAAATTTCTCTACCCCTAGAATTGATAATGGAATAGCATCTAAGCTAGAAGGGGAACTGAGTGAAGATGAAATTCTTGCTTCACTTTAATGTTTAAAAAATGATTAGAGCCCTTGTGCAGATGGTTTAACTGCTGAATTTCTTAAATTCTTTTGGATAAATACTTTGTTCGTTCTTTAAAATATGGATACAAACACAGAGAATTATCAATATCACAAAAACAATGACTTATTACAGTTATCCTATAGCTAAAGGGAAATAAGCCAAATAAACTTATCAAAAACTGGCGATCTCACTCTTATAACTATTCTATAAAGTTGGCTTAATGGCCATCTAAAAACGAATTAAATCTGTTCTGGACCCATTGATAAACGAAGATAAAAAAGGCTTCATGTCTGGTAGATACACAGGTGATATTACCAGACCGATTTATGATCTGATTGACTATACTAATACATATCAAATTTCCGGACTTCTATTATTGATATATTTTTGGAAAAGGCCTTCGACACTGTTGATTGGTGTTTTATTGAAAAATCTCTCACATTTTTCAACTTTGGAGAACCTTTTAGACAGTGGATAAAGGTCCTCTTCAAGTGTATTGGTAAATGGTTTTGCATCATCAAACTTTATGTTTTGCCACGGTGATCCTTTATCACCTATATTTTTCACTGTGTGTAGAAACATTGACAATAATGATACGTAATAGTGCTGAAATGAAAGGAATTAGGCGGTGTTGAATATCTTTTCAACTACGTTCTGCAGTTTGAATTGATCAGAACTTAGCTTGAAGCAGTGTTTTCCCCCTGCTTTTCTGGCCTAAATGTCAACATTGTTAAAACTAGAATTATTTGGGTTGGTTCAAAGAAACGGACGAAGATGAAACTCTGTCACAAATGGAATCTAAACTGGGAACAGAGCGACTTTGAGCTACTAGGTATTAAATTCAACGTGGATATAGGAGATATGATTTAATTGAATTATTAAAACAAATTAAGAACTTGCGAAAACCCTGTCAATAGGGTCTATTCAAAAGCTTACACCTCTTGGTAGAATAACCTATTAGAATTTCTAATCCTTCCAAAATTAAACCATCTTTTCGCAGATGTACCCAATCTACCAGACAAAATGATTGATGACTTTCAAGGCAAATGTTTCAGATTTATATTGGGGAAACTAGCTGGATAAAGTTAAACGTGACCAACTGATTTGTAATGTGAAAGAAGGTGGTCTGAATGCACCAAATATAAAAGAAATAAGTCATGCTATAAAATCTCTGTCATCAAACGTTTTTCAAACAATACTCAAAAGGAAGTCTTTAAAATGATTTACCATTAAATGGATCTTATACTATATTTGAATACAACTGTCCAAATTTAAGAAAGGTCATTACTTGTTCGTAACAAGTTTTACTGTGATGTTCTCTGTGATTGGTGGGACTTGCTATCTAGACAAGGTGTTGCGAAATAATTTGAAATAGTACAATGTCCCCAGTCAAACCAGCAAAATATAACAAGACATTTGTATATTAATTACAATTTAATCAATCAAATAATAAACAAAGTGTTTAAGATTACAATATCAAGCTAATACAAACAATAATACAATATCAAATGAGTCACACTAATTAGCTAAATAAATATATTCACCAGTCCTCAAGAATCACACAGTTGATGAATGTGGAAACAGTCAGTGGGTCTTGATAGGAGATAGATGAATCCGGCTTGTAAAGGTATCGAAAAACAGTTGCACGGCAGATGATCGCAAAGTTGATTGTAAGAAGCACGATGAGTAAGAGTTCTAATGCCAGCCAATATATAGGTTAGATACCTTCCAGAATGTTCTTTAAAGTTCCTTGACAAAATCCAATCAGAATTGTCCACACTCAAGCAATCAAGAAATGAATAGAACATTCTAGAATAGATGATTCTAGTAACTGCCAGCTTAGACTATCAAAACAAGTGTAAGTGTGACCCACTTAACAATACAACAATGTTAAACTCTTAAACAATCACATACTCATAACAAAGGGTAAGCAGATTTACAAAACAATATTACATCGCAAATACTTTGGCTTAACAAAAACATCTTAAAAACCAGAAAAACTATTGTCTATCAAAATTTGAATGCAAAGGGAGATTTTATCAATAACTTCATGTCCTATGAACATTTTGAAAATACATTTATCTAGAATTTTTCTGGATTCTCAATTAAAACCTTTTTTAACGCAAAATGGGATCAAATTGGAAACTACCAAGAAAAAAGAAAACTCTTTGCAAAAGTACATTATAAATTTTCTTACTAGAACCGTAACTGTAACCATAAACATTATACAAAGCTCTGCTTAACAAAATTGATTCCAAATCAGCATTGCGAAAAATGGAATGTAACGCTTGAAAATGAAATTTATACAAATTCTTGGCATCTGTATAACCACATCCCATTACACTGTTCAAAAGATACAAATCTCAAATGGTTTCAATAAAAACTTCTTTATCATCAAGGCTTTTTCAGATGCAATACACTAATACTTAGTTAGGCAGCTATTGTTCTGGTTCTTTAGAAACTATTACCCACCTATTCTATAACTGCAGCAAGGTTACTCCTATTTGGCAAAACTGGAAAATTGGTTAATTGACAAAATGGATGTAAATTTAAACTTCATGAAAGAAAAGATTTTATAAGGATTCCACCAAGAAAAAAGTGACTCGATTCTTATCCTTTTTAACAACATATGCTTTATACATAAAACGTAACAAAAAATGCCAAATTTTCAGTTTTTGTTAAAGGAGCTACAAGTACTATCAATTGACAAAACATTCTGCTATTTTAAGTTCGGAAATCTATTTCTTTTACAAATTCTGGTCGACATCTCATGTCCTGTTTAATGATTGATGTACTATGTTTGATCCATTGTAGACATTTTCATGTAACGGAGTCATACTATTTGTAAAAATGGGGAAATAATCACTCCCTGTGATCATAATCCTGTGGCTGTACAGTTCTAGATTCCCCCTCAAATCTGTTATTCAATGTACAATGTAGTCAGGTCAATGAGCTAAACTTTGTTTGCTGCAAATGTTAAGAGAACTTTCTGAGGAGGAAGAGGCATATTGAGAGAAAGCTGATACTCTAGACTAGCATCTTGCTGTCGCACTGATCTGGTATGCTATATTCATCATACCTGTAAAACACAGGTATATGTCAGCTACCTGAAGCAATTTCATGATAGAGTCTCTCTCATCTCTTGGCCAGTGGATGATATAAAGGAGAGCAGAACCATAAAAGATCACCACTTCAGATTTCATGAGCGTGTTTCCTATTTTGTCTGATTCTGTACGATTCATTTGAAGTTGCCTCTTCAACACTGACTTGTCTTTGCCGTCCTCATGTCACCAGTATCAATGAAACGGGAGGTAGGAACTCGTTTTGAAGCCTTAAGGCCAATTATTCTTGAGAAAATTAAGTTGGTATCATAGAACTGTCCTTTCGTAAATAATTCCTCATGGCAGTTATAGTAATAACCTTTTTGGAAAGTGCCTTGTGAAATCCATTTGGCCTTAATATGTTGTCATCTCGTTTTTAAAGAGTTCGACTGCCTGATCTACATTTACTTGTAATCTGCATATCTTCCATTAATGTTTATCAGCAGATATATTCAGTTCATCAAACGTATTAATTGTTTCTTAAGTTTATGTCTGATGTTTCTTCTGTGTTGTGCATCTGCCTCTATTCTTCCTTTCATGTCTTCTTTATAAAACTAACTGTCTGTCTTTCCAAGTGCTATAAGGTCTGTAATATCATTAGCCAAGACATTGAAGTGTTAGTTTTTATAGTTTAAGAGGCTATGTCCTAGCTTTTCATGTATGCTAATATTTACAAATATTTGGACACCGAACTTATAACAATATAATATACACAAAGAAAAAAGTTAAGCACCCCCTGAAATTTTTGATGATATAATTTCGAGAATATTTTAAATAGTTAAGCAAAGTTCATTTATGAGAAGAGAAGTGTTTGTGCGATACGTTCCAACCAGTGATGCGTGACAGTCGCGCCTGCACGTTCGGGGCATGCACGTGCAACATGCTACGCTCGAGGATCACTGCATTTAGTGGTATGTAACGTTGCTTTCCATATCCATTCAAGCATATTTATTGAACATGGCACGAAGACGATTGTCAATGGATCTCAGAAATCAAATTATTGGTATGCACTCTGCAGGAATGTCCTTTAAGGCGATAGGACGAAATCTTGGGTACCATTACACTGTTGTTAGTCGTTTAGTCCGGAAGCATGCGCAGACAGGAAGTGCAATGGACCTTCCAAGGTCTGGAAGACCTACTGTCACTACACCTCGTGAGGACCGGCACCTTCTTCGACATGTCCGCCGAGAACCCTTCCTGACAAGTCCTCAGCTGAAACGTCTGTGGTTGCCAAACCGAAACATCAGCACCAGAACGGTCAGAAATCGCCTCAAATCGGCAGGACTAAAGGCAAGAAGGGTAGTTAAACGTCCCTCATTGAGAGATCATCATAAACGTGCACGTTTGGCATGGTGTTTGAACAGACAACACTGGAATCTGAGGACCTGGCGGAAAATCCATTGGTCTGACGAGAGTCGATTCTTGCTGCATGTTACTGATGGCCGTGCACGTGTTTGGAGGCAGAAGAATACAGCTTATATCCCAAGGAACATCCAGCCAACTGTTGCGTATGGAGGTGGCTCTGTTATGGTATGGGGATGCCTGTCTCATGACTGCAAGCTGGATTTGGTCACCATCAGGGGCAACTTAACGGGAGCTCAGTACATCCGGGACGTGCTACAGCCGGTCGTTGTTCCTCATATCGATAACCATCCACTTGCTACGCGACCACAGTATCGACGACAACGCCCGGTCTCACCGATCACGCGCCGTTGTCAATTACATGCGAGCCAACGCAATAACAACTTTACCCTGGCCAGCAGTAAGCCCAGATCTGAACCCTCTGAAGCATGTGTGGGATCTTCTAGGGCGGCGAATCCAAGCTCGGAACCCTCCAGTACAGAATTTACACGAGTTAGAGGCAGTTCTGCATGCGGAGTGGATGATATTGACACAAGAACAGATCCGACGTCTGACTGGAGGCATGAGACGTAGGGTGCAGTGTGTCATCCGTGTAGGTGGCGGTCCTACCAGATACTGAGTATTCTCATTGAACATGTACACTAGGGTCTACAAAGAACATTTAGAGGTGACAATACCAACGCGAATGTGTTTTGTTTCACTTGCAGCTCCATACTTTTGTGGACATTGTTTCATGGTAAAAACAGTACCTGTGTAAACATGACGCCATCTCTATCAAATAATGATAGCAGCTACATATTGTTGCGTTTCTGTCTTGCCAGATGGCTCTTCTTTCTCAGAAAAAAATAATCTCAGACTAATTTAGGGTAATAGCGGAGATTACTTGTTTCTGAAATTCAGCTACATGAAAATGTCAGGGGGTGCTTAACTTTTTTCTTTGTGTATATAAATGTAACTTTTAAAATAGTGTTTATGTTTTATTTAGTCAACTTAGCTACTAGATATATTGATAAGATAACAATCTGCTTATACAAGATGAACTTATCTGTTGTTTTAGCATAATTGGTCTAATTTGTGTCCTTTCATGACAGATTGCTGGTTGTCATGACGACTCAGTGTCAAACTCAGCTTAACAAACTTGCAACGCTGTCAAATTAACTTATCCACTGAGACCATTCCGTGTTTCGTAACGTTGTAGGATACATTAATGGCCATACAAGGATTTTGCATGGAATATTTATTTGTCCGTAACAGATTAGTCATCTACCAGCTTTTAAGAAAAAATGTATCAATAGTATATATTAACTCGAATCTCAATTAGTTGGAGCTCAACCTCTTTCAATATTCCTCCTATTTTTTTTAAAAGAGATATTATCAAAATAAACATGTACACTTATTATTCTTTAAACATGTTTGTTATCTTACAATATGCCGTTTAGGTTTACCTCTGTTTACATCGATTCAGTTTTTATGGTTGTATGAAACTTTCAAAAATACAGAAGACATTGCATTTTTGTGGCAATATGCAGTACAACTTAATTCAATGTACAAATAAGTCAATTTTGTTTATAATGCATTTTGTGTTCAATTGTTCGTCGACGATGACAGGTAAATACGGGCCACTAGGTCAGGTTTCTATGCAGGTACGAAATGTATATACCTTAATGATTCACAAACATATTTCATTAACAAACTTCATACATGAATAAGAATTTTATCAGCATGATTTGATAACTCCCGTCCCACCTTAAGAACGGCCTGATCCGCAATTGGAATGATACCCTTGGGTCTGCTGGCTTCATGTCAATCAGGGGAGTGTAGATGTTGTTTTTGGTACAATTGTGTGATCTTCCTGTCTTTTGAGTGCAGTGTTGAAACCCTTCAGTTCTGGGGTTGTGTCATCTTCAATGATTATTGAAAGGAAATTTACACTTTTTTGGCCCTTGTCATGGTATCATCCTTCTGCTGCATGTAGATCACTGACAGCTCCTTCTACTCTGAGTCTCACCTCATTACCCCATGCGTCCTGTCGAATCAATCAATCAATCAATCAATCAACTTTATTACCATAAGTTTACAAGTACATGCAAAACATTACGGGCGTAGTTTACATAAATATATCATATTTGAGACTATGGTTTGAAACAATCCAGTTGTGTTACATTGCAGACGTTATGATAGAGAGAAATTTACACAGATTTCGTAATTGTAATACATTGTGAGTTTCAAATAATACTGACATTTTGTGGTAATTCAGGTTGTTTACAAAATAATTCTTTAGATAAGTACTTCTGTAGCTGTTAAATTTGGTACAATGGAATAGGTAATGAAATTCATCTCCGATTTGGGAGGGACATGATGGACAAAATCTTTCTTTTGAGTTAGTGTTATCCCAGCGGCCTGTTTCAATTGGTAATTTGTGATTGGCGGTTCTAAATCTGACTAAAGTATTACAGAGCTTAGTTCCTAGTTTACGTTGTAAAGAGGATATATTGTAAGATGTTTTCATGTATTCATAGGTAAGTCCTTTAGAGGATGATGATATACAATTGTAAATACATAGAAGGGATGGGTCTGAAATTCTAAGTTTAACAGCATTTTTAAACCAAGGAAATGAGACTATATTTTGAAATTGCCATATATTGGACATACCAATGTTATCCAACGTCGTTTTGATACAAGTCAGCCATTTATTCTTATTGTTATATTTAACGAAGTTTGTCAGTGATATTTGGTACAATGCTGTTAACGTAGAACTAGATTTCCCTGATATTATTCTAGACCCGAAACATAACATTCGCAATTTGGTTTTATCGACGAGTGGTGATCTACCAGTTTCACGATATAGCATGTATGTCGGTGTGCTTCGTCTTAAATTCAAAATATATCTAATAAAATCCGTATGTATCCTTTCAAGTGCTTTCACATTTTCAAACCCCCATATTTCACTTCCATACAGTAAAATAGGGCAGATATTGCAGTCAAATAAGTAAAGTTTACATTCTATAGACATGTCAATATTTCTTAAACGTTTGTATAGCAAATGCATAGCTTTGTTTGCCTGGGAAATATTAGATTTTCTAGAATTAAGAAAAGAGCGGTTATTACTAAAAATAACACCAAGATATTTGTATTGGTCTACAAGCTCAATGCTTTCTTGGCCGATCATAAAGTTAAAATTTGTCGTGAGCTTTTTACTCCCAAAAATTATTATTTTCGTCTTCTGGACATTTATGGATAACTTGTTTTTAACACAATAGTTGTAGAAACAATTTAACAAGTTTTGCAACTCATTTGGATCATCTGATAATATAACAGTATCGTCAGCATATAACAATACAAGTAGACGGACAAATATGTATACATCATCATCATTACGTGTAACAGTTACTCCTTCAATATTATTTCTAAGATGTGAGTTTTCTAAATCATTTAAGTACATTGCAAATAAGAGGGGTGATAAGTTTTCTCCTTGTCGTACACCATTTTTACAATAAAAATATTTATGTTCTACACAGGATTTAATACCTTGATACATTGATTTGATCACATTAAAAATATTACCATTAATATTGTAGTTAAGTATTTTCTTCCAAAGAATTGATCTGTTTACATTGTCGAACGCTTTACTAAAGTCGACAAAGGGGCAGAATAGTTTGCGCTAACGTTTTTGGAGTAAATCTGATAGAGTATGGAGAGTATATATAGGTCAATGGTGGAAAAACCTTTCCTGAAACCAGCCTGATTGTCAAACAGGATCTGCGTTTTTTCAACAAATGTTGTTAATCTATGATTAATGATAGATGTGAACAACTTACTTATACAGTTTAAAAGCGTTATAGGACGGTAATTTGATGGATCGTCTTGGTCACCTTTATTTTTGAAAATAGGTTTTATAATACCTAGCAGCCATTTATCAGGGAACACACCGGACTGGAGAACGAGATTAAAAAGTTTCTCGTATATTGGGACAAATATATATTTTGAAGACTTAATATATTCATTGTAAACATTGTCAGAGCCACAAGCTTTTTCATTTTTAAGATTGTCAATATAAGTTATAACATTCCGTCGAGGGTGACATAGGGATTTATTATTCCCGCGAAAGGTTTTATGCAACGAGCGGAACGCGAGTTGCATAAAACCTTTCAAGGGAATAATATATCCCTATGTTACCCGGGACGGAATGTTATAACGAATTTATCATACCGAATGTCTTAATGTATTATTAAAAACTTGCTCTCTATTAGTAAAAAGACAAACAGAAATGAACAACACCTATGACCTGATCACGTGACTTTGATTGATTGACGTGGAAGCACGCTTTACTCATGTAGCGGGGTATAAGTTAAGGTTAGACACCCCGTCAAGGGAGTTATGGATTATAACCTCGAGGCGAAGTCGAGAGGTTTAATCCATAACTCCCGTGATGGGGTGTCTAAACGTCTTACACCACGTGGGTTTGTTTATTGATAGGTATGATAACATTTTCTAACAATTAGGATCAATTTAAATAGTTTTAAATTAAAACGTTCCACATAACCTCCCTAGGGTATTTAGACATAACCTTTCGTATGGCATCTGATAAAACTATTAGCACATCGTTTTCATATTTTGCTTTAAATACAACATTATCACGGAGGGAATTTTCAAATATTGGCTCGAGGCTAAGCCGAGAGACAATATTTGAAAATTATCGATGTATAATTTTCGAGGGAAGATACCAAGTCCAAGGCGAAGCCGAGGACGTAAGGTATCTGACAGAGATTACACCACGTGGAAAACACGAAATAAATATTTTCCCATCGTAAAATAACGTTTTCACATCTTTTACTATTACTGTATATATAGTATTTAAAAACCCAACATGAAGGAAGATGACAAGACAAAATGCACCCCTATCACCATCGCAGTCTCCGTGGTTGAATGGATAAGATCGCTGCTCGCTGTTCCGAAGATTCGCGTTCGAACCGCGCTTCAACTCTTCCTTTCTACTCTTATTTGTAAAACTTCGAAATTTTGACTGTCACGTCAGTCGAGCAGGTACAAGGTGATTTCAGTCAGAACATTTGACATAACATTCATTAAAGGTGTTAATATCCCCTAATTGGAGACGTCAAATGGCATACTCGGGAGTTATGTCATGGATAACTCCCTTGGCACTTAAAAATACCCGGGGTTAAGGTTGGTTATTGGGAAAAATGACTCCTCAGAACAATAGAAATAACCATCCCTAGTGGTGTAAGGGATTTATCATCCCTCGGCGGCGGTGAATATGGATATTTGTTTAGGGTCACGTGGACCAATCAGAGATCGGCATTCTTACATGAGGTGTGATAATTGCTTTTAGTATCTCTTGTTGTGTGATGGGGACGTTGATTTCTTCTGTGATGTCGTCTACACATACAGGTTCCTCTTCTCCATCGTCCTCGGGACCGTTGTTAATGTCCTTGAAGTAAACAAAAAGCTTGTCGAGAGTAATATGTCCATCTTTAACTTTACTTGATAGTGAATTAATAACTTTCCAAAAATCTTTAGGCCGTTTTGACTTCAAATTACTTAATTTGTTTCGGAAATTTTCATTGGATTTTCTTTTGAAATATTTTATTGTTTTTCTTTAATCTTTTGCCGCGTTTAACATCTTTGTTTTATTAGCCAAATGTTTATTCTGATTGTGAATTTTTCTTGCCAAATGGTATTTTTTTCTAGCCAGCTTGCATTTATATCCAAACCAAACATATTTTGAATGCATATTTCTTTTTACATTTGTTTTAAGCCAAATGTTTTAACAGCTGAATCACATAATAATGCAGACATTTTGTCTGTTAAACAATTGATATCAGAAGTTGTACATGCCTCAGGAGATAGACAGGCTGCTTCCTGGTTGAGGGCTGCAATAACCTGCCTGTCGAGGTTAGCGAGGAATGAGTGCTCACAGTCAGGTTGTTACCGTCTAGGTCGGTCTGGCTGGTCTGGGGCCTCGGCTGGTGGTGGTTGGTTAAAGTTGAAGCACATCGACAGGGGGCAGTGTGCATCAGAGAAGAGTGGGCTGAAATCTTCTACTTGAAAATCATGTGCATTTTTTAAAAGTTCAACAAATAAAGTAATCAATAACGGCACTGTTTTTTTAAGTACACTTCCCATTTTGTGGTTTTGTACCGAGTCTCTCATTTACTATGAGTAAATTATTTACAATACACAGTTTGATAAGTCTATGTCCAAAGTTATTTGCGGTTTTGTCGTTGTTAATCCTTGTGAGGGGGATACTGTTTTCTTCTAGGGAAAGTGCTTGATTCATGTAGTTGTTTAGGTCCTCGTCCATTTCAGTGTGGTCAGGGGTATCATACATAATATAGTCAGGTATTGTCTTTGTACGGGCATTAAAGTCTCCAAAACTACATATAGAATTAGAAAGATTGCTGAATTCGATAACCTCCTTCTCAAAAGCGTCCATTTTATCATTAGTGGAATATTTGGAATTTTCAGGGGGAATGTAGACCACAGGTAAATAAGCATCTTGAGTGTGGGAGAGAGTGCTTCTGATTTTAAACCACAAGGCATATTCTGAGTTTGTATCCATTACCTCGATGTGTTGGGAAAGTGTCTCCTTAACATAAAGTTCAATACCTCCAGACTTGCAAGCGACTTTAGACATTCTCCTGTTTTTCATAAACAAATTATAGCCAGGTATATCTACCTGATCGTAGTTGTCAAGTTTGGTTTCTTGTAGACCAACAAAGTCAGATTGTGAAATTCTTTTTAAAAAGTCTGGACAGAGAAGCTTAGTTCTAAGACCGCACACATTTAATGACATAAATGAAAAATCTTTCTTTTTTAAATGTGGTTCATCTAGCGAAAGCTGGATTATAGGGTTGGTATATTCGTGACACCCCTATTGCATTGGAGAAGTGTTGTTTCTTGAAGTAGCAGGTTGTTTACTACGTGTCGTTGATTCGTAGTGAGCCTGTGAGTGTGCATGAGTCGCATGCGTGGTCCATGGTGATCTCATGCGGCGCTTATAGGCTGGGCTCTGGGGAAAGTGCTTCTCATTGGCTTGGTTATGAGGTGGTGTATTTTGATTGTAGGGTTGGATATCGTCCTGTACATGAATGGGTCGTGACGTGGATGGATAAATGCGTTTGCCTTCTATAAATAACTTGTCACCGACCATGTTGCACTTTTTGTTTTCAGACTTTGCGGTCTTAAATATAGGCATTAGAGATCTACGTCTCTGTACAATTTCTTGTGGGTATTGGGGATTCACACCATATTGGGTACCTTTAAGATTGGATGGTGCAGCTTTTCTGACAGTTTCGCGATCTTTGTAGAAGGCAAATCTGGCTACCATGGGGCGTGGTTTGTCAGCATTTCTATTTCTAACTCTGCCGATTCGATGTGCCCTTTCAATAGGGATGTCTCCCTCAATTTTCAGATTTGATTTCATGAAATCTGTAATGGTTTGTTCACAGTTCTCTTGTTCCTGTTCGACCAAACCATTGAAAAGAAGATTCATTTCCATACTTCTAGTTTTCATGTCTAGTAGTTGTTCATGGATGTGGTCAATATTTTGGGCGTTTTCCCCAATGTGATCTGCATTTTCAGCAATGAACGTTTGCATTCCGGGTATGTTTGCTTGTTCGTGTTTTGTGCACGTTTCTTGAATTTGTTGTATCTGTGAGTGAAATGACTCTAATTTTGTAGTGATCGTATCATATTTCGCACTCATAAATTGGACATTTTTTTCAATTTCTGTCATTTTTACTTCAGTTTCTTGTAGTTTGTGGTGTAGAGTAGTTACTTTTGCATCTGTTGATGTGACTGCTGCTTCTATAGCATTTAGTTTGGTGATTTTGCTACACATTGCTTCTATGTTGGAGAGTCTATGCATGAGGTCGAGATTGTGTACTAGCGTGTGGTTACCCTGTGGAGCCCCACTGTTACCTGGCGATGTCAACAAATGCATCCGACCGTGTGGTGTACCATCAAATGTGAGATGTTGGGGTTGCAATTGGTGAGCCATTGGGCTGTATAACATTTGTAGACTACCGCCGACAACTTCAGGTAATGTGCAGTTCTCTACATGTGATTTAAACTGTATTTATTTCCAGATGGTACAGGAAAGGGGATTGATAAACAGGGTTGCCCCTATATAAATATCGTTCCCCGTGACGTGGACAGGATTTATACAAAGTAACATGTAATATACATTTTAAAACAAGAAAGAAAATCATGATTACTTCAGAATATCTAAATACAATGATCAACACAATCTATGATCATGTACATTTAAAAGAGAAAATTAAGAAATGTGAGTGTTTTATCAATCACTTGAATCGTTTGCTTAGGTCTAAAAATGTACAAACAGAATCAACAATTTTCAAGTTCGTGTCATCAGATAGTCTGTTATTACCAAAAAGAACAGTTTTTAAATCGAAACCATTAACATAATAAAAGCTGTTTGATCTTATACATGAATAGTTTTGGCAACAAAATAAGTAATGCATGGCATCTTCGTAATGGTAGTTACAAGAGCAGGTAGCAGAGTTTTCTATAAACCTGTCGAATTTGTGACCCTTAAGTTCACTACAGCCTAATCTTAAACGACATAGTGTTACCTGGTTTTGTCTAGTTCCAAAATCTCTAAATATTTTATGAACATTACAATCAATTTTTAAAAAGCCTTTTTTGAAGATAGCATACGATTGAGAGTCTTTAAAAGACACATCGAGATCATTCCACGCAGCAACGGCCGATGGTAGGAAGGAAAGTTTTATAGAATTCAGTATGGCATACAGGAATTTGTAAGTTTTTTGATGTTCGGGTAATACGGTTTGAGATCTCGGACACTGCTGGTGGAACTAATGACGATAAATATTCTGGTGTCAAGTTAAACTTCATTTTGTAAAAAAGATGTAACTTGTGACGTTGTCGTCTTACAGCTAGCGATGTAAAACCTGTTTCTTCGTACAGTTTTTTGTGGCTGGTACCTCTAACTGCACCACATATTGTCCTTAGTGCATCCAAATGTAGCTTTTCAAGTAATACTTCATGATATTTTGTACAGTTATCAAATATATGATCACAATAGTCAAAAAGAGGAAGGATGTATGAATTATAAAGTACATACAAAGTAGGTCGACTCAGGCGGTATTTGTAGCTCCGCAAACAGTTTATCATCGGGCTTACCTTTGAAATTATATTTTAAATGTGGGAGTGCCAATTACCGTCTGATTGGAAAATCAACCCTAGATGTTTATGAGTACTGAAATCGTTTATTATTCTACCTTTCATTTCTAAATTCGGTACTTGCGTGGGTACTCGTTTCCTGGAGGATGTTATGCTCTGAGTCTTTTCAGTATTAAGATTGACTTTCCATTCATCGGCCCACTAAGAAATTCTAAGTAAATCATTGTTAATGAGGCATGATGTTTCATTTGGGTCACCAATAACAACGTACAGAGAAGTATCGTCAGCAAAAAGTCTTATATTGCATTTTATTTCGTCAACTATGTCATTGATAAAAACTAGAAATAACAATGGGCCCAAAACAGAACCTGAGGTACGCCTGCTAATACTGATCTGGTGTCCGGCTTTTGTCCGTTAATAACTGTGTACTGGTTTCTATCAGAAAGATAACTTTCAAACCAATTCAATAATTTCCCCCGAATGCCATATTGTTTCAATTTGAATAAAAAACCCTTATGCCATACTCTATCAAAAGCCTTACTTATGTCACAGAAAATTGCTTTGACTTCTTTACCTTCATCTAATGATTTACTAATGAAATTATAAAGATGGGTAAGCTGGTATACCGTAGAGTCTCCAGGTGTGAAACCAGACTGCAACGGAGTAATAATTCCATTACCTAAAAAGAAATTATGTACATGTTTATGAACACATTTTTCAAAAACCTTTGAAAGACAACTTGTCAATGAAATAGGTCTGTAGTTGGAGCATAAAATGCTTACTTTCCTTTTTGTGGAGTGGGATAACAGATGCGACTTTCCAGATATCAGGAAAAATTGACTGGGATAGGGATAAATTGAATAAGTGACAGAGAGGTTTAGCTAGGACACTAGACAGGATTTTTAAGATTCGGTTACTAATTTTATCGGGGCCGATTGATTTGGTTGAGTCCAGGGATTTTAAAATGTCCTACATTTCTTTTTCTGTAATAAGTAATTGTTGCAGAGCAATTTGGGGATTTGTTGTATTGTCAATAATACTGTCGTCGTGGTCAGGAATCTTTGTATTGTTAACGAAGTAATCATTAATGATATTGGCCTTATCCTGATCGTCATCGTAGATTTTCCCCTTGTGTTCTAGACTTGGAAATGCTTGTGATTTTGAGGATTTTTTAAGATAATTTTTAACTAATTTCCACCAAGTTTTACTACCGTGTTCAGAGTTTAAGCTATTGTCAATATTGTCATTATATTCTTTTTTACCTTTTCTAACTTCTGAAATGACAAAGTTACGCTTTTGTTTGATTTTTCCCCAAAGTACAGTGCGTGATGGTGTTGACAACACATGGCGTCCATATTGCTCACCTGAGATTTGGGTCGAATCGTTGATTTGTGTTCCCGATGTCTTGTCGCCTTTCTTTTGCTTATTTTTGCTCATAGCACTTCGAAGATGGTATGATGGAACGATTCAAAGCCAGTTATATATTCATATATATGCAAACCTTTGATATATCTTCCATGTATGCGAGAGGTTAAAAAACACGTCTATCCACACCATAGCCTCGTTCCCTCGTATTGTATCAAGATGTGTCGAAGGAAGGTTTTACACAGATAAGAACTCTTTAAACGATTGGGCTGTTCTGAATTTTTTTTTCACAATACACAATACTAGCCACAAAAAAAGACAGTTACTTAAAACATCAAAACTTCCACCAGACTCACCCGTTTGATAACAACTTGCTGTCTCTCAAGTGCGACAGCTGACACTGAATTATGAAGCCTCTTTAATGATGTTTTTGATTTGTAGGTGGATACGCAGTTCTTATGAAAATAAAATGGAGGTTCTAAGGAGGTTCTCAGTGGTTTATGTAGGCCATCCTCCCGTATGTGGCTGGCTTCGATGATAGTAGAAAGGCATCACCTCACTTGTCCCAAACCTATATGTTGTGATAGGGATTAAGGGGGGATTAAGAGTGTGGGACTATAGCCTGTTCTAATTAATGTCACTGGTGAACACTTCTCAGAAGAACTTAGTTCACCCTTAGTAAGAAGTATTTTGAAAACAAATAACTTAATCAAGTTCAATCAATTTGTTATTGTTTTAATGTTAATGTACAAATACTTCGAATCAAAGCAAACATAGATTACTTGCAATGAAAAGGTAAATTTTGGAACAATTTTTAAAACTGCTTTTTATTATTCAATTGAATAGTTTATTTCAAAGGAGATAAAAGTAAATTATTTTGTTTAATAAGAGATTATTGACCTTTGAGTACAATTTCTGTTCAGATGAATGCACATTTATGATTTTACATTTCATTTTCACCTTTTCCCTTTTCCTCTCAATATCTTAGTATAAATCTAAATATATCAGATTTGTTTACTTGAAAAATAAAAGTCTCTTTATACTCCAATTTGTTTTTCTGCTTGGTCTACCCAATTCAATTGTTTTAATTTCTAACATTAGTTTGATAATTTTTAGAAAATAAAATGCTACTCTGATATACTGACCAAAACCCAGACAGTCACTCAAAAATTCGAAACTCCTCGACTACTGTTTGATAACTTCAAATTATTTAAATAAATTTCAAACGCTTCTCCAAAACTAATGTGTCAAAACATACGCTGTAAGGGTGAATTTTAGAGGTCAAATTTTCATTTTTTTTGAAAATATAAATGGTTTTTCAAATGAGGAAATAGGGACGTTCTTTAAAAACAAATTAAGATTAAATATTCCCCCCTCAACACATATTATATATATATATATATATATATATATATATATGTAAATTGGTCTGTTAAAGATTTTCTAATTGAAGTCTTTTCCATTTAAAAATAGTTGTAAGCTACTAGTATATTTCTTTCCAAGCAAAGTATCTTTTCCCCAAAATAATCATGTTTTAAATGGAAATATCTTTGAATTTTTTCTTTTTTCCTTAGGATATGTTCTTGAGAGGCCATCTGGAGGCATGATGTGATGATGTAATGTAAGAATTATTTGTTAAGCAGTATGGCAGTTACCCAGTGGAGGCAATCAGACGACGACACATATTTCATAAGATCTTTTTCACACTAAATCCTAAATTTCTTGGGCAATATTCCATATATACTATTGTATTGGATCATTACACGATACTTACGTTCAATGAAAATTATTTGTTTTATCAACATGTAATCAAAAAAGGGTAGATTGCATCAATATGCATATGAGGTCCACACAAGTCATGTTTCCAAACTAAACAGGAAGTTAGATAGATGTACTACTTCCCGCACAACTTATTCCAGTTCTGTGTGTTCGTCAGATGAACCTTGGTCTGAGGCAGGCCTTTTAAAACATCAGTTATAAGAAATGCTCATGGGTGCCGGCTTGGCATTCAGTGGTTGTGATATATTTAGGATTTATAGAACTGAAAACCATCAAAACCAATTGTGAGATCTATTTGCAAGGTCAATGAAAAAATACCCACCTTGCAACTAGACTATAATGTTACAAGGATCATGACCCTATATATCAGATTATTGTATGAGGTAACTGATATTTTGAGTATGTAAAAACCGAATGGTATTGGTCACCAATGATGAAATGCTCTGAATAAAAACATATGTAAATGAAATAGATATAATGAAAATTTAACTTTGACATTGGTCAATCTTGTTTTACTCAGGTCTATCAAGTCAATATAGTTAGTTTTTAAGTGTACAATTTGGAAAAATCTATTCTGTACATCCTGTAGGTATCACTTAGTATTTTAAATATATTTTAATAACTAAATCAGGGTCTGTTACATGTAATGCATTATCAAATTCCCTGTGTTGATATTTCCCTTTAGCGTTTCCATGTACATGCAATTGTTCCAGTTTGTAATGAGGATAATAAATTTGGCATTATTCAATAATTAATATGTAATATAAATACCCCATTTACTTATCAAATATTTTCTGATAATAGATCACAAAAAATAAAATACCTCAGTTTGAACATTGTAACTATGTGAACAAAGTGGTATTGAAAGATCAGTTTATTAAGTCAATTTGCAATATTTCATTCGAAATAGTTATTCGATAATTCACTAATTTTGAGAGAAGATGATTTACTTTCATTCAATATCATTCCCCATGTCACATTTGAATATAACGTCGGCCACTTTGCATGTTTATTGAACTTAAAGACAGGCACAATGCCCTTCAAAATCTTGGAAACTGCTTGTTTACCTCCTAAGCTTAACAGAAAGAAATGATGAGAGCCCTTCACAATCAGGGAATCAGTCTCTTCACTTAGTAAATTGAACATAAGGACAAACACACTGGCCTCACAATCTGTAATTCGGCCAATATACTCCAAAAGTTGGACAAAAAGACGAGCAAAAGTTAGGAATGATTAGCAGAGAGGCCTTTACAATCTGTGATTCGACCCAAATGAATCCTCAGTGTGACGTACAGACCATTTACAACACGGAATTGACTGACAGACACATTTTCATACACTTTATCCATATTTTGCTTAATGGCTTAAATGTTTAATTTTACTATATAACTCACTTCCTATTTCCAGATGTTAGGCGTTGGCAAATCGAAAGAGAGAAACTACTTGAAGGTAGGAGTTGATTTCTCATTAAAAGCTTGTTGTTAACAAAACGAAACCTCTGTCCTCTATAATCGGGTTTAATCTTATTATCACACTATCAGTTCTTTTTGCTTCTATTCTCTTTCAGAGCGTCGGCGGAAGGATGCGAATGAGCCAGCACAGCAATTTCTTGAAGGTATGAATTGTTCCATATTTTTGGTCAAGTATTCGTGGCCCCATTTATTTACATACATAAGTTTTTTGGAATATATAGATATAAAGATATATTCCAGTGAGCTTTTCAGAACCTTAATCATCGCAAAAACGTTGTTTCGTGGTTTTAAAAGGACATGTTAATTGTCTGTAATACATTGTGTCGGGCTCGTAACCTTTCAGGTAATCAGATAGTTTCTCCTACGTAGGATATAGTTTCTTCTACGTAGGATTAAGTATCCTCAACGAAGGTTTTAGTTTCTCCCACAGATGATTTGGTATCTTCTACGTAGGATATACGTTGCGGCAATCAATCTATTTCTATTTTCCATTGATAGGTTTTGGAGAGACCTGGCATTTTGATTGTGTTTTTCTCTTAATCATCTCATTTGCATAATTGTTAATGTTAATTTGACATGTTAACTATAGATAAAAATTGACTTATAACTGTATCGTGATCAGTTTCTATTGTTATTTATTGGATATGTCTCCTTCTGCAGAAAATGTAATGTTCAGACCATATTTATATTTCTTGCCCTATGATCTCAATGATGTGACACCTGTACATGTTTTCTTAATGGTGCCCCAATGATTGGGATATTTGTTGAAAAAGTTTTAAAAGAGAACAGAAACTGATTTTACAACCCAGCTGTTTACCTACAAAAATGAATATCGCATTATTGTCTTTGAAGCTTCCCTTGTGTATAGAAAGCATAAGGATATACTCCAACGTTATAAACTGATTGACAATAAGACAATTTGAAGTGGTTCATAGATGAGGATGTAAAACAGAAACAAATGGTTGTGATATTTATTTTTTTATTCAATACCTCGATGCACTTTGCCAATTTGCCCTGATACTGTCTTTGCCCTTGTGGTAAAAGTCTTCTGACTGGTCCCCAGCCTCGCCTCAGTAGGTGCCTTGAGTTCATCATCATCACCACGCAAGTGTGATTTCAAATTGCGAAACAGATACAAGTCGCTTGGACTGGAAGGGGATAGTTAAGTTTGTCAAAGCCACATGTTGAGGTTCACGCTGTGCATTACGACTCTTGTGCAGTGGAGCCTTGTCATGAAGACGTGTAACGCCAGCAGTCAACATGCGACGCCTCTTCTTCTTGATCGCCGCTCTCAACTGCTTCAACAAGTCAGCATGATAAGCACCAGTTGTAGTTTTAGATGCTTTATAGTTTATAAGTATCACGCCCCTTGAATCCTAGGTAATGAACACAATAATTTACCAAGTAGAAGGTTCTGAACTTCTTGAGTGAAGGAGAGTGCTTATTCTTCCATTACATTGAGTCCTGCTTAATGTCAGGACCCTAGTGATGAACCCACTTTTCAGGACCAGCACTATAGATGACCAAGAGCCTACGACTTTATTCAACTTTATTGTGTACTTTGTGCAATTAAGTTTCGTGGCACCAATCTAGTAGAAACCTTAGAAATGTGCTAGTGCTCATGAATTATGGTGCAAACACTTCCATGAGAAAAGCCACAATCTGATTATATTTCGTCCACCTGTACTCTATGATCATGATTAAGCCATGGATCCTGAATCTATAATGGCTTCAACAGGCCTTCCTGACCGTGTGTCATCGTCCAAGTACCTGCGACCCCTCTTTAACTCAGCTGACAATTAAGTAACAGTAAAATATTGAGGGGCTTCTTTCATACTCACTGGTCATATGTTGATGTATTTCGGTCGCATTCATCCCTTCTTTAGTGAGACACTTGATAATCGAATGATGCTCAGTATTTGAACTTTTCATTGGATGTTATTCTCAAGTTAATGTTCGGGAAGGGTTGTGTACGTCTGTAAACTGTCGTCAGATGGCCTGTCTCAATAATGATATAAACGATTTTGTCTTCCATGGTGTATCAGTACTCACTTCTACGAACTTAATGACTTTCCGGCCTATCCTTGGTATTTTCCGGGTTTTTAAAAAAACTTCGAATGATATCTTAATCAAACTTTCATGAACTATGCATAGTTGTCAAGATGTAGATGTAGATGTAGAGAACAACGGTCTGGAGTCAGCCTCACTGCTCGCACGTGTCGTGAACATAGTATGTCATGGGCACGAATATGAAGGTCTATTAATTACCACGTCACGAAATTGAAGAAGATGTACCGAGTCAACCTCAAAGCATAGGCAAGTCCACCGTCGTCACATTTGGAATGTAACCTCATAATCGGGCTGTGATGTCGAAAGATTATTCATAACGTTATATCAAAAAGGGGTATTTTGTCCTCGAGCATCGTATGAAAAATATGGATCCAAATAGATATCTCTCGTAGGTAATAATATTAGTGTTTTGAAAGGGTGAACGGTACTATAGGACCCTTATAGATTCATATTTCCTGAGGCATCATCCCCGTTACCCTTCCAAAAACATGTGTGAAATATAATACCCTTTCAGATGTGCTATTTCTTCATGATTTATTCATTTTATACCAATCTAAGTTATAGTAAACAGAAAATCAACGCAGTGTGAAACATACAAATCGTACTATGGAGTTTACGGCAGTTTACAAAGGAGGTAAAACTGCGACTAAAATATCCGAAATTAGGTTGCTGATAAACAGTAAATTGATAGAATATTTCTTAAAGCGTCAGTCTCGTTACCCTTAAAAAATCATGTGACAAATCTATTAAGATTCAGGATCTAATATTTATGCATGATTTATTCTTATGGTTCACAGCGACAGAAAATGACGTTATAATAGTATTAGAATACTATCAAGTAAAGTTTGTCGTTTTGCAATGTTAGCCTAGGCAACAATGAAGATGAATTCCTTATTATTATAATATCATAAATTTTAAACAATGTTGTTATGGGACTTTTACCTAAATATTAATGAGGGTATCTTCGAAACTGAATTTTTACAAATGATTTATTAAAGACTGTCTTTTTTCATGTCCAACATATAACCTCGTGACTATGCATCTATACCGAATAAACTTTTAATAAAAGGTGGCCACAATAATGTGATAATGTGTAAAATTCAAAAACGTCCATCATGACCATACCCACATATGCATACACTGGCAACTGTGTGATACACGGAAGAAAGGAAAAAGTGTAATATCAAAATAGAGTTTTTACACACATCTATCCTGGAGAATTAAAACAATTCAAAATAACACCTGGGACAGATGTCTGGGCCACTGCTTGATGAACTTAATCATTGTTAGTGATAAGCTGTGGTGCCAGGGTGTAATCATGGTTCATTCCTTAGATGTGTGTCGTTTTTTGATCAATGTGTTATAAATCTCCAGTGACGTCACTCTATTGTTCTTCCAGGTCACTAATCTTCGTTTATTTCCCTCAACCTCAATTCGCATGATCAGTCAACAATTCGGGATTATAACAAATTCACCGTTTACAAAAATGATCCAACTTAAACGCTCACAAACATCCCAAAACCCAACTGGCATCACCAGAAACCCTCTCCAACTTTGGTATTTTAGGTAAATGAACGAAATCATATTTAGATGGCGGTTTGTAAAATAGACAGAACATGACCCCCATCATTAACTCCCTCCGCTCCCGCTTTACTCAAAACCTTTCTCAACATCAACTATGACAGTTTATGGCCCTAGAAATGTGTATGAACTCTTACCCAAAAAGCTCCGACCATGCCTTGACGGTTCTCAATACCACTATGTCCTCTAGGTTATCATTTTTACTATTTTGTTATTTGTTTTGTTATTTTATTATTTATTACTATTTTTCACCGTTTCTATCAGTTCGTGAGTTAGATAAAACTGCATTGGCATTATCAAAAAGAAATTGCGGCATGAGCTTACCGCGGGTCATGTTTTGTCCTACACGTAAGTTACGTAACATTAGAAACATGATAACAATGCAATAAACAGTGTCTGATAGATATATATCACTAACAGCTGATCGAACACTAATTGAACTGCATGATTCGTTATGATTGGTTTGTACATTGTGCCTTTCTGCCTTCTTCCTCTTCAATCGTCCAGATCAATCACCTCCTGTTCTGTTCTGGTGAGTTTGATATTCACAGGTGTAAGATTATCATCGCTCTTCGTATCATCTTATAAAAGTTGGGGAAATTTAGAAACGACACAAACTGTCATATGTGTGTATATTATTATTTCCTCTCGCCATGTCTCATTTACTGGCTTGATTTTGGGGACTCGCTTACGAGCCTGTGAGAGGCACACTTCTAAAGAAATAGAATGGAAGGGTTTTCATAATTTTATTTCATTATAATTATAACTTTGTATGAAAATATCTCATTGATCATAACATAAAACTTTCTTTTTTAGAATATCGACAGGTAGCCTGTAATCACAAGATAATATCAATAATAGATACTAATAGGTATTCTGCAATTACGTAGCAATTAAAGCTTGTAATAATGTCGAACACTTGTTTTTATTAGAGGACTATGACTTTAAAAGCTTTTTGTAAATACGAATGGTCTATCAATTACAACTTCGGGTTATGAATTGACTTTTAAAAGAAACGAAGATTTACACTATCACTGTATTAACAGACCGGTTAATCCAAGTCTTTTTAGGGTTTATATGTGATAAGTTATAACTCTAATAAGTGGTCTACTTACAACTAGGTTTAGAAGTAGTCATAAAATATCTAAAACTTAACATATTCCATTTAATTTAATTTTTGGGGTTGGATCTCCTTCGACATGTAGATTTGAATAGTCATTTCTCTCCTGGGCCAAATGTAAAGTCTTCCTCTGGACTGATGGTTGACAGTCATGCGGCTATGTGACCTACTATTACTACGACACTTGATCTATCTTTGAGCAAGGGCAGTACTTCTCCGAATCCTTTTTCTCACCTCAGGTCCATGTTTTTTTTCTCGATGCATATACTTTAAATCTAATAGTTGTATTGAACTTGAACAAACTCATTAGTCTGTTAGAAAATACCGTCACCTAGTACAGCAGGCAGTGTAATATGGTGTGATGATGCGTCGCCGGTAACCGCTCAGCATGTCTCACAGTGTAAAGATCAGGTCACTACATCAACCCCTGATAGATGTTTGTCATTTGTGTGCTAACTTTCATGTAAATGAAACGTTGAAATAGACCCCAAAAAACCATCGAACACGTAAAGTAGTATTTGGTGTTAAGAATCTTCTGAATTTGTCTTGCTTTCGCCGGAGATAAAAACCCACTTTAAATGCACACTTTTGACAGATCATTTTGCTCTGATAAAACATCATGTGTCTTCTCCTAAAGATTTCTGTCAAGAACGTTAGTTAGATCTAGTATGAGACATGATGACGAACAGGGGATTATTTTGATCCCCGGTCTATCGGCGTGTAATCAAATTCGGTACTCAGCTCGTGACACAGAGCTTCTAATAACTAATCAGACATTAGAATTACATGCTTTTGAATTTTAACGAAATTGAGTAGTAAGGGAAGTATTCCAATTTTCCAAGAATTCTCTGTAAATAAACCAAAGAAGACGGACACCAGCATCTAAAGTTAATTCAGATTCTAAAAACGTTTGAGTAGATAGGGTGTGAATAGTGATTTTTTTAAAAACTACAATGATGTGATACGGTGTCTCTTTCCTAGCCGCTTAACACAAGTAGTTACGCCACTTCTGATCTTAACCAGTAAATGAAGCAGGACAGTTGGCATTTGGGGGTCGATATGTCTACTAACATTAATCTTAAGCTTTAATTTTCGCGAACATAACAGTGATTTTTAGACTTTTGTGCATATAACAGTACAGCGCTGTGAAGCAGACCTATTGACTTTTTCCATCTGTCCATGTTGTAAGTTGTTTTTTTTTCTTTTCAAATTTTATTGTTCAACATGGACACATGAACAGATTACCATAACGTTATTGCACTAAATGCATTCTTTTAAATCAACAGAATATTTTTATTGTTCTATTAAAGTAGTAACACCCCGATATAAATTACGGTATTTTAGGAGTTCTTCACAAATGTCATAGAAGCTTCTCAAACTTCTTCAGTTATGGCTGATCGAATTAAGGTCCCCTTGGGTCCTATGTTCGCAATTTTTTCATATGTGTGTAGTGGATTTAGGATTATCTGAACCAGGTCTATCATCAAAGTTGTGTGTACCTTGGTACCGGTTTAACAGTCTTTCACAGACAGTAACACATTTAGCATGTTTGCTATTGCTTCCTGTGCAGAAACTATTTGAAGCATGCAAATATCAACTTAGACCTTGAAGACATCTTACTTCTAATTAAACGTAACACAGTAAAGCAAAGATATGATAAAATGTAAATCTTATGTAAGTAAACATTGATAGGCTTAGTCAGCACATGGCAGTTTTCATCAACCCTTCCTTGAAGTGTTGAATTTGACGATGAATCACTACCATGTGTATGGCGCTATTGTATATCGGATGTGCAGCTCAATAGTTCTGTTCGGCTTATAAGTTCTTCATCCATGAACATACTCTCAAAGCATGTCAAGTGTTCATATCACAACCTGCATAAGAATTTGCCTTCAATATCCCCTTATCTATTTAAAGAGTATATAAGAACGACGATATAAACTTATACGTGTTATTGATACCTGATAATCTTTGGTGTTTTTAAGGACAACCTGTTTTAAGCAACCACGTATCAAGTAACTTCAATGTATTGGTTTTATCCAGATATTTCTATTTTAATAACTGTTTTATAGTTGTTTTAATAGTATCAGTTACCTATCTGCCCCCTTCAATCATTTGTTAAGAACATTTTTCTCTTTTCTCTCTTTTTTGTTTAAGTGAACCGAATGAAGAAGAAAAAGGGTGATCAGGTGCTGCAAAGAAATTTTGAAGGTATTTCTACTTTCTGTTTTTACAATTAAATTAGGAAATATATAAATTGTGTTTGTTTTATTTTGGTGTATGTGATGTAAATTTAAATTAAAAACAAGCGTGTGATTTATCTCCATTCATTTTACGCGGCTAAAATAGAATATTATGATGAGCTCTTTTGCCCTGCAACATTCCATGAAAACAAGTTTCGTCTTGTTACCTGAAAAAATTTCAAAAAGTTACACTGCTGAAATCCAATCTGCAGGACAAGCACAAACTGTCAGCTTGACGACAAATGGGTTTGCACTCCAACAACTTTTAGAAATTTGTAGTCAATCATAAAAAGCTGTAGTAAATGTAAGTTTTGCACCCAAAAAGTTGTATAAATTTACATTTCATGTTACATACATGAGCCTATTGGCTCTGTTTTAAACAATTTAATAGTTACTTCAAAACATATTTTATAACATTAACACAGCCCTTTTATGTAGCAGAATGCTGAATGTTTTTACATTATTTGTGTCATTCAGACGTCTTCATTCGTCAGTCCTTCTGACCTGTCAACTTTCTCAAACACTTTTTGTTTTTTCGACTTTCGATATGATGATGCTTTTGACAAGTTTTTAAAGAGTTCCCTTTAATGTGTCATTGGACTTGGTGCTCTTAAATTGCCATAACTTGCCAGTTGAACATATTTTCATGCACACTATATATAAAATAAAGATGAAAGACTTTCAGGGATAAGATGTTTGTAGCCCTGATAAAACAGTTGATTGAGTTCACAAGCCGGTTTAGATTGCAGTTGTTAACAGACTTATGCCCCTAAACATACAATAGAAATTAGGGACAAGTTTTCTCCTTAGATCCATTCCCGATCACACACACCGGGTTTACTTTAAAAAAACACGTTATGACATCCATGAATCTAACCAGAAGAATGTACTTTCCTTATTTGTAAAACACGAGATCTATACTTTTTATATTCGTTCAATTGCACGAATACACTGTGTACATAACAATAAAAATGTGGTTCACATGAAATTTCAAAATTGCAATCCGAAGTAAAATCGTGTTTGTGTTTTGCAAGGACTCTGAGACCAAGTACTCCTGGGTAACTAATATTTTAGGAAATTATCTCCATCTCCCCTATCGATCCAAAAGTTCCAGGTGTTTCAGTTTCTGGTCATTAGTAAACATTCTTGGCAGACAGTTTGCTCATGTGAAAAACAGCTGCCAGTATTGTGTATACCGACCCAAATCTAATGATCATTGTCTCTTGTGTGTTAAATGGTAATACGTCGGTCTGAAAACAATGCCTTGATCAGCATCAACTTGGAAATCACTTTAATATAATCTATGCTGTGCCACGTCAGCAACCCACTTCACAACCCAAACATCAATCAATGTGTGGACAATGTCTTCATGGATTTCATGATCAAGTGCAGACATTCCTTTACAGATACTTAATGAATGCACACTTTTTTTACATCAATAATTTTCCCAGTTTATTCACTCCTATGCACTTTTCAATACGGCATCTCGAAAACTGCTTTATGGACGGTTGCAATATTTTGTAAATAGCTACAGGAAAGATTGCTTTCCTGTTTTATAGATAATTTGAAAGTAGTACATTGTTACACCATGCCTAGTGTACTAACGTAAATGGCGATTTAATTGACTGTTAAATAAGCAGGTGAATTAGCATCGATAGATATTGGTTCTATATTTCTTAGGTTTTGTTTATCATGAAAGCAAGGAATAAAATGGATAAAGCTCAGCAATACGTTTTCAAATTGCTGTGGAAAAATGCATGCCTCTTACTAAGACCCATACATGAAAACAGGCCCGCACAAATCGATCCTTAGATTAGAAGATTACCTTATTTGCCAAATTTTAAAAACTAATTCTCTACACAAATTTAGAAGGAACATTTTCATTGTATAAACACCAGGACCAGGGTATAAAAATCTATTTTTAGAACGTCGATTTCCGAAGTTAAAAATATGGACTTTCAAAAATGTATATTACTCCTATTTTTTAACAGGCGTCACATCACTTTACATGGGACCGTTGTCTGTTATTGTGACCATTACGGCTACGTCACTTGACAACATTTTGAGCGGGCTCAACTGCGGAAACCAGAGACTCATGCAGTGGCAACAGCAAGGACAGGAACACGTGCAGCAACAGCCAACAAGTGTGTATTGCTTTAATTGTATGCATAAAAACATTCCAAAACATTCCACATTATGAAAGTCGATTTTATGATAAAACTAATCCAAAATACCTTGTAATCCCGAAGCAAGGCTTTTCATTGTAGTAAAGCCGATGAATGGCTTCCCTTTTTCATTGATGTTTATTTCACTGAGTGTGCGCTCTCATGCACCACATTTATCGTAAGTTACATGTCTCAAATGGGTTATGCCATACATGTATTAACTTGAATTTACCCTTTGATTTTGTTACCACTAACAGAACCCTGATAGGACTGTCCTTTTTAATACTTTTATTTCACAAATGCTTCATCTAATTCAGTTCAGAGACTTTGAGGTCTTCTGTATGACATCAATGTTAACGTTTCTTGTCAAGATGGATAAATAAAGTCTGGCTTTATCATTTTAAAAGACAAGCTTGGGCCATGACATTGCAACTTACGTAAGGTCAACAGCCAATTGTTCTATTTGAAACCTTCCTTTGATTTAAAATGAATATTTATAAAAACATGAACATTTCGGGAAAATTATAACTGGCGTTTGTTTTCATGTTGTTCATGAACAAAAGGAAATGAACATACATTTTGAAAAATGTAAAAGTTATCTTTTTTAAATTAATAGTTATACTTAAGAAAGAAATTATTCTGAAAGATATTTTCAATCTTTTGTAACAATATGTCTATTACGTGGTGAGAAAAATACATTACATTACCAATATGTAAAGAATATATGGTGGTGGATACAAAATTTCATAAAATGATATCGAAAACAAGATCAAAGTATCATTTTACTCTTAATCAGACCTATACATACAAACGTGCACGAACAGATCAAAAAAGATCTAAAATTACCTTATTTGCCAAATTTTAAAAACTAATTCTCTACACAAATTGAGAAGGGACATTTTCATTGTATAAACACCAGGACCAGGGCCTAAGTATCCATTTTTAGAACGTCAATTTCCGAAGTTAAAAATATGGACTTTCAAAAATGTATATTACTCCTATTTTTTAACAGGCGTCACATCACTTTACATGGGACCGTTGTCTGTTATTGTGACCATTACAGCTACGTCACTTGACAACATTTTGAGCGGGCTCAACTGCGGAAACCAGAGACTCATGCAGTGGCAACAGCAAGGACAGGAACACGTGCAGCAACAGCCAACAAGTGTGTATTGCTTTAATTGTATGCATAAAAACATTCCAAAACATTACACATTATGAAAGTCGATTTTATGATAAAACTAATCCAAAATGCCTTGTTATGCCGAAGCAAGGCTTTCATTCTAGTAAAGCTGATGAATGGCTTCCCTTTTTCATTGATGTTTATTTCACTGAGTGTGCGCTCTCATGTATCTCATATATCGTCAGTTACATGTTTCATATGAGTTATGTTATATTCATGTACTTCTACCATACATGTATTTACTTTAATTTACCCTTTGATTTTGTTACCACTAACAAAACCCTGATAGGACTGTCCTTTGTAATACTTTAATTTCACAAATGCTTCATCTAATTCAGTTCAGAGACCTCGAGGTCCACTGTATGACATCAATGTAAAAGTTTCTTGTCAATATGGATAAATAAAGTCTAGCGTTATCATTTTAAAAGACAACTTTGGACCATGACATTGCAACTTACGTAAATTTCAACAGCCAATTGTTCTATTTGAAACCTTCCTTTGATTTAAAATGAATATTTATAAAAGCATGAATATTTCGGGAAGATTATATCTGGCGTTTATTGTCATGTTGTTCATGAACAAGAGGAAATGAACCTACATTTTGAAAAATGTAAAAGTTTTCTTTTTAAATTTAATAGTTATTAGTAAGAAAGAAATTATTCTGAAAGATATTTTCAATCTTTTGTAAAAATATGTCTATTACGTGGTGAGAAAAATACATTACATTACCAATATGTAAAGAATGTAGGGTGCTGGATACAAAATTTCGTAATATGATATAGAAAACAAGATCAAAGTATCATTTTACTCTTACTCAGACTTATACATACAAACGTGCACGAACAGATCAAAAAAGATCTAAGATTACCTTATTTGCCAAATTTTAAAACTAATTCTCTACACATATTCAGAAAGGATATTTCCATTGTATAAACACCAGGATCAGAGTATAAGTATCCATTTTTAGAACGTCAATTTCCGAAGTTAAAAATATGTACTTTGAAAAATGTATATTACTCCTATTTTTTAACAGGCGTCACATCACTTTACATGGGAACGTTGTCTGTTATTGTGACCATTACAGCTACGTCACTTGACAACATTTTGAGCGGGCTCAACTGCGGAAACCAGAGACTCATGCAGTGGCAACAGCAAGGACAGGAACACGTGCAGCAACAGCCAACAAGTGTGTATTGCTTTAATTGTATGCATAAAAACATTCCAAAACATTATACAATAAGAAAGTCGACTTTATGATAAAACTAATCCAAAATGCCTTGTAATGCCGAAGCAAGGCTTTCATTCTAGTAAAGCTGATGAATGGCTTCCCTTTTTCATTGATGTTTATTTCACCGAGTGTGCGCTCTCATGTATCTCATATATCGTCAGTTACATGTTTCATATGAGTTATGTAATATTCATGTACTTCTACCATACATGTATTAACTTGAATTTACCCTTTGATTTTGTTACCACTAACAAAACCCTGATAGGACTGTCCTTTGTAATACTTTTATTTCACAAATGCTTCATCTACTTCAGTTCAGAGACCTCGAGGTCCACTGTATGACATCAATGTAAACGTTTCTTGTCAACATGGATAAATAAAGTCTGGCGTTATCATTTTAAAAGACAACTTTGGGCCATGACATTGCAACTTACATAAATTTCAACAGTCAATTGTTCTATTTGAAACCTTCCTTTGATTTAAAATGAATATTTATAAAAGCATGAATATTTCGGGAAGATTATATCTGGCGTTTATTGTCATGTTGTTCATGAACAAGAGGAAATGAACCTACATTTTGAAAAATGTAAAAGTTTTCTTTTTAAATTTAATAGTTATACTTAAGAAAGAAGTTATTCTGAAAGATTTTTTCAATCTTTTGTAACAATATGTCTATTACGTGGTGAGAAAAATACATTACATTACCAATCTGTAAAGAATGCATGGTGGTGGATGCAAAATTTCGTAAAATGATATCGAAAACAAGATCAAAGTATCATTTTACTCTTAATCAGACCTTTACATACAAACGTGCACGAACAGATCAAAAAAGATCTAAGATTACCTTATTTGCCAAATTTTAAAAACTAATTCTCTACACAAATTCAGAAGGGACATTTTCATTGTATAAACACCTAGACCAGGGCCTAAGTATCCATTTTTAGAACGTCAATTTCCGAAGTTAAAAATATGGACTTTCAAAAATGTATATTACTCCTATTTTTTAACAGGCGTCACATCACTTTACATGGGACCGTTGTCTGTTATTGTGACCATTACGGCTACGTCACTTGACAACATTTTGAGCGGGCTCAACTGCGGAAACCAGAGACTCATGCAGTGGCAACAGCAAGGACAGGAACACGTGCAGCAACAGCCAACAAGTGTGTATTGCTTTAATTGTATGCATAAAAACATTCCAAAACATTATACAATAAGAAAGTCGACTTTATGATAAAACTAATCCAAAATGCCTTGTAATGCCGAAGCAAGGCTTTTCATTCTAGTAAAGCTGATGAATGGCTTCCCTTTTTCATTGATGTTTATTTCACTGAGTGTGTGCTCTCATGTATCTCATATATCGTCAGTTACATGTTTCATATGAGTTATGTTATATTCATGTACTTCTACCATACATGTATTTACATGAATTTACCCTTTGATTTTGTTACCACTAACAAAACCCTGATAGGACTGTCCTTTGTAATACTTTTATTTCACAAATGCTTCATCTACTTCAGTTCAGAGACCTCGAGGTCCACTGTATGACATCAATGTAAACGTTTCTTGTCAACATGGATAAATAAAGTCTGGCGTTATCATTTTAAAAGACAACTTTGGGCCATGAGATTGCAACTTACATAAATTTCAACAGTCAATTGTTCTATTTGAAACCTTCCTTTGATTTAAAATGAATATTTATAAAAGCATGAATATTTCGGGAAGATTATATCTGGCGTTTATTGTCATGTTGTTCATGAACAAGAGGACATGAGCCTACATTTTGAAAAATGTTTTTTAATTTAATATTTATACGTAAGAAAGAAATTATTCTGAAATATATTTTCAATCTTTTGTAACATTATGTCTATTACGTGGTGAGAAAAATACATTACATTACCAATATGTAAAGAATATATGGTGGTGGATACAAAATTTCATAAAAAGATATCGAAAACAAGATCAAAGTATCATTTTACTCTTAATCAGACCTATACATACAAACGTGCACGAACAGATCAAAAAAGATCTAAGATTACCTTATTAGCAAAATTTTTTCAGGTTATTCTCAACACAAATTAAGAAGGGACATTTTCATTGTATAAACACCTAGACCAGGGCATAAGTATCCATTTTTAGAACGTCAATTTCCGAAGTAAAAAATATGGACTTTCAAAAATGTATATTACTCCTATTTTTTAACAGGCGTCACATCACTTTACATGGGACCGTTGTCTGTTATTGTGACCATTACAGCTACGTCACTTGACAACATTTTGAGCGGGCTCAACTGCGGAAACCAGAGACTCATGCAGTGGCAACAGCAAGGACAGGAACACGTGCAGCAACAGCCAACAAGTGTGTATTGCTTTAATTGTATGCATAAAAACATTCCAAATTATTACACATTATGAAAGTCGACTTTATGATAAAACTAATCCAAAATACCTTGTAATCCCGAAGCAAGGCTTTTCATTGTAGTAAAGCCGATGAATATCTTCCCTTTTTCATTGATGTTTATTTCACTGAGTGTGCGCTCTCATGCACCACATTTATCGTCAGTTACATGTTTCAAATGGGTTATGTTATATTCATGTACTTCTACCATACATGTATTAACTTGAATTTACACTTTGATTTTGTTACCACTAACAAAAGCCTGATAGGACTGTCCTTTTTAATACTTTTATTTCATAAATGCTTCATCTAATTCAGTTCAGAGACCTCGAGGTCCACTGTATGACATCAATTTAAACGTTTCTTGTCAACATGGATAAATAAAGTCTGGCGTTATCATTTTAAAAGACAACTTTGGACCATGACATTGCAACTTACGTAAATTTCAACAGCCAATTGTTCTATTTGAAACCTTCCTTTGATTTAAAATAAATATTTATAAAAACATGAATATTTCAGGAAAATTATAACTGGCGTTTATTTTCATGTTATTCATGAACAAGAGGAAATGAGCCTACATTTTGAAAAATGTTTTTTAATTTAATAGTTATACGTAAGAAAGAAATTATTCTGAAATATATTTTCAATCTTTTGTAACAATATGTCTATTACGTGGTGAGAAAAATACATTACATTACCAATATGTAAAGAATATATGGTGGTAGATACAAAATTTCATAAAAAGATATCGAAAACAAGATCAAAGTATCATTTTACTCTTAATCAGACCTATACATACAAACGTGCACGAACAGATCAAAAAAGATCTAAGATTACCTTATTTGCCAAATTTTTTCTGGTAATTCTCAACACAAATTCAGAAGGGACATTTTCATTGTATAAACACCTAGACCAGGGCATAAGTATCCATTTTTAGAACGTCAATTTCCGAAGTTAAAAATATGGACTTTCAAAAATGTATATTACTCCTATTTTTTAATAGGCGTCACATCACTTTACATGGGACCGTTGTCTGTTATTGTGACCATTACAGCTACGTCACTTGACAACATTTTGAGCGGGCTCAACTGCGGAAACCAGAGACTCATGCAGTGGCAACAGCAAGGACAGGAACACGTGCAGCAACAGCCAACAAGTGTGTATTGCTTTAATTGTATGCATAAAAACATTCCAAAACATTACGCAATATGAAAGTCGATTTTATGGTAAAACTAATCCAAAATGCCTTGTAATGCCGAAGCAAGGCTTTTCATTCTAGTAAAGCCCGTAAATGGCTTCCCTTTTTCATTGATGTTTATTTCACTGAGTGTGCGCTCTCATGTATCTCATATATCGTCAGTTACATGTTTCATATGAGTTATGTTATATTCATGTACTTCTACCATACATGTATTTACTTTAATTTACCCTTTGATTTTGTTACCACTAACAAAACCCTGATAGGGCTGTCCTTTTTAATACTTTTATTTCACAAATGCTTCATCTAATTCTGTTCAGAGACTTCGAGGTCCACTGTATGACATCAATGTAAACGTTTCTTGTCAACATGGATAAATAAAGTCTAGCGTTATCATTTTAAAAGACAACTTTGGGCCATGACATTGCAACTTACGTAAATTTCAACAGCCAATTGCTATATTTGAAACCTTCCCTTAATCTTAACTAAATATTTATAAAAATATGAATCTTTCGGGAAAATTATAACTGGCGTTTGTTTTCATGTTGTTCATAAACAAGAGGAAATGAACATACATTTTTAAAAATGTAAAAGTTATCTTTTTTAATTTATTAGTTATTAGTTAGAAAGAACATATTCTGAAAAATATTTTCAATCTTTTGTAAAAATATGTCTATTACGTGGTGAGAAAAATAAATTACATTACCAATATGTAAAGAATATATGGTGGTGGATAAAAAATTTCGTAAAATGATATCGAAAACAAGATCAAAGTATCATTTTACTCTTACTCAGACCTATACATACAAACGTGCACGAACAGATCAAAAAAGATCTAAGATTACCTTATTTGCCAAATTTTAAAAACTAATTCTCTACACAAATTGAGAAGGGACATTTTCATTGTATAAACACCAGGACCAGGGCATAAGTATCCATTTTTAGAACGTCAATTTCCGAAGATAAATATATGGACTTTCAAAAATGTATATTACTCCTATTTTTTAACAGGCGTCACATCACTTTACATGGGACCGTTGTCTGTTATTGTGACCATTACGGCTACGTCACTTGACAACATTTTGAGTGGGCTCAACTGCGGAAACCAGAGACTCATGCAGTGGCAACAGCAAGGACAGGAACACGTGCAGCAACAGCCAACAAGTGTGTATTGCTTTAATTGTATGCATAAAAACATTCGAAAACATTATACATTATGAAAGTCGATTTTATGATAAAACTAATCCAAAATGCCTTGTAATGCCGATGCAAGGCTTTTCATTCTAGTAAAGCCGATGAATGGCTTCCCTTTTTCATTGATGTTTATTTCACTGAGTGTGCGCTCTCATGTATCTCATATATCGTCAGTTACATGTTTTAAATGAGTTATGTTATATTCATGTACTTCTACCATACATGTATTTACTTGAATTTACCCTTTGATTTTGTTACCACTAACAAAACCCTGATAGGACTGTCCTGAAAGAACATATTCTGAAAAATATTTTCAATCTTTTGTAAAAATATGTCTATTACGTGGTGAGAAAAATACATTACATTTCAATTCTGTAAAGAATGTATGGTGGTGGATACAAAATTTCGTAAAATGATATCGAAAACAAGATCAAAGTATCATTTTACTCTTACTCAGACCTTTACATACAAACGTGCACGAACAGATCAAAAAAGATCTACGCTTACCTTATTTGCCAAATTTTAAAAACTAATTCTCTACACAAATTGAGAAGGGACATTTTCATTGTATAAACACCAGGACCAGGGCATAAGTATCCATTTTTAGAACGTCAATTTCCGAAGATGAATATATGGACTTTCAAAAATGTATATTACTCCTATTTTTTAACAGGCGTCACATCACTTTACATGGGACCGTTGTCTGTTATTGTGACCATTACAGCTACGTCACTTGACAACATATTGAGCGGGCTCAACTGCGGAAACCAGAGACTCATGCAGTGGCAACAGCAAGGACAGGAACACGTGCAGCAACAGCCAACAAGTGTGTATTGCTTTAATTGTATGCATAAAAACATTCCAAAACATTATACATTATGAAAGTCGATTTTATGATAAAACTAATCCAAAATGCCTTGTAATGCCGAAGCAAGGCTTTTCATTCTAGTAAAGCCGGTAAATGGCTTCCCTTTTTCATTGATGTTTATTTCACCGAGTGTGCGCTCTCATGTATCTCATATATCGTCAGTTACATGTTTCATATGAGTTATGTTATATTCATGTACTTCTACCATACATGTATTTACTTGAATTTACCCTTTGATTTTGTTACCACTAACAAAACCCTGATAGGACTGTCCTTTTTAATACTTTTATTTCACAAATGCTTCATCTAATTCTGTTCAGAGACTTCGAGGTCCACTGTATGACATCAATGTAAACGTTTCTTGTCAACATGGATAAATAAAGTCTAGCGTTATCATTTTAAAAGACAAATTTGGGCCATGACATTGCAACTTACGTAAATTTCAACAGCCAATTGCTATATTTGAAACCTTCCCTTAATCTAAAATAAATATTTATAAAAATATGAATCTTTCGGGAAAATTATAACTGGCGTTTGTTTTCATGTTGTTCATGAAAAAGAGGAAATGAACATACATTTTGAAAAATGCAAAGTTATCTTTTTTAATTTAATAGTTATACTTAAGAAAGAAATTATTCTGAAAGATATTTTCAATCTTTTGTAACAATATGTCTATTACGTGGTGAGAAAAATACATTACATTACCAATCCGTAAAGAATGCATGGTGGTGGATGCAAAATTTCGTAAAATGATATCGAAAACAAGATCAAAGTATCATTTTACTCTTAATCAGACCTATACATACAAACGTGCACGAACAGATCAAAAAAGATCCAAGATTACCTTATTTGCCAAATTTTAAAAACTAATTCTCTACACAAATTGAGAAGGGACATTTTCATTGTATAAACACCTAGACCAGGGCCTAAGTATCCATTTTTAGAACGTCAATTTCCGATGTTAAAAATATGGACTTTCAAAAATGTATATTACTCCTATTTTTTAACAGGCGTCACATCACTTTACATGGGACCGTTGTCTGTTATTGTGACCATTACAGCTACGTCACTTGACAACATATTGAGCGGGCTCAACTGCGGAAACCAGAGACTCATGCAGTGGCAACAGCAAGGACAGGAACACGTGCAGCAACAGCCAACAAGTGTGTATTGCTTTAATTGTATGCATAAAAACATTCCAAAACATTATACATTATGAAAGTCGATTTTATGATAAAACTAATCCAAAATGCCTTGTAATGCCGAAGCAAGGCTTTTCATTCTAGTAAACCCGATGAATGGCTTCCATTTTTCATTGATGTTTATTTCACTGAGTGTGTGCTCTCATGTATCTCATATATCGTCAGTTACATGTTTTAAATGAGTTATGTTATATTCATGTACTTCTACCATACATGTATTAACTTGAATTTACCCTTTGATTTTGTTACCACTAACAAAACCCTGATAGGACTGTCCTTTGTAATACTTTTATTTCACAAATGCTTCATCTAATTCAGTTCAGAGACTTTGAGATCTTCTGTATGACATCAATGTAAACGTATCTTATCAAGATAGATAAATAAAGTCTGGCTTTATCATTTTAAAGACAAGCTTTGGCCATGACATTGCAACTTACGTAAAGTTCAACAGCCAATTGTTCTATTTGAAACCTTCCTTTGATTTAATATAAATATTTATAAAAACATGAACATTTCGGGAAAATTATAACTGGCGTTTGTTTTCATGTTGTTCATGAACAAGAGGAAATGAACCTACATTTTGAAAAATGCAAAGTTATCTTTTTTAATTTAATAGTTATACTTAAGAAAGAAATTATTCTGAAAGATTTTTTCAATCTTTTGTAACAATATGCCTATTACGTGGTGAGAAAAATACATTACATTACCAATCTGTAAAGAATGCATGGTGGTGGATGCAAAATTTCGTAAAATGATATCGAAAACAAGATCAAAGTATCATTTTACTCTTAATCAGACCTTTACATACAAACGTGCACGAACAGATCAAAAAAGATCTAAGATTACCTTATTTGCCAAATTTTAAAAACTAATTCTCTACACAAATTCAGAAGGGACATTTTCATTGTATAAACACCTAGACCAGGGCCTAAGTATCCATTTTTAGAACGTCAATTTCCGAAGTTAAAAATATGGACTTTCAAAAATGTATATTACTCCTATTTTTTAACAGGCGTCACATCACTTTACATGGGACCGTTGTCTGTTATTGTGACCATTACGGCTACGTCACTTGACAACATTTTGAGCGGGCTCAACTGCGGAAACCAGAGACTCATGCAGTGGCAACAGCAAGGACAGGAACACGTGCAGCAACAGCCAACAAGTGTGTATTGCTTTAATTGTATGCATAAAAACATTCCAAAACATTATACAATAAGAAAGTCGACTTTATGATAAAACTAATCCAAAATGCCTTGTAATGCCGAAGCAAGGCTTTTCATTCTAGTAAAGCTGATGAATGGCTTCCCTTTTTCATTGATGTTTATTTCACTGAGTGTGTGCTCTCATGTATCTCATATATCGTCAGTTACATGTTTCATATGAGTTATGTTATATTCATGTACTTCTACCATACATGTATTTACATGAATTTACCCTTTGATTTTGTTACCACTAACAAAACCCTGATAGGACTGTCCTTTGTAATACTTTTATTTCACAAATGCTTCATCTACTTCAGTTCAGAGACCTCGAGGTCCACTGTATGACATCAATGTAAACGTTTCTTGTCAACATGGATAAATAAAGTCTGGCGTTATCATTTTAAAAGACAACTTTGGGCCATGAGATTGCAACTTACATAAATTTCAACAGTCAATTGTTCTATTTGAAACCTTCCTTTGATTTAAAATGAATATTTATAAAAGCATGAATATTTCGGGAAGATTATATCTGGCGTTTATTGTCATGTTGTTCATGAACAAGAGGAAATGAACCTACATTTTGAAAAATGTAAAAGTTTTCTTTTTAAATTTAATAGTTATTAGTAAGAAAGAAATTATTCTGAAAGATATTTTCAATCTTTTGTAAAAATATGTCTATTACGTGGTGAGAAAAATACATTACATTACCAATATGTAAAGAATGTAGGGTGCTGGATACAAAATTTCGTAATATGATATAGAAAACAAGATCAAAGTATCATTTTACTCTTACTCAGACTTATACATACAAACGTGCACGAACAGATCAAAAAAGATCTAAGATTACCTTATTTGCCAAATTTGTAAAACTATTTCTCTACACATATTCAGAAAGGATATTTTCAATGTATAAACACCAGGACCAGAGTATAAGTATCCATTTTTAGAACGTCAATTTCCGAAGTTAAAAATATGTACTTTCAAAAATGTATATTACTCCTATTTTTCAACAGGCGTCACATCACTTTACATGGGACCGTTGTCTGTTATTGTGACCATTACAGCTACGTCACTTGACAACATTTTGATCGGGCTCAACTGCAGAAACCAGAGACTCATGCAGTGGCAACAGCAAGGACAGGAACACGTGCAGCAACAGCCAACAAGTGTGTATTGCTTTAATTGTATGCATAAAAACATTCCAAAACATTACGCAATATGAAAGTCGATTTTATGGTAAAACTAATCCCAAAATGCCTTGTAATGCCGAAGCAAGGCTTTCATTCTAGTAAAGCTGATGAATGGCTTCCCTTTTTCATTGATGTTTATTTCACCGAGTGTGCGCTCTCATGTATCTCATATATCGTCAGTTACATGTTTCATATGAGTTATGTAATATTCATGTACTTCTACCATACATGTATTAACTTGAATTTACCCTTTGATTTTGTTACCACTAACAAAACCCTGATAGGACTGTCCTTTGTAATACTTTTATTTCACAAATGCTTCATCTACTTCAGTTCAGAGACCTCGAGGTCCACTGTATGACATCAATGTAAACGTTTCTTGTCAACATGGATAAATAAAGTCTGGCGTTATCATTTTAAAAGACAACTTTGGGCCATGACATTGCAACTTACATAAATTTCAACAGTCAATTGTTCTATTTGAAACCTTCCTTTGATTTAAAATGAATATTTATAAAAGCATGAATATTTCGGGAAGATTATATCTGGCGTTTATTGTCATGTTGTTCATGAACAAGAGGAAATGAACCTACATTTTGAAAAATGTAAAAGTTTTCTTTTTAAATTTAATAGTTATTAGTAAGAAAGAAATTATTCTGAAAGATATTTTCAATCTTTTGTAAAAATATGTCTATTACGTGGTGAGAAAAATACATTACATTACCAATATGTAAAGAATATATGGTGGTGGATACAAAATTTCGTAATATGATATAGAAAACAAGATCAAAGTATCATTTTACTCTTACTCAGACTTATACATACAAACGTGCACGAACAGATCAAAAAAGATCTAAGATTACCTTATTTGCCAAATTTTTAAAACTATTTCTCTACACATATTCAGAAAGGATATTTTCATTGTATAAACACCAGGACCAGAGTATAAGTATCCATTTTTAGAACGTCAATTTCCGAAGTTAAAAATATGTACTTTCAAAAATGTATATTACTCCTATTTTTTAACAGGCGTCACATCACTTTACATGGGACCGTTGTCTGTTATTGTGACCATTACAGCTACGTCACTTGACAACATTTTGATCGGGCTCAACTGCAGAAACCAGAGACTCATGCAGTGGCAACAGCAAGGACAGGAACACGTGCAGCAACAGCCAACAAGTGTGTATTGCTTTAATTGTATGCATAAAAACATTCCAAAACATTACGCAATATGAAAGTCGATTTTATGGTAAAACTAATCCAAAATGCCTTGTAATGCCGAAGCAAGGCTTTCATTCTAGTAAAGCTGATGAATGGCTTCCCTTTTTCATTGATGTATATTTCACCGAGTGTGCGCTCTCATGTATCTCATATATCGTCAGTTACATGTTTCATATGAGTTATGTAATATTCATGTACTTCTACCATACATGTATTTACTTGAATTTACCCTTTGATTTTGTTACCACTAACAAAACCCTGATAGGACTGTCCTTTTTAATACTTTTATTTCACAAATACTTCATCTAATTCAGTTCAGAGACCTCGAGGTCCACTGTATGACATCAATGTAAACGTTTCTTGTCAACATGGATAAATAAAGTCTGGCGTTATCATTTTAAAAGACAACTTTGGGCCATGACATTGCAACTTACATAAATTTCAACAGTCAATTGTTCTATTTGAAACCTTCCTTTGATTTAAAATGAATATTTATAAAAGCATGAATATTTCGGGAAGATTATATCTGGCGTTTATTGTCATGTTGTTCATGAACAAGAGGAAATGAACCTACATTTTGAAAAATGTAAAAGTTTTCTTTTTAAATTTAATAGTTATTAGTAAGAAAGAAATTATTCTGAAAGATATTTTCAATCTTTTGTAGAAATATGTCTATTACGTGGTGAGAAAAATACATTACATTACCAATATGTAAAGAATGTAGGGTGCTGGATACAAAATTTCGTAATATGATATAGAAAACAAGATCAAAGTATCATTTTACTCTTACTCAGACTTATACATACAAACGTGCACGAACAGATCAAAAAAGATCTAAGATTACCTTATTTGCCAAATTTCTAAAACTATTTCTCTACACATATTCAGAAAGGATATTTTCAATGTATAAACACCAGGACCAGAGTATAAGTATCCATTTTTAGAACGTCAATTTCCGAAGTTAAAAATATGTACTTTCAAAAATGTATATTACTCCTATTTTTCAACAGGCGTCACATCACTTTACATGGGACCGTTGTCTGTTATTGTGACCATTACAGCTACGTCACTTGACAACATTTTGATCGGGCTCAACTGCAGAAACCAGAGACTCATGCAGTGGCAACAGCAAGGACAGGAACACGTGCAGCAACAGCCAACAAGTGTGTATTGCTTTAATTGTATGCATAAAAACATTCCAAAACATTACGCAATATGAAAGTCGATTTTATGGTAAAACTAATCCCAAAATGCCTTGTAATGCCGAAGCAAGGCTTTCATTCTAGTAAAGCTGATGAATGGCTTCCCTTTTTCATTGATGTTTATTTCACTGAGTGTGCGCTCTCATGTATCTCATATATCGTCAGTTACATGTTTCATATGAGTTATGTAATATTCATGTACTTCTACCATACATGTATTAACTTGAATTTACCCTTTGATTTTGTTACCACTAACAAAACCCTGATAGGACTGTCCTTTGTAATACTTTTATTTCACAAATGCTTCATCTACTTCAGTTCAGAGACCTCGAGGTCCACTGTATGACATCAATGTAAACGTTTCTTGTCAACATGGATAAATAAAGTCTGGCGTTATCATTTTAAAAGACAACTTTGGGCCATGACATTGCAACTTACATAAATTTCAACAGTCAATTGTTCTATTTGAAACCTTCCTTTGATTTAAAATGAATATTTATAAAAGCATGAATATTTCGGGAAGATTATATCTGGCGTTTATTGTCATGTTGTTCATGAACAAGAGGAAATGAACCTACATTTTGAAAAATGTAAAAGTTTTCTTTTTAAATTTAATAGTTATTAGTAAGAAAGAAATTATTCTGAAAGATATTTTCAATCTTTTGTAAAAATATGTCTATTACGTGGTGAGAAAAATACATTACATTACCAATATGTAAAGAATGTAGGGTGCTGGATACAAAATTTCGTAATATGATATAGAAAACAAGATCAAAGTATCATTTTACTCTTACTCAGACTTATACATACAAACGTGCACGAACAGATCAAAAAAGATCTAAGATTACCTTATTTGCCAAATTTCTAAAACTATTTCTCTACACATATTCAGAAAGGATATTTTCAATGTATAAACACCAGGACCAGAGTATAAGTATCCATTTTTAGAACGTCAATTTCCGAAGTTAAAAATATGTACTTTCAAAAATGTATATTACTCCTATTTTTCAACAGGCGTCACATCACTTTACATGGGACCGTTGTCTGTTATTGTGACCATTACAGCTACGTCACTTGACAACATTTTGATCGGGCTCAACTGCAGAAACCAGAGACTCATGCAGTGGCAACAGCAAGGACAGGAACACGTGCAGCAACAGCCAACAAGTGTGTATTGCTTTAATTGTATGCATAAAAACATTCCAAAACATTACGCAATATGAAAGTCGATTTTATGGTAAAACTAATCCAAAATGCCTTGTAATGCCGAAGCAAGGCTTTCATTCTAGTAAAGCTGATGAATGGCTTCCCTTTTTCATTGATGTTTATTTCACCGAGTGTGCGCTCTCATGTATCTCATATATCGTCAGTTACATGTTTCATATGAGTTATGTAATATTCATGTACTTCTACCATACATGTATTAACTTGAATTTACCCTTTTATTTTGTTACCACTAACAAAACCCTGATAGGACTGTCCTTTGTAATACTTTTATTTCACAAATGCTTCATCTACTTCAGTTCAGAGACCTCGAGGTCCACTGTATGACATCAATGTAAACGTTTCTTGTCAACATGGATAAATAAAGTCTGGCGTTATCATTTTAAAAGACAACTTTGGGCCATGACATTGCAACTTACATAAATTTCAACAGCCAATTGTTCTATTTGAAACCTTCCTTTGGTTTAAAATGAATATTTATAAAAGCATGAATATTTCGGGAAGATTATATCTGGCGTTTATTGTCATGTTGTTCATGAACAAGAGGAAATGAACCTACATTTTGAAAAATGTAAAAGTTTTCTTTTTAAATTTAATAGTTTTTAGTAAGAAAGAAATTATTCTGAAAGATATTTTCAATCTTTTGTAAAAATATGTCTATTATGTGGTGAGAAATATACATTACATTACCAATATGTAAAGAATGTAGGGTGCTGGATACAAAATTTCGTAATATGATATAGAAAACAAGATCAAAGTATCATTTTACTCTTACTCAGACTTATACATACAAACGTGCACGAACAGATCAAAAAAGATCTAAGATTACCTTATTTGCCAAATTTTAAAACTAATTCTCTACACATATTCAGAAAGGATATTTCCATTGTATAAACACCAGGATCAGAGTATAAGTATCCATTTTTAGAACGTCAATTTCCGAAGTTAAAAATATGTACTTATAAAAATGTATATTACTCCTATTTTTTAACAGGCGTCACATCACTTTACATGGGAACGTTGTCTGTTATTGTGACCATTACAGCTACGTCACTTGACAACATTTTGAGCGGGCTCAACTGCGGAAACCAGAGACTCATGCAGTGGCAACAGCAAGGACAGGAACACGTGCAGCAACAGCCAACAAGTGTGTATTGCTTTAATTGTATGCATAAAAACATTCCAAAACATTATACAATAAGAAAGTCGACTTTATGATAAAACTAATCCAAAATGCCTTGTAATGCCGAAGCAAGGCTTTCATTCTAGTAAAGCTGATGAATGGCTTCCCTTTTTCATTGATGTTTATTTCACCGAGTGTGCGCTCTCATGTATCTCATATATCGTCAGTTACATGTTTCATATGAGTTATGTAATATTCATGTACTTCTACCATACATGTATTAACTTGAATTTACCCTTTGATTTTGTTACCACTAACAAAACCCTGATAGGACTGTCCTTTGTAATACTTTTATTTCACAAATGCTTCATCTACTTCAGTTCAGAGACCTCGAGGTCCACTGTATGACATCAATGTAAACGTTTCTTGTCAACATGGATAAATAAAGTCTGGCGTTATCATTTTAAAAGACAACTTTGGGCCATGACATTGCAACTTACATAAATTTCAACAGTCAATTGTTCTATTTGAAACCTTCCTTTGATTTAAAATGAATATTTATAAAAGCATGAATATTTCGGGAAGATTATATCTGGCGTTTATTGTCATGTTGTTCATGAACAAGAGGAAATGAACCTACATTTTGAAAAATGTAAAAGTTTTCTTTTTAAATTTAATAGTTATACTTAAGAAAGAAGTTATTCTGAAAGATTTTTTCAATCTTTTGTAACAATATGTCTATTACGTGGTGAGAAAAATACATTACATTACCAATCTGTAAAGAATGCATGGTGGTGGATGCAAAATTTCGTAAAATGATATCGAAAACAAGATCAAAGTATCATTTTACTCTTAATCAGACCTTTACATACAAACGTGCACGAACAGATCAAAAAAGATCTAAGATTACCTTATTTGCCAAATTTTAAAAACTAATTCTCTACACAAATTCAGAAGGGACATTTTCATTGTATAAACACCTAGACCAGGGCCTAAGTATCCATTTTTAGAACGTCAATTTCCGAAGTTAAAAATATGGACTTTCAAAAATGTATATTACTCCTATTTTTTAACAGGCGTCACATCACTTTACATGGGACCGTTGTCTGTTATTGTGACCATTACGGCTACGTCACTTGACAACATTTTGAGCGGGCTCAACTGCGGAAACCAGAGACTCATGCAGTGGCAACAGCAAGGACAGGAACACGTGCAGCAACAGCCAACAAGTGTGTATTGCTTTAATTGTATGCATAAAAACATTCCAAAACATTATACAATAAGAAAGTCGACTTTATGATAAAACTAATCCAAAATGCCTTGTAATGCCGAAGCAAGGCTTTTCATTCTAGTAAAGCTGATGAATGGCTTCCCTTTTTCATTGATGTTTATTTCACTGAGTGTGTGCTCTCATGTATCTCATATATCGTCAGTTACATGTTTCATATGAGTTATGTTATATTCATGTACTTCTACCATACATGTATTTACATGAATTTACCCTTTGATTTTGTTACCACTAACAAAACCCTGATAGGACTGTCCTTTGTAATACTTTTATTTCACAAATGCTTCATCTACTTCAGTTCAGAGACCTCGAGGTCCACTGTATGACATCAATGTAAACGTTTCTTGTCAACATGGATAAATAAAGTCTGGCGTTATCATTTTAAAAGACAACTTTGGGCCATGAGATTGCAACTTACATAAATTTCAACAGTCAATTGTTCTATTTGAAACCTTCCTTTGATTTAAAATGAATATTTATAAAAGCATGAATATTTCGGGAAGATTATATCTGGCGTTTATTGTCATGTTGTTCATGAACAAGAGGAAATGAACCTACATTTTGAAAAATGTAAAAGTTTTCTTTTTAAATTTAATAGTTATTAGTAAGAAAGAAATTATTCTGAAAGATATTTTCAATCTTTTGTAAAAATATGTCTATTACGTGGTGAGAAAAATACATTACATTACCAATATGTAAAGAATGTAGGGTGCTGGATACAAAATTTCGTAATATGATATAGAAAACAAGATCAAAGTATCATTTTACTCTTACTCAGACTTATACATACAAACGTGCACGAACAGATCAAAAAAGATCTAAGATTACCTTATTTGCCAAATTTGTAAAACTATTTCTCTACACATATTCAGAAAGGATATTTTCAATGTATAAACACCAGGACCAGAGTATAAGTATCCATTTTTAGAACGTCAATTTCCGAAGTTAAAAATATGTACTTTCAAAAATGTATATTACTCCTATTTTTCAACAGGCGTCACATCACTTTACATGGGACCGTTGTCTGTTATTGTGACCATTACAGCTACGTCACTTGACAACATTTTGATCGGGCTCAACTGCAGAAACCAGAGACTCATGCAGTGGCAACAGCAAGGACAGGAACACGTGCAGCAACAGCCAACAAGTGTGTATTGCTTTAATTGTATGCATAAAAACATTCCAAAACATTACGCAATATGAAAGTCGATTTTATGGTAAAACTAATCCCAAAATGCCTTGTAATGCCGAAGCAAGGCTTTCATTCTAGTAAAGCTGATGAATGGCTTCCCTTTTTCATTGATGTTTATTTCACCGAGTGTGCGCTCTCATGTATCTCATATATCGTCAGTTACATGTTTCATATGAGTTATGTAATATTCATGTACTTCTACCATACATGTATTAACTTGAATTTACCCTTTGATTTTGTTACCACTAACAAAACCCTGATAGGACTGTCCTTTGTAATACTTTTATTTCACAAATGCTTCATCTACTTCAGTTCAGAGACCTCGAGGTCCACTGTATGACATCAATGTAAACGTTTCTTGTCAACATGGATAAATAAAGTCTGGCGTTATCATTTTAAAAGACAACTTTGGGCCATGACATTGCAACTTACATAAATTTCAACAGTCAATTGTTCTATTTGAAACCTTCCTTTGATTTAAAATGAATATTTATAAAAGCATGAATATTTCGGGAAGATTATATCTGGCGTTTATTGTCATGTTGTTCATGAACAAGAGGAAATGAACCTACATTTTGAAAAATGTAAAAGTTTTCTTTTTAAATTTAATAGTTATTAGTAAGAAAGAAATTATTCTGAAAGATATTTTCAATCTTTTGTAAAAATATGTCTATTACGTGGTGAGAAAAATACATTACATTACCAATATGTAAAGAATATATGGTGGTGGATACAAAATTTCGTAATATGATATAGAAAACAAGATCAAAGTATCATTTTACTCTTACTCAGACTTATACATACAAACGTGCACGAACAGATCAAAAAAGATCTAAGATTACCTTATTTGCCAAATTTTTAAAACTATTTCTCTACACATATTCAGAAAGGATATTTTCATTGTATAAACACCAGGACCAGAGTATAAGTATCCATTTTTAGAACGTCAATTTCCGAAGTTAAAAATATGTACTTTCAAAAATGTATATTACTCCTATTTTTTAACAGGCGTCACATCACTTTACATGGGACCGTTGTCTGTTATTGTGACCATTACAGCTACGTCACTTGACAACATTTTGATCGGGCTCAACTGCAGAAACCAGAGACTCATGCAGTGGCAACAGCAAGGACAGGAACACGTGCAGCAACAGCCAACAAGTGTGTATTGCTTTAATTGTATGCATAAAAACATTCCAAAACATTACGCAATATGAAAGTCGATTTTATGGTAAAACTAATCCAAAATGCCTTGTAATGCCGAAGCAAGGCTTTCATTCTAGTAAAGCTGATGAATGGCTTCCCTTTTTCATTGATGTATATTTCACCGAGTGTGCGCTCTCATGTATCTCATATATCGTCAGTTACATGTTTCATATGAGTTATGTAATATTCATGTACTTCTACCATACATGTATTTACTTGAATTTACCCTTTGATTTTGTTACCACTAACAAAACCCTGATAGGACTGTCCTTTTTAATACTTTTATTTCACAAATACTTCATCTAATTCAGTTCAGAGACCTCGAGGTCCACTGTATGACATCAATGTAAACGTTTCTTGTCAACATGGATAAATAAAGTCTGGCGTTATCATTTTAAAAGACAACTTTGGGCCATGACATTGCAACTTACATAAATTTCAACAGTCAATTGTTCTATTTGAAACCTTCCTTTGATTTAAAATGAATATTTATAAAAGCATGAATATTTCGGGAAGATTATATCTGGCGTTTATTGTCATGTTGTTCATGAACAAGAGGAAATGAACCTACATTTTGAAAAATGTAAAAGTTTTCTTTTTAAATTTAATAGTTATTAGTAAGAAAGAAATTATTCTGAAAGATATTTTCAATCTTTTGTAAAAATATGTCTATTACGTGGTGAGAAAAATACATTACATTACCAATATGTAAAGAATGTAGGGTGCTGGATACAAAATTTCGTAATATGATATAGAAAACAAGATCAAAGTATCATTTTACTCTTACTCAGACTTATACATACAAACGTGCACGAACAGATCAAAAAAGATCTAAGATTACCTTATTTGCCAAATTTGTAAAACTATTTCTCTACACATATTCAGAAAGGATATTTTCAATGTATAAACACCAGGACCAGAGTATAAGTATCCATTTTTAGAACGTCAATTTCCGAAGTTAAAAATATGTACTTTCAAAAATGTATATTACTCCTATTTTTCAACAGGCGTCACATCACTTTACATGGGACCGTTGTCTGTTATTGTGACCATTACAGCTACGTCACTTGACAACATTTTGATCGGGCTCAACTGCAGAAACCAGAGACTCATGCAGTGGCAACAGCAAGGACAGGAACACGTGCAGCAACAGCCAACAAGTGTGTATTGCTTTAATTGTATGCATAAAAACATTCCAAAACATTACGCAATATGAAAGTCGATTTTATGGTAAAACTAATCCCAAAATGCCTTGTAATGCCGAAGCAAGGCTTTCATTCTAGTAAAGCTGATGAATGGCTTCCCTTTTTCATTGATGTTTATTTCACTGAGTGTGCGCTCTCATGTATCTCATATATCGTCAGTTACATGTTTCATATGAGTTATGTAATATTCATGTACTTCTACCATACATGTATTAACTTGAATTTACCCTTTGATTTTGTTACCACTAACAAAACCCTGATAGGACTGTCCTTTGTAATACTTTTATTTCACAAATGCTTCATCTACTTCAGTTCAGAGACCTCGAGGTCCACTGTATGACATCAATGTAAACGTTTCTTGTCAACATGGATAAATAAAGTCTGGCGTTATCATTTTAAAAGACAACTTTGGGCCATGACATTGCAACTTACATAAATTTCAACAGTCAATTGTTCTATTTGAAACCTTCCTTTGATTTAAAATGAATATTTATAAAAGCATGAATATTTCGGGAAGATTATATCTGGCGTTTATTGTCATGTTGTTCATGAACAAGAGGAAATGAACCTACATTTTGAAAAATGTAAAAGTTTTCTTTTTAAATTTAATAGTTATTAGTAAGAAAGAAATTATTCTGAAAGATATTTTCAATCTTTTGTAAAAATATGTCTATTACGTGGTGAGAAAAATACATTACATTACCAATATGTAAAGAATATATGGTGGTGGATACAAAATTTCGTAATATGATATAGAAAACAAGATCAAAGTATCATTTTACTCTTACTCAGACTTATACATACAAACGTGCACGAACAGATCAAAAAAGATCTAAGATTACCTTATTTGCCAAATTTTTAAAACTATTTCTCTACACATATTCAGAAAGGATATTTTCATTGTATAAACACCAGGACCAGAGTATAAGTATCCATTTTTAGAACGTCAATTTCCGAAGTTAAAAATATGTACTTTCAAAAATGTATATTACTCCTATTTTTTAACAGGCGTCACATCACTTTACATGGGACCGTTGTCTGTTATTGTGACCATTACAGCTACGTCACTTGACAACATTTTGATCGGGCTCAACTGCAGAAACCAGAGACTCATGCAGTGGCAACAGCAAGGACAGGAACACGTGCAGCAACAGCCAACAAGTGTGTATTGCTTTAATTGTATGCATAAAAACATTCCAATACATTACGCAATATGAAAGTCGATTTTATGGTAAAACTAATCCAAAATGCCTTGTAATGCCGAAGCAAGGCTTTCATTCTAGTAAAGCTGATGAATGGCTTCCCTTTTTCATTGATGTATATTTCACCGAGTGTGCGCTCTCATGTATCTCATATATCGTCAGTTACATGTTTCATATGAGTTATGTAATATTCATGTACTTCTACCATACATGTATTTACTTGAATTTACCCTTTGATTTTGTTACCACTAACAAAACCCTGATAGGACTGTCCTTTTTAATACTTTTATTTCACAAATGCTTCATCTACTTCAGTTCAGAGACCTCGAGGTCCACTGTATGACATCAATGTAAACGTTTCTTGTCAACATGGATAAATAAAGTCTGGCGTTATCATTTTAAAAGACAACTTTGGGCCATGACATTGCAACTTACATAAATTTCAACAGTCAATTGTTCTATTTGAAACCTTCCTTTGATTTAAAATGAATATTTATAAAAGCATGAATATTTCGGGAAGATTATATCTGGCGTTTATTGTCATGTTGTTCATGAACAAGAGGAAATGAACCTACATTTTGAAAAATGTAAAAGTTTTCTTTTTAAATTTAATAGTTATTAGTAAGAAAGAAATTATTCTGAAAGATATTTTCAATCTTTTGTAAAAATATGTCTATTACGTGGTGAGAAAAATACATTACATTACCAATATGTAAAGAATGTAGGGTGCTGGATACAAAATTTCGTAATATGATATAGAAAACAAGATCAAAGTATCATTTTACTCTTACTCAGACTTATACATACAAACGTGCACGAACAGATCAAAAAAGATCTAAGATTACCTTATTTGCCAAATTTGTAAAACTATTTCTCTACACATATTCAGAAAGGATATTTTCAATGTATAAACACCAGGACCAGAGTATAAGTATCCATTTTTAGAACGTCAATTTCCGAAGTTAAAAATATGTACTTTCAAAAATGTATATTACTCCTATTTTTCAACAGGCGTCACATCACTTTACATGGGACCGTTGTCTGTTATTGTGACCATTACAGCTACGTCACTTGACAACATTTTGATCGGGCTCAACTGCAGAAACCAGAGACTCATGCAGTGGCAACAGCAAGGACAGGAACACGTGCAGCAACAGCCAACAAGTGTGTATTGCTTTAATTGTATGCATAAAAACATTCCAAAACATTACGCAATATGAAAGTCGATTTTATGGTAAAACTAATCCAAAATGCCTTGTAATGCCGAAGCAAGGCTTTCATTCTAGTAAAGCTGATGAATGGCTTCCCTTTTTCATTGATGTTTATTTCACCGAGTGTGCGCTCTCATGTATCTCATATATCGTCAGTTACATGTTTCATATGAGTTATGTAATATTCATGTACTTCTACCATACATGTATTAACTTGAATTTACCCTTTGATTTTGTTACCACTAACAAAACCCTGATAGGACTGTCCTTTGTAATACTTTTATTTCACAAATGCTTCATCTACTTCAGTTCAGAGACCTCGAGGTCCACTGTATGACATCAATGTAAACGTTTCTTGTCAACATGGATAAATAAAGTCTGGCGTTATCATTTTAAAAGACAACTTTGGGCCATGACATTGCAACTTACATAAATTTCAACAGCCAATTGTTCTATTTGAAACCTTCCTTTGGTTTAAAATGAATATTTATAAAAGCATGAATATTTCGGGAAGATTATATCTGGCGTTTATTGTCATGTTGTTCATGAACAAGAGGAAATGAACCTACATTTTGAAAAATGTAAAAGTTTTCTTTTTAAATTTAATAGTTTTTAGTAAGAAAGAAATTATTCTGAAAGATATTTTCAATCTTTTGTAAAAATATGTCTATTATGTGGTGAGAAATATACATTACATTACCAATATGTAAAGAATGTAGGGTGCTGGATACAAAATTTCGTAATATGATATAGAAAACAAGATCAAAGTATCATTTTACTCTTACTCAGACTTATACATACAAACGTGCACGAACAGATCAAAAAAGATCTAAGATTACCTTATTTGCCAAATTTGTAAAACTATTTCTCTACACATATTCAGAAAGGATATTTTCAATGTATAAACACCAGGACCAGAGTATAAGTATCCATTTTTAGAACGTCAATTTCCGAAGTTAAAAATATGTACTTTGAAAAATGTATATTACTCCTATTTTTTAACAGGCGTCACATCACTTTACATGGGAACGTTGTCTGTTATTGTGACCATTACAGCTACGTCACTTGACAACATTTTGAGCGGGCTCAACTGCGGAAACCAGAGACTCATGCAGTGGCAACAGCAAGGACAGGAACACGTGCAGCAACAGCCAACAAGTGTGTATTGCTTTAATTGTATGCATAAAAACATTCCAAAACATTATACAATAAGAAAGTCGACTTTATGATAAAACTAATCCAAAATGCCTTGTAATGCCGAAGCAAGGCTTTCATTCTAGTAAAGCTGATGAATGGCTTCCCTTTTTCATTGATGTTTATTTCACCGAGTGTGCGCTCTCATGTATCTCATATATCGTCAGTTACATGTTTCATATGAGTTATGTAATATTCATGTACTTCTACCATACATGTATTAACTTGAATTTACCCTTTGATTTTGTTACCACTAACAAAACCCTGATAGGACTGTCCTTTGTAATACTTTTATTTCACAAATGCTTCATCTACTTCAGTTCAGAGACCTCGAGGTCCACTGTATGACATCAATGTAAACGTTTCTTGTCAACATGGATAAATAAAGTCTGGCGTTATCATTTTAAAAGACAACTTTGGGCCATGACATTGCAACTTACATAAATTTCAACAGTCAATTGTTCTATTTGAAACCTTCCTTTGATTTAAAATGAATATTTATAAAAGCATGAATATTTCGGGAAGATTATATCTGGCGTTTATTGTCATGTTGTTCATGAACAAGAGGAAATGAACCTACATTTTGAAAAATGTAAAAGTTTTCTTTTTAAATTTAATAGTTATACTTAAGAAAGAAGTTATTCTGAAAGATTTTTTCAATCTTTTGTAACAATATGTCTATTACGTGGTGAGAAAAATACATTACATTACCAATCTGTAAAGAATGCATGGTGGTGGATGCAAAATTTCGTAAAATGATATCGAAAACAAGATCAAAGTATCATTTTACTCTTAATCAGACCTTTACATACAAACGTGCACGAACAGATCAAAAAAGATCTAAGATTACCTTATTTGCCAAATTTTAAAAACTAATTCTCTACACAAATTCAGAAGGGACATTTTCATTGTATAAACACCTAGACCAGGGCCTAGGTATCCATTTTTAGAACGTCAATTTCCGAAGTTAAAAGTATGGACTTTCAAAAATGTATATTACTCCTATTTTTTAACAGGCGTCACATCACTTTACATGGGACCGTTGTCTGTTATTGTGACCATTACGGCTACGTCACTTGACAACATTTTGAGCGGGCTCAACTGTGGAAACCAGAGACTCATGCAGTGGCAACAGCAAGGACAGGAACACGTGCAGCAACAGCCAACAAGTGTGTATTGCTTTAATTGTATGCATAAAAACATTCCAAAACATTATACAATAAGAAAGTCGACTTTATGGTAAAACTAATCCAAAATGCCTTGTAATGCCGAAGCAAGGCTTTCATTCTAGTAAAGCTGATGAATGGCTTCCCTTTTTCATTGATGTTTATTTCACTGAGTGTGTGCTCTCATGTATCTCATATATCGTCAGTTACATGTTTCATATGAGTTATGTTATATTCATGTACTTCTACCATACATGTATTTACATGAATTTACCCTTTGATTTTGTTACCACTAACAAAACCCTGATAGGACTGTCCTTTGTAATACTTTTATTTCACAAATGCTTCATCTACTTCAGTTCAGAGACCTCGAGGTCCACTGTATGACATCAATGTAAACGTATCTTGTCAAGATGGATAAATAAAGTCTGGCTTTATCATTTTAAAAGACAACTTTGGGCCATGAGATTGCAACTTACATAAATTTCAACAGTCAATTGTTCTATTTGAAACCTTCCTTTGATTTAAAATGAATATTTATAAAAGCATGAATATTTCGGGAAGATTATATCTGGCGTTTATTGTCATGTTGTTCATGAACAAGAGGAAATGAACCTACATTTTGAAAAATGTAAAAGTTTTCTTTTTAAATTTAATAGTTATTAGTAAGAAAGAAATTATTCTGAAAGATATTTTCAATCTTTTGTAAAAATATGTCTATTACGTGGTGAGAAAAATACATTACATTACCAATATGTAAAGAATGTAGGGTGCTGGATACAAAATTTCGTAATATGATATAGAAAACAAGATCAAAGTATCATTTTACTCTTACTCAGACTTATACATACAAACGTGCACGAACAGATCAAAAAAGATCTAAGATTACCTTATTTGCCAAATTTTTAAAACTATTTCTCTACACATATTCAGAAAGGATATTTTCATTGTATAAACACCAGGACCAGAGTATAAGTATCCATTTTTAGAACGTCAATTTCCGAAGTTAAAAATATGTACTTTCAAAAATGTATATTACTCCTATTTTTTAACAGGCGTCACATCACTTTACATGGGACCGTTGTCTGTTATTGTGACCATTACAGCTACGTCACTTGACAACATTTTGATCGGGCTCAACTGCAGAAACCAGAGACTCATGCAGTGGCAACAGCAAGGACAGGAACACGTGCAGCAACAGCCAACAAGTGTGTATTGCTTTAATTGTATGCATAAAAACATTCCAAAACATTACGCAATATGAAAGTCGATTTTATGGTAAAACTAATCCAAAATGCCTTGTAATGCCGAAGCAAGGCTTTCATTCTAGTAAAGCTGATGAATGGCTTCCCTTTTTCATTGATGTATATTTCACCGAGTGTGCGCTCTCATGTATCTCATATATCGTCAGTTACATGTTTCATATGAGTTATGTAATATTCATGTACTTCTACCATACATGTATTAACTTGAATTTACCCTTTGATTTTGTTACCACTAACAAAACCCTGATAGGACTGTCCTTTGTAATACTTTTATTTCACAAATGCTTCATCTACTTCAGTTCAGAGACCTCGAGGTCCACTGTATGACATCAATGTAAACGTTTCTTGTCAACATGGATAAATAAAGTCTGGCGTTATCATTTTAAAAGACAACTTTGGGCCATGACATTGCAACTTACATAAATTTCAACAGCCAATTGTTCTATTTGAAACCTTCCTTTGGTTTAAAATGAATATTTTTAAAAGCATGAATATTTCGGGAAGATTATATCTGGCGTTTATTGTCATGTTGTTCATGAACAAGAGGAAATGAACCTACATTTTGAAAAATGTAAAAGTTTTCTTTTTAAATTTAATAGTTATTAGTAAGAAAGAAATTATTCTGAAAGATATTTTCAATCTTTTGTAAAAATATGTCTATTATGTGGTGAGAAAAATACATTACATTACCAATATGTAAAGAATGTAGGGTGCTGGATACAAAATTTCGTAATATGATATAGAAAACAAGATCAAAGTATCATTTTACTCTTACTCAGACTTATACATACAAACGTGCACGAACAGATCAAAAAAGATCTAAGATTACCTTATTTGCCAAATTTTAAAACTAATTCTCTACACATATTCAGAAAGGATATTTCCATTGTATAAACACCAGGATCAGAGTATAAGTATCCATTTTTAGAACGTCAATTTCCGAAGTTAAAAATATGTACTTTGAAAAATGTATATTACTCCTATTTTTTAACAGGCGTCACATCACTTTACATGGGACCGTTGTCTGTTATTGTGACCATTACAGCTACGTCACTTGACAACATTTTGAGCGGGCTCAACTACGGAAACCAGAGACTCATGCAGTGGCAACAGCAAGGACAGGAACACGTGCAGCAACAGCCAACAAGTGTGTATTGCTTTAATTGTATGCATAAAAACATTCCAAAACATTATACAATAAGAAAGTCGACTTTATGATAAAACTAATCCAAAATGCCTTGTAATGCCGAAGCAAGGCTTTCATTCTAGTAAAGCTGATGAATGGCTTCCCTTTTTCATTGATGTTTATTTCACCGAGTGTGCGCTCTCATGTATCTCATATATCGTCAGTTACATGTTTTAAATGAGTTATGTAATATTCATGTACTTCTACCATACATGTATTAACCTGAATTTACCCTTTGATTTTGTTACCACTAACAAAACCCTGATAGGACTGTCCTTTGTAATACTTTTATTTCACAAATGCTTCATCTAATTCAGTTCAGAGACCTCGAGGTCCACTGTATGACATCAATGTAAACGTTTCTTGTCAACATGGATAAATAAAGTCTGGCGTTATCATTTTAAAAGATAACTTTGGGCCATGACATTGCAACTTACGTAAATTTCAACAGCCAATTGCTATATTTGAAACCTTCCTTTGATCTAAAATAAATATTTATAAAAATATGAATATTTCGTGAAAATTATAACTGGCGTTTATTTTCATGTTGTTCATGAAAAGGAGGAAATGAACATACATTTCGAAAAATGTAAAACTTATCTTTTTAAATTTAATAGTTATTAGTTAGAAAGAAATTATTCTGACACTACCAATCTGTAGAAAATGTAGGGTGGTGGATACAAAATTTCGTAAAGTGATATAGAAAACAAGATCAAAGTATCATTTAATTCTTACTCAAACTTATACATACAAACGTGCACGAACAGATCAAAAAAGATCTAAGATTACCTTATTTGCCAATTTTTTAAAAACTAATGCTCTACACATATTCAGAAGGGATATTTCAATTGTATAAACACCAGGACCAGGGCATAAGTATCCATTTTTAGAACGTCAATTTCCGAAGTTAAAAATATGGACTTTGAAAAATTTGTATTACTCCTATTTTTTAACAGGCGTCACATCACTTTACATGGGACCGTTGTCTGCTTTTGTGACCATTACAGCTACGTCACTTGACAACATTTTGAGCGGGCTCAACTGTGGAAACCAGAGACTCATGCAGTGGCAACAGCAAGGACAGGAACACGTGCAGCAACAGCCAACAAGTGTGTATTGCTTTAATTGTATGCATAAAAACATTCCAAAACATTATACATTATGAAAGTAGACTTCATGACAAGACTTATCAAAAATACGTTATAATGTCGAAGCAAGGCTTTTCATTCCAGTAACGCCGATGAATGGTTTCACATTTTCATTAATGTTTATTCTATTGAGTATGCGCTCTTATTTTGGGCATTTTGTTTCCGTTTTGAAAGAGAAGCTTGGGCAAAGAGCTTCAATTCAAGGTTACCACTTTGTAGCAAATCGTACCTAGATATCAGACAGTCAGGAAAAACATGTCCACAAAATAACCTAAACCATAACACTTTCACCTACGAATCGACCAACTAACGTTACAAAACGATGGGAGTTATGTTAATAATTCAATCTAATCAACTATGTCTAATCAAAACTTTGTTTTTGGCTTTATTGAGAGAGGGAGTAGGTTTTTGTAATGAGGCGTTTTGCCAATACTATACTCTTCAAAAAAAGAAACGCAAAAATTGAAAATTCCATATAAACATAAATATGTGGAACTGATTTTTACGAATGCTGATTATATTGTGTAATAAAGTTTACAAAATGCATTTTCATCATCAGAGATGTTCGGAAATGAATAACTTCATTTAAAAGTTGAAAATCTCAAAAACGCAGCTGCAGTCGAATACATCCACTTATGCAACATCATTTTATGCATGTGCAAAAGGCACAACAAGCGCTATAAAAGTGCAGGGTTTTCGATATGGCTTCACTTTGCTTCAAACTCTCAACACTAACTTGAAAATGCCACAACTTATCGAAGCCCAGAGGAACAACCCAATCAGACGATTGCAAACAGGCGAGTTCAGGTCAGAGGTTGCAAGGTTTTTTAATGTGTCCCCTAGCACCATATCAAGGCTCCGCAACCGCTTCCAAAAGCAGGGATCAACACGTGACCTTCCCAGATCCGGTAGACCTCGGGTCACCACCTCTGTCCAGGACCGCTATATCCGGTTGCGCCACCTACGTCAAAGGACGACCACTGCTGTCTCCACTGCATCCGCAATACCAGGAGTGCGCAGAATCTCGAACCAGACTGTGCGTGAACCGTCTACGAGAGCCAGGGATACGACCAAGACGTCCTGTTAGATGCGTTATTTTGACCCGTCAGCATCGTCATCTACGACTGCAATGGTCTCAAGCGCATAGGGTATGGCCTTAAGGACGATGGAGAACCATATGGTTCAGTGATGAATCCCGATTCATGCTCCGCGGGCAAGATGGAAGACCCGTGACTACCGTCGAAGACGTGAACGATTTGCACCAAATTGCATACTGGAAGTGGACAGATTAGGAGGGTGGAGTGTCATGATGTGGGCAGCCATCTCTTACAACAGCAGGAGTGACTTGATGCACGTCAGGGACAACGTGACAGCACATCGCTACATCGATGAGATCTTGCGTCCTCACGTCGTCCCCATTATGGCCAACGTCAACGCTGTTTTTCAGCAGGACAATGCCCGTCACCATACAGCACGGATCACAACAGCCTTCCTAGCAAACAACCACATCAACGTTCCGCCACGGCCATCCAGATCCCCTGATTTAAACCCATTTGAGAGTCTCTTGGAAGAATTGGAAAGACGTCTCCGACGGCGACAACAGCAACCTCAGACACTACAACAACTGGCCGCCGCTCTCGTTGCCAAGTGGTCTACAATTCCCCAGGCTGTCATCCGCAATCTGCTTGCGTCTATGGGCAGGAGGTGCCAGGCAGTAATTGACTCTCATGGGGGCCACACTCGTTACTGACTGTACGTGACGTCAGATGTAACGCTGAGACTTTCAACTACTGTTGCTGAAGCTTCGGTTTCTGTTGTTTACCTGTGCAAAAATTCATATTTCTTCCATCGTTAGTTCATGAATTAAATGTCTTTGAAATACCTATTGAAAATCTGGCTTTGCGTTTCTTTTTTTGAAGAGTATATTAGCATTTGTGGCCTGAAATAAAGTGTGTGGTTTGCCAATGTTTATTGCCACTTACACAATATTTCAGGGGTTAGCAAATATTTAATACAGACAAAAGATGTTATTATGAAACCTTTTCAAACAGAGTGATTAAATATCTTGTAAAGATAATATTTATATCCCTTAATATTTTGATAAAAACATATTTTTATCTTTGTGAATATCTTGAAAATATTATCCTTATAGATGTTAAAAAAGAAATTCAATATATGTATGCTTGTAATGTGTTTGGACAATATTTCAGCCATATATTCAGCCATACAGGAATATTTTCAATGTAGAGAAAGATTCCATTTATAACTAAAGATAACCTTATGCCTATACCAGTAACCCATCAGTTGCTGTTGACATCGCTGAATTCATCTGTGTTCACAGTACAATACAAAGTTTAGGATGTAGAGCTGTGTGTTGCAGCATTGTCCATTGATAACGGATTGCATTCGAACATAATATGGCACCTCTTGTAAAACAGTTTTACAGTCATAAATTGAAATTCACATAACCATATCTGGTTTAAAGTGAAATTCCTGGGTAGCCACCAGCGTAAGTAATTTAATCTGGAAGCACGCATATCATATATGTATATGAATATTGACTTGTAAAAACACACGTTGAATTATACGTATACATACGTATATACATATTTAAAGCACCTCCCTTTCACACATTGAATTCAAATCACACATACACATAAACACACACAAACACGCATATATACATGTGATTTTTCAAACAGGGGTAACCTCATGGATTATGGTATTAAACTGAGAAAAAGAAGATAAGCAAATTAAAATCTAATTAAAACTAATTTGATCATTTGGAAATGAACGATTTGATTATTAAATTGAAAAGTGACTAAGTGAATTGAAATAGAATTTCATTAAAATGTTATGGGTGTTTAAGTATAGTCAGTTTAAGGTCTTGATGTGTGCAACCCGGTAAAAGCAGCTTAAGTGGATAAGAATCCAGGAGTCACAAAACATCAGTAACATGTGCTGCCACCACGTGCCTGAATTAATGCAGCCACAATTCTTCGCATACTCTTAACCAGGTTCCTTAATTGTTCCATCGTTAACCGTTGCCACTCCTCGTGAACAGCTTGCTCCCTCATGTTTTTTTAGGAGGATTCCTTATTTGGACCTGACGGTCCATCATTTGCCATACATTGGGTTCAAATCAGGAGACATTGCTGGCCATTGAATTTGTGTCACACGTTATTTTCCAGATGTTGGTTTACAGCACGTGAATGATGAGGTCGTGCATTGTCGTCTATTAACTTCTAAATGACCAAACATTACAGGATAGAATGTAGCAAGCACCCCTGATCGAACCTTGTATCACCAAATCCAGTCAGAGAAGCTTCCCCCAAAACAAGTACGGATCTACCACAAAACGGTACCGTTGGCAAAATGTTCCGGGGGATGAGAAGTGTATTGCTAGTCCCCTTTCGACAGCATCCAGGAGAAAAAGGCTTTTGCCAGTCCAGTGCATTCTCCTCCATGATCTTAGGTTCCACCATAACGTACGCTGATGCGTGAGGTGATTTGTGAGCTGAGGACGCCTGGTGATGACCTAACTGGCTCTTAAACCAGCACCTTTGAGGCAGATTCTCAGTCTTGTTACTCAAACGGCGATGGATTAACAAGGCCTGTGTAGAAGGGTACTTTGAACCCAAAAGCTGGCGTCTAACATGCCGTAACAGACCATCTATCCTCCTTGGCCGTTATAGCTTTTGGTCTTCCAGGATGGAGAAGGTCTTTTACATAATTGCGCATTCTTCCTCAACAGACAACTTATTACGGTGCAGTGAAACTAGGTTCTTCTTTCAATTTCCTGAAGTCCAATGATCTGCCATCTCAATGCATCAGAAATTTTCCGTCGTACCATTGACAATCAGATGTGTAAAAAAGTGATAAAGAAGTCGATATCGAACCATAAATACCCAATGCTTTTGGTTGTTTGAAATGTAGGTGTGTGTGCAACACAGGGTGGCGATAATCATGTGCACGTCCATTTATGTTCATGAGGATTGACATTTGGATATAACATATCACTCTTATTCAGAGATCCAAGTTGGGACGAGATATGGAAGAGTAGGGGATCATTACCTGTCAACCTGTGTATTACTTATCGTTTAAGATAGTAATATTGTTGCTTCAAGAAACAGCTTATCGAAAAAGATTTCCAAAATGAAAGGTTATATTGAATTTCTAATCAAAACTGAATGAAATTCCATAGAAGAAAGTTAGAGATCAAACTAAACTAAATGAAAATGTAAAATATATTTCATTAACAGGTATACAATATCTTAGCTTCAAAATGTCAGATGATATATTTGTTCACTTTTGGCTTGTTAGTTTAAATGTTAAATGTTACAAAACTGGGTCGCCCACATTACAACAATCTAAAACAGTTTTAAGTTATATTCATATTTGATTCAATCAAATTAGATCATAGATAAAGACAGTCTGTTTAGACAAAATGAACTTATCTTGCATCAATGTTTGTTGTATTAGCTATAAAGTCATAATAGTCATAGATAATAGTGCATTGTGTTTGATTGAAGTTATCTGCATCGAAAGTTCCAATTTAAAGTTGTTGTTTTTTAAATTTAATAAAGGACATTTAGGAACTTGTTGTGATTTAAAGTGAAAACCACTTTGGCAGGATGTTGATGACATTCTTGTTTTAAAAAGACGTTTACAGGGTCTGTGGCAAAAGTATGATTATATACAAAACTATTCAAATGAGGAACCTACATTTTCATTTCCGGAGCAAAAGTTAAAAACTGTAAGACCTAGCATGTGTAGTTGTGCCTTTTTGAGTTTTCACCTCTTTGTGATTTTTATGTGAAACAATTATCTTGTGTGGATTACGTTTATTTCCAATCACAAAAAAGTATAATAATAGTCATAGCCCTATTTTTCAAAATGTTCCCACTAGACGACTTTGTCTGCTTGTTTTTTTCACATACAACAAGTACTTAGTATTAAGAGAGCAATCAATATTCTGTATGAAAGGTTTTACAATGAGCACAATGCTCTGGGGAAAAGATCTCGCATAAGTATGATTCAAATAAGTTATTAAATTCTAATCATTTTATTATGAAATCGCATTGATTTGAAATTTCATTAGCACCTTTATGATGAATGTACCTGTCTTTAGCGAGTAGTCTATTTATAGCTTAATATAGCGTCCCCTCCCCGCGACGGTAAGTAGGGGAGTTGAATGAGTCATCTTTTGGGGGATAGCGTCACCGGTAGCGATTGTTTCCGGCGGGCGTGGCCAAGAGAGCGTAGGCGAATGTTATAATCGGTACATTTACTCCAAAGTACTGTATAGAGTTTATAGACGATTAACTTTTATGCGAAAAGCTATGACGTCACGGTATTCTTTGATTATAAAAGATTGGTTATAGTAGTACTGGAACATTTTTGCTACGACCATGGACGTGTGCGGAAGGGATTTGTGTACCGATTCCGTTGCGAGTAGGAGTTCCCCTTCTCCTCGTAAGTACAGTAAGTACGAGGATCGACTGTTATCTTTTGACAAGTGGCCGATACAGATGAAGCAGAAACCTTCGGAGATGGCGTGTGCGGGACTGGTGTATACCAATTGCGGGGATAGAGTGTATTGTTTTTCCTGTTACATTCGATTGAGAGATTGGAAACAGAACGATGATCCGTGGGAAGAGCACAAAAAATGGTCACCGTCCTGTAATTACATTAACATGGTGGGAATGCATCATCAAAGGTCCACGCATCGTATAGGCTCTTTTAACGGATCAACGCATTTCGCATTATGATGAAAGGGAGGCAACGAAACAAAACTAAGGTTGAAAACGAAAGTGACGTCATCATTTTTTCGGTTATAAATGTAACCAATTGGGAGGAACATTACTTTTTCCGTTATAAATTTACCAAATGGGAAGGGACTTTTAGACTTTTACGACCAATAGGCGACAGGTAACCATTCCTGATATAGGCGAGTAAAGACTCGGAGCTCTTATTCCGCAGATAGTTTCGACTAACGACGTCAAGACTCTTTACGCAAAAACAATGGCTAACCAGGGGACAGAGACGGACGCGTCCGTTGAAAAGTGTCGGCTAGATATTGGACAGAATGTGTACGTCGTAGCCAAGGAGTGGCAGGGACAAACTTTAATACACGTCAGGGAGTACAACAACGGTTTGGACGGTCAAGTCCGTCCAACGCGTAAGGGCATTGCCTTCCAGCTGAGACAGTGGATCGAGTTGGAATCGAAAAGAATCGTTGTTGACGAAACAGTTCAACATTTGAAAGAGGGAAAAGAGGATAAGCTATGCGGACATTTGGGTGCCAACGCATACGTTAGCGTCAACGAGAAGTTCGTAGGCGTGGATCTCCGTAAATGGTGGTGGTGTGACGAGGCTTCGGAGGTGAAACCATCCAAGAAAGGCATCTTTCTTCGTTTACATCAATGGGACAGACTGAAGTACGCTATGGACATCATCGCAGACTTTGTTCCAGAATTAAAAGACACTTTACCTTGCGCTATGCGGGGAGACCATCAAAACCAACTCGGTTTCTTAGCGTGTTCTTTCTGTAATCCAAACGGATGTCACTTTTGGTAGACCTATTGACTTATTTGTACGAAATAAAAATGTTGAATTCGATACTATGTTGGTTGTTTGTATTCAGCTTAAATAGTTTAAACGGCTGCTGTTAAACGTTAAATGACACTTATTGTTTTATCTCAAATCAATAACAAGAGTATACATTCTATCTATATTTTATTACCCCCGTACATACAAGTGCACAAAGGTCGGGGGACCATCCTCGTACACCTTTACAGAACATATAGTCATAATATCTGGACATTGGAAACTTTGACCCAAGAATTTAATTTCTTTGGCCAGTGAAGCCACTTAACATAATGCTGTTTTTTTAGGTCCTTTTCCTCAGGGCCTTCATTACTGTCTCTACTTTCCATACATCGCCGTCTCTTGCTTCTACCTTTTGAAGTTCTGATTGATAAAATGTTCCAACAATATCATCGCCATCGTAATCTTTGATTCTGTATAGAGGCAATCCACTGCGCAGAATTTTCTGTGAGATAGTGAATATTTCCCCTGTCCACTTCTCGCCATATTCTCTACTAAATACGTTACTAAGATGACTCAATCTCACACGATCTCCCACTTTAAATCTGAAGGACTTCTAACTATTTTCTTGGTATGTGTCTTCTTAGGCCAATACGTGCGCCACCAGATATTAGTTTCCTTTTCTTTAGTCACTTTAGAGGGTGACATTCCAATCGTTCTATGATAAGTATCATTATAACTATTCGCAAAGCTTTGTAGTTGATTAACGTAGTCATAAGACTGTTTGTAGGTGAAATAGCGGTAGCGTCGGGTCTTGATGGTTTTCAACACTCGTTTGGTTTCATTGTTAGTGAGTAGATGTTGAATATCCCGCTTCTTCATCGTCGTCATCATCGTCGTCATTATCATTAGTATCATCGTCGTCGTCATCCTCATCATCAGTATCGTCGTCATCATCATCATCATTAGTATCATCATCGTCGTCATCCTCATCATTAGTATCATCATCGTCGTCATTATCATCATTAGTATCATCATCGTCGTCATCATCATCAGTATCATCATCATCAGTATCATCATCATCAGTATCATCATCATCATCATCATCAGTATCAGTATCATCATCATCAGTATCATCATCATCATCATCGGATTCTAACATATCCAAATCCATGTGTGATAATAGTTTTGCCTTATAGGGTCTCACGAGCCGTTTCACTTCTGAATTTAGGTTTTCATAAAAATGAAGGGTAGGTTCACCCGATAGTCTCAGTAGCTCGATTATGGACATAACCATTGGGCTATTGTATAAATATAACGTTGTACAAATGCCTGCATAAATCCTATTCAGGTATTCCATTTGCATGATTTTTCCGAGTTTGTGCTTTATCCACGCTTGATCTTTCCCTTCGGATTCATACTTTTCTTTTTTTCTTTCAATAGCATCTTTCATCTGGTCAACTTTATGATCCCAACTCTTATCGAGATAAAAGTTTTGCCATTTAGCATCGTCAATTTTCTGTTTCTTGACTCGAATATCATCCTCGTCTTCCCATTCGTGTATCCTTTTTAGTTTCGGTTCATCTCTCTCTCGGCACCGGAGTTTAACATGTCTCTGTAAACAATAGATATCTTGGAAGAGGAGACCGCAAAAAACGCACGATGGCATAGTAGATAACTCTTCACACGTCTGTTCACTCCAAAGGTCTGGCTCACTATGAATATCCCACTCTTCTTCGTCACACGTCTGTTCAATTCTTAGGTCTGGCTCACTATGAATATCCCACTCTTCTTCGTCACACGTCTGTTCACTCCTTAGGTCTGGCTCACTATGAATATCCCACTCTTCATCTCCTTTATTTATAGTTGATTCAGCGAGACCATTAGGACAAAGTCGTTCAGAGCTCGGCGTGGAAGGTTTCAGATCCACTAAAAGATGTCCGTAGGGCTGAGAAACGGCTTCTTCATACTTTTGCATGAGTATTTGTGTTTGCCCAGGATACATTTGTCTCGCTAAAGTCATCACTTGTTGTTTGTCAACTGGGTTGTTGAACAGCACCAGATAATGACAATTCCTCCGTTGAGTAGGGTCTTTGTTATAGTACAAGTTTTGATTGATGGCAATGACAGACAGATTTCTATGGTGACTCCCCTCTGTAAATAGATCATTGACTCGTGGGTCCTTGCTCGATGTCGACATGAGGTCATCTAACACGATAAGGTTTCTGATGTTAGGATCAATAAAATCATCTTTTTCCAAATCAGAAGGGATACCCTGTATAAATTCAACTCTTGGACATATTGTAGCTCTAATATCGTCATACAGAGGCTGCCAACGCCTGTACAGCCATAGAATGCGTTGAGGGGGTGGCTGTATATTCTTTATAGATAATATTTGCATTACGAGGTAGCTTTTTCCACAAGATGTAGGTCCAGTCAAGTTCATGGTGAAAGGATGAATCAGAACTGAAGCAGCAGCTTGATTTGTTGCAGCAGGAGCCCGAGCCAAAGGAGCAGAGGCCCGAGCCAAAGGAGCAGGAGCCCGAGCCAAAGGAGCAAGAGCCCGAGCCAAAGGAGCAGGAGCCCGAGCCAAAGGAGCAGGAGCCCGAGCCAAAGGAGCCATGGTCCGAGCCCGAGCAGGAGTCAAAGGAGCAGGAGCAGGAGCAGGAGCCATAGGAGCAGGAGCCCGAGCCAAAGGAGCAGGAGCGGGAGCCAAAGGAACCGTGGCCCGAGCCCGAGCCCGAGCGGGAGCCAAAGGAGCCGTGGCCCGAGCCCGAGCAGGAGCCAAAGGAGCAGGAGCGGGAGCCAAAGGAGCAGGAGCCCGAGCCAAAGGAGCCGTGGCCCGAGCCCGAGCAGGAGCCAAAGGAGCATGAGCCCGAGCCAAAGGAGCAGGAGCAGGAGCCAAAGGAGCCATGGTCCGAGCCCGAGCAGGAGCCAAAGGAGCAGAAGTAGGAGCGGGAGCCAAAGGATAAGGAACACTAGTCATTGGAGACGGTATTGAATAACTGGGAGTTGACAAAGGCTGCTTAATGCAATGTACTTCTCTCATATGGCGTTTCATATTGGATGGTTTTGAGAAACGTTTTTTACAGAGAGGGCACATCATCTCGTCCATAATGTAGTCACTTCGACTATCGGCTCATAAATGATGAAGATGACAAATTTGATCCTTTTATAGTGTGGGGATTATTCTCCAATGACCATAAGCCAAGCTAGCAATTCCATCGTTTAAAAGGTTTCGAAGTCGGCATAGATGATATAAGGCACCTTCAATTGATTTCTGACATCCTTGGGGAGTTCAATCTTTTGTGGGCCATACGTTTGAAAAAAAGGGAATATGGTCGTTGAGAAGCCTTTCTTTGGTGAATCCGTGAAGACAATAGGGACAAAAATAATTTCTATGTCTGTTAGTCTTTTCATCAAATAGAAGACGATTTAAATCTTTGATCCAGTAGTCTTGATACCATCGGAGACCATCAACGGATTGACACGCTGCTCCAGCCGTTGTTTGGTTATATGCAGGGGATATACGTGTCCTTTTTCGTATCCAAACACGTTGATGGAGGTTTGATTCATGGACTCATGGATTCATGTCAACCAACTTCACTGGAAAGTTGATGTTTGTAAAGTCCAGATCGTTCATAAAGGATTTGTACTTGGTGACACGTTCGACATCTCGTATTTGAAGATGGAGTGCAGAGAGTACAGACCACACGAATCACTTCCTATCTACATTCTTCACATTGAAAATGGCGTGTTTAGACCTAATCTTGATGGGAAGAGGGATGTAGCTCGAGGCTCTCAGTGGACGGTATTTTGCCATCACCTTGTCCACAGTCCAGTTGCTCCCCTCTCGGTGATATTCGATGAAGAAGGTGTAGATTATTTTTCACAGATTCCTTTAAGCCCTCATCCAGATCTTCCCAATTGAGCGCTATTTGACATTTTCCCCTGAAAATAGGCTCAGCTGTGTTAGTAGTGTCTCCTTGACGACGAGTCATCTTCCTTTTGACGGCTAAGTACCATTTTAATCTCACTCTCTCTTTAATACTCGCCTTAAATATGGTATTCAACTCCTGGTAGTGGCTGTTTAAAATAACCATGGGGTCGAACTTGCCGAGACCTTCTCCTGGTATTGTATGGACTCGAACCGTTCCCCCTAACGCTCCTAGATCGCATTGTATCTCCACCAATAGTTTTCATATGTATTTTCATTATATCATTTCTGTTAAAATGACGTCCACGGGTCGTACACGTGTAGTTTCTACTCTCGTGGATAGACCGTTTATGTCGATGCAATTCTTGTTGGGATGAATACGACTTTCCACACTGGTTACATCTGAAACACAATCAATTAATGTTAATGTTTTAAGATATACGTACATCGAAGAACTCAAATGCGCCCTTCGTGTTTTAAGCTCCCTGCTATTTTTTATTCAACGATAGATGCACACCAACTCGTCTTTTATTTCTTAAATATAAATAATATTATTTAATCCTTATTATATACAAATTCCTATCATCTAGTTCAAACTGCTACCCGTCGCAATCTAGCTGTCGTTATACACTAAACCGGCGAGTCAAAGCATATCATCGAATTGACAACCTTAAACCTAAACCTAGATGTATATATTTCTATCTAAAGAAAAAATGCATTACGAGATATAACAAATCAAGCACTAGTACTGTACTACATTAAGATATAAACCTTTAATCACTACATCATCAACACTTAGACGCCTTGAAAAATCAAGTGTTCTAAAATGAAGCTTCAAAGGAATATGTCTAGAATCACTCATGTATGAATACTATTATGTCTTGATTCGTCATTTATTCTGTTTAGTTCTTGTACATTTATTTGTTAAGCATAATTTTACTTATTTGCCAAACCAGATTTTTCGGTACTAAAAAATATGTTAAAACCACATTAAAATCGAATATACACAGTCACAACGGATATACAAATAATACCTTATACAAGAATTAGTTTGATCTACAATAGTTACAACGAAACGCGTACGTCGATACATTGTTATTATACGAGATTTAAAAAGTCTGTGTTACAGTCTAGGTTTATAACGATGCACACTAATATTTCCGACATTTGCTAGATAGATTCGAATACTACCGACAGAGACGCAAAGTGTCGTTATTATTCCCGACATTAGCTAGATAAAAACTAAAGCTACGGGCAGAAAGACCGAGTTATGTAATTTGTCTAATCAATAGGTAGATCAATCTTAATCAAAGCTTTCGAAAGGCTAAAGTGTCTTTGTGTCAATCAATCTCAAATATCTATGCTTATGCAATGCTTTCATCTTAGCAAACTGTTTTGTTTTTCTCAAAATCACGGCAGCCCCCGTCGATCACAGACCGCGTAATGATGTAAAATCTCATTCGGGGTTCCGACGCAGAGCGACTTATCGATTTATTTACTACAGCGACGCTGAGACAGTCTTACGGGTATAGGGACCCGTCGCGACTGTGTATTGTCTCACGTACTCGCGTCGTATTTTTAGCCCCATTCATTGACAGCGTTTACGATGAGTGGCTAGCTAGGGGTGTGGGACCCGTAGCGACTCTCGTATCGGGTTTGTTCATTCATCGTTCGAATAAAACTCTTCATAAAGGAAATGAACTACGAGAAAACGGATCAACCTTTTTATATTCATGATATACTAAACGAAATTAAAAACTATTACTACTGTCTTACTCCATTCACTAGTTACGAAATTGAATTACACGCATTTGCTCTCTTGGAAATTAGATGCTCTACCCACGCTATAACCGTATTTTATAGCCGACCTGACGTCAGACTCTATCGCAATCGTTCATCGATAACTATTGGTCACTACGCGATCGAATGATTTCTTCGTGTCTATTCCGGCCATAACTACTCCTTCAGCGATTGGATAAACTTTCAATCCAAGGACTGCGATTGATTCTCGTTCAAAAATGTAGACCGCTCGGTACCGTTTAACGATATATTCTCACATCTATGGAATCATCACGTGGTGACGCGATATTATCGATACGTGACTCATTTCCCGCTATAAAATTTCTGTCTATAAATCCGCCGGTTTTTGATTGGCACAAATCGATCGAATATCCTCGATTATGTCACGTGGGGACGCTCAACGCGATGACGTCATTTCCCGCCATAAATTTTCTGTCTATACATCCACCGATTTTGATTGGCACAAATCGATCGAATGTTCTCGATTATGTCACGTGGTGACACGCTCAATCGATAGACCGCACCCCCGGCCGACTCGTCATTGGTTCACGCCTTTCCGCTATAAATTTAAGGATTCTGATTGAATCGTCTATCGACTCCTTACCCACGATGTCGTCGCGTGGTGACACGCTCAACCGATAGACCGCACCCACCGTTTCCCTACTGATGCTATTCGGTTATACAGAGGAGAGAAGAAAGATATATTTTATTAACGTGTCGCATGCTGAATATTAATTACATTAAAGTTCCAATGAAGGTATAAAATCAAACAATATCACAATGTTTTAAAACAGCATCCGGCCGTGTGGCCTACCTAGTTGCCGAAGCGTCAACGGAAGAGTAGACAGTATCGTTTTGATTCTATCCAGACGATATACACAATTTATTTACCATTTATAAAATCCCCAGCACACGCAATTAAAAAATTCTTAAATTAATTTCATCTTTACCGCTTTAGATCTTTGATTAACTTTTCTTAGTCGTATGTGACCTGTTTTCAATTTCATCCACCCATTCTTTGTAAAATAATTTAGAAAAATACCCCTTCGTCGTCAATATCACCTTTTAATGAAAAAGACGTTCAATTCCAATCCAAAGACGTTTATCGATTTTCCAGACCGCCGATTAGGGGGACGCTAAACAATTATGCTGCACCCCTCGGAAGCGATGACTCATTCGGTTCCTCTACTTACCGTCGCGGGGAGGGGACGCTATCCCCTATAAGATGACTCATTCTATAAATAGACTACTCGCTAAAGACAGGTACATTCATCACCTTTAAATACATCAGCTGCCAAACAACCATGATGATATTCATGTTTTACCAATATATTCGTATTGTAGTAGGGGTTCACGTAGCCAAATGATGACAAACACTTGCTGGGGTGTGTGTGACATTTTTAATGACGTTTCAATACTCTTGGTTTTAACACCCTGAAACATTTTATATCACAATCTCTACACATAACCAATATGCATACACATCACATACAGAAATATATACAAATACATTCATATCACAGATCCATTTAGCATTAGTCACACCAATACTTACTCTTTATAAATACTCTTTATAAATGTAATACATGAATAATAATGAAGTATGATATACAATGGGTCAATAAATTACCATTACACACACGATAATGGCTACATACAATAGATACATTCAGTACATTCATACAGTACATGGTCTATAGATATAATTACATGGCAAAGTAATTAACCATTATGTAAAATTTAAATTGCACACATTATAAACGTAGCTTACACATTTCACAATAAGTCTTACATAAATCCAACGTTTGAACCTACCGAGCATGTTATGTACAGGTGCTACCCCTCTCACCGGGACACCACGCCGCACATAAACAGGATCTAATCCATCTAAGTTATAAGAATAAATAGTGTGAGATATAAAATATATACAGTCGTGATCTCACATATATTTCCAATGATATATATAATGCATATATAAGACATAAAAGTGCACTGAAATAACTTTCAGGTCTTACCAATGAATATAGTTATTTACTCAATTACTTGCCACTAAAATACCATTCTTACCCAAGCGGGCACAGATATCCTGGGTACTAAAGTTTTCATAATGGTCACGGGAATTACAGTTTTTCTAAAAACAACTCGAGATCTGATTGGCTGACAGAACTATTTCTATTCATTCGTTCAGTGAGTCCAGCCAACCCGTGTCAAAGAGACTTCGAAACAAACATTGTTTTTAATTTCGTATGGAATAATAGGAAACGTAAAATGTTTTATATGTGGTTTATGTTACTATTTCGTACATTTAGGATTGTCTTGCGTAAAACATTAACCACAAACATGTAATGAATTACAGAGGACTACATTTCATTGCGCTATGACATAATCGTTGTTCGTCGCGCATGAATACAATGACTGAGATTACTTGCAACTCGCCTTCACGAAGGTATTTTCCAAAAGTACCGTAAATATTCTTAGATTTGACTTGGGTAAGAAAAAGAATAACCAACTCGAAGCTCGGAATTACAGATTATCCGTCCCTCGTGAATTATTGTGATAAATTCCTCGCTAAAGCTCAGGACAGATAATCCGTAATTCCTCGCATCTTGTTGATTATTCTTATATTACTATTATTAACTTAATTTATGTCAACTTTAGTACCAAGTTTAGATACTATTTAATATAATAAACTAACCTTTTACATTGTTCTGTCTTGTCTATGCTGTGTTTAAGTGCAGAGTGCTCAGTGAAAGGTAAGCTACATGCTAGTCAATCATGCATGAGAAAAGACAATAGACCGAGGGAAAGACAATAGAAAATAGACTAACCCGAGCAACATCCCTACCCATGAAATGAAATTAACTAAACTTACAAATGCAAGCACTTCAAACTGACAAGTCTGCTAGGAACAACACAATAGAACACCTCAAAATGATATATACAATTGAATAAAAGCTTACAGACACATGCCCAATACATGTGTACAACTTAAGTTTAATACGTCTCCTTAACACTTATCAGCATACTGTCGAAAGTACCACGTTCGACTGGTGAACTGAGATAGTTGGCTCGTCGATTCCAGTCTAAAGGGTTATTATTAGAATGTGATCAAGTTATTAAGTACCAGAATTTTATGACACCATCGAAAGCGTTGTGGCTATAGTCATAACATACACATCAAATATGTAGTACTTCCGAGGCGGGTAATCAATAAAAGCGATGGTAATAAGCCATTTGAGCTTAAAGAATACCCTTTGCAGTATGTACAGAATGTGCTTATCGGAATGGCAGGATATTTTGCGGACATGTAATTTGAAAGACTCGTTCACAATGTTCATACTTTCATGTCTTACCGTTTAACAGTTAATTTGATAAAAGAAATGACAAGTCAAACTTCTTTAAAGATGTAAAATACCTTAGGAGTGTTTGGAATTTATTCAAAATAATCATTTTCTCCTTATCGTATTAAAGTATAAGAGTGTTACAGAGACAATCATAAAGTCGGTCGTTTTTAGATGAGGGAAAGCCTGAGATCGCAGATCTCACATGTTTTATTATAAACACCCAAATCCTGTTAAATGTTTGAGTTTAATCAATGAGTATTGGATAAATTAGTCTTGTTTATATACCCTGACTTATTTATCCAAACGTTATATAATGTATATTGTTACTTTCATGGCTAAATTCCACTAAACACCTTTCGGGATGAATAGTGTAAACAAATTATGACAAGAGAAGACTTCTTCTACAAAATGAGATGAGCCAATTAAGATACGGATAGATAAGTCACTTATTTGAGAGTAGATTCACTGTCGACATTAAGAGAAATATTGTTTTATAACTAATTCGGTTTATATATGTTACGGCATCATCAACGAAAGGTCAAGGCATCATTGACTGGTTTTTGTTCGATTCATCATAAACCAATACAGTTGCAAAGTATGTGCAACGTGAGGCCTTGCTCTCATTATCACTGTTGTATACTACAACGTGCGACAGCTTTTCAACAGTGTAACAAGCAATGACTTCAATTTGTGCTATTTAGCGATACTTTTCCTGTAAATCAGCAAAACGCGCATGAGAAATGCATTGGCAATTCGTATAGCTTATAATCTTCTATCAAATGTTTACCTGTTACTCATCGATGTTTCTCATCATTTTTTACATAATTTACATGAGAGTTTCATCTGTTGTGATCATTACAGCAAGGGACAGTGAGGAACGCAAAAGCGTCAACAAAAGCGGACAAGTGAAGCCGCGACAGAAATACCAACAAGAAAAACAAAACCAGCGAGACCTACAGCATCAGGGCCAACAATACCAGCAGCCAATGCAAGGACAGCAAAACCAGAAAGAAAAGCACGAGCAGCAGCAAAATCAAGGTCAGCAAGAAAAAGCTCAACAAGAAGGACAGCAAAACCAGGAGAAACAGCAAGAACTGCGAGACCTACAGCGACGGCGACAGAAAGTCAAGCTAAACCAAGGGCAGCAAAAAGAACAGCAACAAGAAGCACAGCGAGATCAGCAGCTAAGACAGGGACAGCAAGGTCAAAACCGACAGCAAGGATGTGTCCCTGTATATCCTGATGCCAAATTCAAAGTTTATGGCCTTTTATGTATGTATTGTTTTTATTATTACGTATGTCAACACTACATCACATAACTTTGTTTAGCACTAACAATGTGCTTGATTGCTTACCTTGCAAACAATAAAACACTCCTACATTAGGGGGCACATTTCACGTGTATACTAAATACGACATAGATTTAAGCAGATGAAGCTCCCGTCGCCAAACACACCCTTACCCTGCCTTATTTTCGTTTGTCTGTATCGTTTTGCTTTTTTCTCGGGTGATGAAAAGCAGACGGTTTTTACGCAATATTTATATAGCTATAGCTTTATTGGGAGTTTTATTGGGTAAAATCTTACAATTGAACTCCTATTAAATATCTCTGTCTCTCTGTCTGTCTCTCTCTCTATCTCTCTCTAGAAACATACATCGATGAGCATCGCCATTTGATGGTTTAGAGCCTGGCTGCCAGGCTGGTCAAAGTGGTGACTTATTTTAGGTCGTTTTGAACATTCTGCATTAAATTTTCATACGACGGTATAACGACAGACGTTATTTTCAAGTATGTGACAATTTACAAGCAAATGGATTTTTTAGGTCTTGATCACGGTCACGTGACTTTGTGCAATTTTTCATCTCAGATTCAATCTAGTTTAAACTAGCTGTGTGATTTCCCGTCATTTCATCTAGGGCATTAATGATTGAGGTTAAGTTAATCTGAACTTTTACAGATGTGATGTTGCAATAATATTTTTCCATTTTTTTAAATAAAATACGTTTCGGACAATCAGATTTTGTAACCAGAGTGCCCGGAAAAACAGCGTCAAATCGCGATTCGAAGTGTTTGACAAGCTCTAATTTTCGCGCCTGCGCGACACGGAATAGTAATGAAGTATGTGATTCTCTAGATGTCATAACGGATCTAGTGACGTATAATATTACAGCTAATTTTATCTAGATCGCCTTGAATTACCGTTCTAATTATAACCATTTGATAATGTTTACAGCTGTAAAGAGACACTTTGTTGTTTCCATGACATTTGATTTGATACGTTTCAAAATGTCATATTTATATGCTGATATAAATTCATCATTATTCAAATATTCACATTTAAACAACATCGATAATTTTTTGCAAGTGTCACCCCAACATCTCTCTTGATATTGCTGACTTGTGGCTTTTGATAAAACAAATAGCGGATCGCCGGTTTATGGTAACTTTATCTTCATATTCATATTCCTATAACAATCATGACAAACAATTATAGAATTTTGGTAAAAGGCCAAAGTCTTTTATTGAAGGCGTAAACCATTATTATATTTTTGATAATCTATATTACAGTTGTCAGCACTTTAATAATCTAATCCAGATCTGAGAATTATGAAAGAAGTGTGTTCATTTTCATCTTCAGTTGTATTGTATTGGCAACCAAAAAATAGAGAGAAGGGAACGTTTTCAAGCAGTTATTTCAGACTATTTTCCTTTACGAATTATCCATCCATAAACAGTTTTCACTTTTATCATAGATAATGAGGTAATAATTTTGATAAAAAATGTCCTCTTAATATGACAATTAATTGAACATGAGTACAATAGAGAACTTCAAATGAACCAAAAATTGTAAAGGACAGTCCTATCGGGGTATTTTTGTGCAACGAAATTCGAATGGATTTCCATTTATACAAGTATGTTATGAGCACATGATTACAACATGTTACTTAAATTAATATTTTGGTTGGTTTAGATAAAAAAAAAACCAGTTAATGAGACACACGTTTGCTATATAAAACAAGATAGAGAAGTGAAGTGATTCATCGTCGATACGAGCATGAAAAGCCTTGCTACGACATTACGAGACTTCTATCATAAATCATTTGTAAATGTGTAAATATTCTATCCATACATATAAATCTTTTCTTTAATGTTGTAAAATTAGTAAATTTAAAGCGCCTATTTCATGTCATTTACCCTCAAAACAACATGGTGGACTCTAGCCGATAGGCAAGCCTCTTTGAGTATTTTTCCTGTCACTGTGTCATATTGTATCTCTTTATTAGGGGCCCATTCCTGGTTAACGCGTCTATGGTGCCTGAGGTGTCATCATCTTTTTGCTCTTGTTGATTCTGTCAGATTTCAAACTCATTTTAGACCGTAAAGTCTTTGAACAACTTACAGTAGTGATCCCTAAATGGATGGTTGTAGTTCTCGTCGTCGGGTCGGGATTCTTTCTCTGGCGGGGAGTCCTCAGTCTCAGTGTTCCAGGAACATTCTGCTATCAGGGGGATATTAATGTCTCTTGTTTCGTTTCTATCATCAGACTGTGCTGATACTCTATTAGACAAGGGGGGTGTTGAAGATTGACTCAATCCAGTTTGTTGCTTCCTTTGCAATTGGGTAGGTGTGGCGATTAAATCCTCATTTATCTCGCAATAATTGGGCACAACATAACTGTCCGGTCTGCTCGATGCGTCATCTATGTACGTTAAAGCTGCAGCTTGGTTAAGTAGTTCTTCAGATGGTTGAAGGTTCTGAGGAGAAGCTTCTGTCTGTTGATCAAAGACACTGACAGCCGGCTCTACATAGATGGTTGGTCTGAGAACTGGACAGACTCGGGGAGATTTATTGGCCCGTATTTTATCAACTTTAGAATGGCCCTGAACGATCCGAGGAGTTGCCACGGCCATGAGGTCATCAACAACAGGAGAAGGATGTCTTCTCCATCTTGCGCTATAGTTGATCCTGTCATCCATCCTGTAAGAAATTTAAAACTTTAGTTTCACTACTTTAACGCCTATGGAAACTACGTAATTGTTTTGTCTTAGGAAATTAATCAGAGCCATTCTAATTGGTATTGGTAGTAAATCTTTTTCAGATAATGTTTATTTAAAATTTTACTTAGAGTAATTATTCAAACAATTATATTATGTCAACTTACAACAGTTTTCTGCGAAAATCAGTCACCTTCTATGTGCTTTTCCATTAATGCACGATATGGTTGCTGTTCAAATAAGACTGACGAAATTGCTATAGATATAGAATTTATTGCGATTACCAATATTTAATTTTATAACTACTAACTAACTTATTCATGAGTGAAAATTAGTTGCAATGTCTGAAATTAGATCAACATATTTAATTATTAAAAAACCGTAAGGTCAAGGTACTATACACGTCTCTGTCTCCTTGTAGTGTAATAATGTTAAAGAGACAATAGCAGGAATAAACTTCAAAATCGCAGATGACTTTTGACACCCATATCCTGGTAATAGTTGAGGTATTTGTAAAAATGTGTTTGAGTTTAATCCTAGTTATCTAAGTTATGTAAAAACATACTTTATTCCCCAGCCTCATTTACTAACATGTCTTAATGTTATTCAATGTACATGAATGTTATTACTTTCATGACGTAATTAATGTTATTTCAATTTAACTCATTTCTGAATTATAACAGACAGACAGACAGACAGACAGATAATTTATTGAAGTCTCACCTCATACATAAAAGGGTATAAAAATATAAGACATAAAATATATGAGCCACCCAATCAGGGTTATGAGAGACTATTGAATGTATATACACGATTATATAAAAAAGGAAAACTTTAAAAGATATATGCAACGAATAAAATGACAATTGAATTTAACAATCTAAGTGCCATATAAAATGCGTTTTCTTAAATGTAAAATATCACTGCAGGCTTTGGCTACATAATACACCACTGCGGGGCTGGACAGAACATAACATAGTTTCTGAACATCAGATAACACAATACAGTAAAACCTACACACTCATCCATACAATGATTAAAAAGATAAGAGCGAATATCACAGTATAGTGGGCAAAGTATCAGCACGTGCAACTCATCTTCTACCTCGTTTGTACAGTGGAAACAGGTCATTTCTTCTATTGGCTTATTGCTATATCTTCCTGTCTCTATGTGGAGTGGTGCCACGCCGCACCGGAATTTGGCTAGGGCACACCTGTATCTGCGAGGTAAGTCTCCACTCACATAGGGCTCGACAGAAATGCTTTCCTTAAATTGACTGTAAAGCCTCAGTTTGTTGCCACCATGTCCCCGTCTACCTTGTGTTCTGTGCACCTCTTCCCTCCATTTCTGGTTAAACTGCTGCGTTATTCTGGTGCAGACTTCAGATAATACAAATTGGGTATGAAAACTGTTATCTTGAGGAATGAAATGGCTCAAATCTAGTTGTTTCAGCTTTAAATGGGTTCTAAAGTTCCAGTTTCTTTTTCCGCGTTCTGCAATAGCGTTTGACCAAGTGAAAGTAGAATTCAGTAGTCGCCCCGGCCGAATCCCACAGAGATGACGGTAGAAACGCACCACACTTTTCCATTGTCTGGTCGACGGGGGAACCCAGTTCATCTCTCCTACTGCAGCAGCATTTGAGGTATTCTTGTAAACACAAAGATAAAAACGCATAGCACGGTTTTGGAGTGCATTGCCAGCAGGAATAGCATACTGTCCCCATATAACAGATCCATAGTCCAAGACTGACCACACCATGGTATCATATAGTTTTGTATAGGTTTGGTAATTCATTCCTCCTAAAACCTTGAATTTTGATATCAATAATCCGAATGCACGGCTGGCGGCACTGGCAGCTGATTTACCCATTCGATAGTAATCCAAATATTCAGTTAACAGAAGGCCGAGATACATGTAACTGCTCACTACTTCCAGCTCGCAATTCCCGCATCGAAATATGGCGTTTGTTCTTTCCATTGACGGAGTCCGAAAGTGGACAACTTTAGATTTCCCCGGGTTGACAGTCATCGTATTTGTTGAGCACCAGTTGTTCAAACAGTCAAGGAGAAGGTTGAGGTTGTCCTCGCTTTCTGCAAGTAGGGCTATGTCGTCAGCGTAAGCCAATATTGCTACATTGCTGTCGGCCATTGGAATGCCGATGGAGAGACTGTTCACGGACTGGATGAGATCGTTGATAAAAATATTAAAGAGTAAGGGCTAGAGAAGGCACCCTTGTCGTAAACCACATGTGACATCAAACCACCGACCCGTTACTCCATTCAGTCTTACACAACTTTTCACTGACTTGTATATAGCAGTAAGTGCGTCGTACATATGCCCATTTATTCAAATATCAGAGAGCTTCTTCCATAGCAGGCTTCTGTCTATACAGTCATACGCTTTTCGAAAGTCAATAAAAGCCACATAAGTGTCCTGCCCGTTACTTTTCCTGGATTCGATAATAGAAGTAAGAGAGAAAGTATGTTCTGTAGTAGATCGCTTTGTTCTGAAACCATTCTGTTCATCAGAAATAAGAGTATTGTCCTCCACGTGCGTTGTCAGCCTCTTATTTAGCACACTGCAATAAATTTTGTATATAACAAGAGAAGCCTTCTCTACCAAATGAGAAGAGCCGGGTAAGATCAAAGTAGTCAATTGCAAATTATGATTATGTCAAAGTAACTGACATTGTTTTAAACCTTACTTGTTTGTATATTTTAGTATACCAATAACAGAAGGTCAAGAAATCATGGTTTGATTTTGATGTAAGTCTGCATATTGTTTACAAACGCTACAAAGAAGAAGATTGAATGCAAGTGCAAATCATCTGCAACGTAATATAGGGCGACGAGGAGTAAATAGATCGCAACATAAATAAGAAATAAGAGCAAATGTACTCCTAAGGCATGAGGAAAAAGCGTCTAGATAAAACATTGAACTAGTCAAAGATTTAATACATTGTGAACATAGTTCAAATGTCAAAACGAACATAAACTTAAATGCGCTGTTGTTACAACTGTAAAAACACACATAAATAATCCATCAAGGCAACTGACCGTTTCAAGCAGCAGACCATGCAAACAGCCAGCACGACGACGATAAGCAACACACCTCCTCCTATGATGTACGGCATCCAGTCTGTCCCGTCTTCTGACAATAATTGTTTTTAGATAATGTTTAATTTGCAGCAATCGATATTTACTCATATATACAATAATACAACTATGATTTATTCGGACTTCAGAATGTGAAGCACTCTACTCAATGACAGATTCCGTATATATACTCAGAACAATAAGTTAAACGCCACTTATTTCAATTGAGTATATCTTTTCAACAAGCTGTTGAAAATGATACTAAAGATGTTTTATGGCATAAACAACTCCCCATACATTAATGCAGACAATCACAAATGCTCGTGAAACTCCGACTTTGCTCGTGCGACGAGTTTAGAGCATGAGCTCGTGTAGTTGGGGAAACCAACTTTTTAGGTGATAACAATATCGTCTGTTATCTCGAGCAAATGATTGCATATGAGTTTAAGATTCAATTATGGCATGGCGTAAATTATCAATAGGAGATGGCGAATAATTGGTATGAGGGATAGAGGAATGCTTTTGCTAGACCGTTGGGGTATCACCACAGTGTTAACACACGTTTGGTACAAAAACACGTTCAAACCAATGACGTTAAAGACCGTGTGAGATCTGGACGGTCGACTAATCTGTATGTGAAGACAGAGCAATGACTCGGAATGTTAGACACCTCCTCTTCACTAGTGCCCCAGTACTGTGGATAACTGGATTACCCACTGGAGAGTTTCCATATCAACAATTAAGAATCGCCTTCGAGCGGCGGGTTATAGGACACGTAGGCCTCTCAAATGTGTGAAATTAACACAACCGCACATTAATAAGCGTCTAAGGTGGTGTAGAGCGAGGACGGGTTGGAATTTGGCATCGGATCCATTTGTCTATTGATTGTAGGGCGCTACTGCATATTGTGGATGGCCGAATTCGTGTTTGGCGACAAACATCCGTTTCGCACAAAGACATGTCCAACCAACCAAAATCAGTATGGGGATGGCTCTGTGATGATATGGGCTTGTGTCTCCTACGGTTGTCAACTCGACCTTGTGACAGTTCATGGTACACTCAATGCTTAGAAATATCGAGATAACATCCTTCTCCTTGTTGTAATTCCACATTTCGACAACCACCCACTTCGTGCAATAGCAGTTTAAACGGAAAACAATGCTAGACCCAACAGAGCCCGAGTGGTAACACAGATTCTACAGCGGTAAGCCATAACAATGCTACCGTGGCCTGCTTGCAGTCCCGACTTGAACCCGAACGAACATCTATGGGATTGGTCGCTGTATACGTAGAAGAGACCCTCCTGTTCAAACTGTGGCATAATTGGATGGCATCAGGAGTGGCAGCAATTTTCTCAACAAGTCATACAGAGACTGATACGTACCATGTCGAGGAGGGTCAATCAAGTCATCAATGCACAAGGGTCATACACTCGCTATTGACTTTACACTGTTTTACACTATCTTTAAGGCAACAATTTTACCTTTTAAGACAGTATCATTCTGTTTTATCTAGCGATATAACAGCTTTGGCAATAGTTGTTTTCATTGCACAATTGATGAAAAACACACTGTTTGTAATTTAATCAACAGAGTCAGTAAAATGTAAAGCAATCCACTTTTTGTTGTCGAAACACCCTTATTACCACTGAATACCAATTTATACATCTCTGCAATCAGAAATACATGTGAGGTACGTGTATTTGTTAAACTTTAGTTTAACCTCTGGTGGCGTTTTACTTTTTGTTCTGAGTACGGTAAACCCTGGTTATGATGCCACTCTTTGTCGAATAGAAATGATGGCACTATATCCAGGTTGGCATTACACTCAGGTAAGGCATATGGAAACATGTCAGCTTCAAAGATAACATGTCGTTAATCAATTAATTAGTCAATCAATCTGAGGCAAGTAGAATGTCACTTAAGTAGTTCATGCCTATTAACCACCAATTAATGTACCTATACAACATGCACCCAATTAGAATTGATTTGAGCCATGCCAATTAACCTTTATTTGTGAAAACAATCTCTTAAATCGTTTGTTTTCTTCGGCATTATTGTCAGGAAAACTGATTTTTGTTCCATAAAGAGTTTGCAAATGGCACTATATCCAGTTTGGCATTATTACCAGTGAAATATAAGTGCAGGAAATCCGTTCTGGCCAAAATATGGCATTAAATCTAGTTAGGCATTACAACCAGGAACTTTTTAACCAGTATTTATTGTATATGATAAAATAATACCAAGATAATATGCGTCAATAAATGACTAGAACATAACGAGATTCAACCCAATCATTGGAGAAGTTTTACCTGTAATAACTGAACACTGTTATTGATAATTACCGAGAGTGTAGGTATATAGGCCTCTCTGTTATAAAACCTGTGAGTTTTAAGGATTTTAGATATATAAACCTTGGTTAAGATTTTCCATAATGAATAAACGAAACGGTTTTCATAATAAATCTTATTCATGTTGTAATATGCATCCTCTTCCCTCATGATATAAGCATTACGATTGCTATCTTTGTCAAAGTATAATATTTAAATAGGAATCGATTGAGATTAAGTACCAGAATGTGTATCAAATCAATTCACTTTAATCGAACAAAAAATCTCAGCATGTCGCACAAGTGTAACAAGAGCATATATTGAGCACAGCTGAAAAGTAAGTTTTACTTTAGTTCGATTATCTCAAAAACTTTAATAATAACACTATGTTACATAATACTGCAAACATTAATCCATCATGAAATTAGATTTATAAATGTTATTTATCTATCTCTTTGATCTGTTTAATGTTAATAATCCACTGAAATAAATACTAAATGAAAACTACTTCGATTCCCAATTTGTTTAAATATTATAAAAACGTGACCAAACAATAACATTTAGTAGTTAGCAAATTTGTTAGTTAATTATCAACCAAACACAAATTATATCTTGATATTTTTTTTATTACAACCAAATGTATTTCAAAACTTTTTTCGATTTCATTTTTTAACTATTAACGTCTCTAACTGACCACAAAAACATTAAAAAGAGTATATTTGTTTCTTCCTAATATTTGTCATGAATATAGATCTTTCTTTACCATTATCCGAAAGGTAGATCGACATATTAGATTATTAAATGCACAAGACGAGTTCGAAGTCGGAGTTGTTTTGACACTTCAAGTCACTCTTAGAGAATCGGGCAACAGACTCATGCTTGAAATGAAATGAGTCAAAGTGGTAACAGTATTTCTCATTCACAAATAGTTTTGGTTTTAAATTATCACTTGCACTTTTTTCCAATGTTTCATTCAAAATTAATTTGATGAATCTCTCATAACATTCTTTTTACCAGTAATATAATTATTTCATAATATCTCCTGATATAATGATCATATACTTCCTTCCAAAAGTTTAGACTCATTTTTTTAATCACTCCTCAAATCAATACAAGTCACGAACACAAATGAATAAACCATGAAGAAATTAGAAGAATATTTCAAGTCAACATTTTAATAACCAAAACTCGCATATTTATTGAGTAAACAATACCTCTATTCAAACCAACAAGGGTACCCCGAAAGGTACACAATCAATAGTCACTAATAGCGTGTATGACCGCCTCTAGCCTGGATACACGCCGTGCAACGTCTTGGCTTGCCTCGAATCAGTCGTCGGATGTCACCTTGGGGAATGTTCTGCCACTCTTGAACCAAGGCGGCCTCAAGGTCACGTAAGGTCGAAGGTCGCGGTACACGTCTATAGACTCGACGTCCAAGCATGTCCCACACATGCTCGATTGGATTTAAGTCTGGCAAAAGTGCCGGCCACTGCATGCGGTCAAGTCCATGTTGATTTAGGCATTCAGTTACAATTCTTGCTCGGTGTGGGCGTGCGTTGTCATCTTGAAAAACAGGACGTCCTCCCATACCCCGCAAGAAAGGATTAACAACTGGAAGGAGGATGTTATCTCGATACATCAGACCAGTCATATTGCCTTGCACAACAACCAGATCAGTCTTTGCATGCATGGTGATCCCAGCCCATACCATAATCGAACCTCCTTCGAACCGATCATGCTCTCGGACGTTAACGTCATCGAACCTTTCACCTCGAAGTCGGTATACGGGATTACGTCCATCATTGATGTGAAGATTGAAACGAGACTCGTCAGTAAACAGAACTCTCGACCATCGAAGATTTCTCCAGGCTGAATGATCATTTGCCCACCGCAAACGGTTCTGTCTGTGCTGTGGTTTCAAGGGTGGTCGGACTGAAGGACGTCTGGCTCTGATCCCGAATAACGCAAGACGACGTCTTACAGTGGACAAGGACACATGAATCCCTACTGCTCGCTGAAAGTTGTCTCTGATCTGTCTACATGTTGTGTGTCTGTCCCGGAGAGTTGTTAAACGGATGTACCGGTCCGCTCTTGTCGTGACTTTTGGTCGCCCAGACCTAGGCCGATCTCGAACAGAATTCGTTTGTTGGAAACGTGTCAATAGGTTTGATATGGTTTTTTTAGATACCCCAAGCTGTCTGGCAACAAATCGTTGAGATCTGCCGCCTTGGAGTAGACCTATGGCTTGATGGCGCTGCTCTTGTTGAAGACTTGACTTCGACCTCTACCCATGGCGCTTTGACATGTTTCATCATTCCCAACCTCTGAATTTATACCCTTTACCTTAGGCATGACGTGCACGTGCATCATGTTGCTTCATAGACGACATGCATTCATATAGTGAACCCTATCCTATGTGACAAGTTTTGGACAAAATCATTAAAGTTGTGATTTATCAGGTGTGTGAGAAATCAAAATCATCAAACTTGAGGCTAATGAAAAAAATTTGTACTGAAAGGGTTGGTATGTGCAATCAAATGTACACTGAAACTGTCTAATTTCGGTTCACTGCTATGACTTGGTGTGGATGACTTATATGAGTCTAAATATTTCGAAGGATTTTAAGACCTACATATCAATTTTCAATATTTTATCAATCAGTAAATACCTAACTATTTGAAGTTTTATTTGTAAATTTAATGCTTTTTTCTAAAGATCTAAAATAAATCTGCAATGAAACTACAATCTTTAGAATGCTCAATATTTTGCCCTTTTCGCCGCTTTTGCATTGCAATATTTGCTCATGCCAAGAAAGGAGATAACTCAACTGATAATTTATCTGAGAACCTCAGCACTTTCAAAAGGTCAAAACTTTGTCTGCCAAAGGTTGATTTTTGGTTTGTTTTTTTTCCTTTCACAACATAACAATAGCCTTTAGAAGATATTGAGAAAAGAATTTGCTTGATGTACCAAATGTCTGGATCGAGTAAATCTTATGTTGATTTCTACTGGACTATTTTATTGTTACTGCGCATCTTCTAAAATATTGTTTTAAGTCTCTAAATACATTTTGAAAAATTCTTTGGTAAAATACTACGAATTTGGATCCTTCTCTGTCCTTGAAAGCTCTGTTGATTAATTCCAATTTGCGTCGGAGCTCACATTAAATCGATAAGAATCGGAAATTGTGTAGTCGCTTTTATTCCATCGGTAGATGAAACACGGGATAGAGTGAATGCCCTGTCTGTGTGTCCATCTTTCTTAATCGTTTCGTGAACAGCTTATCAAATTTGTTTATTTGTTACCTATAAACTGAATTGGTACCTTTTGAGATTTTAAGATTTATTACGATTTTACTTTTTTAACTGTTTCCATGGAAACCAGTTAATTTGGACTCTGTACACGGAAGCTTCATTTCGAGAGCAGAATTCAATATCAGTGCATCATTGCTTAATTGAAATTTGCAGTTTTACTCACATACTATCGTAAGGTCTTTTGATATTTTTAGGTCTTAATATTTCATGTTCATCTTTTTCTGTGGAAGCAAGTTTAATTTGGACTCCGTAGCAGAACAAACAATTGCTCGTCATAAATCCAAAATTTAACACATGTTACCGACGTACTGAAGTGGTACAATGACAATAGTACTTTTCCGTTTCATTTAAAACAAGTTGAAATTGGATTCTGTACAGATTTGAGGACTCGAGAGCGTCTCATCATATCTCTCTGAAAGTGTACCCAGTTAGTTTATCAGAATATTTTCATATATTATATTGATATATATGTAATGAATAATTGGGGATTCCTGTTGAGAGAGTCTTTGAAAGAATATTGATAGCACCGGTGATAAGAGATTTGACTCCTGTTACACTTTGAATTATTGGCTACGAAACTTCATAATCTAAGCGTGTTAAAGGAGTTAAGGCGATAAGAGTAAACATTGGGTACATCTGCAATGATTTCATTTGGGGTTCTGGTTGTTTTCAAAGTATGTTCATTATATAACGTTGTGTTTTATCGCGGAGAAAAGCCATAATGGTATTGCGACTGTGTAAACTTCGTTATAAACAAACTTATATTTCTTTCTCTTACTGTGCCAATGTTCATTTATCATTTTATGTATACTTCGACTACTTTCGATTCCTCTTACCTGCCATGTTGGTGCATTCCCCTGTGTCCTTACTACAATCTCCATCCAGACATGTCTGGCATCTCGTACTGCATCGTGGACCATAAAATCCAGTCTTACAGGTTACACACGTTCCATTGACGTCGCATAGGCCGTCATCACACTGTCGTGGACATACTGACATGCACTTCTCTCCATAGTAGCCCTTCACACAACCTCTGATACAACTTCCCTCTCTGTCACAGCCTACACACTCAGCACTGCACTCTGACTGACAGGTTGGACCATACCGACCTGCTTCACACTGGACACACTCTCCTGACAGCTGGTCACATCCAGACACACAGTGTCGTGAACAGGGTATATCACACTGCTCTCCATATGATCCAGGTTTACACCCGTCAATGCAGCTTCCGTTCTTGTAGCAACCTTCAGTACAACCAGAGCTACACTGAGACTGACATTCTGGTCCAAACCAACCCGGTACACAGTCTGTACACTTCCCTGACTCTTGATCACAGAAACAGTTACCTCCACAAGGACTCTCACAAGATGTTCCAAAGAGACCAGGCTTACATCCCTCTATACACTCCTCGTCACCAGTTGAAGAACATCTGTCGTTGCGACAAACTATTTTTTTCTGGCACTGTTTACCTGATAGATAGGATAGTGACGTGGTATTCATCAACAGCGCATATTTTGGTTTAACATAAGATCATAAACAATTTAATATTATACACTCATCAGAAACTTTACATTCCTTTTGCAACTTTAAAAGGTACTCGTCTGTAAATGACATTAATCTTAAATGACATTTACACAATTTAATGTCGTATTAAATAATAATAAAAATTTACCTGCATCTTTTTCGCATCTGAAGTTTGAGTACAGATACCCCAGCCTACATGCACAATGACCACCATATTGTACACAAACGTTTGTCCTACAGCGAGGGTCGCACGTCTTGTTACAGTTGTACCCGTAGTATCCAGCCACGCAGCCCTCCGTACATTCTCCAGTAGTCTGCTTACAGGGACAGAGGCAGGTTTCAGGGCACTCATCTCCACAGTTGTTGAAACTGGAGTAAGAGAATGATTTATTCCCTCCTGAAAAAAAGAAGATAACATTAATTTTTAGGCTTTTCTTTCCCTTATCAACAGGTTAGATTATACGGAATGAAAGAATGAACAAATAAGATATGAAATCACAAACCAAGGACTACAGCAGCCAGACAGACCAGTGTAACCTGTGAGAGAATCATGGTGATTCAGAGGTTATTTTGCCTGAAGCAAAATATAATAATACCTTGATATACATCAATTTAAAATAATAAAGATTTTGAGAAAAATAAAAATGAGTTATGGAATCACAAACCAAGGATGAGAGCAGCCAGACAGACCAGTGTAACCTGTGACAGAAACATGATGAAGTGACACGGGAACTTGAACATTATGTGAAACTGTCCTTCAGATTGGTTTCACATTTCTTTTCCTGCTTGACTCATGTGTACTTTTGTACAGCAAATGATAACCGTTTGATTTAATTGAGTTGTTGACGGCGGATTCAGAGTTCCCTGAAGCAAAACATATCACGTTAATATAGATCAATTTAAAATAATAAGTACAATAATGCTACCTTTCATATTAGCATGTTATTATTATCATCTCATTGTTAATCTCAATTTGTTGTTTCTGTAAACACATCTACATGTAAAGATATACATCCATATATCTTTCTGTCCATATTCTTGAAAATGGTATAAGGAGCTATACCGAAACGTCGCAAAATCTGTTCACAAAGAAGTTGAATATCCATAAAAGTGTGTACATCATTACTCCTACAACTACTAGAATGATACTAAGAGTTCAGAATAAATAAGTTATAAATTCACAAACCGAGAAATAGAGTAGCCAGACAGACCAGTGTAACCTGTGAAATCATGGTGAAAGTGACATGAGAACAGTTTACCATGAAACTGAACCTATACTGCATTTGGTTTCACTTTTCCTTTCCCTGTTCGTATGTTCACATGGAACTTTTACCCTGCTTATGATGTCCACCGACAAGTGATGGTGACGGATAAAACGTTGAAAATCATATACTTTTAACGCACCACAAGACGGTCCTCCTCATCCAATAAGAAATAACTCAATTACAAATGCATAATATTGACTAATCAATTATCGACAGTTGATGTAATGTCAGTAACATTATCGGTAGGATTACATTTTCAGTAGGACCACGAAGGCAATTAAGTGTGGTACGTTTATTTACTTTATCATGCATACATGCATACAAAGAAACATACATCGCCGTCTTTCCTTAGAGAAACTATGAGTAATATCTTAAAAGAAGCCTGTGAATTGTTCTTAAAAAATAATTGCGCTGTCAATGATAAGATTCAAAGACTTGTTGCGACCTTGAAAGAACGTCAAGATGAAAAAAACCCATTGTGACTAACATTTCTTACGCTACCTACACTATATCCATCGCTTTGCGCTTAACGTGAATAGGGGGTACTAACAATTGATGACTTTGCAGCCTATTTCATGGTTACATTTTCAATCTTATGTCTGTATAACACCTATTGTTTTTTTATGTCAGGTTTCTAGTTGGTGATGTTGAATGTGAATTATTACTAGACTGGTTAGTAAACGTTATATTTTGAGGAACTGCTTTCTACCAATCAGCTTCACTTGGTTTATAACCGAATTGTATAAAATAACAGATTTTGACTATGCGGTTGAAACATTATTACTTTTAATTCTATAGCATTGTTCCCCACCATAAAGGCGGAATGGTGAGCATTATATTCCGCACGTACTTATGTGCCCCAAATTTCTTGTTTACACGATATTTCGTGAGCCATTACACTAAAAGCATCTTAATTTGATGACTGGTAAAAGGAATAGATCAAACGACGATATAAACGTTTGATGTGAATAAACAATAGGAGTATTTGTTTGTCTTCTTTAGGCGAACAACAGTTCCTTCCCTTTTTAACCCACATTACCACTTTGGCCATGTTCTATCAAACTTGCAACATGAACAAAAAATTTATAATTTTCAAACAACATAATTCGAACTCAAAGGTCGCTCTCAAAGTCTATGTTTATATAATTTATCGATCTCAATATAAACTTCAACTGAAGAAGAATTAAAATTCTTCCTTATTAGACTGCTATTTCGTGTAAAACGTCAGGAAATTCAATTTACACTTATTCACGCGCCCACTTTGTCTGCAATCAAAAATCACCATGAACAGTGTAATACGGAAGTACGATTTCAATTTCATGTAAAAATACCCGCCTCGAAATCGCAAAAGGGCTAGAGTCTCAACGGAATTGCGAAATAGCAAAACGGGCGAAGCGAAATCATGAAATTTCAAAATTAAGCAAAAATGCAAAAATGAATGAGTACCCACAATTCATCAATTTGCCCAGTACTTTTATTAACCAACCTATGTTATCATTTCAACGTTATCTGTTTACAAAAAAAGGTACTCCTGGTGACTCCTTTGATGTATAGAACAATAGAGTTGAAAGACTTTTATATTTGATCGATTGCATAGTTTGAATCCTCAAACGAAACTACCAAAGTGTATAAGGTTTTACTTTCATATACAAAAATATCATTATTTTCACATGAATAACTGTGGGTTAAAGAGCCACATCGTGAGTTGTTGGAGTCATATATGCCTAACTTAATCAATGGTGTCATTTGATCGCGAAGTATCGACTGTTGCCAAAACGACACATTTTAAAGTGTTTTTTTACAGTGACAATATGAAGGTAGAAGGTCACAATTAAGACCGAAAACCGGACAGAGTCGCGGGTCAAATAGTCAAACGTGATTTTGGACACTTATCTAAAACAGCCAGGAGGGCAGTTAGGAGTTTATTTTCATATAAAAACAAGTATTTGCCATATATTCGTCTTTTGGACATGAAAAGTTAAGATGTTTTGATTTTATATAACCACATGTGCTATTAAGGTTCGTATCAAAGGTAAATAATATGTTATGAAAATCATTGAGTGGCTCTTTAAAACGCGACGATTTTGATACGCCGAGTTGTTTATTCACGGAAATACAAAGAATTTCATTTTCAAATTTCATGAAACTTTTTCTATATTGGTTGATAAAAAGCACTTATTTTATTCCGTGCAATCTAGGAATGATCATAATCTGCAGATTGTCCGCTCACAATCAGCAGTTTGTTCAAACAATCTAGAAATTCTTTTCATTCCTAGATTGTTTAAACAATCTGCAGATTGTAAGACCTGAACAATCTATGAATTTGCTTTTTAGTAGTATAGTTTGCATTACACAAGGGGAATTGGCTAGCTTATTAAGGTTTTTATTGGTGATGAAGAAAAGCTGTCGAGAATATTGTAACAGGTTCATACACTGCAAAAATGGCGTTTTGCATTACATGTTTAGAACAAGTTAAACTCGCAACATGTTTCGAAATGTGTTTAAATGCTAAACACATTATTTTCAATGTGTTGTAAAGCACAACGTGTTTGGAATTTAAACATATTGTGTCGTTTAATTAGAGTTACTTGCCTCTACCAAAACACGTGGTTTTATTCCTTTGTTCTCTGTCATTGTTCGATCTTACGACAAAACGCTCTGTGTGACTTCAAAAGGAGCCTTCAGTTGATTCTTCAGTGAAACATGTTGGTGTACTTAAGTAATGTTCTTAACTAAAACATGTCTTGATATTAACACATAATGAAATGTGTTTTGGTTTTAAACATGTTTAGAAAAATCATGCTATTAACAAAAGCAGGACTAGCTATGTGTATTTTGTAATACTGACTGAGTAGAGTGGTCCATTCTCAGATTGTTAGGAGCTTTTATCCCGTTTTCATGTTCATATTATAGAATAGAGAGTGAACTTCTGGATACTGAAGAGCTCACAGTTCGCCTTTATGTCTAACCTACAGAGTAAAGGGGTCGATTGTGAAGGGCTTTGCGATTGTATTCATTTTCGATTTAGCAAATATAGCGGTCGAATCCTAGCTTGTTTAGGGCGGTTTTGTTCTTAGCACCGGTGTTTATCCCCAGGAATTGTCAAAAGGTATTATAGTACCCTTGTACCCAGCAGGCACAAGACGTCTATAAGCCGTCTAAATTAGGTCTAAATCGGCTTAGACGTCTTTTTAGACGTCTAATCAACGTATCCATTTAGACGTCTAAGCCTAGACGTTGAATAGACGTCTAAAATACGTCTTAAGGTAGACCTGCACTTTCATAAAATTTTCTCAAAATGCTTTGATATTTCAGTTTGAAAGATGTTTCCTTTGCTTATTGAATATAAACAAACCTTTCCAAAATTAGAAATTAAACATTGAAAGATTTCTGTCACTTTACATGAATATTACAATATCTTTGTAGGTAAAGAAAATATTTGCATCAAATTATATATATATCAGTCAAATCTAATTCATATAACATCCTACAGATCTGTCAAAAGTAAACATTTAAAAAAAATATTATTAAATGTTCTGGGTGAAGAGATTCGAACTTCAATCCTGATTGAAATTGTCGTCAATGCAGTGCAAAGACAATTTTCCATGCACAGTTGCGACCCTATAGGCGCCATTTTTATTCCTTTGTTATCAAAAGAAATGGGATTTTTCGATATCATCGCATCTGAAGACAGAAGTGGTGTTCCTTACGCTTTTTTTTCGTCTACAGTTTACGGTAAGATTACGTTTTCTGTATATAGGACACGCTAATCAAGATACTCATTCGTCGGTATCTTGCCTTTGTTACAATGGTCGTGCATCTAATGATAGAACATCTTCTTCCATTAATAACTTTCAGCTCGTAATTTTGTAATGCTCCTTCAAAACGTGTTTAGGGTTTTGTTCGTACACATAATTTTAAAAAATATAGCTTTCTTAATTTTTGACTGAAACCAGATAATTCTTGACCAAATTCTTTCGCTAGGTATTTTGTTACCCGACCGTTCACAGTGGAACATTAATTATTAATGCACCCTTTTAAATGCAGATAACCTGATTCAATGTGGAACATTTTCATTTTAGATAACTGTCATTTTATTTCACTGCATAACTAACCTTTCTATAATAGTTGACTCATGTAGATTCTACTATTATTAGTTTCTTATTAGTAATTTAAGTTTCGTGAATATTTCGTTTGATGTCTGTGTATACATTTATGGGTTTTTTTTAATTGATTTTTCCGGACAAATAGGTTACCAAGTATCTAACAGTGTTTACATATATTTTGATTTGCATCTGAATTCATAGGTACAACTGTTGACCATGATCATGAGTTGAAATAACAATTAAGGTTTCATTTTATTTTCAGATACTTTCACCGATCTGTTACAAGGATGCAATCAAGGATACAATTCTCAAGAACGGCGGAATGGTTTTAACATGCTCTTTGAAGATGCAGGAAGAAAATGGCCTTGAATCAGGATATTCAGACTTTAAGAATTACTCTTCAGCTTTGGACAATGATATGAAGATTTGACAAATCTGATTCTAAGTAAAGTTTAAATTCAAGACATATAAAAGCAAATGTTTTCGTATTATTACTTCAATATATGTGTTGATTGAATTAAATAGATTTTGATACTGAATAAATATTATTTTATCTTATCTGAGTTTTTTTCTTGTTTATTTTCAAGGCACTATTGCTCATCACTTAGTCTTAAAATTTAAAACCAATAATGAAATTAAGTTACCATATCAAATTCTAAAATGGAATCCATTATAAGTCATTATATTGTTGTAAATAGTGAAATAATTGAGCTTAAATGTATCCATTTTCATGTAAAATATGCAATTGTGCCTTACAAAATACAGGATTTTGTTTGAAGCCCTGAATCCTGATGAAGTTCCCACTGCATAGCATTATTGTACTGGGGTATAAAACAACCACTATAGGACACGTGTTAAACTTTTTTCAGACTTCTGTTAAAAAATTTGGACGTATTTATACTTCTAATAGAGGTTTGATATATGTCTAATAAATGTCTAAAAACGTCTAAAAGACATCTAAAACGACTAATTATCGTCTAGACGTCTAGAGGTTTTTAGGCTTTTTTAGGTTTTGACGTCTTTCTAGTCCCACAAATTAGACTCTATTTAGACGTCTAAAATAGGATAGACGTCTAATAGACGTCGGACGTCTATGTGCCTGCTGGGTACCGTGGTATATCGTTAATGGATGTTCTGGTAAAGTTGTTTTGCATTGTTATTGATAATTGTAACATGACTTCGTTGTATCCTCGATTCTGATTGGTCGGTTTGAAAAAAATACCCTATGTTGAATGACAATGAATACCCGCAAATTAGCAAAGGCGAATCACCGCGAATTGATACATCATGTTCACTAGTGCCGGCCCGACTCAAGTTTTAATTTTCCAGTTTCTTAGAAAATTGGTGCCGTACTCCGATTTGACAGTTGTCTTTGTCCTTTTTTATATTGTATCTACCGGTAATTATCACAAATACACTTTAAAATGATTTATTTTTGCAGAACGAAAATATCTTCAACTGGCTTACTTAGTCAAAGTTTGCCGCAAAGTTCCATGCGACCGCCTTCTTTCAAATGCCGTTCCCATCGTATGACGTCACAAAGGCCAACCGTTTTGACGTCACAATGTTTGCGTCGCTGTTACAATGGTATTGGGCTAGTTCAAGACTTTTGTACTCGGGGTATTACGATATTTTTCTACGAGCTTTTTAATTGCTGATTTCGGTCTCGAATAAACAAGTATTTTGTAAGGTCTCGCCACTATTTGCTAATATCACGATGTCTGTAATGTAAATAATGCCGTGAATTCACATAAGTTAGACGTTATCTCACCTCTTACAGAAATAGAACAGTCGTAAAGTCCTTTCCACACAAATGTAATTACGCAAAAACAGAGTTCGCTTTTAATCGTCTAATAACTAACGGTCATGTTACAATATCGATAAATAGTTGCGTTTGTAAAATTTCCGGGATTCATTGTTATTCAACGCCCACAAATTTAAGCGTTTAAAACCTCCGGCTAACGCCGTCGGTTTTAAACTAAATTTGCGGGTGTCGAATAACAATGAATCCCGGTAATTTTACATACGCAACTTTATATCTTCTAATCGTCTACAGAGGTTTGCGGAATTTTATGAGAAGATCCCGGAGGCTCAAGCTGGATTTCGTAAAGGTTATAGTACGGTCGATGATATTTTTACTTTACAGTGTCTTGTTCAGAAATATCTTTCGAAATCAGTTGGTCGTTTTTATTGTTTATTCGTCGACTTTCGAAAGGCATTTGATTCAGTCAATAGAACATCATTGTGGTATTCGCTTTTTAAACAAGGTGTCAGGGTTAAGTTATTTCCAGTTTTAAGGGATTTCAGGATATGTTACTAAAATCAGGTGTAAGACGCATTTTCATTTGTTCGGATTTTGTGGATTTATTGTTACTGATACTACGATATCTCATAAACATCGATTTCAAAGCAAACAGAGCTTTACTAGCTTTACCAACAAGAGTGTGAGTACATTTAGTCCACGACAATATCTGGTTGAAAATAAAACACCAAGGTAACTATAATATGTTGAATCTTTTACTTGAATACCGTTATAAAACCACTTTTCATATGAACGGATAATGCCACCATTACGGAAAACCAACGCCTGCGTTTCGTCCATATTTACTTCTATTCCCCAAGAACTGCAATATTTAGGTAATACATCTATTTTCCTGTGTAGAAGATAAAATGAATATTTTAGAATATAAAAATTATCGATAAAAATAAATAAGGCGATTTTCAAGATAATCATTTATAAATCAAGTCATAGTCACACGACTTCAACCGTCTTAAACAAAGCTCACGTAGCCTTGAAGCACGTGTACTGTTGTCAAACATAGTCGAAGTGGTGACAATTTAGTGGGGAAATGGGCGTGGCTTATATCATATCAGCGATGCAGAAAGCGTCATTTTTTTTGTTTTGGATATCACATTTGAATGAACGTAACCGATTATGCTAAGACAAGGTAGTTGATGCATTCAATTAATTTCCGGTACAATACTTGCATGTATTAAAATGTACGCACTTGGAAACTAAACCTTAAATTGACAACAATTAAGTGTAATTTACATCATGTTTCTTGATAAATTCTGATCTGAATAACATTGCATAGTAAACAAACATGGACAGATTTTGCAGCACTGTATGATTTGTGTTATTCAACAATTCAACGAACTTGAAAAGGTTTGGATGGACAAGGAAATAACTTTTTATGTATAACTTCCTTAGAAAATTGTAGAGAGGGAAAATTAAAACAAAATGATATTCATCTTCTATTTCGATAAGATTACAGAGTTTGCAAATTCTATTTTCATTTTGAATTGATTTGTATCTTCCACTCTCGATGAATAAGTCATGTGAAGAACATCTAAGTCTACTTAAAGCTATACGAAACTTTTTTTACATTTACACATTAGAGATAGATCTCTGACTCCAAGGTACATTTAAACATTCCATAATAAATGCATTTACTGGAAAGTGATATCTTTTCAAGCCATTCTTAATAATTATCTTTTAGTCTTCTTGTTAGTTGAAAGATAAATCTATCATTCGAGCCTTTATGTTGGTCTAACCATACGAAACCAAACCCCTTTGAAAACAGGAAGTTTCTAACTGAAGTGACCCAATTCGTATGACCATTCTTATCATATAACATCATCATATTGTAACACTTTTTAGGTAGACGACATGAAGGCATATTTAGTAACTTTAACCAATACTTTATTGCTTTGATATGTGTAAATAGTTGCAAAGGGTATCTACCACATTCTCCATACACCATTGTATTCGTCGTACTCAATTTAACACCTAAAAACTTTTTACATGCTCTCAGATGGACTCTTTCAATTTCGTTGTAATAATTCAAACCCCAGATTTCAGCTCCATATGTTAAAATCGGCTTAATTTTCGCATCAAATATTTTAAAATAGGATTTTATATTTATATTTCCAAGAATACTAAGTTGTTTAAATATGCCGATCATCACCTTTTGTGCTTGTAAACAAGCATTACTAACATGCATCGACCAAGATAATGAATTACTAAAAATCAATCCCAAATATTTATATGAAGTTTTGCAGTCCAATTCTTTAATTTTGTCTCCTTTTTGGATATAAAATTCCTCCTTTCTTAAAAACTACGACTTTGGTTTTGTTTCTATTTACTGTCAACTTGAAATTATCACAATAAGTTTCAAGTTCATTAATTAGTCTTTGTAAACCTGCTACGGTGCTTGAGAACAGCACGATATCGTCTGCAAAAAGCAAAAGAAAAATCTGTACCAAATCTGGGTGTAACTGTATTCCGTACTCACAATTGCTTTCAATTTGAATTTCTAATTCATTAAGGAAAAATGAAAATAGAAATGGACTAAGTATACAACCTTGTCGAACCCCAAATTGTATTTCTAAAGAATCTGAAAAGTGAGCATTATTTTTAACGCAAGCCTTTATATTTTCATACATAGACTGGATAAGTTTCTTAATTTTCGGGCTGAGATCATGGTTATTTAAAAGAGACCACAACTTTTGTCTGTCCACCGAATCGAAAGCTTTCTCGAAGTCAACGAAGAGAGCATAGAATTTACCACCTTTGTTATCAAAATATCTATTTATGATACTTTGCAATACAAACATATTATCAGCTGTTGTATATCCATTCCTAAATCCTGCTTGAGATTCACTGATTTTATTCATTGCCTCACCCCATGATACTAATCTTCTGTTAATGATAGCTGTAAAGACCTTACTAAGAATGCTCAGGAGAGTAATACCTCTGTAATTATTTGGGTTATCCATACTGCCTTGTTTATGGAGCGGAACAATTATGCCCATTGACCAACTAGTTGGAAAACTACCATTTTCTAACATAATGTTGAACAATAGCTCTAGATATGGTGCTATTATATCTGCGGAATTCTTGATGAGCTCTGGTGTAACTTGGTCAATACCTGCCGATTTATTGGCTTTTAAGCAATTAATACTGTCTAATATCTCATCCCTACTGATTGGAGAATCTAGTATATCTTCTGTTACCGCAATGTTAGGATCACGAGATGATGGTTGGTTTGTTTCTTCTGTAAAGATATCATCGCTATTGACATCATCAATTTCAAAGTTAAATAGGTCACTAAAGTGTCTATGCCACTCTTTCATACTAATAGTGCTGACTGCTTTGGTAGCATTGTTTAACGTTTTCAATTCAAACCAAAACTTTTTTGAGTTTGATATGCTATTTTCTATGTCTAGTTGTTTCTTCCTAAAGTAATCTATTCGTTTTTGCTTACACACTGTATTATATTTATTTCTTATCAGACAATATTCATCAAAAGACGTCTTATCTTTCGTTTTCCTAAATTTGTTAAGCAGTTTACAACGTTTTGATTTTAGTTTCTCACATTCTTCATCGTACCACTTACTTAATCTTCTTTTTGAAATACCAATTTTTCTTTTCATATGTTCTGCAGCTACACAGATGGCATCCGTAATATAATCAATGCTGTCATTGATGTTGGTAAAAGCAAATTCAACTGACTTATCAAACAGTGCTTGAATATTATCTGATAGGAGATTCTCTCTAAATTGTTCACTTTTATCGTTTTCCCAGAAAAACTTACAACAATTTTGGTAGTTTTGGGGAAGCCTGTCACAAGATCTTACGTTGTCAGTTTTAAATGATACTGTTAATGGTAGATGGTCTGACTCCGTACGAAATGGTATACTAAAATTGTTAACAAAATCAAATAAAATTGACGATGAGATTATGTAATCTATAAGGCTTGTACCTGTACTGCCTATAAATGTAAAATCTCCAATTTCTCGGTCGCTACCACATCGACCATTCATAATGTGAATATTCAAAGTAGAACATAAATCCAGCAAAGTTTTACCGAAGGTGTTTACAACTCTGTCGACAGAAAAGCGTTTAAGATTAAAAAAGTCAGTTAAAAAATCCCAGTGTGAATCGTTCTGATTTTCTGTATACTCTAATATATCATCGGGATTTGTACCAGTCCGAGCATTAAAATCTCCACCACAGAGTATATAAACATCTGGCAAATTTCAAGACAACTACATAGCTGCAATAAATAATTCTTCAAATTTGGAAAATATCCCGCCATAATTTTAGCGCGAATTACACCGTGAAAGTTCCGCGAGTGGGCGGAGCTAATACGATTACGGACAGGCGTCAATCAAGTCGGCCGGGTTTGGGAAGCTTTAGTTTTTATATTTATATTTGTCCGTGTGAAGCAAGAACATTTATTCCATATGATAGCTAAACTTATTCATATCTTTAATTATTTTTCGTCTTTAAAAGATAAAGTAAGATCACTCTGAATTTAATTTACGAGCCGAGGTGACCGCGGACATATTCATTTTGACTTATGAGTTTAATCAAACTAATCGGCAAATGAATGTTTTCTTTTTATAGATAACTATGTAATTGAAGAATATACTCTATAAATGTTTTCCATAATTCAAACTGTGATCATGAGTGAATATTCACGCTAAATACATTTTTAATTTGCTGAAGGGATGAAACCGAACTGCATTGCTAAAACTGCCGAGATACGTTCCCGATATTTTTTATTCCGTTTTTGTCTAAATGATTTTGTTGGATTGTCACTCCAAAAAGTAGAGCAAATCTATTCAATAGGCTAGTGCATGAATTCTATTTTTATAATTCATAATTATATTTTGTATAAGATGATAAGACAACATTTTATCTGCAGTTTTGTATGCATTTGCAAATAGGCTGTTCAGACTAAGATTTTACCTACCGAAACTGATACTGTGAGCGGGCAAAAGAAAGAACCTGTAATTTCTGTTGCCAAGTTGCCGAAAGTTACATCATTTTCAAGATAGAAACACTAACTATCAGTGGATGAAATTTCAGTCACTATGCCTTTATTGTGAAAAATTAGGAAGTATTTCCATGCACAGTCCATTATCCGTACTTTGTTTGTCAGTGACGTCACGCGAAACAATGTTCAACAAAATTATTACAAAAAGATAACTCGTATTATTTCGTGAACAATCGGTGGCATTTAGAAAGTAAACATATCACCGTGATCACTGTCGTTTGCTCTCTTGAAAAATAATAATTTATTTACGTTTTTAGAAACAACAATTTAATAACAATCTATGAAACAGTGATAAACATCTCAGCATTCCACAGTTAAAATTTCATTAATTTCCGAACATTGATAATAGTCCACCGGCAACCGGATTGAGTAATCATGTACTCAGGAACGTGAATTTTAAGATAAAGTTTGTCTTCCTTATGTACATATCACTTATAAAAGACCTATAAGGATTTATTTTGCTGTCTATGGTGGACCTGAAAAACAATGTTGATAAAGTTGGCTGTCTGCAACTGAATGTCTATTGCTGTGAACATGAGTCAAACAATGTTACATGGACACCATCATGATACCATCAAAAGCCTAGAGAATCATACAATGCATTTCAATTAGCAGGAGGCTCTATGGAATACATCTCTGTTCCAATGTCTGTTGTTCTTTTTGCTAATGAGAGTCATAGTTCGACTCTTGTAGATTGGAAGCTAGAGCCAGTGCGCTCTTCCTAGAGAGTTGGTCGACATCAAGGCCTTGCAACGTGACAGCTTTGAGGATGATAATGAACGTTGTTTAGGTGTGTGGTGTATGGTGATGTTATTGATGATGATGCTCTCTCTTAAAACTAGAATTTTGATAAGTTGTTGATGTCCAAAAAGCAACTGAATCAAACAGTCATATGATGATTGTAAATGAATAATTTGCAAGTATGTACTCCTTAAGTACATGTCTGTGATGTGTGTAGTTACAGAATTAGTACCCATGTGTTATCTTTCTTCGTTGTGCCCTTTAAATCTATCCCTTTAAATCCCCAATGATTTAGAAGTAAAACAACACATTCAAAATACAAAATTGTTAGTTTTTTCCAAGGCTGATTTGGTGTATTTCAATGATAGTGGATTAATGGTAGGTCCCATAGTTGCTTTAAGACACTTAACCTGGATTGATATAAGTACACAAATACACAAAAGAGTTGCTAGTATCCATAATTCTACTCTAAGTGCAAATAATGTTAATTAAAATAATATACATTAACTTTAGAGAAGAGAAAATAGTTTTTTACCAAGGCTGAGTTGGTGTATTTCAATGATAGTAGATTAGCGGTAGGTCCCTTAGTTTGCTTTTGGACACTTAATTTATGTGTCATAAGTACACATAAGTACACAAAAGGGTTACACGTACTCAAGATTCTATTCTCACTGCAAATAATGTAAAATAAAGTGATATACATTCACTGTAGAGAAGAGAAAATAGTTTTTTCCAAAGCTGAGTTGGTGTATTTCAATGATAGTATATTAGCGGTAGATCCCTTGGTTTGCTTTTGGACACTTAATTTATGTGTTATAAGTACACATAAGTACACAAAAGGGTTACAAGTACTCAAGGAATCTATTCTCAGTGCAAATAATGTAAAATAAAATCATATACACTAACTGTAGAGTGGAAAAAAAATTTCCATATATTTTTTCCAAGGCTGAGTTTGTGTATTTTAATGATAGTAGATTTACGGTAGGTCCCTTGGTTTGCTTTTGGACACTTAATTTGTGTGTTATAAGTACACATAAGTACACAAAATGGTTACAGGTACTCATAATTCTACTATCAGTGCAAATAATGTAAAATAAAATCATATACATTAACTGTAGAGAAGAGAAAATAGAATTGTTACCGGTCGAAGTCATGAATGATGACTTTTTGTAATGGAAACCTAAAATTTCGTACAAATGACCTATGGTAGCTATCTGAAATGTCTTTCAATGGATTCAGTGACCTTATAAACATACATTTAGATACCAAGATTATGGTTCTATGATAATTAGAACCAAAGATATGGGGACATCCACCTTTTGGTGTGACGCTTCAGAGAATAAGTGGCTAAGGGGGTTCCCATGGACATATGTAAAAATGACACATTTCGTCCCAGTTTATACACTGTTACCAGTCAAATTTGCATAAAAGACATGTCAAGGCTTCCAAAAAAGTTAGTTTCGTTCTGCCATGGGGGGGGGGGGGGGGGGGGGGTGCATGGGGACCCCTATAACGCCTTGGTGACCTTTTTTGTACGACGTTGACCTATATCTTGTGTTTCCACAAAATGTTAGCGCCACTGAGCGAATGTATAGCGTCAGCTGCCGGGCACCAAGAGGGTTAAGTTGTTTGATAACAAGATAAAACCTGTTTTTTTGTATGGGTCTGAAGTCTGGGGTTTCGAGGATAGGAAATCTGTTGAAATAGTTCACTTTAATTTTTGTAAATATGTTCTTGGTGTTGGTAAGCAAGTTTCAAGTATTGCAGTTTTAGTGGATTGTTGTAGATTAAATATGTATGTTGATTATTACGTGAGATGTATCACTTATTGGTGTAAATTATTGAAGATGTCTGAGGATCGCAATCCAAAACAGTCGTATTTACATATCAGGCAGTTAGTTTCAGCTGGTAGATTAACATGGGCTTCTTCTGTGAAATATCTCTTAAGCTCGTACGGTTTTGGCTTTGCTTGGTTCAATCAAGATGTCGGTGATGTATCTTTATTTATTCATAGATTTAAATACAGAGTAACTGATTTTGATAAACAGCGTATTTTTGGCAATATAAATATATCTTCTCACTTGATGCACTTTAAAGAAATTAATTCTTTTTTGAATGTTGAGTTTTATGTAAATTATTTCAACCATGTAGCAGTTAGAAGAAATATCTGTCTCCTAAGATTGAATTCGCTCCTTTTACGCTGCAATATTAGAGGTGTGAATGTAGATATGAGTTGTAGAATGTGTAAGCTTGGTGTGACTGAAAATGTTATTCATTTTCTGTATGAATGTAATGCCTTCAATGTAAAAAGAGATGAATATATTTTTGCGAATGTTCAGTCAAATTTAGTTTCTCACTATCATAGTTTATTAACTAGTACCTGTAGATATACCCTTGTAAATTGTTCAAATTTTATCAGAGAAGCGTTTGCGTATGGAAAAACCGTTAATGCATTAGCCATGATATCAATGTATTTTTAAAAAAACATTATTGATTACTAAGCATAATCTAAATGCCTGTGGTTTATTGTACATGGACCGATGACCTTCATACCGAAATAAAAGAATTTATTTGAATTTAATGTGGTTTAAAGATATTTTTGAGTTCGCATGAATTTGGCGAATTTTGACGCCGCCCCAATACAAAACTACCAAGTAATGTTGGGTATGCCTATTCACCTTAACTGCAGCTTATGATTGTAAACATTAATTACATTAAAATAATCTTAGTAATTGAGGAAATCAAGGAAGTCGTTTACTTTTGTTGATGAACTAATTAAGGATGTTACTGTTCGTTAAGAAGCTCATATCCACTTCCGTCTAAACCTGTCCATATACATTATATCCATTAATATAGAAATACGTATTTGTTCTTACATTTTGATGCTGCCGAAACATTAAGAGATAATGACTCACGTCTTCATTTACGTGTTCGCATTAACATCTGGGCGTGCCCGATATATATTTCTATTATATGTGTGTGCATTTAAATCACTTCAACCAAGCTTGAGGCGACAATGATTTATTTGACTAAATCTAGACCATGTTTTAAATTGAAATAACTTTACGTTCCTGTTGGATTTATCATACCTTTGAATTGATTCAGGGAAGGGACGTGAGTGGTTGCAAATGACAAGGAATTCCACAGCGTTAAGGTGCTTGATAACAAAGATTGAGAATATCTTTCTGTTCTACAATTTATATCTTGAATGGAAAAAGGGTTTCTGAGATAATAGTCACTTTGTTCAAATACTATTACTGGTATGATATCTTTGTAGTCATACTATGATACATTTTATATAAGATAATGGGTTTAAATCGATACCGCCTGTCCTTTAGAGAGCTAATTACCGTGGCTTATTTCCAACTTGTCTTAATACGAAGGGAAAAAATTAATAGCTTGGCTTGGTGAGGTTAAGGAAGGTGCAGTTAATTTCAGTACGTTATTTCCAATGCCATCGGGGCAAACTGATTTCGATATATCTAGACTCATTAAAGAGCCACTCCGTGATTTTCATAACATATTATTTACCTCTGATACTAACCTTAATGTCATATGTGGTGATATAAAATAAAGACATCTTAACTGTTCATGTCCAAATATATGACAAATATTGGTTTTTCATGAAAATCTAAAAACAGCCTTATAAACGAACAGAGGTGTAGTTATCACGTCCAATAAGCATGGATACTAGTTATATAACCTAACGAACACTCTCAACTCCAAACTGCCCTCCTGGCTGTTTTAGATAAGTCTCCGAAATAACGTTTGACTATTTGACGCGCGCCACTGTCCGGTTTTCGATCATTATTGCGACGTTTTACTTTCATATTCTCACTGTAAAAACACAATTAGCTTTAAAATGTGTCTTTTTGGTAACAGTCCATACTTGGCGATCAAATGACACCATTGAATAAGTTTGGCATATATGACTCCAACAACTCACGGAGTGGCTCTTTAAAACATCCTACTATTGACAAGACATTAACCACGAATGTCGATATCCGGTAGATCGGCATCAGGTTCAGGAACTTTAGATTGTTCTACGAAAAGTATATTAAGCATATCAGCAATATCTAGAGCGTTATCGTTAACTACATAATTTTAGATCATCTAAGAAAAAACGCGTTAAAATACTTATTTGATTTCAGATACTGTTTTACTATTCACCTCCACATTTTGGTAACATGGGTGGCATTTAAAAGTTCATCAACTTTAGTATCAAACGCACGCTTTGCATACCAAACTTGCCGATATTACTTGATTGCGTGGTGTTCTGAACTTAACCCATTCAATAGCACGGTTTCGCGATTTAGCGAACTTATGTGTACGATTGCGCTTCCTTATCATAGATCGGATTTCGTTATTCATGGATCTTTTGTTCTTATTGTTACAATCTTATTTGGGATGAACTTGTGCATAGTATTCAGTATAAATGATGTAATTCTTCAGTGATACCATCTAGAGGAAAACATTTCGGAAACTTTTTGTTTCCTTCTATTCATATCATTAATATAAGCTGAAAAATAACCGTATATTTCCTTGTGAAAGAGAGGTTATTTCGCATATTTTCTGCTATGTTTATATACACCGGACAATGATCGCTGCATTTAGCATTTAATACACCAGGTGATTCGAGTTGTATTTGTTATTATCTTCGAAGGCCGTACATACTTTGTAAATGTTACAGTAAATCTGTGAAATCAATAAATACATGTATTTACTAACAAATTGTTGGTCCCTATCCCATAATATTTCTTCGAAGAAAAAACGAAACATCATTAATGCTGTCGCTAGTTTGTGTTGCTCTTAATAGGACACATCATGATCGTATGATACAACATTTTCTATAATATATCCCCCTTAAGTTACCCTGACCCTCAATCCAATGTGTCACGTAAAATTGTGTGATCGCTGTGTTAAGAACCAACCGATGCGGGATGGGCGGATTTCAACACTTTTGATATTCATTAAGATGATATACAGTATTCACCCTAAATGCATACGACGAATATTCGACCAGCGCAGAAGGAAGCACATATGCACGTGTGGGAGAGTATTGCATATCATTATATAACGTCATCAAGATCAAGTTTTCTCTGACAGTAGGATATGCGCATTAGAACTCCGAGCTACCTACAAAATGACAATCCGGTTTAGTATGCAACAATCGAAGAAACATATGACATAGTAAAACGGGCTCATATCGCAACAGGGCATGGTGGTTGAGACCAAATGTTGAAAGAACTGCAGAAGAAATATGCCAACATTACCATTAAGACAATTGAATTATACAAGTCATATTGTGTTGAGTGTCTACAAAAACGTAAGAGGCCTATGACAAAAGGTGTTGTTGTCGGACCTATCCTCAGCAATGAATTTTCCTCAAGAGGACAAGTTGACTTAATTTATATGCAGGCAATGGCAACATTCTCATATAAATGGATAATGGTGTATCAAGATCACCTAACAAAGTTTTGCCTATTAAAAGCTCTCTCTTCAAAGAGAGCGGCTGAAGTTGCACGAAATTTAATGGACATATTTTTTATGTTTGGTGCCCCAATGATTTTGCACAGCGACAATGGTTCTGAGTTCACGTATTATGTCATTACAAAGTTGACAGTTTCATGGCCTGATATAAACCTAGTCCATGGTAAACCTCGACATCCCCAAAGCCAAGGATCTGTTGAAAGAGCCAATGGGGACATCAAAGACATGTTAGTTTCATGGATGTCAGAGAACAAATCAAAGGAATGGAATATTGGTATTAAATTGTACAATTCAAGAGGAATTCTGCTTACCATGCTGGAATAAAGTGTTCTCCATATTCGGCAATGTTTGGATCCGATGCCAAAGTCGGCCTAACATCATCATCACTTCCACATGAAATCATACAGAGACTTGAATCTGAGAGTGACCTGCAAGCTGTACTGAATTCTTGAAACAGCCAATCTGAACTGACAGATAGTCAATCAGAACTGACAGACAGTCAGTCGGAACTAACAGATAGCCAGTCAGAACTGACAGATAGTCAGTCAGAACATTTAGCTGAAGGATCCAGAAACCAATTTGACCTGTGTCCTCAACATCTAAAAACTATTAATGATGTTTGCTGTGAAAAGAATAGTTCACTTAGGTCTGCAGGCACGGAACAATATTCTTCTGGTGGTCAAGGTTTCACCAAATGCTACTGCTCTGGCCCAAAGAGATGTCAGACAAACCGATGCAAATGTTTCAAATCAAAGCTATTGTGCAATTCCAGATGTCACAATAGCCTTAACTGTTGTAACAAATAAAGCTGTGTTGTTTGGTAATGTTTTGTCAAAGTGCCTTCATTAAAGAGAGTGTTTTTGTATATTTCTCTTGTTTTATTATGGTTAGTAATTACACGTATTCCCTATAAATTTTAGTAAATACACGTATTTACTGAGTGAAACAGTAATTACGTGTATTTACTAGAAATTTCAGTAAATACACGTATTTACTGATTTCAAAGATTTACAAAGATATATGTAAACGTTTATTCCTCTTGAAGAGAGTACATTGCTCAATGAGAATTTACGTTAGGTGATAGTTGCAATTAATATTAGAATGCGATAATGCGAAGATTGGAATCAATGGGACAGTCACTTTTTCACAAAGTAAGCCTTTGATTCACATTTACATAGGGCATAGAGTTCACCAACTAATATTTTGGAATAATCCATGTCTGTTTCTGAGTCCATCTCAATTGTTGGCTTACACGAAAGAACACAGGTAGTGAGGTCATAGTCTGCCTCAGCATGTAGTTTGACACTACACTCAATCGGGGTTATACATACTAGACGGCACCCTAGCTCTTCTCTAGGGTACGGTAGGCTTGAACAGTGACATATGAGGTGTGATGTCAGGATGGATGTCCAGGAAGTGACGTGTGTCTGGGTCTGCAGTAATCCTACTCTTCGACGCCTGTAATTCCTTCATTCTCACTGCCTTCTTTACTTCCTTTTCCATAACTTTTGAGCAGTGAATGAGCCAGATTTGACAAATGTGTCAAGATGGACTAGAAGTTCATATTTAGAGAGCAGATTGTATATGTCCTTAATAAGGCCTATGTTGGATGCTGCAGTTATACCGGTACAGTGAGATTCTTGTTAGAAACAGTTTCTTTGGAAGAAGATGGTTTCCACAATGGCATAGATGTCCAAAAAAGTACAGTTTTCTTATATTGATACATGCTTCTATTGGAAGCCAACCATGTAGAGAATTAGCTATATCTGTTCTGGCGTTTGCTTTCGCTGTCGACCGAGAATTCACAGATATAACCGATGTTCCTTCCGAAGTCTACCGATGTTCCTTCAAAAGTTGGACGAGAGACGAAAACTCTCTGTTATTACCGTTTTTCACCGATGTTGACGTGTTTGTATCGCGATTAAGCTGGTTTCCTTCCTCTATGGAAGCTTTTCTTTCTATTAGGCACTGTTTTTCTTCAAATTTGATGCATTCCCTTCAATTACTTAGGGGGGCCTGCCCTCTAAAGTTGTATCTTTACCGCTAAAATGCCTAAACTATGATATTTCTTGTTTTCGGAAGAAATAAGAAACTCGGCCATATAAATGTCAGAGAGTTCAAATTCTGCGTCCAATTTACATATATAATGGTTACATGACCTACTAAACACGACCAATCAATATCTGCCTTTGTGTCGTTAGTCTTTGACGCGCACCATTGTCCGGTTTTCGATCACAAATCACGACTTTAACCTGTTTATTGTCACTATACTGAACTTATAAACCCTTAGATGCTGCTTTTCGGAACAAACCAACCCTTCTCGACAAAATAAAACTATTATGAGGTTTGACATATTTGACTCGAACAACATACTCTGTGGCCCTTTAACATCCTAATAACCCGGGCATGAAGGCCTTGTAAACATTTAAAAGCCCTCCCAGCAGGGTATTTTCTGGTAATGTCCCACTTCATATATCAATTTTTAGCCGTGAGATTTTAACGTCAAGGTGAAAGTTAGAGTCTGACATGACTCATTCCGTTGAAAGATTGCCCCGTCTCAAAGGATCGGGCCGGGGTCGAACTCATTCGACGCAAACCCTCATGAACAGTCCTTTTACTAACATCGAATTACGTTTAATTCTGATGGGGTTTTTTCAAAAACATAAACGTGTATTCAAATTAACAATGCTTCAATGAAAAATACAAACAATTTGTATCATATACTTGATAGATTATTCAAGAGCTATAATAACGTTATTTTCCCCCTTGAGCGCATTTTCGAGATCTCGTAATTTCGTTCTTTCGCCTGTTCGTGATTTCGCTATAAAGCATTTTTCCTTGAAACCCTATTTTCGTGATTTCGTTATGAAAATAACTGTGACATATTGTATTGTATGTAATGACTTATTTCAACTCATAAGTTTATGTATACATTTTGAAAAGAGTAAACCTTACCCTTCTTATACAGCATCTTATACAAAGCAATAAATGTATCTCCCTCGTCTCAATGTTAGCGGCGGGGACATTGTAACTTGTTACATTTGTATCAAATCTACAGATAAAAAATTTTTTATCTTACAACAGGTTTCTTGATATCGCTGTCTTTGCTACTACCGCCGGTATCCGCCCACTGTTCCACCTGTCTTGGAGGCATATGCTACGATACTGGACAATGTATCATAGGCTGTGTACCTGGATACATGAACCTATACTGTGACAAGGCCTGTCCGTCCAACTGTCTAGATAATACCTGCGAATTGAACACAACATCTGCAACAATAACCTGCGCAGATGGATGTAAGGCTGGCTACTGTGGCACCAAGTGTACTCGTCACTGTCCAGAAGGTTGTGTGACGTGTGACAGACAGTGTGGCTCCTGCAACAAGACTCTCTGTCCAAAACGTCGGTATGGGGAAGGATGTAGAAGTGTTTGTTCCCCATTCTATGAGAAGTGTGACAGGGAAACTGGACAGTGCATCAAATGCAGACACGGTTACTATGGAGACAACTGTGGTAGGCAGTGTCCAACATGTTTCTCTAGAGGACGGAACTTGATCTACAAATGTTTATCTGGATGTGAGGTCTGCGAAGAACAAGGTATAATATTGGTTTATAAATATATATCAAATATATGACATTCTACAAAGCATGCATCCCAACATCAAATTTACAACGGAAATAAGTGAGACAGAATTACCTTTCTTAGACATACTTATCAAGAAGGATAATACTCACATCATAACTGATATTTTCCACAAGACAACAGACACAAAACAATATCTCCATTTCAAAAGCGCACATGAACGACATGTCAAAACAAACTTGCCCTATTGTCTAGCTAGACGTGTCTGTGCCATAATTAGCAATGAAAGTCTCAGGTCTCTAAGATTAGAGGAACTAAAATTGTCACTATTGCAGCGAGGCTATCCAGAACCTCTTATCAAAGATGGAATAAATAAAGCAGAGGCACTCACTCTTGAAGAGTTACGTACTCCTAAAGATAAGATAAATGAGGACCAATAATAATAAAACATCTTCCCCCATCTCTAAAACATAAAACATAATAAAAACAATGCTGAATTATTAAATATATTTATTCATGTTTTTATATATAAACATGAATTGATTGGCCAACAAGCTCCGAAGAGCTTAAATCAAGGCCGCTCCGATACAGTTACATATAAATAAATACAAACTCATATTAGTGATACATGTCCGATTCACAACTTAGCTTCAAAGATAGTGGTTTTACATGAATGTCATGTTGTTTGCGTGGCAGTCATTACATATTCAAGTGCTTAAAAGTAGTCAAATCGATCAGATTTTATGATATATTGACGAATAGACTTCAATAATTTGTTAAGATCGTCGTTTGAGAGCAATGCACATCCCATAAGTACTGTATTAATACTAAATCCTTTCAAATGGAAGAATGAATTCTGTCTTAATTCTGTGTATTTGTGGCATGTGAAAAAATAGTGTACGGCGTTTTCAATTGGGTGACCGCATGAGCACTCTGGGCTGTCCGCGATATGTCTATCAAACTTGTCGGCATTCAAATCACTACAACGGAGCCTGAGGCGGGAATGGATAATTTGACAAATTTTTTAACCATAATTAAGATCGAAGTTAATATTTGTATTTCTAGATCCACAAAGCTTATTTTTTAAACCGGGTAATGTATCGATATTTTGGATGTGAGGATTTAATGAATTCCATAGTTGTATTGTGTCAGGTAAAAAAGACCTGGCATAAGTCGCCGTTCTTCACTTCATTCTTGGCACGGATGGATTTTCTCTGAGATTGTAGTCATTCGTACTGGGTGTTTTTGGTAGGAGGTCATTAAGATATTGAGGTGCTAAATTCTTTTTCCTTGTATAAAAAGTAGTCAATTTACATATATATCTACGTTCTGCTAGTGGTTTCTTATTCGTTTCGTCATGAAGTGCCTTATGGCTTGTTCCGCGAACTGTGCTCCACGTATTGATCTTAACGCATCCAAGTTCAGCTTTTCTAGTAAGTAACATTGCTCTTGAGTACAATTATTCCAAATATGCCCACAATAATCAAATATTGGTATTATGAAGGATTTATAAATAATTTCTAGACTTTTTCGCGATAGCCGATATTTCAGACTTCTTAAACAGTTAATCAGGGGACTAACTTTCTTGAACATAGAGTTTATATGGACATCCCAGTAACAGTTACTTTGAAGGGTAAAGCCTAGATGCTTATGACTTTCTACTTCTTCAATCGTCTCACCGTTCATTATTAGATTAGGTTTAGTGCTCCTATTTATTTTTCTGCTAAACTGTATTGACTTATTTTTTTAGGATTAAATGAAACCTTCCACTTTTGGCCCAGTTTGCAATCAATGACAGATCATTATTTAAAAAGTTTGCAGTTACATTAGGGTCATCAATTATGACATACAGAGAAGTGTCATCTGCGAAAATTCGGACGTTACTGTCAATATCATCTACAATATCGTTAATGTAAATAATGAATAATAGGGGTCCCAAAACAGAACCTTGAGGGACGCCTGCTAATACATGTTTGGGATTTGATGCGTGTCTACTAATAACAACTCGCTGGGTTCTATTATTTAGGTAACTTTCAAACCAATTTAATAAATTGCCTTCAATTCCATATGATCTTAATTTCTGCAGTATACCCTTGTGCCAAACTTTATCAAATGCTTTGCTTACATCGCAAAACACCGCTCTAACTTCTTTTCCGTTGTACAGCGCTTTTACAATGAAGTCATATAGACATGTCAACTGATTAGTTGTTGAGTCGCCAGAGGTAAATCCTGATTGAAGATTTGAGAGGAGGTTATTATCTCTTAGAAAATTATTTTCATGTTTAAAGATACATTTTTCAAATACTTTAGCCAGACAACTCGTTAATGCTACTGGTCTATAGTTTGAAGGGTCGTATATGTCGCCGGTTTTGTGAAAAGGGATAACATTCGCTTCTTTGCAAGAAGTAGGAAATTTAGCCGTATTTAAAGACAGATTAAATAGTTTGGTTAAAATGGGAGTTAGTGAGTTAGCACAACTTTTTAATACTTTGTTTCCGATTTTATCAGGGCCGATTGCTTTAGTTGTATCTACAGAGAGTAATATAGCCTTAACTTCCCCCATCTCTAAAACTAGATACTAAAATTTCCAGTTATACATAGGAACTTACCTATGCTTAGTCAAGACAAGAGGTTAGGCCACATGTTGAAAAGAAATAAAATCATTAAAAGCAAAAGACAGCCAAAAAATCTTAAACAAATCTTAACAAGGGCTAAATATGATGGTATCCAAAACCAAACAGAAAGACCTTCAGATTCCAAATGTTCAAGATGTGGCACATGTCCCCATTTATTAGAAGGCTCGTCTTTCACATTTGACTATGGCAAAACATTTGAAATAAAATCTAACTTTGATTGCAATTCAAAAAATGTCATTTATGCAATAATGTGCCCTAAGTGTAAAAGATCATATATTGGAAAATCTGAATGCCTAAGAAATAGGGTAACTAACACAGACAACACAATAACGATAGCAGATACCGCTGTTTATTTGTAAATAAACATCTTTCTACTTGTGCATATGGTGTTTTCAAAATATTTCCTTTCTATAAATTTTTCCATAAATCTAACATGGGCAGTGTCTCAAATGCACTTTTACGACTTGAAGAGTCCTTCATTGACACCTATACCCCTCACTAAATAAACAATGAGATGATTACCCTTAAATCGCTGACATATCTCCAACTACAATTTAGCTATTATAAACAAAAGAGATTATGTCACATTAACATATTGCTAAAGGGGTAAACTCATGAGAGAGTGATTGTGTCAATCAGAAGACCAACAAGGAAGTACCATGATGTCACCTGATTAGCATAATTTACAATATATCATTGTACATTGTACGTATATTTTATTATAAAAACGCTTGTAACGCGATGTTAACGATCATATCGTTTCATCCCTGATGAGTCAATACTATTGACGAAATACTAGTATCAGATTAAAATGATTCTGCAAACGACTATGTGAAGTATGTTATATTTAATCTATATATATATATAGTTCTTAACTTCAAGTCTACAGTAAGTCGATGTTTCATTAAAACCTTGTAACAGCTTTTGTCTTATCTAGAATACAGAACTTGGACAAAGGAGAATATGTTCTTTTCTTGAGGTGTTATGATGGAAAATTAAAAATACTCATTTGCTCTATCAGATTCTTGTCCTGACGGCTTGTTTGGTGCAAACTGTGAACTGGAATGTTCTGAAAAATGTGGCAAGTCACAGAAAACAGCCGGAACTCCATGTAACAGAGCAACAGGAGAATGTGCTGCTGGATGTGTGCCTGGATATCATGGACTGACCTGTAACTACACGTGCCCTGAACACTGTCTGTATAGGAGATGTAACAGAGCAACAGGTGAATGTTCTGCTGGGTGTTTGTCTGGATATCATGGACTGACCTGTAACTACACCTGTAGCAGATTCTGTGAGGGCAGGCTCTGTAACCAACACGACGGGACCTGCACATCTGGATGCATCATTGGCTACACACAGAAGTCAGGGTCTTGTGAAGAGCTACAAGATACAGGTAAAAAACTAAAGTGAATTGTTCAATGACAGTTATGGCATATTGTCACTCAGTGTAAAACCCGATTGTATTTTTTAAAACTGAATGTTCTGACAATGGTATTCTTTAATGAACTGAAATGGGAGTTTCTTTCGATAACTATCAGTTATCAGGTTTAATTTTATTATACAGGGACCTTGGTAAATTACATAGAATATACATGAGAGAAACAGGAGACACTTATGGTGGTTTAAGAAAGTTCCTTCAACATATGTGGTCAATCCAACTTCCGATTTCTTCATTACATAACAATTTTATAAAAAAAAATATTGCAGAAAACAATATCCTTCACTACAATCACTTATTTTAACCACGTAGTTACATCATGATTTTGACAAGTACATAAGTTCAAAGATTGCTGTACTATTTACATATATATTTTATGATAATCTTTTAGGAAAGTGTTTGGACGATTTTCAGACAATGCTATCATTTGAATATCCTTTTGAGGAGAAATTGCCTTTTATGTTGTCAGTCGACTGTTACTTTTACATCCTGTCAATATCTGGATAAAAACAATCTCATCTCTAATTAAATGTAGTCTTGAAAGCGATATCTTCCTTTTGTCTACAACTGTCAATATTAATCAACACGAAAAAAAAGATTTTGCAGAATTACAGCAATACAGAATTAGTATTAGACATACACTTGCTAGTGTGTAGAATCTAAATAGCACAGTTAAAGGGTTTGACAAATGCCTGCATCAATGAGGAACCTTTTCAACGACAACAGCATCAGAAGGTAGTGTTACACTTCTTGTAATATCATGTTTAGCGACAAAATTGGTCTTACAAAACATAAAAAAAGATTGTATTTTTGACAATGAAGTGCAGCCAATGTAGTGCTTGTTTGCCTGAAAGCAATGTTCGAGGGCAGGTTAAGTTCATAAAAATTGATATAAAACAGAAGACAATGGTTGTGATATTGATTTTATTTTTCAATATAATCTCCCTGGACCTCAATGCACTTTGCCACTGAGACTGCCTATGTCCTTGTTGTAGAAGTCCTCTGACTGGCCCCGCAGCCACGCCTCAGTAGCTGCCATGAGTTCATCATTATCGCCAAATCTTATACCACACAAGTGTGATTTCTATTTACAAAACAGATAAAAGTGACTTGAGGCCAGATCTGAACTGCAGAGGGAAAACGTTAAGTTGTTCAAAGACACCGTTTTTTTATATATGACTCTTGTGCAGTGGAGCGTTGTCATGAAGAAACTGTTTTTTATTTGTAGGTGATTTAAAGTCTATAAGTGTCATGCCCTTTGAATCCCAGAAATGGTTGCCATGATCTTGCCAGCAGAAGGCTGAGTTCTGAACTTCTTTGGCGCAGGAGAGTGCTTATGCTTACAGTAATCAGGATCAGCATTGTAGATGTGCAAGAGATCACGACTGAATTCAACTCTCTGGTGTCGATCTTGTGCATTTAAGTTTCGTGGCAGTCATCTTGCAGACATCTTAGACATGGGCAAGTGCTCATGAATTATGGTGCAAACACTTCCATGAGAGATGCCCGCCTTGACCTAGACCTTTCACCTTTTATTCTAACCAATCACAGGTCCGCATACATATCGCTTTTGTCTGATCATCAAAGATTGCGGAAAGTTGAAAGTAAGAGACACTCTGAAAAATGTTTTGCCAAACTTTTGAATAGATTATAGACATTAGTTTTGTTGCACAGGTCTGAGATCTATCATTTTGAATTGTATTATCAGCTTTTTTAATGAAAACATAATTGTCACTAGTTAGATACACAGGAATTTTAGATGAAAGCATAAGAGAAATTTAAAAAATAGAAATGAATTCCTCAAAACCCTTTGTCAAAATGATCGTCGACCGAAACAACTTCGTAGACTTATTCAATAATGTGTCGTACTTTTGTTTTAGTATCTGCACTTTAATTTCCAAATTTCTGAAAACTGATTTTGGACGAAGAAAATGCCAAATCAAACGCATATATTGTCACGATAATAGATATTTCTCACCATCTTCCTCGGGGTTGCAGATATAGCTAAATTGCCGACCAAATATGAACGTGAGGTGAGGTGAATTGGTGTTAAACGCCGCTCTCAAGATTATTTCACTTACATCGCGGCTGCTAGTATTGCAGGGAGAAAGCCCGCAACACCATTGTGGCTATGCATTGCAGTGAAACCTGCGAGCATCGGTTGGAACTAGCCAATTGGTGGTACTGTGCTGAATTTCAGTGTAGCATTGCACCTAAACCTGACTGCGTGTAGATCAGTTCTCTACTGCAGACAAAGTTGCCTAGCACCTGGCGGGATTCGAACCACGGACCTCCCTATCCGAAGCCGAATGCGCTAACCACTGCGCTACCCCCCCCCCCCCCTTACTATTTTTTACCATCTCCCCTGGCTATGTTACTTAATTCTAAACAGTTTATTAATAAGTAACATAGCCACGTCGGCGAAATCACCTTCAGGTGGAAGAAGACGTTAAACCCCTAAACAACAACAACAAAACGATGCCTGCAGTCCAAAATGGCTAGCTTTTCTACTATCACATGTCGCTGTAAGAACACCTGCAGTCGGTCGACTAAAACAGCCGTTTATTGCCTTTTGCCGATAATTATTGAAAATAGGTAAATATCATAATTTTGGCATTTAGGTGATGAAAATGCAATTATTTCGACATGACTTGAACTTTTCGCAGGACACATGGTATAGTGGTTTCTAATTATGCGACATAAACAATTTCGAAACATACTCTGTGTCACTTTAAAATTGTCTCACTAGTTATGAATAAATATTTCAATTCTTGTATTTCAGTAAGGTACCTTACGCCCACATACAATCATATACAAATAAAACAGAATTAGAGAGGAAGTGAATTGACAATGTTTATTCAAGCTCGCCAACTGAAAATATGGGAGTAGAGCGAGATTACAGTGACTGTTTAGACCAGACTTTCCAAGTACTATATAACTTCCTTGAAGTGTTATAAACAACGTATGTAATCGATCTCTCACATTATATCCATGTTATCATTTCCTGTTCCAAGGACAGCTGTGCTTTATTGCTCTATGCCTGGCTGGCTGGTTGATTAATTAGATAACTTCATTGTTGTTTTAAGCTTTACCGTTCATGCATTGTAAAATGTCCGAGAAACTACGTGGAATAAGATAAATCTATAACGAAATGTAAATTATGCGGTTTTGAATACATGTATGTTCAAGATGAATCCAACTCAATATTATATTTTAAAGAATATCTATCTTTAATTGTGGCTCAGATTGTTGGTGCCCTTTTCTCTGTAAGACTGGTAAATACATGTACGTTAACAATCACTGCCAGGTATGTATACATAATTTTTCAAGTCGTTCTTATTCTTATCCATTCGTAATCAGAAATCCCATATCGCAATTATCGGGACGCACGGCGTACGAGGAGAATACCTTGTCGATGACTATGAAATAATGAAAATACTAAATTAATTTTCGATTGTATCATCATGAGATTATACCTTAAAAAAATTCTGATGAATAGTCAACTCAAATGCGATTTTTAGCTCATCAGGTCTGAAAGACCCGATGGGCTTATGGCATGGCATGGCGTCCGGCGTCCGTCCGTCCGTTTGTCCGTCCGTCCCAATAATGTTTCCGGAGCACAACTCCAAAACGGTGAGACCTAGCTCGACGAAACTTGGTATGTGCATCGGGCATCATGCGGAGATGTGCCTTTTGGGTTTTTTTAACTTCTTTGCATTAATATTTTTACCCGTTTCCATGGAAACGTAACATAGGATTTCTTAAAGGTTGTTCGTAGAAAAACAACATGATCACTGTTCAATATTCCACAACTAGTATCCTTAACTACCCTTTTCCTTTGGCAGGGGATATAGCTGAATCTGTCTGCTTGTTCTTTTTTAAATGATTGGCCCATAATTTACTCTGGTATTTATTTTCAAGTAGGTTATTGCGGCGCTTTAAAATAACTTTCTTCCTCATTATTTTTTCATTTTCACACTTTCTCCCTTTTAATTAGCTTGCATAAAAAATATTTAAAATGATGATGAATGTGCAAAGTGGTAGATAGACAGTTTGCTATCCAACCTCGTAAATATCTGAATAAAGAACAATCTTATATCTTGTTCCACTTTACTCTTGAAAGAGTTATCTTACTTATGTTACCAACTGTCAACACAAAACATTTTGTAGCAGGAAATGAAAAGAGTCTAGAAACTATTGAGTGCAGAAAACTATGTCAACACTGTCGTGATGAACAAATACTATGTTAAGATATGCTAGCATAACGTAGTGTTTAGAAACTTTATAGGTTACTTAGGAAGTTCGAGATAAGCCATTATCAATAAGGAACCTTGTCGACAACAGCAGCGTGAGATAGTTAGAGTACTTCCTAATATCTTAACTTAATGAGGGACCATTTCGTCATACAAATCATATTAAAACAGATTTTTTATAATGTGAAATTGTATGAAGTGAGCAAGGGCGTAAGGAAAAACGGATAATTTTGTAATGAAGCATAATATAATGCCCAATTTGATTGTTGTCTTAAAGGAATTTTGAATATTGCATCTGTGTGTGATAAATAGTTTATTCATATTGAAGATATTATAGTTGCTTCTACATCATAAGATATAATTTGTGACATTGGCATTAAGTTTTGCTTGGCATTCTCTCAGCAATGCATGAATGAGTCTTTGAATAGCTTTTGCAAATTTATCTCAGATCTACCTGTTATGCCATCGCTAGTCGTAAATGTGACTTTTGTGACATTGATACAGAAATAGATCAAGTTCCTCCCATTGGTGTTCTATTGGGTTTAGGATCTGATTGGGAAAGTTATGGCATGATAATTGGCTGTTATTGGACCATGATGCCTGCTGTAAAGAGGCATTACCATGTTGAAGCAACCCCCTCTTTTGTTCCATAATGGGTAGCAATTTGAGCAAGTTCCTCTGAACCACAACTATCAGATATTTGTGTGCTGGATATCGTACTTCACATCGTCAACATGTCTCAACCATTGGAATCTGTTGACTTGTTGACTACTGTTTGGGACAAAATGTCAATTATTCTAATAAACAAACATGTTGTCTCCCATGTAGGTGATGAAAGAAATCATGGAACATCATTGAAAATAACATTTCCACTATAGAACCTGACCTGCATTTTTGTCAATGTTTTCTAGTTGACATAGTTTGGAAATCTTCTTCACATACATTAAAAACACATAATGCTCTCACAATCTTTTAACACTCATTTTGGAAAGAAACACTTTATTTGCATTATTTTAATTGCTATTACCTCAATCATGTCAATCATTCTAAAAATGACATTTGCTTTTTTCAAAGTGGTTAATTTCTGTTTTAATTTTAAATCAGCATGGCACTTTTTATCACTTGCAAATTGCCAAACAATTATGTCTTGAAAAACATTCTTATGCAGAGTATTTGTGAACAGGGTCCTTGACTAATTTTGTCTCCCCACAAAGTGGGGATGTGCCTTTTGGGGGTTTCAACTTCTTTTTCAATTTTATATTTTCTTAATCTTAAATTGAATCATATATAGTTAATATTTTGTCAAAACTGTGGAGATGTTGATTAACCAAAACCTAAAGATTATGTTGTTTTATAGAATAATTCTTAAATTTTATTTGACTTAAAAAAAACTGTAAAGAGTTTTCAAAAAAACAAATATGCTGAAATGGTGTATGGGGGAGACATCTGTTATTTCGAGTAAAATCACTTTCTAGTTGTTGAACTTTGTTGGATGAGTTTGAGCCAAATTATTACTTATAAAGTGAATGAATAAATTGTAAAAACTTCTCTTTCAGGAGTCAAGGATGAGCCTGTTTCGAATATGCTCCTGATTATCCTGATAGTCTGTGTTATGAGGTAATTTGATATTATCTTATTTTGTTTTGTAAACAATTCAATTCTTTGACATCTTCTCATTTGATAATCTTCATCAATTTAATCACAAATTTTACCCAAATGTTATTGACATACACGGATTACTTCAATGTTTATTACCATTGCCTTAAATTACACATTGCAGCGTTCTGATCGTTCTGATTGTGTCCTTTGTTGTCTTCGTCTATGTTCAAAGATTCATCAGAAGGTAACATTTTCTTTCCTTTAACCTTAAAAACAGTTATATTTTTTATTATATTTTATTTTAATACTGTTTGAACTATATATATATTGAATAAGATAGGTTGTAATGCAACGTATTTGCTTTAAAGAGCCACGTGATTTTCATAACATAATATTTACATTTAATAAGAACCTAAATGTCACATGGTGATATAAAATCAAAACATTTGAACTTTTTCATGTCCCAAAGACAAAAATTACGTTTGACTCTTTGACGCGCGTCACTGTCCGTTTTTCGTTCATAATTGCAACGTTCTACCTTCATATTGTCACTGTAAAAAAAACAATAACTTTAAAATATGTCTTTTTGGTAACAGTCGATACCTAGTGATCAAATGACAACATTGATTAAGTTTGGCGTATATGACTCCAACAAATCACGGAGTGGCTCTTTAACAACAGGGACGTCTATTTAAGATAACATTGGACTGGAAACTGTATGAAATGAACAAAGAAGCACCTGCTGTCATTGTCATTGTCATTGAAAAAAGTTTTCATGGAAATGTTATCTTCAGAATATACTACAGTTGTATTTTTTATTTTAAACACACAAGCTGAGCTTAACCTAAGACCTAAGGTTAAAAACTGTTGGACCTAATTGAATATGACTCTTTGTAAGAGGTAGATCGAGAATGTTATTTTCTATTTATCCTCTGCAACAACAAAATTACGCCGGGTATTATAATTGGCATCGTCTGTCAGTCTGTCGGTATGTCCGTCCTTTACACAGTTTGACTGGCTCGTAACTTTTTAATATATAATCAACCATTCCAAATCAAATTTGTCGGGGAAATTCAGAAATATGTAAAGATGTGTTTAAAATTAACTTTTTTGGAAAATCTTCAAATGATTTGGTGTTTAAGGTGGAAAAGTGCTGAATTTCTATGAAAGTGTTAAGAAGTCCTGTCTGGCTCATAACTTCTAAACTAGAAATCTTATTTTGATCAAATTTGTCATGAACATGCGTAGTTACATAAAGGTGTGTCATGATTAATATTTTGAAAATATTTTGGAAAATTTGTGTTTTTAAATTTTTGCAAAAAATGGGGACTCTGTTAGAAAACTGTTTCACATCCTCTCGGGCTTAACCCTAACCCTAACTTCTAATCATCTGATTTTCGTCAAGTTTGGCTTTTTCAAGATCTAATTCACCACAGTGATCCAGAAATTCATGAATGTTGATTTAAAAAAATGCTATTTATCTTTTGGGATTTGAATGTGTATCATGATGTAAAATTAAAAGTATTTCCTTGAAAAAGTTTTGTGAGTTAGTCAAAATTATTTTGATTTTATTTAATGTTTTGATTGAACATTGTCCTTCTTTTATAAATGACAACATTGCAAATGGCATATGATTCATCAAAATAGTTATGTATGCTTGATTCTAATGGTCATGACAAAATCTTTAATAAATTAGATAAAATGTGTATATATATAATATTTTTTTTAAATTTGCTATTTGCTGGGGGTAAAACTTGACCATGTCAGCCGCTTGTTGGTTTTGTACTTGGAAAATATTAAGATTATTTAAAACGCCAAGAATATTGTCATTGACAAGTTCAGTGCAATGTTATGCAACAAACCTAGTGTGTATATTTGCCTCATCAAACTTTCAACTTGTTCAGTTCATTTTCTAAGCAAGACCTTGAAAACCCCTATCTAGTTAAAACTGATGTAATGATCCTAAATAACATCTAGAGAATTACTGATCGAGGTCATGTTCAGCTCACCTTTGACAAATTTGGAACTGGCCAATGAAATGATGGCCGGAAGTCAGCTTGGAACCAATCAAAGACAAGCTTCCTTTGCATCATGATTAATGTCACCTGCTGACGTTTGCCATATGTTTGACAGTTTTATCCTTCAAAACTTAATTTTTGATTGTAAGACTTAATTTAAAGATTTAATTTTGATCAATGAATAAATAAACAACACACCAATATTCTGTCAACAATATCTGCACAGAACTGATACTGTCATAATTTTTTCCAACACAATTCACTGGGATACATTAGTAACATTCAGGTATTGTAATCAAGGTGTTCAAGAATGGCTAAACAATTGTATTAGCCCGCGATTTGAAGTGCCCGGCCAGTTCTCTTTTGATTGGCTGATGATGACACAGAATAGATGTGTAATTCTCTAGACTCTCTAAACAGACCTCTACAGACACTACAGCTAGTTTTAACTAGAAAAACGTAACGTTGCACTTACTCAAATATGGGTTGTAAGATGATTTCATCTCCAATAATATAAAGAGATAATGACATTTTTTATCAAAGGAAGGTTAGTAATTTAATTATTTAAAAAAAAAAACAGCTTTGCATCAGCGCTCAATATATATCCCACCTTTCCCAACTGCTTTCATTTATTATTTATTCAGGAGTTAACAGACGTAAATTCCAACACAGTTCTGCAAATAATTATAGGGCCAAATATCGACCCAATCTATTCAAAAGGACACAAAGCTTGCTAGCATTTTTGCATTACCACATTGAAACCTATGTCAAGGTCATTCAATATGAACCAAAAACTATCAACAATCAAAAGAAGTTCATGAATTTATCATCCAAAATGTTTTTCACAGATTGTTGTATTATCGCTAAAGAAGATCAAGTGACATCTTGTTTTGGCAGTAGTTTTTAACAAGACATCACATCTGTTGTGACATCACAATTGTTTTACATCATCAAGTAATGACATCACAGTGCTATGACATCATTGCACTGGGAGTTTTAGGGCATTGCAGTGTTCAAAAATAATGTACATTTAAAGTGGAAATGTAATGAAAATTATTTGGATGATAAATGGAATCTCAACCTTATTATTTCAATCCTCTGATATTTGTATAAAATATATCAACTCAGGTTGATATATTTGTATCAGAAGACACTTGAAGGAGATTCACTATATATTTATAAACGCTTGTAGGAAATTATTGCGAAAATTCATTTTTCTTTAATTTGTCCTATGTTCTGGAAACTGCCTGAAGATATTAGAGGTTTGCGCTTATATTCTTCTTGCTAATGCATTACCAAAACAAAATGGAAGCAACAACCTCACAGACAGCTGAGAGTCCTGCTTGGTTAAAGACGAGATGTTTCTGGGTAGCCTTTTGTGCTCATTTGCACATGGACTGTTTCCTTGTCTTCAGTAGTCAGTGGAAGAAGGTAAATGTACCTCTTCTTATCAAACATTTCTATTACAGCAACACCTTTCGACTTTTAAATTAGGCTGTTTTGCAAGGGTTACATCAGTGATCAAACGAAACTTTGTGATTTGATATTTTAACTCACTGTGTATTTATTTTTCTCCTTTTATTTCAGTAGCAAGAAGTCCTCTAAAACTGAAAATGGTAAGTACATTGATGGTACTTTCGCTTACATAATTTTCTCATGTGTTTATTGCGCCTTTTTTGCAAACAATCCAATATGAGAAGCATCCTTGTATTTTACATACAACCAACTTCATGATCATGATTTTGGACTTTTTAACCTTGACCAAATCACAATAATTTTTCCGAAATCATTTGTTAGTTTTGATTGTTGAGATTGCGGTCATGTCCTTGTAATTAGACACGAATTTACCAACACCAGGACTTGCAAAGTTTTGGCAAATTTTTAGAGAATGCTCGATTTTTTTCTTCTGGTATTAATTTTTTCCGTTTGTTTATGTATAATTCGGCTTTATAAATCAAAATATCATTTGCTCATTATTTAATCATTAATAAGAAATTATACAATTGATCTCAAGTGAAAAGTCGTAAAGTCATTATAGTAACAACTTTGAGAACATTGTTAAAAGCTGCTGCACATCTTTTCTCTGGAACACATTTGTTATTAAATGATACATTTGAAGATTAGAGGCACTCCTATTGTAATCTCTTAAATGTATTTCTTTTTCCCTTCCAGCTGACAAGAAAGAGAGGGAAAGACTAAATGTAAATCCTTCAGATTTACAAAGTTGGTCTTTCAAGGAACAAGAAAAAATTTGAACCTCAACTGAAAATTTATTAATCCTTTTTAAAAAAGAATTAATTTTTATTTATTTTTTTTATTCCATTTCACATCATACATTTTACATGGAAAGGCATTGTACATATCATTGAGATTTTATTAGCTCTTACTGAATCAGGAGTACAAAAAACTTCATCTTCATCACAGAAAATGTTTTGATAATGTTGATACATATATTTGTATAAAGTTGGACAAGATAAGAATGCAGACAGTCAGATATTAGTATTTTATGAGTGCTTCAATTAATCATAGCAGGTAGTTGATTCTACTTCTAATCTAAAGATTCGATCCTATTATTTTTTCTAGCTATAAATTTTTCAATGTTTTATGTCATCCTAAGACATTTAGCGAATCCCTCAAAAGAAAGAACATGTTGTTTATTTATACTTGATACATAAATGAATCGTTTGGCCAAAAATAGGACATGGTTAAATAATTCATTTTGTGAACAGAGTCCAAACATTATAGTAAATTTTGTAAGTGTGATGTTAGATTTAAGATGAGTATTTAGAAAAACTTCCAAAGTATTCCAAAATTTCTTCACATCTTCTGAGGAATTTTTACAAAATATGCATAAATCATTATCCCCTAGCTTCATCTTCATTCTCTTTTTGTATATATCATTCTTTAAATAAATGTGTATTGAAAATCTAAGAGTTTTCAACCACTTGTACATTTCCAATAAAATCTTAACACATCTTTCCAGCATATATCATGTTGAAAGACAGTATGCCAATGATCAAGTACCTTTGGGACAGTGTTGTCCCCAATTAATTTGTCATAGAATATCCTTGAACCTTTAGTATTAGAAATCATATAATCATAAACATTGTTAGTGGTTTCATGATTCAAGCAAGTATTTCTGTTTGCAAGTTGTTGTCTCCAGTTGTTTTTAATGTTGTTTAACAAATGTTGATATTCTAAAAATGTTCCTTTAATATTGTATCTCTGCTTTAGATTTTCAAAGCTGAGAAAACCATTTTCCTCATAAATATCTCTGATGTAATGTATACCATGATCATACCAGTTTCTTATTATAAATGAAGACTTATAGAAATGATTTAGCCACAATGGTTGTTTTTTTTTCTTTTTTTCTTTATTGGCTCCAAAGATTACAAGTATAGGTTTTTACATGTCAAAATACTGAGTCAGATACATGGTTGATGTATTTTCCATTAAACAGAGAAAATATGTACAGAAGTGATGTCATTCATAATAAAGCATGCAAGTACATGTAAATAAGCTATATATCAATACATATAGAAATATAGTTAGATTAAGTAAATATGGTAAAGAATTTGCTGAGGTCATTCAAGTACTGGTATGAGAGGGTTCCATTTATGAATAAAACTTTCATTTCTATTACTCCTTTTTGCTATATATTTTTCAACAAAAAATATTTGTTTCAGAGTTTTAATATAAAAGTTTACATTTGGCAGTTTATTCTTGATACTGCATATGTAAATATGTCTTTTTGCAGCAATGATGATATGATTCAGTAGTCTATCTTGATGCAGTGTACCAAACCAGACCAGAAATTTGGATAATATTGGGTGAAGATATAAAAAGTTGTTAAGCCAAATTTGCCACAATGGTTGGCTTATGTCATTATTGTCAAAAGGGTGTATTATATGGAAAATTCTCCAATCTGATAATACATCTTTCCAATAAGGATTAACATTGTCCGATAAGCAATCAACAGCATTGGAGCCAAGAGAGTCTAAGTTACCAAAGGGAAATTAGATGTTAATAAAGCTGGAGTTTTTCTTTAAGTGGCATTTCAATGATGATAATTTCAAAGCATTGATAAAAGACTCAATGTCAATCATCCTAAGGCCTCCATCCTCATAAGTCCTTCTGATAATTCACCTTTTAATTTCAACATTTTTGTTATTCCAAAGGAATTTATATACTATCTTGCCATGTTCATCCCTCACATCCCCCCCCCGCCCCCCCCCTACCCACCCCCCCTAAAACACTTAATTTTTTTACATGGTAATAAGTCATCCACACAAAGTCACATCAGTGAACAGAAATCAGACAAATTCAGTGTACATTTGATTGCACAAATCCACCCTTTCACTACAATATTTGTCATTAGGGAAGTACGGAAGCGCTAAGTAGCTGCTGTAGTACAACTCCTTCAAGGTAATAATGTACCGCCAGTGAGCAGTGGCTCGCACTTGATATTAGCCGTTAAAATGTATATTATTATTATTTATTATTATTATGCACGTGCATGTCATGCCTAAGGTAAAGGGTATAAATTCAGAGGTTGGGACTCATGAAACATTCAGTCAAAGACACCATGGGTAGAGGTCGAAGTCTTTACCAAGAGCAGCGCCATCAAGCCATAGGTCTACTCCGAGGCGGCAGATCTCAACGATTTGTTGCCAGACAGCTTGAGGTATCTCAAAAAACCATATCAAACCTATGGACACGTTTCCAACAAACGAATTCTGTTTGAGATCGTTCTAGGTCTGGGCGACCAAAAGTCACTACAAGAATAGCGTACCTGTATATCCGTTTGACAACTCTCCGAGAGAGACACACAACATGTAGACAGATCAGAGACAACTTTCAGCGAGCAGTAGGGATTCATGTGTCCTTGTCCACTGTAAGACGTCGTCTTGCGTTATTCGGGATCAGAGCCAGACGTCCTTCAGTCCGACCACCCTTAAAACCACAGAAAAGACAGAACTGTTTGCTGTGGGCAAATGATCATTCAGCCTGGAGAAATCTTCGATGGTTGAGATTTCTCTTTACTAATGAGTCTCGTATTAATCTTCACTTTAATAATGTACGTAATCCCGTATACCGACGTCGAGGTGAAAGGTTCGATGACCTTAACGTCTGAGAGCATGATCGGTTCGGAGGAGGTTCGATTATGGTATGGGCTGGGATCACCATGCATGCAAAGACTGATATGGTTGTTGTGCAAGGCAATATGACTGGTCTGAAGTATCGAGATAACATCCTCCTTCCAGTTGTTATTCCTTTCTTGCGTGCAATGGGAGGCCGTCCTGTTTTTCAAGATGACAACGCACGCCCACCCCGAGCAAGAATTGTAACTGAATGCCTAATTCAACATGGGATTTATCGCATGCAGTGGCCGGCACTTTCGCCATACATAAATCCAATCGAGCATGTGTGGGACATGCTTGGACGTCGAGTCTATAGACTTCTACCGCGACCTTCGACCTTGAATGACCTTGAGGCCGCCATGGTTCAAGAGTGGCAGAACATTCCCCAAGGTGACATCCGGCGACTGATTCGAGGCATGGAAAGACGTAGTCCTGCTTCATGACTGTGTATTTAAATAAAAGCCTTTAAATACAGTCTAGGTCCACATTAAGCAAGTCTAGATTTACTGAATATGAAATTAGGAGCCCAAAGAAAAGAATATATAGATGAAGGAACAGTCGATCATTAAAATATTTCATAGACTCAATTTTAGTCTAGGAAAGACGTTGCACGGCGTGTATCCAGGCTAGAGGCGGTCATACACAATATAGTACGGAGGTACTCTTGTTCGTCTGATTAGAAGTATTGTTTACTCTATTCGCTTGTGAGTTTTGGTTATTAAAATATTGACTTGAAATGTTCTTCTCATTTCTTCATGGTTTATTCATTTGTGTTTGTTACTTATATTGATTTGAGGTGTGATTCAAAAGATGAGTCTAAACTTTTGGAAGGAAGTATAGTATATGTAATATATATTCGGTCGTTTTCAAAATTGGTGTCATTTTCCCTCCAATCAAGATTTTTTTTTAAATGCCTGTTTTAAAAGGGCTTTTAGTTTTTAGAAAGAATATTTAGATGTAAATGGTCAGTTTTAGTAATAAAGATTTATTCTTGTCATTTTGAAAGTTTTAATAAGATCACATTTTAGGGTCAAAATTGACTGGTTTCCTCTGTCCAGAGGTATATTTGTTCACAAAAACTGTATAAATAAACCTTATCAAACAAATATTATTATATCATGCTTATCATTAGTGATAATTTATTTCACCAGTGCAGTTGATTTTTCATTAACTTGAAAAACAAAAAATCTACAATGTGTAACCAGGGATTGGGAAAGACACATTTGACAATGAGCCATTTTCAAGGCTTTGAGTCATTCTCAGAATTTTAAAAGGGCCATTGCCCTTAGAACAATGGTAAAATTTCTAATTTGAATGGGCCATTTTTTCATCCAATGTGCAAAATGGCCCATGGCCCCTGCCTTTCCCAATCTCTGTGAAACATGTCTGTCCGTAAATTTTGTGTCCTGACCGTTACAGCAACATAAAATTCCTACAATAATTTCCCCATTGAGCTTCACTTGCTGTTTCTGAATGTTCTAAATCCTGTGCTAGTGATAGGATATGAAATAAAGAGATTCAGAATATTTTGCAGAAATAAGACAGCATCAAGTAGGTAGGAATTTAATTCGTCAACCTTAATTGTCCAAACATTTACGACTGTTTTTTTAATAAAATTAATTTCCTTTTTATTCACAGAACACAATAGTTTGTTGCCCAGAAATGGAGGAGGTGGATAGTGTGTCACTTGATATCATTTAGGGATCATTCTTTATTTTATTTCAGATTATTAGAAAATTGTCCTAACCGTTACCCGTCCACACCGGTACTATTATGTAAAGTAACAGTTCGGACAGTTTTAGCAACAGTCAGAACAAAATTGTTTGGAAATTCAAGTAATAATTAAGTTATTTTGAAAAAATTAAGAAAAGTTTAAAATCATAATTCTTTCATAAATGATAATTGTTTGAGTATATAAATTTACTGTTTAAAAGGGTTGTGATTTGGTGAAACGGTTTGTACAAAAAAAGGTAACGGTTTGGACATTTATAGAATTCAAAGAATATTTTGGAAGGTGACATATTGCCTATTGCATAAAATTATAATTTCGATACTATTTTTCAAAAGACAAAACATATTTTCTTATATTAGTTCATAGTTTCTATAAGATCAATGATAAGAAAATGGTGTAACGGTTTGGACAATTAAATGTAACGGTTTGGAATTTTTTCTTTAAAAAGTTTTATTATTATTTCTAATTACATCTCAAAGTAGTGTGAATCTGTGTCAATAATGGTGTTGATAAAAGGAAATGATTATTTGAATGCTATATGTGATTTTTAAAATCTTAACCCTATTTGAAACAATGTTCAAGATTGTATAGGAACGGTCTGGAACTTTTTATGTCTGTGTATCCCAATACATTATGAACACATGATAATATTTTCTTCCTTTTTTTTCTTCATGCAATCTGATTAAAATCACATGACGTATCGCGCGCCTAACATTTGTCCATCATCAATATGCGATACTAACATCTGACACTATCCCGCTAGAAGGGTCACCAGATTGACATTCGTCCTTGAACTCCCAACCAACAACCTATTGAGATATAACCAATCAGATTACACGTTACTTCCATTGTTCGGGTCACCATTCAAAACGGCGGTTGAAGTTCGCGAAATGGCTTGCGGTGATCTCGTAGAAGAAAAAAAATTCGTAGACAAAACAATTTCGTAGACAGTATTAAATTTCTATTTCTAAGTCACTATTGACCATTATTTTTTAATTATCATTATCTTTTATAGTAGTTCATATCATTCCAGGAAGCAATTTAACATCGGGCCAGTACTGGCCCAGTGCTGTGTAAAACAAATAATTAAATGTAACAAAATGTCAAAAGATAAAATATTACAAAACTAACAGAAGGGGGCAAAGTGAAATTGTTATCGATCCAGAAATTTGAATATTCAAACTTAAACCTACACTGTTGCTAACATAGGAGAGGTAAACAAAATATTAATATAACTTTCAGATATTGAAGATGACAAAGCATCGGAAATAATAACAGACACGAGTAATTCATTTGTAATGATATAGTATATCAATCATACATTATTGATTTATTATTCATTTTAGTTCAGTCAAACGAAAGGCAAAGCATTGGACAGAAGGGCCTGTTACCTTAATTTATTTTATTAAAAATTAAACAAGGAATAAAAGAATTGCAAACAACACATGAATATGGGGTTATTTTAAAAAGTTTCAAAATACAACACAATTTACTAATTATAGGTTTTAATCACTTTATTTCTTAAACGAACCTATTAGTGTTCGAATCTTTGATTTTGATAAATAAAGGTTTGTAATTATTGCGTGTCTATGAAATTGTTTTGTCTACGTAATCGCCGCATTCACGCGAAATAACTGAAGAATTTTTGGAAATTCCGAACTCAAAGTCGAGCAAGTCAAAAGTTTGAATTGTTTACTTGACCTTAAATATTGTATGGCTACTGGTTATAGTAATTCACTACCCTTTCACATGTACTGCAAGGTGGTAAAAGCAAGAAACCAACAAGCTTCGCGTCAGGTCATTCCCTCGATCGGGTATTAGGCCTAGTTCCCGTTCTGGAACCAACACCCCGATCGGGATAATAAAACCGTCTAAAACACGGTCAAAAGTGTTGTTTTTCTGTTATACAATTTAATTTCACATTGGTGCATCACGACGAAAGTACCTACACTTATGTATACCTTATAACCAAACCTTTCGGACAACTATCGGCAAAATGTCTGTGTGGAAACGATGCTGCATTTTGGTCGCTGGCCCGTCCAAACACAGGACCGCTTTCCTAACTTTTCTACATTATAGCCGACAAAAGCATGATTAAAGTCCATGTTCACACAAGTATTAGCAGAATTGCAAGTAAAATACTTTCTGACAATTTCGGCACCCATTTCTGAAATTTATTTTTGCTTAAAGAGAAACCACACATTACGCAAATGTTAGTCTTTGGCTGTAAGACAGGATGACATGGCGTCTGCTGTCGATATCTACATTTTTCAAATATTTATATTTAGGCCTACAGTACATGTACATGAAATGTGAATATTCAATGATCGCTGAAGAAACATGCTAACTCCAACATGTGTCGCAGCGTATATGCGATGGAAAATCACCGCGGAATACACCGAACGAAGCACTTAGAACAGATCGGCTGTTTCCGCCATGCCTAGCTCCGAGCAACACCGAACGTACGCTGTATGGAGTCCAGGCTGATGGCATTAATAGCCTAGAATTTGATTGGTTAATTCTCGTAAGCCCGGGACATTCAACTTAACGGGGCAGTGTCAGATGGAATATAGCTTGTTAAACTGAAACGAAACGAAACGAAACGGAAATAAAACGAAACGAAATTAAACAAGCGGAATTCCATCTGATTTTAATCAGATTGTTATTCATGTTAGCTGTTTTGGTATGAAATTAGTATCAATGTCTCAATTTTAACATGTATTTCTTATTTTATTACAAAATGGTTTTGAAATTCTGTTGAAAAACTTAAGATGGCATCAGTTGAATAGCTTACTGTATCAACAAAACAGAACCAATCATTAAGAGAAAGAAAAACTGAGGAGTGTCAAAAGAAAGTCAAAGACCTATTAACTGTCCAGGAAAAACAAATGCATTTGATATGTAACCAATTTATGTCACACACTTTGAGAGTTGTTAAGAACTCACACATAAACCAACCTGATTGTATTCAGCGTTTTCGGATTTTTTTATATCTTAAATGTGATCATGATCATAAAATTTATTAATACTTTTCCTAGTTGCTTTATGTGTTGCTAAAACTTGTGCATTTTTGTTATGTATGTTACAATTTCCCTTTTACTACTCAACTGACAAATACAAAAGGTATAAAAATGACTGAAAGAATCATATGTCATTGAAACTTAAATTGTAGCATATCTACTCATATTAATTAATAGCTATGCAGTTGCTGGTGAAGTGTGACCATTTGTGCATTATCATGGTTGTTTCATTGTCTTTCAGAATTCCTTTATTTAAACTTTTTAAGACAAAAAGGTTCAATCCTTACGCTTACCCTTACCAAAAATGTCACAACCACTACATTTCGTTTCATGTTTGATATACAACTGCACATTTCATTCAGCTATCAGTAATTCCTTTATCATGATAGTGTTATTTAAAGAATGCCAGCCTTGACAGCTACATGATACAGGTCATTCTCGTTCCTGTCTACAATGATACCCATTATGTTGCGAGGATCCCCCTAACCACGATCAACTAGTGGAAAATACATTATGATATATAGAACAATTATGTGTAAAATGTTTATTCTGTTTATGACACCAGAAAGGACATAACGTGCATAGAGAAGATAATATGATTCATGTAAAGATAATTATCTTATTTGAACACTGCAAATCAATACTAACTAACACTGCTTTGGTTATGTGATTTTTTTATTTCCGAGCTCACATAAAATCTTACTACGTTAACCTTTGTCTCAATTCTCTCATCACAGGCGAGCTCACATAAAATCTTACTACGTTAACCTTTGTCTCAATTCTCTCATCACAGGCGAGCTCACATAAAATCTTACTACGTTAACCTTTGTCTCAATTCTCTCATCACAGGCGAGCTCACATAAAATCTTACTACGTTAACCTTTGTCTCAATTCTCTCATCACAGGCGAGCTCACATAAAATCTTACTTTAACCTTTGTCCCAATTCTCTCATCACAGGCGAGCTCACATAAAATCTTACTACGTTCACCTTTGTCTCAATTCTCTCATCACAGGCGAGCTCACATAAAATCTTACTACTTTAACCTTTGTCTCAATTCTCTCATCATAAGTTGATAGGATATAATTAAAGTTGGATATAATTAGTTGTACAACTTGCAACGCTCTTTCAAAAGTAATTGTTTGAATGTCCTAGTCGGAAAGTATTCCGACTGTGCTCTTGACGCAACGTAGTCACGAAATTTATGGCAACTCATTCATGTCACGTGACAACCAACAAGCTTTTCATTTGTTTCATTGAGTGCCTGTGAAAATAGGTTCAGTTGCATTTTTTGGCAGCTAGGAGAATTTACTGGAACATCAAACGTTTCTCAAGTTATGAGAGGTTAGTGCTGGAAGATATCACTTCAGCAACCACCGAGAGGAGTGAAAGGTTTCATATTGGTTAACATGTGAATCGCAACAATCTATTTCATAAAGAGCAAATAGGAGATAAGATCTAAAAATAATAAACATCAGTTCAAAAGTGTCATTTTTTTCTGAATCTAAGAAACTGTTTTGAATTTATAAGATTTCGAGAGTTACAGAATTCATTTTAATGAAAGGAGATTCAGCGTTGCTCCCCTTCAGTAAGAGGTAATAAATTATGTTTTATATGCTAATCTAAGAAACTCACTAATTTGGTGTTGAAAATTAACTGAGATAAAAAAATCATACGATTAATTGCATAATTCATTGAGTTTAACGTTACGATTTTTTTTCTGGAAACAACATTTTAAGTTCATTTCAAAAATGAAAATGGCAAGATGTCGACTATTTTAAAAGCAACCACCAACCTCAATTTCACCAACCTACATGTGATGGTTCCAAACTGAAGTACTTAAGAGGTAGTTTGTACAAAATTCAAATAACGTTCAAGGGTCAAAACAAACTTGCTTTCGAACCCAGGTCATCAGCAACCTGAATTTCATTTATCTACAGTGTTGTTATAGTCTCCTGACAACTTGTCCTAATAGAAGAACCACTAAGGTTGTTCGCACCTAGTTCATTAACACATGCAAGAGCCGTACTACGGTAGATTTTCAATCCAAAATATACTCTAAAAATCATAATCCTCATTGCTCGAAGATGTTGCTGAAATAATTTCAACTTTCTTGACCTTGGAGAAAAAGAAATAAATATGTTTTTCACGTCGCAGACGCTGTGGTCTTTTATTTGGAATATCAGAGTTACCAAATCTAAAATATGTGGGTGAGGACTTAGGACTCTGTACAATAACTGCTTTTCTTGAGCCAGTGGTTCTGAGGTAGAACATGAACATTGGAGCTAAATAATCGCGCTTAGCGCTTTTAAGACCCCAAACGAAATACCATATCTTACCTGCAAATCTATTGTCTGGTTTTTAATTGTGAAAGCAGTTCCCTCTGCAAGTACTAGTAGAAACTATACACATGGGAACTAATAAAGCAACACCAATTCAAGCTTTGATAAATATGAAATGATATATTCAAGGATGACGTTTCACTGTTTGAAAACTGCCTATACATCATGATATTCTGATTACGGAATTTGATACACGTGCACGATTCACGATGCATGTGAATTATCATTTCTTAGAAACATTTTGTGCTGAGTATATTTACGACTCCCGTATTGAATACTAAGTCCCATTATTGATATGGCATATCTTATATTGATTAATAGTGTCAGAGGCTACATGGTGACAATTGGCATGTGAAATGCCGGGACGTGCATGCCTCAGACAAATTAACGTCAGATAGGGCAACATCATTCCAATATTTCCAAGCTGTTGAAAATATTCACCACTACAAACGAAGTAAAAGTGCTCCAAGGACATGAAAAGCCGAGTTAGATAACGATATGATAGGTTCAAGCCTTATTGAGGTTTATAAACCGCCGATCAGATGACCCTAGAACACTTTTAAGGCGACAGTGAACGCTCTCCTGCACAAATTTCCTGAATCGACTTAAAGCGGCACGATACAGGGCGAGAAGTGGCAGCATTACTCCACATTTTGATAACTATTCCTTTGCAACAACACCTATCTATAATTTTTGCAACTAAAAGCGGTTGAGGCGACCAAAACTGCCGAGCCAATGATGTCAGTTTACTTTGTTGCAATTTCCTCTTTCTATTACCAATTTGTTTGTTATACCATCTGTTTGTTTTTGAAATACTTGTACTTTAACTCAGACACAGTATCAAAATAATAAAATTTGATTTATTCATCTGGTTGGTAGTTGAAACCCCATTCCAAAGTGACACGTGGGAGTAGTATAGACCCATACTATTCGTGGGCAACAACTATAGCCTCTTTATAAACCTTAACGTATTGCACTTCAGTTTTTTTAACTGTGCACAAAACTCAATAAACATTTTAAAGTTTTTGAACCTCTTCTAAATTAATTTAGAGAAATATATTCCCATGCGGCACATTGCACAAGAACATATCTCATTAAAGCTATATGGTTTCAGTTATCAAGTGCCATTTTACACCTTGTTTTTGGAGTAAGCAACAAAATCTTAATGAACCTATTTCTTTTTTAAAGTTTAAATTGCCTACATAACGTGTCATTTGAGCCTAATTACTAATAACTCAAACAACCAAACCAAAACATAAGTACGATTTGCACGAATACTAGTAATATAACCATTTAACCATCAGCTGGTGCTACTGTGAATGCCAAAACCTCAGTTGAAGAATTTCCAGCTTAATGCCTGACGAGTGGTAAATGCCTGTTACGCTTAGTTTATTCTGCATATAACATGCTTTACACAGATATCGAACAATATACAGCCTACACTACGGAGAGGAACGTTTCATTCAGTCTGAGCCATCTATAACAGTCATGCCCCGCATGCTTTTTACGCCATGCTTTATAAAAATAACATCAATAAGTAAGGTTTCCGACAAACGAAGAATATGCATCAAATAACATCTATGTGCACAAGCCTAACATGTTAACTAAATTAGATAAAAAAATAAAGAGTTTGTTCAAATTAACAATTAAGAAAATATAAATCAGCAAATTCCTCTCAAGAAATTTAGTATCAAAGATCAAAATGAGAAAAAGACGTCATCATGTTGCAAAAATTCAATAAATTTTAATGATCAAGGCTCAGAAATAAGAAAACAGAACATTCAAGAAGCCACCAGTTTTGCGTTAAAACATACACTTTGAAGTTGACTGATCATAAAAGCTCCAAGTATTATCAGCGTCCATTAAATTCTGATGAGAGAAGTTCCGATGGTTCAATCAATAGTTGTGTCTGAAATGAGGCTTTCAAATTCCATCGCGCGGTAATATGTATATTTGCTGGTTAGCTGATAAGCATGTTTAAGCCGATGATTGCACAACCAAAATTGGCTTTAGGTGAAATACTTTCTAAAGTGGCTTAAATCATCGTTCTTAAACTTACATACAGCAAATAAAAAAATATGTAATTTGTACGAACTTTCAATTTATCTTAAACAGGAGTTTTTACGAATGAATCAATCTGCAATACTGCAAATACAGATTTGATATGACATCGAACCAATATTCATCAACGAGACATACGAGGGTGTCTGGATTAGATTACAAATAATATTAATATAAGCATAATCAAATAATTTTTTAATTCTTAAACCACAAGCTTTAATTAATTTTAGATTCTCAAACCACACGTTTTAATCAATTTCTTTATCCATGCGTTCTGGTTATATTCATACATATAAAAGAATGTATATATACAAAATCGCCTAAAATCGTTATCCTTTGGAGAATACAAATTGAAACTTTGTTAAGAAAATTGTAAAAAATTACCAATACAATACAAATTAAGATTGATGATAAAATTCATGTCAAAGCTGCTACTGGTCAAGAACATTCATTAGAGCCTGGTCGAAGCCAATTCCTAAATGCTTAATCAAGTTTTTCTTTCGGTAAGTGCAAAAACCCATGCAGCCTGATTTCAGTTATTAAAATCTACCTATCCTGAAGCATATTAGACAATATTCTTTCTCGACCTAAAGCTAAGGGGGGTCTGATGGCGGATATATAAATCTGTATCTGTAGAATGGTTCAAATGAATATGAAATTATGTTGTATATCTTGAATATTTTATTTTTATTGCAGAAAAGAAAGGACATCAAAATCTAATAGTATTTTAATTTAGTTGAAGTTACTTCATATCGTACTGCAAAATATCATTTTCATAAGATGTTTTAGACAAAACGAGAGACCATACGTGTAGTGTAATTCTTTGTTGATATTACAACTGTTTGCTGTTGAGTTATTGTAGTGTCATTACTTCTAAAAGCCACAATATGTAAAGTTCTCAGACAAATTGGATTCCTGTTGAGAGACTGTTTGGCCTTAGCTGTCACGTCTATCTTTCCACTCTTTTATATCTAAGCAAATGTCAAATAGATTACATGTTATGATTTTTACTTCTCTATTCTATTTAGTAATATTTGCCAAATATCAATATATTAAATATTTTTTTATTGTAAAACAGAATATTCTTCTCTCTGGAAATGCTTCTTGTCACCGGATGTAAGTGTCTAAAATGAACTGCGCCAAGTCTTTCTGTCAACAAAAAGAACCAAGTCAATTATATTTTCGAATCACTGTGGTGAACTTCTTTTTGATCACAGAAATCTGTTTGTACAGCTCTCTAGAAATATATTTTGTACTCCTCTTGTCCAATAGTCTCTATATTCAAAATAAAACATAAGGTAAGTATGAAGAAAAAATTAAACATTGATCTAAACTATGAAATGTAAACACTACGTCAAACACAAAGCATTTTGATATACTCTCATAAATGAAGCGCTAATAAATTAAGCTATCATAAAATTGTCCCTATCTCAGGGTTAGTGATGTCTCAAAAGACTTACCGCAACACTACACTGACAATGATGAAGTTAATCCTACAAAATATAATCAACATTATATCTTATTTCATTACACTATGGAATATTAATTAACAATTTAAACATTTATACTCTATGTGGTATAACATATTCGATACATGCCTATACGACTTCAGCAGTAATATGTTTATATGACTTCAGCAGTAATATGCCTATATGACTTCAGCAGTAATATGCCTATATGACTTCAGCAGTAATATACCTATACGACTTCAGCAGTAATATGCCTATACGACTTCAGCAGTAATATGCCTATATGACTTCAGCAGTAATATGCCTATATGACTTCAGCAGTAATATGCCTATATGACTTCAGCAGTAATATGCCTATATGACTTCAGCAGTAATATGCCTATATGACTTCAGCAGTAATATGCCTATACGACTTCAGCAGTAATATGCCTATACGACTTCAGCAGTAATATGCCTATATGACTTCAGCAGTAATATGCCTATATGACTTCAGCAGTAATATGCCTATATGACTTCAGCAGTAATATGCCTATACGACTTCAGCAGTAATATGCCTATATGACTTCAGCAGTAATATGCCTATACGACTTCAGCAGTAATATGCCTATACGACTTCAGCAGTAATATGCCTATATGACTTCAGCAGTAATATGCCTATACGACTTCAGCAGTAATATGCCTATATGACTTCAGCAGTAATATGCCTATATGACTTCAGCAGTAATATGCCTATATGACTTCAGCAGTAATATGCCTATATGACTTCAGCAGTAATATGCCTATATGACTTCAGCAGTAATATGCCTATATGACTTCAGCAGTAATATGCCTATACGACTTCAGCAGTAATATGCCTATACGACTTCAGCAGTAATATGCCTATACGACTTCAGCAGTAATATGCCTATACGACTTCAGCAGTAATATGCCTATATGACTTCAGCAGTAATATGCCTATATGACTTCAGCAGTAATATGCCTATATGACTTCAGCAGTAATATGCCTATATGACTTCAGCAGTAATATGCCTATATGACTTCAGCAGTAATATGCCTATAACTCTCCTTCAAACAAACATACATAACATACTCAACTGCAGAGATGATAGTCTGGATATAATGGATACTAATTGCAACAAATATACTGACTAATAAATCTACGAATAAAATATTAAGAAAACACGTGACCTTTTCTGCCTCTACATTAATGTGTCTTGCTATCAAAATTGCCAAGAATTAATTATGTAACCAATTAAAGTGAATTAGAATTTTTTTTTAAAAATCCAAACTGACTTTATAGTCATTGCAAAAGTAAAGGTGACAATCAAACATAAAATCCGTGTCTGTAAATCGGTTAATGCCCCAAATGCAATACTTGTATTTGAAATGTGAAATAGTTAGTTCAATGAACCAAAGATCCATTGGTTATTACAGCAAAAACAAAATTTTAATTAACGTAGGTCTTTCAGTTAAAACATTTAAAAAAAAGATCATTTATACAAGGATGCCTGCATGGCCCTTGATATCTGAAGATGTGACGATATGAATAGTCTTATGAAATTTTACATGTGATGGCAGGTTTACAGTGACCTTTTGTTAAATCAATAATCTATTATTTCAACTTGGCAGAAGTAATAATGTAATCTTGAATGAACTCTTGACGTTTAATGTTCAGTCAGTTATTCATTCTCCAGGAATTGAGATTGGTATTCCCTAAAAACCACTATTGGTAAACTTATAAGTCTGCAGATAAGGTTAAGACACACAACTGCATAACTTTACACGCTTTTATGAATCCACTGGATCCATGGTGAATGCAAGAACACATGTGGAATGGATACAAGCTGACAGGTCGCACACGCTGCATTGCACTTTGTGAATGGGAATACTGCATATATATATATATATATATATATATATATATATATATATATATATATATATATATATATATATATATATATATATGAATATGACGCACAAAGTAAAGTTATTTGTCTGTGCTTGAGATTGAAAAATGGAGATTGGTACTTTTAAAGGCTAGACTCTTGAAGGAGGACATTATTTTTTTTATACTTCCAGAGATGGTTATGAGCAGGTATAGCAGGTCATGATATGGTCACAATCAGATTTCCTAAATCTCCTTGATTGTGTCATCTTTTCTATAGTGACATCGATAGAGAAATAGTTCTATCTTGGAAGTAATAAGCTTTTCACCTGTAATAATCGCCTGGAAATAAAAACAAATCACATAACCAAAGCAGTTTTTAATTTATTTATTTTTCTTCCATTTCAATTCATAGTATGCAGATCATTCAACATAGATTGGGCAGTACAATAAATACACAGACGCATTTCAAATCTATATAATACTAGCATAGAGTATAACGTGACATAGAAAATCAGTCGTGATGTAGAGGGTGAGATGGTACTGAGGGATATTTTATTGGTGCTTCTTTTAGTTCCAGACGTATTTTCCAAAAGTGAATCTGATAATTGTTTCCACTTCATATTAAAAGGATTTTATTTGCTATTTTTTTATTAGAAATGCAATGTTCTATTGAGCAGGTTTAGCAGTTTAAGCTGTTTTAGTTAGTATTGATTTGCAGTATTCAAATTAGATAATTATCTTTACATGACTCATACTATCTTCTGTATTCACATTATGCCCTTTCTGGTTTCATAATGTAAAAGAATAAACGTTTTACACTTCATTGCTCTACAGTGCACAATATATATCATTTTTTATTTTTTTGGTCAAAAAAGGGTTGCAACGGAAGATAACAGTATAATCACATAAAACTGATGGAGAGATTGAAAAGCATTCTATTGACTATGAATTAGATTGTTACTGACCACATGGTATATCAAAATTTTCCTCTTGATTTAGTTGTTCGAATTGGTTAAAAAAAAGTCAACAATTTAAGTATGGTCATAAATCAATTACTTGATAAACAATAACTGGGATTGGTTTAAAGGATCATTCAGGGACATGAGGAACACAAACAGTCAGTGTCGCTATCTTCCACCATGCGCTAAAATGACGGAACAGAACAGAATTTTATTACACTTTATGAGGTACAGAATGACAGTAATATACATTTTACAAGCGGATAGATGATTAGCAGCTTGACACTCATCGTGTAATCACGCTTCAATTTCATGCAAGTTCTGTGGAGGCGGATCTCTGCGTTGTACCAGTCGACCCAAAATGTCCAAAATACGTTCAAGGGGATTAAGATCCGGACTCATTGCAGGCTACGGGAGGAGTGTCAGGGCATTGTTCTGGATTAACTGCCTCACAACTCGTGAACGATGCGGTCTAGCATTTTAATCCATGGATACAGGTCTTATTGCAAGTGCATGGTTGTCGAAATGGGGCACAACAACAGGTTGAGGGACTTCCCGGATGTAGCTATCTCCTGTCAAGTTAACTCGAGGGTCACAAGATCAAGTTTGGCGTCAATCGAGAAGCACTCCCATATCATCACACATAAGCCGCCATAAGGTACTGTTGGCATGATGTTTCATGGTGCATACGCTGTACCTGGACGCCTCCAAACCCCGATCCTGCCATCCACAGAGTGCAGAAGGAACCTGCTTTCGTCTGACCAGTGAACCTTCTTCTATGATCTTTAATTAAATCCAAGTATTTCTCTACACCATGCCAGACGTATCTGCTTGTGGTTGTTACTGAGTTCGGGTCGATTGATTACTCTTCTGGACTTCAATACAGCGGCTTTCCAGAGTCGATTTCTGGCAGTTTGGTGACTGAAAAGACGGTGTGGAAGCCATTGGCTTTTTAAAGGATGCACTGGAAGCGAAAGGAGACCTTCTTACGAGCCTTAGCAATGATATATCCTCTCTCACGGAGGTGATACGTCGTCTGCCTGAGGGTGTGCAATTCTTCACGTCATTGGTTCGTGCATGTTTTCTGGCTAAACGACCTATTGTAGAGTGATGACGTCCAGTTCTTCTTGCAACTTCCTTAAAAGAAAGACCCTCTCCGAGAAGACCGATAATGCACCACTTTACAGCCTCTGACATTCTAGCACCCGGCGTTCTGGGTTACAACGGCTTGTATCAACGTTTTAATAACCGAAATTGATCACAAACCCATCATACAAATTTCGGAAATCGTGGAAATAAAGTGCAAATAGATAAAGATAAATTGATACATGTTCGATAACAAGTTCAATTTTACTGAAAAATGAATGTTATTATTGTTTACTGTATTTTGAGTCATGTCATTTTTCGTGAAAAAAACTCAATACTTTTATAATTTCTGTTATCATTGGCTTAAATGTCCACATAAATTTGATATCTCGAATGATTGCTTCAATAAATGTATCCAATTTTTAAAGTTTAAAATTTAAGTGGTTTAATTTCTTTTCGTCTTAGGATACATTTCTGCAAGGGAGTATAAGTTTTGTTTTCATTATATTAGTCCAGGCGGAAATTGGATGCGAAAACAGTGCACAGAATTGATCGATTTGAATGACCTCAATTTCTTGTTTCTAAAATCATACATTGTTTCAATTTCCGTAATTTGATTTCTTGAATCTAGAAATATAGACGCAAGCAACGACAAACGGATTCAGCACATTAAAAGCAAATTCATTACGTACATAGTGATGCTAGCAATCTTCCCTGAAAATTTAGCGAAAATTGGCCGAGGCATTAAGCTACAACAGCATGTTTCATCTGACCTAATACACTAACAAAACTGCGATAATTTCAAAGAAGTTGACAATGTGAAAAACTATGCTACTTATGAATTCGTCATCTTTTCCTTCTTGTTTGTAAGTTACTGCGCATCTCTTCAGTCTCTCAAGTCCCTCAGAGCATTTTGAACAAATAGCCAATGTCAATTTTGTTCAAAGTTTCGCGTCGCGAGTTCGGTGTAAGGGCTATTAGATCGTAAAGTGTGGTTGCATTTGAGTCGTTAGATTTGGCTGAATTTTTAACACAAGAAACGTGCAATAATAATACGAGACACGCCAATAACAATACGGATTTGGGCTGAATCCTTAATAATGCATTTCATCATTTGACTCCGAAAATTTGTTTTTAAACATACAAGCATTACTGCTATTATTTTGGTTATATCTATGGTTATGGTATCTCTCAATCAACTTGCCTCATTGTTTCGTTGTCTTTTCTCTTGTATATCAAACCAGGAAACAATCTCGTTCAAATGAAATCTAAAATGTTCCACTACGTTACGAGTGTAGATATCACCATGCTCCGTCAGGTTTGCCTGTGACATAATCTAAATCAGCCAATCATCAAGTTCGCCCCGTATTCGAGGGTGCAGACTAATTTTATTTCGCTTGCATGTCAATGCTTTTCATTACTCGGATACCGAACATTTCAGACTGTTTTCCGAATATCGAACTGACTAAATATCCGAATAAATGTATTTAACGCTGTCAAATTACCCTCGGTTTCAAGTCAAATGAAAAGCTATGGAGTTATCTTTCGTAAAGCAAACTCTGCATATACCTTTACGTTATGCTTCAGTAGACGGGAACAAATCAAAATGCTTTTTCTGGAAACAGATACATTGATTAAACGTTTTGTCTTTTAGTTTGTAGTAATCGTTGCATTATTCATAATTTCGCGAAAATAAATAACCATAAACATGTTGAGAACAGAAAACTATCAAAAAGGTACAGATACAAATAAGAGGTTTTGTTGGTTATTATATATCAGTCATATGCGACGTACATATGCACATTGAAAATGATCCTTTCGGGTTGTTATTCAATTAAAGGACATATGCAAATTACTTCGACTTGTAAATAAAACGGAAAAATTATAAGAGTTTCAACTTCAAATATCGAAAATACTTGTCAAATTTGATGCAGAGGTTAACCTGACGGCTTGAGTACAGGAGCCTCGTGAGATGTATAATCTGCGTAATGCAGTGAAGCAATATTAGATTTTATTTTAATGAGATTGACGTTGACAGTCGCTCGTACAAAAGTGTGATAAGTTGGTAACCCTCAGAATAATTGTCCACTTCAGCTAACCAAGTTAAGAAAATGTTATACTTCGGACGTTTTATTATGCTGTAAAACATCAAGGAATTAATTTTAGAAATCTGATGCGTCTTCTCTTCTTTGACATCTGAATCCGTAGTTGTCTTCTTACAACTAGGTTCCAGTTTTTTTCTATCCTACGAGAAAAGTTTCCATCGTTGCTTTCGAGAATTTTTATGTTTTCGAATAACAAAGTGACAACTGTTCCACTATGGTTAGATTTAAACGTTAGTGTTGAGAGAGAAGTCATTACATTTACATCAAAATACAAATGTAGGCAGCATTTCCTAAATTAGTTTAAAGGATATTCAGTTACTGTGTTTGAAACACGTTTCCTAAGTGCTAAACAAACCTCCTTCGGTAAATGTAAACAAGGTGCTTCTGAAGTGGAAGGCCGTTTCACCAACATCGATTGTTGGGGCCTGATTTAAAAATTTCTTAATTTTATTTTCTATTTTACTGCCATTTGATTAGATTTATTTCTTTGAATTTGAAATTGCTAAAAGCAACTCTTTCAGTCGCTCAAGAATAAAAAGTCCCCACTTCATGTTTCCTTAACAATCGTTAGCTAGTTTCTACCAGTAGTCGATAAGGAGATTTTTATTAAAGAGGAGCTGAGCACGCAACGGGTCAAATAGTCATTGATATCTTTATGAAGAGAATCTAGCAAAAGCTATCCCTCAGAAAAAGGTCAAAATGTCATTGTGACCTTGAATTGAAAGTCAAAGTCACAATATTACCTTCGAACCCTTCTCACTTGTGGAAAAACAACACACGAAAAACAAGAAGAATGTAATCGTTTTATTTGTATGTACTTTATATACAGATGGGATGATGCTGCCTAATAGTATACCCTCTGCTTGCAGTTTCTGCATGGCGGGTTATCATAACCTCATTCATTGTTAGAACAACGTAGAAGTAATGAGTTGGACATTCCTTTTTGAAAAAGGTCAAAAAGGAGAGTTACATACTTTTTGGTTAAATAACAAATACCGGTAACTAACCAGTTTATTATTCATCATCAAGAAACTGACCAGTTATTCATTATTCAAAAAACAACAAACTAATAGCTAATGATATAGATGCAAATATAGCATTCATTGCCATTGCAAAAAAACAATCAATGGAAGAATTGCAATTTTCTACAGTAACCTTTTGTCAGAATTTTGCACATAAATCTACTAAAAGCGACAAGGGCCAGTTTCTTTGACAATTTTTTTTCAAACGTTTTACAACAATTCATGATAAAAACATATAAGCTGCATCATAAAGTATTTAAGTTGTAATTAGAAGTTATAAATGTTACTAATTTGAGATTAAGTTATAAGTTTTAAAGGTTTAAAGCACAAGTTACGAAAGATGTATATTCAAGATTAAAATAAGGAAAAACTTTCAAAGGTGTAATAACAAGTTAATCATATAGATAAACATTTGATGCTGGATGATTTTCCAAGGGCATGCTCTCGCCTTGAGACCACAATTTGAAAATTTATCATTCACAGTCCTAAAAGATTAAATAACCTTAATTAAGAAAATTTAAAACCTTTAGTAGCCATAACTACACTTTTGAAATTAGTGGATATCTAAAAAGAAATTTGAATATTAAATTTTCAAACTTTTAAGCTCGTATTTTTAAACAACTTTCAAAGTCTAACATAAAACTTTTTATGTTGTAATAACACCTTTCAAAGTTTGGATTAAACCTTTTTAAAACAATGTTGTTACTGAAATTGTAGTCTTTATTGAAGAGTAACTATCTGTTTAAAAAACTTTACATGTTGGCGAGTCAATAGCCTGACCAAAATAAAGGTGACAGAAAAACTGAGAAAGTAGTGTGAGTTTCCCTGGCACAAAATATTCAAATATTAAATAAAATCCAATGTGTTAGGTTGTGTTACATAATAAAACAATGATATATTTTCTATACATATTGCTGTGAATAATTTTCAAAGAAATGTTAATTTCTTTTGAAAGTTCTTAAATTAAATCAAAGATATTCTCTACAAATATCTAATTATTCATATAAACAGGCTACAGGCCTACGGAAAAAAATGTACAACAGCAAAGAAAATAGAACTTGTCAAAAAACGCCTTAACAGCCTTCAAATCCTCAAAGATTATCAATTTAATATCATACAGTAACAAATTACAATACCTTCATATTCTTAAAAAAAAATCTTATATATACCCTTAATCTTAATATATATCTGTTAAAATAAAAAGCCAAAACGGAAAAAGAATATACAAGCAAACCACTCTATTCCTACTTGATTCTATCTACGCTTGAAGGGGGTAACCATTCAACAGATAACAACTCAGTGTTTACAATTAAGTTTTATAATTGTTACGTTTCCTCAAGGGTGGTTTCATTAGACAAATATACAGAAGAAGAAACATGTATAAGGTATACAAATGCGGTAATGGAAAGAACTTAGAATTTTTTTACATATTGTTGTGTATATACATATATACAATAAAGATTTATGCATACTAGTACATAAAAGGTTGGTATTTCTTTTAATAAAGATGGTGGTATGATGGTTATAGAAAAGGTTTGTTTTCATTTGATACAAATTGGAGAAATGGTAAGTAAATTATGCAAAGTAATTGAAGCGGCTGGAAAATATTCATTAGGGTGCTGTACTGCACACATATTGTATAATATGGTAAAAGTGGTAAACTTTAGGCCACTGTATTTACAAAGTTGAAAGAAATGAATAGTGGTAGACTAAGGACCACTTAAATTACTCAGTTGCGGTGAGAGACTTGGGGTCACCATGGTTAGTAATGTGGTGATTGTGGTTGTGGGTTGAACTTAGGGCCACTGGTCGGTAATGAGGAAAAGTTCTCTGTCGTAGCCGAGATAGTTAGGTTGGTTCTTCTCAGTGAGGGTAGGAGTTGGAATCTTCCAGAAGTTGGTGGTGCATCTTGTTCTGTTGGGGGTTGACGGTTGTGGTGGTGTCGTTGTTGTTGAAATAGGTTTCTTAGGGCGGGCTTCGAAGGGCTTGATATAAGGAATTACTTTTTGTGGGGGAGGTACCTTCCTGGTAGTGCGTTTGTAGTTCTTAGGTTACTTCTAGTTGGTAGTTGGATTATAAGTGTTGGTTGCGGCTGTAGAGGTGGCTCTTTCAAGGGCTTCACGTGGACCAATCGGGATGATGGGTGAAGATGTGGTTGTTGGGTTAAATTTCGTAGGTGGAATGACGTCCGATTCATCTAAGGATGAGACTTCTAGGTCCTGTAGGAGTTGATTAAAGGTGTTTTCGAAGACCACGTCGGTGTCAAAGATGGTTGTGCGGTTTCGGGTTGTCAGAGTCTCGTTGCAATACTTTGCATAAACTACTCTAAAAGTAGGGGGATGATTGACGGGATCAGCTGTGATACACTGACGGGCTGATTATCCTTCTGTTTAACGAGTTGATTATCTTCATTATTGTTGATTTTGTGACCGATGATGGCTGCTTTGGTTGTTCCGGACCGCAACTCAGTACCGTCAGCCGCCTACTACAACCGTGGAACACGCCCTCAGACTAGTGCATGATTCTATCTACGTAACATTCCTTGCATATGATTAAATTACAAAACAGATACATGTACCAACACAAAAACATTCTGATAAGAAAAATAGTAGCAAATGCCGCAAAAAAATTCATAATTACAATAAAACAATTGAAAGTAAAAAAAAACTATATCAAATATACTTCATGTGTAAGTTTGAATATGAGAAAAACACAATATTACAAGATATTCTTTATATCGAATCCTTCTTGAATGATTATATGTGTTCACAAGGTGAAATATTTTAACTTCACTGTTGAGCAATTATGTTGGTGTCAATGTGCATACAATTAGAACTTGTAACTTCATATTGACATTCTGACAAAAATTTGTCTGTTCACTGTGAAATTTTAAGGAGAATAAAAACAGTAAATAACAATGAGTATAACTCAATTGCAGCAACAAGTAAATGTCCATTGAACTGAATATGTAAATAATTGCTGTAAATAGTTTCTAAATTGTAACTTCACTTTTTGCATTTTTTCTCAATCTGTCAACACTTTTCTGTTAACTAATGGTCATAATAAATGATCATTTATTCGCTAGATGAAGTCAAAGTTTTTATCCTGTCCATTCAAAGTAAGTTAAAAACCCATCAGAAATACATTACTATTAAATTCAGTATCAAATGGGACTTCATAATGTAATGGAACATTGAGTAAGCCTTTTAACAGATAAAGCATTCTTAACCGATTCCACTGTTTGATAAAACGTAACTGTCTCCTTTGAAAATCTATTAATCATCACAAGTATTCTAACTTTACTATTATTTAGTTTTGAGTTGTAGCCGACTTCGATACAACACATGTCAAACAGTAGTCTGTAGGCCAGACCCTGAAATAAGGTAGAAGCCTAAGCAAGTCTATAAAAAGACTTTAACCCTTTACATACTCCAAGCGCATATAAGCTAATAATAATATGTGATTGAGCAAGTGGTCGTCGTTGGCACAAAATGATATGTCTTGAGTTTGTATCTCGAAGGTTTCATTACGGAATCTATTCAAGTAAATTCTTCCCAGAATAGTCTGACAACTGGACATTCAATATAAACATGGTATATATTCTCACTTAAACCACATGATGGACATAAATCGTTATGAACAAGTTTCATTCTAAATAATTCTCTTTTAGTATAAATTATTCTATGAATAAACTTATATTGGAATTTGAGAAGCTTTGTATCTTTGGTACATTGTCATTTCAGAGTCTAAATGTTAGACTAGTCAAACAGTTTCATGACAATGTTCAAAATGCATTAACAATCTGCTGTTTTACATGTACATTGAGGTTATTTCCTTATAATCTTATATTCGTATCCATTTGGTTTGGTTTTGATTTTATGATATCTTAGTAAATGTGTTCCATTTACTAACAACTTTTTTTTACATAAATTTACAGAAAAAACAGAAGAGGGGAGTTAAACCAACCATAACATAGCATTAGTTGTGTAAAAAACATTTAAAAAATATGAACACTATGAAATGAAATCATAGGATGTTACTGTTCACTAAATTACCAGTCAAATGTACGGAACACATCAAATAGTGCTAATGATTGTCTAGTAAGTGACGTGTTGTAACAAAAGATTGGATGACAAAGAGTTTGATGAACAATAACCAACCAACAGTCTTTTGTCATCACTGAAAAGTTTGATATTTGTTTAATATTTTTTTGTTTTATAAATCAAATAGAAAAATAGTTAATATTTGGTTAAATGAAATAACAAAAACAAAATCTGTACAATTGTAAGAATGTGAACACTATTTATCTCTCTACTCAACATCAGCAAAATCCATACGATTATTTTCAATAAAACAGATAATACAACAACAGGTCTGAATCTCCTAGTTGAAACAAACAAGGATTAATAATAGTCCAGAGGCAGGCCAAATTACCTTGTTGTGATTATTAACAAGTGTTTCTTTGCATTTTTATATAGCACCAAGTGTCTTGATGAAATTTAGCCCGGGTGGCCACTCGCCACCCTGGTGGCTTTTCCAAAATCCAAGATGGCCGCCAAGATGGCCGCCATGAACGTATAAATCTATAATTCTTGACAATTTTTGTTCTAGATTGAGTAGAATAGCGTAATTGGTGATGAATTTTATATTTTCATTGTCAAACCATGTTAATTTAGTATATAGGGGATCATTGTTTGCGAAAAAAATCAAAGATGGCCACTAAAAACACTAGAAAACGCAAACAAAGAAATCATTTTGAATTGTGATTGCTGATATTACAATTATCACCTCTTCCAATTGCTATTAACTATAAAACATATATGTAACAGTCATGTTTAAAACATCACAAGACTTAATGTCCATTTCTAATTAAATAACATTCCGGTGTGATTGTTTTGGTTAAGTTATGTATATTTATGCTGAGTCATGTTTTCCTAAAATTTACTCGATCTCAACCGCAGCTGCAATTATTTAGATTAATTATTTTTAGACATAACTTTTACGTCGAATACATATATTCGATTATTCTGAAATTGATATATGAATTACATATGTTTTAATCATATTTGTTTATATCCATTTCATGTGACAAAAGACACATGCACTCCCTCTAAATTATATCTAATGTCTTTTACACTGCGTAAGTTGTAAGGAAACCCTCAGGGAGATGTCACCCTTTATGTCATTCAACATGACTTCCTACAAGCAGACGATAATTTTCACTACTGCTCCGACCAGTTTTTGAGAAGGAAAATTCAGACATAAGCAATATGGAAGATCTTGAGGATGATGCACTCTCAGTGCAGAGTCGCACTTCAAAGCTGTGGGTATATAACCTCATCAAGCCCACTTTTCTGGTGATGAGATTTTGTCATCACATGGAGGAGACTGGCCTATGAACATCAAAACCGCTCAGGACATGCTGCCCTATAAGTTTGCTGCACACAAGTACAACTATGGTAGATATGGACTCTACTACGTAGGTTCCATGACCTGGCTTGGCCTAGAGATGTCTGAGAGATTCTGCAACGGACAGCAATCACTTCACCATAATGCTGGGATCTACAATGGACATTGGAGCGACATGTTCATAGAAACAAACTGTATTAGAAAAGGACATGGTCCGGTCGGCATTATTGGAACAACAGAACGACCTCAAACAATGACAACATGGGTATACAGTATGGATGCGACCATGACCTTGACCGGAGACCTCAAGACAATGTCTTGAAATGAAGAGGTAGTGCAAATGACCCTCAAGAAACAATCGCCAAGTCGAATCAATCGGTATTGGGATGATCGCCAGTCGTTGTGAAAAACATTGCTATCATGTATTAATCCCATGGATTCAGAAACTAATGAAAGTGGATCTCTGCTCAACATCAGGACTGGTCAAGTGGCCCAACGAGACGTCAATGTTGACAATGCTGTCGACATTGGGGGTGATCAAATGTTCCAATTTGAGAAATCCTGGTTTCTACACGTCACTCTCTAGCGAAGTACTCAGATTCAATACGAAGAAGGAACATCTGACTGTCGGAGAACATGCTGTGATTGACCAAGAAGCAATCTTTGTTCGCGTCATTGGCCTCTTAGTCAGACTTTCAACTTACAGGAGGTACTCGCTAGAGAACTAACAGCCTATACACCGTCCATGTTTCATTCTGATGGCCAAATGCGAGTTGCTACCAGAAAGTCCACACTGAAGAAGAACATTAAAGTGGATATCTCACAACGCTTTACAATTAGCCCAACCACCATCGTGCTGGATGAATCAGCTGTTATTTGGACACTTGATTGGCCTGCTCAGGGAACTTTCATATGTAGATTCAAGATATGGCCCTCTCCGCTTTTGTCTGAGGCCGATGTCTACTTGTGTTTTGACAGATATCATGATTACTCAACCAAAAATAATACCCGATCTGCCAGAGCAACAAGTAGGCGTATTCATCAACTGACACTGACAACTCCATTGCCTGCTTGAGATACAGTGCTCAAGAACTACACCAACAAGGCACGGTTGAACAAACTTATTTGTTTGCAATTACTAAGTTATATTGACTTCTTGCTGAGTTCATGGCTGCATGCTATGGTTGCAAAGCACCATGTTCTTCCATGACGGAATGCAGACAGCAGCTGTGGGCACAGAAAACAGGAAAATCAACTGCAGCACCAAAACTGTGTGGCTTACCACCAACAACTCAAGCATTTGAGCAAAATGTTCAAAGAGCACACTTCCAGGTTGCTCAGTGGTACACAGCCCTAAGTGGCAATCCACCTCCTTTCAATGCAATGGAATGGATTATGGTTGGGAAGCAGACTAAACAAACAGGTGTCTCATCCCACGAAATATGGCAGAAGGAGCGGAGTACCCTATGCTCCTGAACAAATCTTGAAGTTGGTCAAATGTGGTTGTTCTTCACAGCTACCTCGTAAAGGGACAAACTGTGGGTGCTGGGGGAGTCAGCTTCCTTGCACAATGGTCACGGCTGTTTGAATCCTTTAAACACATGGGGCACTGATGAAGCAGTCAATCAAGAAGAAGAAGACACTATCAACAATCTTGACGAACCCGATGACTTTTATGACAAAATCATTGATGGGGATGACAATGTGTAAAATGTACGATTTTGGGTATTTTGTGGTATTTTGATGATGTTCTCAAATGCATGTTTTGGCGGCCATCTTGGATTATTATAATCAAGAGTCAACAAATTGTCTTAAAATAGGACAAACAGAATCCTTGCCCTTGAAAACATATATCTTAACACCCATAATTATGAATCTACCAGGGTTATATCCCTTTAGTTATCATCGATAGATTTTTTTATCACCATTTTGACCTCAATTGCTTCCATCTTGGATTTTTATTGTCAAGAGAATCACAAAACAGTTTTAAAATAGGATAATAAGATTCCTTGTCCTTGGCAACATATATATTGACTCCAAAATCACGATTGTACTACGTTCGTAATCAAATCATGATCATTGATGGATTTTTGCTCACTATTTTCGCCACCATGGCGGCCATCTTGGATTTTGAAAAACCCACAAGGGTGGCGAGTGGCCACCCAGGCTAAATTTCAAGTATGTACTAGGGACTATTGAAAAATGCAAAAAAAACATTGTTATTAGACAAAACAAGGTTTTTTCAAAATGTGGGGTCCTGCCACTGGACTATAAACTTTCAGTTGAGATTCTAATTTTTCTTGTGCCTTGAATGACGAACTTTGTAAATCTGAATGATTCATATCACTACTCCTGTGAGACTTTCCCTCTCTTTCTTGTCATCTGGAAGAAAAAGAGAAATACCTTCATTCATTACAATAGGAGTGTCTCTAATCTTCAAAATTATCATTTAATAACAAATGTGTTCCAGAGAAAAGATGTGCAGCAGATTTTGAACAATGTCCTCAAAGTTGTTACTATAATGACTTTACGACTTTTCACTCGAGATTTGTATATTTTCTTATTAATGATTAAAAATTGATGATGATTTTGCAAAGACTATCGAGAAAGCTGTCAAGTATGTTGCAAAGTTAAAAGACCTGCTCGAACTCGATGCTCTTTTTCACTCTTTGAAAAACATAAACAAATAGACAAAATCAATACCAGAAAAAAAAATCGAGCATTCTCTAAAAATTGTAAAAACTTTGCAAGTCCTGGTGTTGGTAAATTCGTGTCTAATTACAAGGACATGACCGCAATCTCAACAATCAAAACTAACAGATTAATGATTTCGGATTTCGATTTTTTTGTGATTTGGTCATGGTTACAAGGTCCAAAATCATGATCACGAAGTTGGTTGTATGTAAAATACAAGGATGCTTCTCATATTGGATTGTTTGAAAAAGAAGCGCAATAAACGCATGAGGAAAATTAAGTTAGTGAAAGTACCATCAATGTACTTACCATTTTCAGTTTTAAAGGACTTCTTGCCCCTGAAATAAAAGGAGAAATATAAATACACAGTGAGTTCATATATCAAATCACAATGTTTCGTTTGATCACTGATCATTACATCAGATTGGGTTTTTCACGTTAACACTTTCATAGAAATTCAGCACTTTTTCACCAAATTATTTGAAGATTTTCCAAAAAAGTTAATTTATGACACATCTTTACATATTTCTGAATTTCCCCGACAAATTTGATTTGGAATGGTTAATTATATATTACAAAGTAATGAGCCGGTCAAACTGTATAAAGGACAGACATCCCGACGGTGCCCATTATAATACCTGGCGTAATTTTGTTGTTGCAGAGGATAAATAGAAAATAGCATTGTAGTTAAACCTTCTCGATCTACCTCTTACAAAGAGTCATATACAATAAGGTCCTACAGTTTTTAAGCTTAGGTCTTAGGTTAAGCTCAGCTTGAGAAAGAAAGTGTGTGTTTAAAATAAAAAATACAACTGTAGTATATTCTGAAGATAACATTTCCAAGAAAACTTTTTTCAATGACAATGACAATGACAACAGGTGCTTCTTTGTTCATTTCATACAGTTTCCAGTCCAGTGTTATCATAAATAGACGTCCCTGTTGTTAAAGAGCCACTCCGTGAGTTGTTGGAGTCATATACGCCAAACTTAATCGATGGTGCCATTTGATCACTAGGTATCGACTGTTACCAAAAAGACACATTTTAAAGTTATTGGTTTTTTACAGTGACAATATGAAGGTAGAATGTCGCAATTATGTTCTAAAACCGGACAGTGACGCGCGTCAAAGAGTCAAACGTAATTTTTGTCTTTGGGACATGAAAAAGTTGAGATGTTTTGATTTTATATCACCATATGACATTTAGTTTCTTATCAAATGTAAATATTATGTTATGATAATCACGGAGTGGCTCTTGAAAGCAAATATGTTGCATTACAACCTATCTTATTCAATAGTTCAAACAGTATTAAAGTAAAATATAATAAAAAATATAACTGTTAAAACAAGGTTAAAGGAATGAAAATGTTACCTTTTGATGAATCTTTGAACATAGACGAAGATAAAGGACACGATCCGAACCATCAGGATGCTGCAATATGTAATTTCAAGCAATGGTCATAAACATTGGAGTAATCCATGTATGTCAATAACATTTGGGTAAAATTTGTGATTTAATTGAAGAAGATTATCAAATGAGAAGATGTCAAAGAATTGAATTGTTTACAAAACAAAATAAAGATAATATCAAATTACCCCAAAACACACATTATCAGGATAAGCAGGACTGTATTAGAAACAGGCTCATCCTTGACTCCTGAAAGATAAGTTTTGACAATTGATTCATTCACTTTATAAGAAATAATTTGGGTCAAACTCATCCAATAAAAGTCGACATCTAGAAAGTGATTTTACTCGAAAAAACAGATGTCTCCCCCATACACCATTTCAGCATATTTGTTTTTTTTGAAAAGTCACATAAAATTTAAGAATTTTTCTATGAAACAACATAAACTTTAGGTTTTGGTTAATCAACATCTCCACAGTTTTGACAAAATATTAACTATATATGATTCAATTTAAGATTAAGAAAATACAAAATTGAAAAAGAAGTTGAAACCCCCAAAAGGCACATCCCCACTTCGGGGGGAGACATAATTAGTCAAGGACCCTGTTCACAAATACTCTGCATAAGAATGTTTTTCAACACATAACTGTTAAAAAGTGATAAAAAGTGCCATGCTGATTAAGAATTAAAACAGAAATTAACCACTTTGAAAAAAGCAAATGTGATTTTTAGAATGATCGACACATGTAATAGCAATTAAAATAATGCAAATAAAGTATTTCTTTCCAAAATGAGTGTTAAAAGATTGTGAGAGCATTATGTGTTTTTTTATGCATGTGAAGAAGATTTCCAAACTATGTCAACTAGATGTCAATTGACAAAAATGCAGGTCAGGTTCTATAGTGGACATGTTATTTTCAGTGATGTTTCATGATTTCTTTCATCACCTACATGGGAGACAACATGGTTGTTTATTAGAATAATTAATATTTTGTCCAAAACAGTAGTCAACAAGGTGAGTTGGTGTTTAACTCCGCTTTCAAGTAGTCAACAAGTCAACAGATTTGAATGGTTGAGACATGTAGACGATGTGAAGTACGATATCCAGCACACAAATATCTGATAGTTGTGGTTCAGAGGAACTTGCTCATATTGCTTCCCATTATGGAACAAAATAGGGGGTTGTTTTAATGCTACTTTACAAACAGCAGGCATCATGGTCCAATAACAGCCAATTATCATGCCAAAACTTTCCCAATCAGATCCTAAACCCGATAGAACACCAATGGGAGTAACTTGATCTATTTCTGTATCAATGTCACAAAAGTCACAGGTAGCGCTGAGATAAATTTGCAAAAGTCATTCAAAGACTCACTCATGCATTGCCGAGAGAATGCCAAGCAAAACTTAATGCCAATGTCACACATTATATCTCATGATGTAGACGCAACCATAATATCTTCAATATGATTATGAATGAACTATTTATCACACACAGATGCGATATTCAAAATTCCTTTAAGACAAAAATCAAATTGGGCATTAGGCTTCATTACAAAATTATCCCTGTTTTTCCTTACGCCATTGCTCACTTCATACAATTTCATTTTATAAAAAATCTTTTTTAACATGGTTTGTATGACGAAATGGTCCCTCATTAAGTTAATTTTAAGATAGTAGGAAGTACTCTAACACAACTTTCTGACGCTGCTGTTGTCGACAATGATTATGGCTTATCTCGAACTTCCCAAGTAACCTATAAAGTTTCTAAACACTACGTTACGCTAGCATATCTTAACTTAGTATTTGTTCATCATGACAGGGTTGACATAGTTTTCTGCACTCAATAGTTTCTAGACTCGTTTCATTTCCTGCTACAAAATGTTTTGTGTTGACAGTTGGTAACATAAGTAAGATAACTCTTTCAAGAGAAAAGTGGAACAAGATATAAGATTGTTCTTTATTCAGATATTTACGAGGTTGGAATGCAAAACGTCATTTGTAATATTTTTAATGCAAGCTAATTAAAAGGGAGAAAGTGTGAAAATTATCAAATAATGAGGAAGAAAGTTATTCTAAAGCGCCGCAATAACCTACTTGAAAATAAATACCAGAGTAAATAATGGGTCGATCATTTCAAAATGAATAAAAAACACAAAATGAGCACAGGTACCATAAGGCGAAGAAATGAAAAGAATAGCAGTTTTGAATTTTGTAATGCCTTGACTTCAAGGTCATTCATATCATGACTGATTTGACAATAGTTAAGTGTTAAAAAAAATTGAAAAGATAACATGGACTTTTCGAGCCATTTTCCTCTATGACTTTTTCTTAATCCTTCCGACAGCAAGTTTCCAAAATGAAATCAGTAACAATGAATTTTGTAAACACAACAGTAATGTACAAAATATGGATTCAACTATATAATCAGATAACTTAAGGGTTAAAATAATGTAATGTAGTGTGTCAATGTGTTGTAGTGTTAATGTATTGTAGTGTGTCAATGTGTTGTAGTGTGTCAATGTGTTGTAGTGTGTCAAGGTGTTGTAGTGTGTCAATGTGTTGTAGTGTGTCAATGTGTTGTAGTGTGTCAATGTGTTACATTGTAGTGTGTCAATGTGTTGTAGTGTGTCAATGTGTTGTAGTGTGTCAATGTGTTGTAGTGTGGGATTCAGTTTCTGAAAATCCTTTCAAATTGTCAAATGAACAATAAATCTAGTGAAAACTAGACCTAATGTTTACATCCCCTAAGTTCTACATTACTGAGTCAATAATAAAACACGATTCCTTTTATAAAAGTTAAACAATAGAAAGTTGTTGAAAAAGATGATGAAATCACAATGATTGGATCGACTTCAGACGTAGGCGGAATACTCTTGAGAGGAACTTTCTTAAACCATCACATATTTCTTTCATGTCCAAACACTGAAGCAATCACCGTCAAAATTTCATCTACATGAATCACAAGATAATGAGGACTCAGAGTTCAGCTTTACACTTTCTATTTTATGCATATATGTTTGCAATGAAATAAGTTATCATGGTTTTTGTGTAAATAAATAAAACATTAACAAAAAATTTTAAATTGCATAATAGTTATCAAAAGAGTTTCACAGATTAGTAGCTACCAGTTCAATTGAGATTTCAATCTTATAATATTACCATTTTGTGTTTGTTGTTTGAAAAAAAAATTGGATATTACATTGTGAAAACAATTGATTCACCATTTATTTGGTTTATACCTGTATCTTGCAGCTTCTCACAAGCCTGAGACTTCCTTGTGTAGCCACTGATGCATCCAGATGTACAGACCCCGTTGTGTTGGTTACAGAGCCCGCCCTCACAGAATCCATTACATGTGTTGTTACAGTTCAGTCCATGATATCCAGACATACATCCAGTAGAACATTCTCCTGTTGCTCTGTTACATCTCCCGGACAGACAGTGTTCACTGCATGTGTAGTTACAAGTCAGTCCATGAAATCCAGACACACAACCGACTAAACATTCTCCTGTTGCTTGGCCACATCTCCCGGACAGACAGTGTTCATTACATGTGTAGTTACAGGTCAGTCCGTGATATCCAGACACACACCCAGTAGAACATTCTCCTGTGGCTCTGTCACATCTACCAGACAGACAGTTTTCACTGCCCTTGTAGTTACATGTCAGACCATGATATCCAGACACACATCCTGCAGAACATTCTCCTGTTGCTCTATTACATGGATGTCCCCCTCTCTCCGGTGAGAGGCCACATTTAGTGGGACACTCCAGTTCACATTTCTCTCCACACAAGCCTTCAGGGCAGGGATCTGTATCAATGAATTATTTCATTTCACATAAGATCAAAATGAAAAAATAAAAATAAATAGTTGGTAGAGCCACCGGCACTGTATGTCAAAGGGCTTTACCTGGCGGCCAGGGTGTCTACATGAATGGTTTATCTTTATATCATTTTTTCTTAAGTAATCTAAAATTTATGATTCACATGGCTAAAGAGTGTAAGACAAAAGTGCCTGTACTTTCATCCGAACCTGCGGTTTTGGAAAGTAACTTTGAAAAGGCAACAAGTTGATTCTTTATGCCTAATAGTTTCGAGCTGATTTCAATGAGATTGGAAAAGAATATAGCTTTATCACATATTGACATTTGACTTGACACACCATGCACAAATCTACAATTTCTTAGTGAGCAAGAAGCTTTTATACACCTTTCTAACTTTGATTTCTTTGTTGTTTTTTAAGTTGAATGAAAAAGGTGTTTAAAGCCACGGGCACTATAACCCTGTGTCACTAACATTATCTAAAATCAAAACTTGATAACAAGTATATACACGGTATTGTCTATTTCATTCTGAAAACTTTAAATAAATCACAAATGTCACCATTTATAATTACCACTATATGTAATACAATTTAAACTTTCAAGTCAGTTATTGAGAAAACATTGAACGAGTTATGTTGCATGAACAGACGGACATGCCTGCCATTAGCCGATTGAGGCTAGCAGGTCAGATGAACTACCTTGAATCTTTGTATAAGAATTTAATATCATTCTAAACTTGTAATGAAATAACTGCTATCTGTAGGTACCTTGTTCTTTGCACAACTCGCAGCCAGACAAACATTTGTACATCAAGTTCCGTCCTCTGGGGAAGCATGTTTGACACTTCTGGTCACACTTGTCTCCATAGTAACCTCGTCTGCACCTCAAACACTGTCCCGTTTCCCTGTCACACTTCCCATACTCAGGGGAACAAAAGTTTCTACATCCTTCTCCATAATGACGTTCTGGACAGAGAGTCTTGTTGCAGGAGCCACACTGTCTGTCACACGTCACACAACCTTCTGGACAGGGACGAGTACACTTGGTGCCACAGTAGCCAGCTCTACATCCATCTGTGCAGGTTATTGTCGCCGATGTTGTGTTTACCAGGCAGGCATTATTCAGACAGTTTGTCGGACAGGCCTCGTCACAGTATCTGTTCATGTATCCCGGTACACAACCTAGGATACATTGTCCAGTATCGTAGCATCTTCCTCCTAGACAGGTGGAACACTGGGCAGATACTGGTGGTAGGAGTAGGAACAGCCAGACCATACCTGATATAAAAAAACAACATGAATATTAAAGGGAAAGGGTTTAAACTATTGTGGCTGGTTCCTTCCTTACCATGTATATATCGTTAAGATAGTGTTATTTGAGCACTTCAAGGTGATTGATGTTGGGAACATTATAAAACCTCTTCTAAAACTCATCTCTTACTTACATTTAACATTTTCCTTACAACTAGAAAGATATTTACACTTCCCCTGCAATCGCTTGCTTATGAAAAGTTTGCTGCATTTTCTTTCTTTGTATGCGAGGCTGAACTTAATCGTTGAGAATATTTGAGAGTTGTTGCGTGTCTCTGAAGAGGGCACTTCACTTTAACCACGAATTTAGTCAGCTTAATTTGGCCAGCGAGAGATACTGGCTTGATTTATGATGTGGAAGAGTTTCTTTCAAAATTGACAAATTGTGTGACAAACATTATTTCAATCTTATAGCACTTTCCATATAATCAGCTCTGGTACATGTCTAACTTAGTTTCATAATCATCGTTCAAATTGTAACTAACCTGTAGATTAACCATAGTTTACCATAACATATAAGTATTTTTTTTATATTCGTATGAGAACAAATTCTATATATTTCAATGCTTTTCAAATTAATTTTTGTCACATCAAGATGTTACTTTGAATAAACTGTGGGGTCACTTACGCAAGCTCTGAAAGATTGTATAGTCTAAAGAGACAAATTTATTACCAGATAAACAATAATCTTGAAATATTGAAACACAAATATTTTTCATAATATTCTAGTGATTGAAATTTTTTTTGTCACATTCAAAATTGAATTAATAAATCATTTTGGGAAGAGAAAAGATAAACTAAATTAGATCATCTTCACATAACTTCCTCTTTTCTTATTCATCACGACAACGTTACGGCTAATGCTTGTCTGTGTGGCTGCTGTCACTTGGGTTTGTAATATTTAATTTTACGTATCATTTATCTTATATTCTTCAGATTACTTGTATGTGACTCATGATTGATCAATTGTATCAATGGTCAGTAGCACAAACAATTACATTTAAGAGAGACACTTTATTCTGAAATTCACATCGTTTACTCTTGCTTGTAACTCCATCTGATGTGATGTTTGGAATATGAAATGGGGTCCACATAGCAAGGAAACATTGAAATTAATTAATACAGTTACACTTATTAGAGGGATTAATTGAATGAGAATGTAATACAATATATAACCCATTTCATATTCCCTATTTCTTGTTAAATACCATGTACATCTCATGGAATGAAGTGGAAATTTTTATTGTTGAAAAAATGATGAAAAATACCATAACAATACCAATAGAGTAGCTATATCACTTTACTATCATAGCCATCTCAGACCTGACAGTTATTGCCAATTACTGAGAAATAAATGAGGATTTGATCTTTACACCTCATCAGTTGCAAAGAAGTCAACATACTGGATTGATTCAATCTTTATCACCTCACTTGTCTGACAGAGTATCAGCACAATCTGATGATAGAAACACAACAGGAGGAGACATCAATATCCCTCTCATCCTGTCTCAGGGTAAGACGTATAGCTGACGCTCCACTCTTCTTACCCTGGGTGTAAACCCAAGCAGAAACTTCGTGCCGAGATCTATGACATACAAACTTTCTAAAAATAATCAACCAATGACTGCGCTTGAAAGGCGAGTTGGCAATTTGATATGGCAGCGCCCATCCCTTCGAAAATCAAACCGAGCGAGTGAGTGAGTGAGTTTGGGATGAACGTGTTTTGAACAATACTCCAGTTATTTAACACGTGGATGACAAACATTCAAAAGAGAGTGGACAAATGAGGGCGATAGGGATTGAAAGGATGAGGGAAAAGGCAGGAAGAAAGGCAAAGTGAGATATAGACAACAGGTTTTAGAACGACTCAAATTTGGTCAGTCTTCTACCCATCTTCTTCTAGCATGTATTCTCCGGCTGGCATAGCTACACGGGTCTCTCAAACCACCAGACCACGATGATGTATTGGGTCAAGTGGTGGAAAATCAAACCGATCCCTAATAACTGGATGTATGATTTGTCATAATAAACTAAACATAATCGCAAAATTGGACATTATTACCACTGTCGAACTGTTAAAAAACTTTTGGCAGAGGAGCAAAAGCCAACTGCAGTTTGAGAGGCTCTCTTTGGTTGGCAAAAATTTAATCGCACACCATCGCGATAAAAGTATTTGATTGGCTGAATCATAGGTCTCGGCGCGAAGTTTTTTTTCATACCCTGGGTTTACACCAGGATGAGACAGGATGTATCCCTCTGATAGCAGAATGTTCCTGGAACACTCAGGACTCGTCGCCAGACAAGGACTCCCGACTTGATCACAAGAACTACGACCATCCGTTTAGGGATCACTACTGTTAGTTGATTAGGGAAACAACTATAGACCAGAGCAACAAGATGACGTTTTCTTACTGAAGTGACAGGACTGAAGAAACAAGAATTGTTCATTAATGAAGCACATTTTTTTTACAATTTTTCCACATTCCAACCCTGAAAGGATCTAATCTTCATTATCACCATTGTCTGAAAGAAGGTCAGTGCAGTTGATGGAAAGCAACAGGAGGAGACATCAATTTCCCCCTACAAATTTCTAACATACAAAGGGATAATAAGTGCTTTTAAAGCATATTGTACCTTTAAGTCTATCAAGCTTGAGAAAACAGAGAACCCAATTTTACCTTCGACCCTGAAAAAGATAAAGGCACCAGCCAAACCTTCTACTGAACACTAATTACTAGATATATCACAACTAACCAGCATGTTTATAAATGGAATCATATAGTTAAAACCAACCTAGGACCAGAGATATGGAAACTCTACAATAACCTCCCTTTCAGATGCACTCACGATACAAAATTACAATGGTTCCAATATGAATTGTTGCATCACATCCTGCCGATTAACAGGCGACTGCACAAACAACTTATAGACTCAGAAGTTTGCAGTTTTTGCTCAACTCAAATAGAATAAACTGCCCACTGACAATGAGGACAAGGCATCCAGACCTGATGACAAGAACTACAACCATCCGTTCAGGGATAGTTCCAGCTAGATGATCAGGAAAGATTCAGTCTGAAAGAAGTTAAAAACTGGCAGAAACAACAATCTTGATCAAAAGTAACAAGGGGGAACCACATTCTGAGAAAAATTGAATGATCACCTATCCAAATCAAGGGGATAATGAGGCAGCTATCATCTGAAGTCTCCAATCTGATTAAAATCAGATGACGTATCGCGTGCTTAAAATTGTTAAACTGAAACAAAACAAAACGGAAATAAAACGAAACGAAATTAAACAAGCAATATTCCATCTGATTTTAATCAGAATGCTGAACCAAGATTGCTGAAGCGGAAACGTTCATCATGCTGCATCATGGAGAAACCCCCTGCCATTCCTGAAACATCCACTTACAAGTGCACAGGTACTTCCCAGCCCTTCTAATTTACAAGACCTTGAGGATCCTTGAGAGATCATGGAAGTGATGACCAACAGAGATTGTAGAAAGGCTCAAGCAGCAGACACCATCTTAGCACCATAGATAAATCTTGTCAAAAGAAACCTAAGTCTAGAGTAGAAGGAAGGATTATCCCCCTCGCCAAGACGAATCTGCACAGTATCAGAACTTTGATAGCCTTCTACTGCAGGAAGGAATTCTCTACAGGAAGGTTAACATCAATAGAGAAGACCAGTAGCAGCGAGGGTTATACATCTGCACTGATTAAAGACATACTCGGAGGACTTCACAACAATGTAAGTCATCCCAAAAGAGAGAGAACCTTGTCCCTTCTCCGTGATAGTTTCTTCTGGCAAAGTAATCACCACCATACCCCCACAAACTTGTCTGTCTTGACTCTCTCTCTCTAGAGACATCAAAGGGAGGAAAATAATAGTCATAATGGACCACTTCATCAGCTAATTCCAACGAAGAACCAAATTGCAAGAACAACAGCAGAAATATTCTACAGGAAGTTCATCGTGCGCTATGGAATGCCAAAGAGGATCCACAGTGACCAGGGTGCCAACTTCGAGAGTAAGCTGATAAAGTAACTGAGAAGCATCTAAGGAATGGAAAAGGGTCGGACTACACCTTATCACCCATCCAAAAGGCAAAGGTATTGTATGAGTGAAGTTTCAACAGAACACTGCTTGACATGCCTTTGACACTCCAACCAGACAAGAAAGATTGGAAGACCTTCTCCTGCTTCTAACCAAGTTTCAAACAAACTACTTTTGTCCCTTTATTGGGTTTGGTCCTTGTCGGTCTTGTAGGGGTGATAGGTGATCATAACTCTGATGAAACTGAAAATCTGTCTTCTGTTGATATTTTCCTCAATGAAAAAAACATGCACTGTATTTGGCTTTGGATGTTTTGCTTATGTATTCTAGGAAAACTGGAACTGTCCAGTAGTTTTGCAAGCAAGTGGAACTGGTCTGTACTGGTTTGACCAAGGCAAAATAGCTCATCACAAATTTCGAATCACAAGTTAGGTTTGAAATTATAATAAGGGACAAATATTGCACTTCATACTCCTTCAAACTGACAAGAGGAAAATTACTTATACCTTCAAGAATTCCATGCATCATCTCATCTATCTCTTTCTTTCTCATTAAAGGTTCACTGGAACAGAACAGAAAAGAAAGAGGTACAGTGCTGTCGGGTAAAGCTACACATCTAGATCTACGAGATACATGATCATTCATCTGAGAAAAACAAAGTATATGGTATAAAAATCACATCATTGTTAATGTTTCAAGTTTTGTTGATAATATTAATGTAAAATATACATGTTGAAATGTTTTTGTCAGTGACAGTGAAAGTTTTGTTTTCAAATGACTACCCCAATTTCCCATGTGTAGGCTATGTGCTGGCTGTGTTTCCATTACTATGATTTTGATAGATTTTAAATGTTTTCTGAAGATTATATTGTGAGAAGGCAAACTGTTTGATGACACCAACAGTCCATGTCTGCTAGGAATTTTGTCAGTTTTTACCAATTTGTCTGTCTTTTGTGCCACTAATTAACATTTAAAGTCCTTTTTACCTTTTCAAAAACTTCACAATATCTTCCAAATTGCCAAAAGACAATGTATTACAAGCTTACACTCATCCTGCTTAAAATACTATGTAAGTTTTGTGCGAGTGGATATCTATATATATATATATCATGAGCGGACATGACTGTTGTTAATGTGGTAAACAGATGAATAAAGGGGGTGTTTGGAAACTTACACTTTAATAAAACAATCATAAAAGTTATAAAAATTACATGTCATAAAAGATATCATCAAGATTATATTTAATAACATCCATAACAATTTTCATAACCATCATGTTGTGTTTTTTAAAGGGTCTTGTCTTCAAAATGAAAAAAACTTAAGATTGAACCACACTGATCAATTATGATTTTTTAAAAACTTAAGACTTCATATCAGATAACCTACATTTAAAACAGGTATTTCATACAAGTTTTACATTGAAGTTTCATCAGAAAAATTACATAATAACATTTGATGTTGTTTGTAGGTTCACGAAAAGCATGAAATTTCATTAGATTATTGTCACGGAAGTGAATTGTTAAACAAATGGATGAAAAAGTAGCCATTTCCTGCTTGTAGCCAAAATAACAGCTTAACAGACCTTAGGGGTTAGAGAGAAATGACATCTTTGTTAATCACGTGAAAACAGGAACACTGTGCTGTTGGGTAAAGCTATGTAACGCACCTAGAGATACATGTTCATTCTTCCGAGAAAAATACAGTATATAGGATAAAAATCACATCATTGTTTAAGTTCAGATCTTCACTGATAATATCAATGTAAAATATACAATATTGCTAGAGACCCTATTATCGAGGTAACCCTAATATCTTGGAAATTGCAAACGGCAACAATAACTCACCTCAAAAACACACATTACTTTAATAAATAGTTACAGATCATTAATATTTAATATGCATTCACTTATATTATTAATAAGATATTGTTGTGAACCCCAGGTTCACAAGAAAGTTACAACATTTAGAGGAGTTACACTTACATTATCTTAGCAGCTATAAGTATTCTACTTAGAGCAGATGGTGAGTCGGCGAGTATGAAAGTTGCAACCGAAGGGAAAAGATGTCCTATACTTACAACTAGTTGACACAGACTCGCTGCATCCAGGCGGCAAACAGAAGTCCTCAGGGTGGCTCGGGATCCGTGGTGCGGGGTTTCTCAACTGCTCGGGTGGGCATTCAGAAAAATTCAGTTCCTGATGGCTGCCGTGGGCTGCTGATCACCACAATATAAAATGGATAGTTATATATACACATGAAATATATATATTACTAAGACCAACTAATTACATTGGCCAACACATATTTATATGAATTTATTTTACTCCAAAGCATTATCTTTAGATTAAGTACCTATTTAGAAATAAGACAAAAAATAGAATATATACAACATACAACAAAACTAACCTCAATATTAAAATTCCAAAATCCTCAAAACACTTCCAAGAATATTCTTAGGAAACACAGCAGATATTAATCACAATAAACCACTCCAACTGAATGGAACTGACTGATTTAAAATTTTTAACCCTGAACTTTATAAAACACCTGAAGACAACAGATAGTAAGCCAGACTGTAAGAGAGAGGAGAGTTGAAAGGGAAATAGCTTGGGTACAGGGTGAGGTGCAGGTGACAGGAATGGCCTGAGTCCAGTGGCGGCTATTGTTATATTTATAAACTATGGTAATCTAAGTGTAAATGTTGTCAATGTAAATGCATCCAAATTACATTAAAATTATATTTATAGAAATAAGAAAAAATATAAGATTAATTTTCAGAAATATCCAAATTACATTAAAATTCAAATATACAAATTAGCATTATTCATACGATACAGTCACAATCTTTTACAAGTGGACAATATTTCTCATAATCACCTTTTCACCTAAGGATACAAAATGTCAGAGTAAATCTTATTATCTATATTCAAAATAAGACAACTCGTCTATCTAAGACAATTCTTTTTAATTGATAATCCTCTTACTAGCGTTGACACTGACAGTGAATTTAGTAGATAAAGCCATTGGCCAATTAAGATAATCCACTTATGGACTTAATTGACATCATTTAGATAATCTCCAAGTTTTCCAAACATGTCAATTCATAAGTGAAATGAAAACAATAACTGGCTCAATCAATCAATCAATCAGTTTATTTCCACTTACACCACTTGGGATGGTTATTTCAATTTTTCTAAGGAGTCATTTTTTCCAAATAACCAACCTTAACCCCGGGTATTTTTGCCGGCCAAGGGATTTATCTATGACATGAAGTAGTTATTTGCGGTGCATTTTCATTTTAGAAGTTATTCTCTGTCAGATACCTTACGTCCTCGGCTTCGCCTTGGACTTGGTATCTTCCCTCGAAAATTATACATCGGGAATTTTCAAATATTGTCTCTCGGCTTTGCCTCAATATTTGAAAATTCCCTCTGTGATAATGTTTTATCTATTGTTCATATTTTAGATAAACGAACTCAAATTACTACCCATTGTCACAAATAACCACATTTGATTATTCGGAAGAAACATCTATGACTTTGTACATCAGTCCATGTAATTACTTCCACAAAAACAAGTCCAACATTTTATTCAGGCAGACATTGATAGTCATGTCCATTTTCTGTTACATTTAATTACATTTTTTGACAACACAAGGTTTAATGACAACTTGGCGACGCGCTTCGTCATTATCCGAGTCAATGCCTTCAGTTGTCATCGGGAATTACGGAATAAAACCCTCGATTCCATTTCGGGTTATATTTCGTAATTCCCTCGATGCGGTGTCTAACCTTAACAAAGACCACTAACAGTGGTACATGGATACATAAATAATACATACTGTATATTACCGTGTATAAGTCGACCCCCTTTCTCAGGCCCCCAAATTGCTGTCAAAATCATATACCTCATTTATAAGTCGACCCCCCTAATAGCAGGTCGACAGGTCGGAGGCACGTCGACATGAAACACGCGACAAGTTGAGAGATTTAGTTACGGTAAGTTGATGTATCGGTAATTTTCAAAGTGAGTTGTAATACGTCAGTGTTTTGCAATACAGTAAGCATTTGTTTAATAAGAGATTGTTGTAATAAATATATTAAAAATAAATATTAATATTTTAATGTTACGGTTTTCATAACGAAATTTGGAAATTCCCGTAACTATTTATAGCACATTACCAAGAACTCGTACCCGTAAGTGACCTCAGACAAAAGGAAAAATTTATTGGCTAATTCAGAATGCCCGTATGTAATGCTCGCACTGCTTTTCTCGGACATGTAATTTTGAGGCAGCATAATCATTCTTTAAACAATAAACAGTTCATAAATTTACTAAGTTTTCTCTGTGTGCATAAGTCCTGAGCAGATAGGAGCTGGTTTAATTTATATAGATTGGGTCTAATTACAAAATATTGATTAACAAACTTATTTCTTTCATACACAAATGATGGGCAAATAAATAAGTAGTGCAATTCATCGCCAACCCCAAGATGACAAAGTGAGCAGATTCTATCAAGGTAGGGGACATGAGACCATCTTCCCTTTTCTACTGGTAGTGAATGGTTACTCGTCCTAATTCTTAATAAAGGCCTTGAAATGTTAAATGGTAGGAATATATAGTTTTCTGTGGCGAAATGTGGCTTGATTCAAGAATAGAATTTTCCTTTGGATGATAGAGACTTTTCAAAGTGCCAGTTTTGGATAAAATGAGTCTTTAAATTCTTTCAACTGTGGATAAGAGCCAACTTTTATCAACTGCACATTGATAATTCCAAACAAAACTAAGTCCACAGTTGTCTAATATACTTTAGCCAATTAGTGTTGTAAAAATTTACATTTGACTTTCTGAATAAAATTTTGTAACAAATACTTGACAATCTATTGGAATTTTCAAATTTAATTAGTATTAGCCAATATGAAATCATCCTTTTCTTAACATAAATATCAATGGGGAATCTACTAGTCTCTCCATACAACATATAATCCTGTGTGCTCTTACGTAGGTTTAGACACAATTTTAGAAAATATTTATGTACCTTTTCTAATAATAAAATGTTACAAAAAAAACCACACTTCTGACCCATATAACAAAATGGGTAAAACCATGTAATCAAATGCTATAAATTGACAATCCAGAGGTAGATGCTCATTATAGCCTTAGATAATATTAAATGAATTGCTTTAAGTGATTGTTGCTTAAGAGATTTTAATGCCTGTGTAAATTTTCTGTTTCTGTGAAATACAATTCCAAGGTAATCATAACAATCCGGATTCATTTAAACGAAAATGAGGCTTATGCTTGGTATGACCAGAGCCAAATATTACAATCTTGTTTTTTTAATATTATCCTTCAACCTCCATCTATTACAATATTGGCCAAAAATATCTAAACACTGTTGTAAATCAGTAGGGTTTTCCGCAAATAAGACTGTATCATCTGTATAAAGTAATAGATAAACTTTTAAGAAGCCAACAATATTGTCTAATTCTATACCTTTAATATTATTTTCATTCGTAAAAATTTCAACATCATTCAAATAAAGGGAAAATAAACAATGGAGACAGATTTTCTCCTTGGTGTACTCCTTTACCACAAGGGAAAAAAACAGAAAAATGTTCATCATATTTTATAGATGAGTTGATATTTTGATATAAATTTTGGATGACGTGGAGGAATTTTCCTTGAATACCATATGAGAGTAATTTTTGCCAGAGACCAACACGCCAAATGTTATCAAATGCTTTTTGGAAATCTACAAAGATGCAAAAGAGTTTCTTTTTTTCAGGCTAGAATATTAGTGACACTGTTAACGAGATGAAAAATCTAACCAATGAAAGATCACCTTCATTTACCTTTGTAAACCCAGATAGAAATGAAAGCTCTAGTTGAAATTAAATCTTTATTTAGAGTTTTGATACCATCTAGACAACTCCTGGGGCTGAGTGTATATATAGATTGTCATGCCCCTGGAGGGATCATCCAGCTGTTATCTACATATTATTATCATTCGGTTGTTATAATTGTTCCTATGAATAAATTGTGCATAACTATTCCACAGACTTTCGATTTCTTCTGCCTAGAGTTGATTCCCCATTTAAAACTAGACAGCAAGACCGTCATCACGGAATATCCAAAAATATGGGCAGATGAGGAACACCTACAATCCTGCTTCAGCTTTGTGATAAATGAGAAATCTAATGAAAGGTTTTATCTTTAACCAACTAAATAAAAATAATGTTCAGATATCTATTTCTAATAAATCTAGCTAAATTATTAAGCGTATAACCATTGTCACTAAGGCTACCTGTAAAAACACTAACTGAAATGTTGTTTTAAAAAACCATAAACACAACTCCAACTGCCTTTCAATTAGTTGAACCAAAATAAATGTATACACAATTTCAAAATTACCACAATAAATTAAGAATCCAAATGTAGAGGTATCTAAAAAAAAGGTAAAACACTGTAATATCAAGTTATATTTAAGTCTATATTCACTGATTTGAAATTTTCAGTGTTATTTTCATTTTGGAAATATCAATCTCTATTAGTTAACTGAAAAAGTATTTTTTCTTCATAAAACATTGCCCGTTTGACTTGTACTTTAGTTTATGAACAGTTGGATAGTTAATGATGAAACATGTGCACATAGAAAATGCATTGAAGGTTTCAGTTGTTCTATTTACTGCAAAAATAAGAACCAAAATAAAAAATTAACCTTTACACAAAATATAAAAAGAATATTAAAAAGTTTCGAAAAGAAATTAAAAAATCAAGATTCAGAAAAAAGATAGAACATATTTGAATAGAGTTTTAATGTATGTTGTCAAAAGATTTATTGTGAAAAAATATCAGTTTGGTGACATCACAATCTAGATAAAATTAGATGTAATTTTTCCGTCCCCTAAGGTTCCATACTGTAAGACTTAGGAGATGTAAACATTACATCTAGTTTTAACTAGAATGGTGACATCATGGTGACATCTCCAAGTTTACTGGCTAAAATGGTTGCCCATTGAAACTAAGACAAGGCACTTTTGTACCTGTTTTTTTTTGTTATTTTGTTTTGCAAAAGCCTTGATCATATCTTGATTTGATTTCTTTAAGATAATATTGCTTTGTTGATTTTGTTGATTGATAATAATTATTTATCAATGAATTCTAATTACCAGTATACTACACATCACATATGTACAATAAACTTTTATTATATGTCCAAAATATATATTTCCCCATGATAGAATTTATTTTTTCACATATTTTTCAGGATAATTTTGCTTTATTCTAAAAATCAACAATGTGTGAATTGTACTAAATTTGAAGAAAATAGGCCTACTTGTAGATATATATAATGATATAAGGCCAACGATAATCGATACCTCCTTCATACATGTGTTTGTCAGTGACACGGAAAATTTTCAGCCGGTGTATAGGCTAAAGATACGAGGGCATGCAATATTTGAATACACCTAACATTTCAATTACTATAATTTTGATAGACTATAAACTGTTTTCTGAAGTTGAGACAGACAGTCAGATCAATATTTTGGTTTCAATTGACAAGTGTTATGTGAGCAGTAGGTCGAGAGGCTCTACAACCAACTTGAATACCATTATTCAGTGCTTACGTGAAATTTCGGAAAGGGGTACGTTTCAAATAAGCCGCCATTTGCCATGCTTGATTCGTTTAAGCGGCGTATAGGGCGGACATGTGACCGGCGTACGCCGCATCTTTTACAGGATCAAACTGATCGCTACAGGAAGTGGTCATCATACCTCAGGGTAGCTACAGAATACATTCCATCTATATTTCAAACATTTAAAGATATGAATTAAGTGTCACTATCAATGTAATGATGCTTACTGTAATATTAATTTTGATAATCATACATCTTGAAAGTTAAATTAATTTGACTTGTTTTCAAACAAAGGAACGTTCAAATAAGAATACGTTGAATAGTCGCAACGAAAATATTTTAACGCCTATTGCCGGGTTCGCCTGTCATTTCAAACCGGCGAATCTAGATCTAACATACGCCGGTTGGATTCGCCGCTTTCGTCATTTTCGGCGGCGTACGCTGGGTAGTGGGCTGTGTTACCAATAAAGCATAGCTATTGTTATTGTCAGAACATGAAAAAAAATTTGCGCGGTTGACGGCTTGATGGTTGTTTTCGAAAATGCATACTTCGCTGTCGCGCGTATATTCATGAATATTGATGAGACCACGCGACGTTACAAATGAGCAGCTTGCAGTTCCCCAGAATTTGTTTGTTTTGTATTAAAGTGGGCACCGTCAGTTACACATTGGTTGTGTCAATAGATAAATACCTAGCTTATCAACCATTTCAATTCATATTTATCATAGAAATTCATCGATATCTCTATTGATATGTAATGATTAACTGTTTGAGAACATAGTAGGCATAAATGGGGGTTTATACCACAGGCCCTCGGATCATTAAATAAAAAAAATGTATAAAAAATATTAAAATTTTTTAGAACGCCCCCTGAATAGAATTGTTCCTCTGTTAATGATATATATATATATGTGTGTATATATATATATATATATACACACACACACACACACACACACACACACACACACACACACAAAGGAACAATTCTATTCAGGGGGTGTTCTAAATTTTTTGAAAAAAAAATTTATACCTTTTTTTTTAATGATCCGGGGGCCTGTGGTTTATACCTTCTGAATAACTTTAAAGAATTCGGGACTTCCTTGAAGAATTTCGGAAAATTATTTGTCCGTCAAAAATGTTAACTATATCAATTTTGCTTTGATGTAACTGTTTCATTCTTTACAACTTTGCAAATGACGTATTTTTCAGCATATAATATATAGGATTCAGTTCTTTTATTACATAACAGCCATTAATGTTATTTTAATTAGCTCCCCATCCTTCACATCGTAAAACACAAAGAAAAAGTAGGAATATATATTTAATGGCAAAATATCGTACACATGTAAATTTATACAGACAGACTGTCCCGCTAGCTAAGTAAGGAATTCACTGTTATACAAGAAAGGACAGCCTGTCTGTAACAGTAGAGGCATACATAAAGTTAAATAATATACATTGGATAATTGAAACAACATTATGCGTTACTGCAATAGTTTTGGCAATAACACCATGCAAAAAATAAGAAGGAACAAAAAGACAAAGACAAATAATGGTAGGTATAAAGGGTGGGTGGGTGGAATTTTTTAAAACACATGGACTTGACAGGTAGGTAGACTTGAATGTAATTAAAGGCTAACAAGATAGATGAAAATAAGACAGCATAGTGACAATGAATTAGGTAAGCTGAAAGTCCAAGCAGCTTGGGAGCTTGGGTTTAAATGAGTGATAGCAAATAACAAAGGCATAGTTTTACAGGGAAGGCTGAAGAGCCTGTACATATAAATCTTAGGAGTGGGGGCTAATTAAGTATTTTGAAAACAAAATATGTCAATTTGTATTCAACGGCCCATATTTATGTATTTTAGTCAGTCAGTAGAATAGGTCAGGGTGACCCTTACAGGGTAATACCAGATGTTAAGATTTGGGGCAGTGGGAGATCCGGAGGTACTCTTATGGACTGGGGGAAGGTTAGGCCAAACTGACCAATGGCAACAGTCAGGTGACCAACTCATGCCCAGGAAAGTGCAAAGTAGGCCTCTTTTGATTCTGCATCCAAGCTGTGAACATCTACTGTATCCGGTTCTTATAATTTCTGATAGGTAAGAAATTATCAAAATTGTATGTTTCTTTCTATTAGTGTGTGATTCTAATTTAAGATGCTTTTCTTCACAGATGCTCGTGATGCTTTTATTTCATGCATTCACATAATAGGGCCTTGTGAATATTTAGTTACTTACTGGCATAAAGGGTTTTGCTTAATTCCAAATTGTAAAGATATTCTTGCCGTGCGGAGATGTTGCTCAGTTGCACAATCCCTTATGCACCCAAAGGCAAGAATAATGGCATTCAGTAATTCAAAAAACAATATTTCCATTCTGGAAATTGTATTTATGTAACTGTTACTTTCTTTTGGAAATAATTCAATCATTTGATCTGCCACAGACCTGCCTACCTTCTGTTCGGTGAATGTGTAAACATATTGTAACTTAGGTGTATTCAGAAATTTGTATGTGTACAAAAACAATGAAGCTAGTATTTTAACTGATAGTTCCAACGTATCATGTTCTGGTTTGACATTTCGAAACCTTTTCTCACTTAGTTAACTAAGAATATACAATTCAAATTGAATTTGAAACACATAGCAATCGAATATTCCAAAAATATTTCTATGAAATGAAGAACTGATTTTATCAGAATAGGTGTACAATTTGCAACATTGGTGCACAATCATATTTTAAGAATTTCAAGTGTACAAAATACTCCAAAAGAGTACAAGTAGGCAGCCCTGCTGCCAGTCAAAATTCATTTTGCGCATTACAAAATTCAAAGTACCTCTTTTCCAAATTCTTCCTTTTTAATAAATTCTAAAAAGTTGTTGATAACAACAAATCCATTTCAAATTTACAAGTGTTGATTCCTTTGTCTCCGTAACACGTGGTACTAATTTGCAGATGATACAACTCTAACTTTAGATGGAACTGAAAAATGTCTCTAAGCAGTTTTAAATGTTTTAGATTTCTTTGCAAGGTTTTCTGGTCTCAAAGTTAATAGAGAAAAAACAAGGTTAATATGGATAGGATCCAAAAAAAGATCTACCGGTAGATATAAGCTTTGTAAGGAATATAATCTTGATTGGTCACAATCACAATTTAAGCTATTGGGAATTAAGTTTGATGTTGATTTAGAATTAATGATAGATATAAATTACTCTGAGAAGTTGGAAAAAATAGATATAGACATGAAAAGTTGGGAATTAAGATTATTAACACCATTAGATAGAAAGGTTGTGTTGAAATCCTTATTGCTATCCAAACTTGATCATCCATTTTCATCTTTACCCAACCCACCAGATGATTTGATCCAATCATTTCAGAAGAGATGTTTTGAGTTTATTTGGAAAGGTAAAAAGGATAGAATTAAAAGACATATCATGACATCTACTGTTAGATATGGGGGAATTAATGTTCCAATTATTAAAATTTTTGTAAAAGCTCAGAAAATAACATGTATGAAAAGATTGCTCTATGATAACTCTACATGGATTGAAAATGTTAAACTTAGTATTCCATGTATTGACAGGTTATGGACTGCAGATGGCAAATATATCAGTAGAATGATTCTACCAGCCATTTCTAATAGATTTTGGAAGGATGTAGTAGAAGCATGGTCTGATTACCTGACATTATGTTATCAGAATGAGAAATCAAACACTGAAGTATTAACTCATTCTCTATGGCACAACAGCAATATTTTGATTGACGGAAAAACAATATTCAATAAGCGCTGGGAAATGAAGGGTATAACATATGTGGGTGATGTTATCAACGGGGATGGAAATTTAATGACCTTTCATCAAATAAAGAGTAGATATGACATTAACATGGATTTTCTTACATATCAAGGTGTCAAGAGAACTTTGACTCAATACTTTAAAAAGATGAATATTATGTTCAAAAATTTGAAAATATCCCATGCACATCCTATTTTGCCATACAATATTTCAAAAATAACAAATAGTAGATATTTTTACTAAACATTATGTCAAATGCGTTTTATTAAATCCAACGGTCAGTTAAGATGGGAAGAAATATTTAATAACGTGCTCCAACAGAATGAATGGGAAAATATATATTTGATGGCTGGTAGATGTATTCAAAGTGTTAATTTGAAATGGTTTCAGTATAAAATAATTCATAATATCTTGACAACAAATAATTATTTGTATAAAATAGGATATATTGATTCACCTTTGTGTTCTTTCTGTCACCAGATGCCAGAGAGGATTGTCCATTTACATTGTGATTGTGTCCATTTTATAAAGTGTGGAAGGAGTTGGCAAAATGGCTTGAAAGTTTGGCAGAAGGAAATATTGACTTAACAACAGAAAATATTATTCTTGGTTTTAAAGGAAGGAATAACAATCCACTTAATACAATCTGTTTAATAGTGAAGCAATATATCTACAGTATGAGTAGAAGAGGTAAAAAACCTAACTTTGTATGTATACAAAAGGAAATATTGAAATACTACCATGCTTGTAAATTTACTGCCTTCACAACCAGTACCCAGTCCAAATTCTTTGCCTTTTGGTCATCTCTCCACACTTTGTTCATGGATATTTTTTCTAATCAATTATCTTTTTGTTAACTTGTGGTTCAGCAATATCAATTTAAACCTTGCATTGAGTTGAATATAGTTCTGTACCTGCAGCAACATATGAATATGTTATTTAGACAATATACATTATGCAATATTTCCTTTGCAAACTTGTACATGTGAATGTAACAACAGATGTATTACAAAACAAACTTTATATTATCTACTTCATATCTACTTGCATATGTAAATGTAACAACTGATGGGAAATAAAAACTTTAAATAAAATAAAAAAAACAAAAAACAAATCCATTTCAAATTTACAAGTGTTGATTCCTTTGTCTCTGCAACACGTGGTACTAATTAAGCCCTCAAGCCATGTAATCAACACTGCAGCTCCATTAGGGATTCCCTGTTAGGCTACCCCAACTCTATTTTTAGGTTACCTTCTTCAAAGGTTATGGGTAATAAAGATGGCGGCGCCCAATAGGTAAACAAACCGTCGTCTGCTAAAGTTGTCTAACTTTACTAGGGAAATCCTTAGTTTCTTCCTATACATTATTGGGTTTACATTATTTTATAATTGCTACAAATGCATCTTAATCATGTTTAAGTTACAATACTTTCTCATGTTAGAAATTATTTTGATAAAAATAATTTCAATCATGTCTCCAATAGGCCTAGTACAGTTAATACACATTACTCATGTCATCGGCGCTCATGCATCATAATCATTTCATCGGCTAAGCATTAACACTCATTGTTTTTTCATCACAATACATAAGATTTGTATTTAAATAGGTTGTTTATTTTGATCTGCTTTTCAAGCAATATATTGTCACAATATAATCATGTGATGTTTTTATGTCTTGATTATGCCATCATTGTTTTTCCTCATCCCTCTAAATATTGTTATCAATATTTATTCATACAGTGTGAGGTTTTTTCACAATGATTTAGCCATTATTAACATTATTGTTAACTTCTAGGTTGTCCACTTGATGTAAAGTCACTGTTATCTTGACACATTCTGTATTATACTTCTAGGCACTTTATATTTTTACCTTCAACTTTTAGTGAAATTTAATTATGTAATATCTTATTATTGCATTTAAATATATTTAATTTTACTACAGTTAGGTATCCACATTTTGGGTAGTTTCTTGTTATTCTACCTAATGGGTGTATGTACATATTGTTGGAGCCAGTCTCAAATAGATCGGTATGATCAACCAACAGACAGTCATGCCCCATCCTTATTATTTTCCATATAATTATAGGCAGGTGCCTTTCATGGTTAATAATTCATTTAAATTACACAATACCGGTATTGTTAGGTTTTATCCCTTATACATATTATACAGTTTGGAGATAAATGATATCTCTACAAATTGTTACAGTGTATACTTTTGGCCTAGGGGTAACTATGTGACTTATACTCTACATCAGGTGGCAACTATATTCCCTGTGGTTGGGTGTGATGATGCTTTATGGGTGAAGTAACATAATAATTATAATTTCATACAATTCCCTATTTGGGTGGGTATATGCACATATTGATGCAAACCAAATTGTATATTTCAATCATTATATTATCTCTCTATCCTCAACTCCTGTAAGTAGTTATCATCACATCCATTATATACCACTTCAATTAAATTAAAATAATATTTTCATTATTTTATAAAGGCTCTCTAGATTCTGCATCCAAGCTGTGAACATCTCCTGTACCCTGCTCTTATAATTACTGATAGGTACCCCTTGGATGCACTATCAAGATCAGCATAATCATATCAGTCACTCTGAGAATATATATCATCATCAATCTAATTCTTGTGTTGTGTTGTCCTTGATCGAAGAACTCGTGCTAGCACACTTGCCCATCCCTTTATCGTGAGACAGAAACTTGGCTAATTAAAAGGCAATGTCAGCAAGTCTTACAAATTGATTTAATATATGATACCTAAAAACAATGTCAGTTGAGGGGATATAGCTCGACCATGTCCACAGCTTGTTTGCTATGTTTTATAAGTTCAAGAATATCTTCAAAAGGGACAACCTTTCTCTGAAACTATTATAGATAGAATTATGAATTTTTTAGTATGGTGAAAGAGTACGTAACAATACCTAGATTGAGTTCATGAATAAGAAATGCTCAAAAGGCTAACAACATGTACAGCTGTGTTGGGTAAAGATACGTACGGTTTAAAAGATACTCACTCGCACAAAACTTAACCTAGCAAGTAAATAAATTATTAAAATATGGTAGTTAGCTTGATATACATTGATATCTCTGCATATATAGGCAATTTGCAAGTTATCATAAAAATTTTGAATTTTGAAAAGTAAAAATTACTTCAGTTGTTTAGTGGCACAAAAGACTTGACAAATAGGAAAAACTGACAAAATTTCTATCAATCATGTAGTCATCATTCAGTTTGCCTTCTCACATAACACTTGTCGATGAAAATCAAAATATTGATCCGACAATCGGTTTTGGCCTTACCCTTATTTCGGTTTTAAAATCTATCAAAATCGTTATAATGGAAATGTGTTAGGTGTTTTCAAACCCTGCGTGCGTATCTTTAGCCCACACATGCCGACCTATGGGAACATGGGGTTGTCGTTTGAAAACGTTCAGTGTCAGTGACACAAACATTTAATTATGTATATAGCTTACATTATTATTTATAAATGAAGCTCAAAACTTTAACAATGACATACAGCATTTTTACTAAATGAATGATTTGTATTTCTTAGGTGCGTAGGTTTGTCCGACAACACTATAATATTTATATGGACGCAGCGCAGCGTATCATACTCTCTTCTAGCATACAGTATTTCCGGGAATAAGGAACCCAATTAAGAATCACCAACCACGTGAATGCCTGTGAATTCGTTCAAGAGACGCACACGCCGGACATGTGACCGGCGTACGTCGGGTCTATAACAGGATTAAGTTGAATCGAGTGTGCCGGCTAACGCACAGGAAGCAGTCGATCGTGATACCTCAGCTCAGAAAACATTTCATCTGTGAGATTCAAATGAATTAAAATGTCACTATCAAGTAACGCATAGTATTCGAAAATCTCACAGGGGCGTGTGTCACTATAGCCTAAGAAATAGCTTTAGAAACACACACACATATATACCTATATAGGCCTAGGCCAATAGACCCTAGTATATCGATATGTCTTTCTAAAGCTATTTCTAAGCGATACACGCCCCTGTGGATAATCTTACATATATAATATTTAAGTTAAATTGATTAAATATGTTATTTCAAAAAGTAATGTTTAATTTGATAAAAGTTATTGAATAGTCGCAATGAAAATATTTTTCCGCCTGTCAATAAAGTGATTCGCTGCTTTCGTCATTTCCAGCGGCGTGCGGAAGCCGGGTTACCAATCAAGCATCTATAGCCTAGCAACGGCCTAACACAAGCTAATTTTTGTTTACGTTCTCGCTTGATCTTTATCTTAGCTTTTCCTTTAGCCATTAGGCACTCTTCCTCCAACCCTTGTGCCCATTGTACAATATTTTTACAATATTTTTAACAGCGTGGACTTCTTAAGTTTATGTAACAAAATCGTCAAAATCATCGCTTTACAGTTTTTGAAGACAGCGTTTGTAAACACTAACCACGCTCATTGCTATTGATCATTTATAATTCTGACGACTTGTGCTATTGTCAACTTCAATAATTGAGATAGAAGAGACTTTTTATAGCATTCCTAAGGCCATTTCTGGACAGGGGCATCTTCCGCACGCATCGGGCGAGATATGCATTTACAAGAAATTCAATTTCTTGTAAATGCATATCTCGCCCGATGCGTGCGGAAGATGGGACAGGGGTAGCGGCGAGCATTGACAATTCTATGATAGAAAACAAGAAGATTGGGGAATCTACAACCAAGCGAGGACCAGTTTCTTACCCTTTAGACACTTATATTAAGATCATCTAAGTCATCATCCAAGCTGTCGTTAGCTTGAGCTACAGTCGCTTGAATCGGTGCGAGAAGACAACACGCAGTAACAAGTCCATCGTCCACACGTGTGAGGGTGTCTAACGCGTCGTTGGTGATTCTGAACTACAGCATGTTATACACGTTTCTATTTCTGATTAAGTTATCCTTCTTGCTCGGTAGGGGCGCTATCGTCGACCGCAATTAAGTTGCTGATTGACGGCTTGTTCAAACTATGACGGACGTGCACACACAAGGGGAAAACGTTAGAAAATTATCAAATAACAATGGGATATATAGCCTAAAAATTATACCAAATCCAATTAAATTTTCAGTTTCAACAATAACAACACGGGTTGAATTTGAAATAGACGACAAATGTCCTGAAATAAATGTCATAATAAGAAAAAGACCTCTAGCTACAGCCTATAACAATAATTATTTTAGGCTATATTTTACTTAACAAAGTTTGAAATCCAAGACAAAACCTTTATACTTAATTCGATATTTAAAAAATGTTGAAAACATGGAACTTGAAGTAAAAAAACCCTCACATTTTAAAAAAACTATTACACAATTTATAGCCTACGTACTCCTTATAAGGAAAAGAGAAATTAAATACTCTCCAAAGCCGTGTGTGTATGATTTTAAGTGGTTTAGAATATAAAAGTTCGGAAAATGATTGTCTTTTTTTATAATTAGTATTGAGTGCTTGAGGTTTGATTTAATCTTTTAAAATATCATGAAAACAGACTGGTTTGGTAAAAGTAATTATAAAGTTAACCCGGTGTATATCAATAACATATTAGGGCTATAAGGTAACGAAAATTTGATTTATTTCAAGTTTTCTACATCTAATTTAGGTACGGGTCAACGTTACATCGAATCATACTAAATTGGAAAATTTCAGTATTTTACTCCGAAACAAGCAATCCAAAATGTAAGAAACACATCTGGCCTTAGCCTATTTTTTTGGAATTGCAGAAAGTAATATGCTGTCTATAGATCAGTCGTGTTTTAATCAAACACAACTTTACACCTACACTTGCCTAACTATGGGAGAGTTGTTGGTATAAAAGGGAGTGACGGAGCAGATGTCGTGCATTTCGACTGTCCACTGCATCGGCACCCATCACTGAGAGGTACTATCGGACGTCTGTGTAAGCAAGCCAGCTTCCCCGGTTTCTGTTCTTCAGCAACCACTCTCTCCGCGCCTCTACAGCTACTCGGCTCTACGACAGTGGAATAGATGAACAGCTCATCGCAGATAGGACGGACATACGTCTGCAGCAATCCGAGGCTACAAGGTGAGTTTGAAGAGACTGTTTAGTGTTTATATCTACTAATTGATACAGTAGGCTTACAGTATGAAGATGTTGATAACGATCGAAAACCGGACACTGAGCCCCAAGAGGAGCGCATCAGATTGATAAAGCATCAATTTGTAAACAACTTCATAAATGAGCAGATGAATATCTGTGCACATAGTCTTTTTAGACTTATTTTTGATTTTGCGGGAATGACAAAAACCCTCAAGCTTTAAAAATTCTCAAAATTTGATCCTCACTTCGTCTGACTAATATCCAATTACAAATATAGTAAAGTAAATTACGTTCTTCGTTATATTTGTATAATTATTGTACCAACAATAGTGTTCTGGAATCCGAGATCTATATCTTAAATCTTATCTCGACCTATTACGTACTCTGTGTAAATTTAGATGTGTCATAAACTTAAAGTGACACTCTCAGATTTACTTGGGATCTTATTTATTTTACCGGAATATTATTTGAGTTGATTGAAGTCCACTCTACTATCATTGTCATCCCCCATGTTTAACCTTACTGTTGCGTATTGTCTCATATTTTATGTATACACTACAGAGAACATCAGCTGAAATGGAAGCAACAGTTGATGCGATTATCCAAAGAAAGGCGTCATCCGCATCGACAGAATCTACATCGACAAAACAACTGCCTCCTGCTGATCCCCGAGATTTGTAACTCGTCTTGAAAGATGGCGTGACGTTGTTTAATAAATTCTCAACTAAACAATAAAGTGTGAATTTGAATTTGTTGTGTTCTTTTTCTTGCCACATTCCAAAACATGAATGAAAACATTCAAAAAAAGTTGTTTTTCAGTTTTAGTCTGATAAAGATAAGGAATCGGGAACGAATCAAAGAAATGATTGAGATTGATTTACGACATGGTTGCGTTTTGTTGACATCCCTGGAGATTTTAGCTAATCCTGAGTCATACCCAAAAGATTATAACTGTGGGAGGATGAACATTAGTTGAAAACTATGGGATACCTAATTTGATTTCGTAAAAATATAGGTCATTTCGCATGTCATCATAATTTTAAGAGTAAAACTAATGTTCACAAGTTTTAAATATGAATAAGGTATCATAACGCAATGTTATCTGAGTTAGCAACTTCTTGACGCATATCGCGCAGACCCAGAATCATGTTTCGTTCATGTCGTTACTCAAGATGAAACCTGGGTTCATCATTTTTATCCTGATACAAAAAGCCAAAGCATGCACAGCAAATCACCCATCCCTAAAAAGTTCAAAACTTTTTCCTCCAGTCGGGGGGTCATGGCATCCGTTTTCTTGGACTCTCAGTGTGTAATAATGATTGCTTATTTAAGGAAAGGTTCTACAATCAATGGCACTTAGTACGCAAATGAACTACGACAATTACGAGACAAAATCAAAGAGAAACGAAGGGATAAACTGCGCAAAGGTGTGTGGCTATTTTAGGACAATGCTCCCGTTCACACCGCCCAAATTGCGGTCAGTGCAGCACAGGATTGTTGATTCAGGATTCTCCCCCACCCTGCCTATTCTCCTATTCTTCTCAGACTTCATCCTCTTCCCTCGACTGAAACAGAGCTCCGTGGCCAAAGGTTTGAGACTGACGATGACGTCATTGCTGCAGTTTTTTGGGTTTTTTTGGTTTTTTATCACTTTATTTCTTTTTCTTGGGTACATACACGTTCATACAGCGTTTTCACAGTTAAGGTAAAAACAAATCATTTTAACATTTTTATATTTTCTATGCATATGGTAAACATGTTTTGAGACTTACAATCGTCATGTGAAGTGATTGTGGCAAGATGACCAGAATGTGAAGAACTTACCGTATTTACAGTTTGAAAAGGCAGTGAATTTGTCAATATCATATAGGGTATGAAGATATTTTTTCAATCCAATAAAGTTGAGTATTGTCTTAAAATATCTCTTACCGTATATATAGTTTTTTGTTGCAATGATAATCAGATTAAGAACATCATTTCGTTTTTCTGGATATCCAAAAGTGATATGTTTTTCACTCAGATTTAGTTTAGTACTCAACCCAGTCTACTAAGTTATGCCACAATGATTTCACATGTTCAGATTTATAGAATAGATGAATAATTGATTCAGTTTCAACATTACAGAATGTACAAGATGCAGATTCTAACATATTGTAGTTATACAGATCTTTGTTCGTTGTAATACATCTGTGTATTATTTTATATTGTAACGTTCTCAGATGTGTGGTAACTGTTGCTCTAAAAGGTATATAGTTATAAGTTTTCCAGAGTTCATCTGTTATATCAACTTCTATATCCCTTTCCCATTTCACTTGGCTATTGAGTTTTATTTTTAAAGTGTGTTTCTCAAGCAAGGTTGAGTAGAATATCTTGCAGCCTTTACGTTCTTTAAAGAGGATACGTAAATTATTAGGCATGAAAGGTTCTACTACTTTATAAAGATCAAGCTGCTTCGAAACAAGATATGCTTTAATGGAGTTGATGATACCTTGATATTCTAAAACGTTTGTATTAGTATTGTAAATTGAAATAAAATTCTCATATGTGAGAAAACTACCATCTGTATTTAGTAGATCGTTGAGGAATTTAACATTTTTTTCAAATAGTTTTTATAGATAATAGGTTTTTTCCCTACAACTTTATTATCGTTCGCCCATATATATTGTTTTGAAGTTTCGTTCTCAGTACCTTCATTTTTTTGTAAGGATTGTATGCTTGCCCATGATTCGTAAACATCTCTCCAAAATACATTTTTAGCTCATCAGGTCTGAAATGAGGTCACAGGGGTCAAAACATGAAAAACCTAATTTCATCTTCTTCTCCAGTTCCAAAAGGTCTAGAGAGCTGAAAAGGTGTGTGTAGACTCCTTGGCCAACGGGGATTCTAAATTGTAGGTTTGGTGACCCCATGACCCCAAATGGGGTCACAGGGGTCAAAACCTAAAAAACCTAATTTCATCTTTTTCCATAGTTCCAAAAGGTCTAGAGAGCTGAAAAATTGTGTGAAGACTCCTTGGACACTGGGGATTCTAAATTGTAGGTTTGGTGACCCCATGACCCCAAATGGGGTCACAGGGGTCAAAACCTAAAAAAACTAATTACATCTTTTTCCCTAGTTCCAAAAGGTCCAGAGAGCTGAAAAGGTGTGTGTAGACTCTTTGGGCACTGGAGATTCTAAATTGTAGAGTTTATGACCCCATGACCCCAAATGAGGTCACAGGGGTCAAAACATGAAAAACCTATTTTCATCATCTTCTCCAGTTCCAAAAGGTCCAGAGAGCTGAATAGTTGTGTGTAGACTCCTTGGGCACTGGAGATTCTAAATTGTAGGTTTGGTGACCCCATGACCCCTAATGGGGTCACAGGGGTCAAAACCTTAAAATCCTGCTTTCATCTTCTTCTCCAGTTCCAAAAGGTCTTGATAGCTTAATAGTTGTGTGTAGACTCCTTGGCCAACGGGGATTCTGAATTGTAGGTTCGGTGACCCCTTGACCCCAAATGGGCAATGGACCTTTTTTATTTGATTGTGAATAACTCGGACGTTGGGACAGTCTATCATTCCTACACTGCCCATGGTCTAAACCACAACACCTATTTCTATCAAAAGTCTGATGAGCTACTTCCTACTGCAGTGGAACATCAATGTTTTAGGCAGAAAGAAATGAATTTATAAAGTTACTGATAAATCGTTGTACCTATCATGCTAAACGGAATGTATGCGTTTAGATGGATAGAGAATCATTTAAGAGCAAATTCAAAAATTCAAAATGAGGAATTGATTATGATATCAAACCAAATTCATTCAAGCACACTCCGAACCCTTGATCAGCACAATCCGTGTCCCGTAAATCATATCGTCGATAACATTCCGTACACCGGAAAACCTGAGCTATGAAAAAACATGATCCAACTTTGAGAACAGATTATTCAATATTCACACGTTGCCATTCCTTGAAATTTCACCAAAGGTTGCAGTTGTTATTGAAGCAATTTGACATGTAATCAGGTTTTGAAAAATATTCATTGATAATCATTAGGGAAGAAAACATGTATAGAGATTGTCGAAATTTCGGAGACATTTGTTGACACGCAGTAACCAAAGTGTTTGTTTAAAAAAATCTGGTTAGGTTTATCATCTATTTGGTTTCACAGGGGGATGTATAGATCTTTGTTCATGAAGTAATCACTATTTATTAGTTCATAATTACTTTTAAAATGCTCGAAATGAGATAAAATTAACGATTTACTGTGCTCGAATGTCCCTCTCCTCGCTTTAAAAGTCACGTGATGAATCAGTATAAACGAACGTCCTAGCGCACACATTACACCCAGTGCATGCGCGATTTGCGCATTTCATCAGTTTGTCTGACGTGGAACCTCCGTTGTTGTCCGTCGATGTTCGCCGGATCGGTGCTTCACGCGATTCCGAGTTTTGAGTAGCTCAAAACTCGGCTTCGCTTAAAAATTTACTCAGTACTGGGCTGTTTTCGTAAGATTTGCATAGTGTGCGTAGTTCTTACGTGGACAGTGCGCGAAATATGCGTGGAATGTCAGTCGTCCTTCGCGAACATGTTGCCGCTAACGCGTTCACATCGACGACTTTCCACTGACGATTAGCAGACATACGACGCATAGTTCGCGCATGTAACAACTACGTATCAAAATGAATTGTTTTTAATCAATAGAAAATGAAAAAAAAAGAAAAACTATAGATGTTTCAGATGTAACATATTTATTTGTTTCTTGCAGGTTTAGAATATTCATGAATTAATTATTAACAGTAATAATATTTCATAATGAATGGTAGTAAAGAAAAAATTAAAATTTTATCCTTAAACTGTAGAGGCCTAAACAACATTTTTAAAAGGAAACAATTATTCAGATTCTTGAGAAAAAAGAAAGCACAATTTTTTTGTCCTCAGGATGTACATTTTACAAAAGAACAGGAACAACTGATTAAGCAACAATGGTGATTAAGTGAATGTTATTTTAGCAATTTTAAAAGCAATGCAAGGGGAACAGCTATTCTCTTCAATAAAGATTTTCAATTTGATATTTTACAGACTTTAATTGATGAAAAAGAAGGAAATTATGTAGCATTAAAATTGAAAATAAATGAAATTATATATTCATTAGTTAATCTGTATGGACCTAACACTGATGAACCTGACTTTTATACACATATAAAAACTGTTATAGAAAGATTGGAAAGTGATAAGGCAATAATTTGTGGGGATTGGAATCTAGTACTAGATACAGATATGGATACATATAATTACAAACATGTAAACAATCCCAAAGCTAGAACTGAGGTTATGAAGATAATGGGTCTGTTAGATTTAAAGGATCCGTGGCGTGAGTTTCATCCAAATAATAGGCGATTTACTTGGAGACAACCAACTCCATGAAAGCAGTCTCGTTTAGATTTTGTTTTGATAACGCATTATATGATGTATTCTGTGGTGGATACGGATATAATTCCAATCATTAATTTAGACCACTCAGTTGTATCAATTACCATAAACTCATCACAAGGTAGGTAAAGGATTTTGGAAGTTTAATAATTCATTATTACATGTTGCAGAATATATAAAAAATGTGAAAGATACAATAAGAACAACACTGCAAAAATATCAGATCTCAGATCAAGATGAAGGTTTTAAAATATGAACTCAATGATCAGTTATTGTGGGAAATGCTACTTCTTGAGATTAGGGGTATGACTATATATTATTCTTCTACCAAGAAGAAAGCAAGAAATAAAAAAGCGTCAGATCTTGAAAGTAAAATGCAAGAGTTAGAAATTGAGCTAGATAATGAGGAAAGTATAACAGAGAAAGAAAATATTCTGAAAATGATGACTGATACAAGAGTAGAATTGGAAGAAATAAATAAAGAAAAAACTCAAGGACTCTTTATAAGATCAATAATAACATGAATAGAACATGGCAAGAAACCGAGGAAATATGTTCTGCATTTAGAAGCTAGAAACTTTCTAAATAAGTCAATTACAAAACTTGTAAGAAATGATGGTTCTGAAATAAATGAACAAAATGACATTTTAGAAGAAACTAAAGTTTATTATGAAAAATTTTATTCTAAAGAAGATTGTACAGAGATAGATCTCGAGACTTTGTTGTCAGATACAAATGTCTCTAGGTTATCTACAATGGAATCAGCAAATCTAGAGGGTGAAATAACATATGAAGAATGCTTGTGTGTACTGAGAAATATGAAAAATGAAAAATCACCAGGTCCGGATGGTTTTACAAGTGAATTTTTTAAATTCTGTTGGAATGATTTGAATAAATATTTGATGAATTCCTTAAACTATGCCAATGAGCATGGCTCCTAATCTGTTACCCAGAAACAAGGATTAATTACATGTTTGCCAAAACCCAATAAGCTTAAACAGTTTCTCAAATCTTGGCGCCCCATAAGCTTGCTCAATACTTCATACAAAATCGCATCTGCTGTCATTGCAAAAAGGATTAAACCCATTTTACCAACATTTATTAATGAAAATCAAAAAGGATTTGTACCAGGTAGGTTTATAGGGGAGGTTACTAGACTTATTTGTGATATTATGGATTACACAGATACATTCCAAGTTCCAGGATTATTGTTAATGATTGACTTTGAGAAATCCTTTGATTCTGTGGAAAGACATTTTATCAAGAATGTACACAATTTCTTTAATTTTGGACCACGTCTACAAAAGTGGATCTCTGTTTTCCTAAATGATATTGAATCATGTGTTCTTGTGAATGGATTTGGAAGCTCTTTTTCAAAATAACAAGATGTTGTAGGCAAGGAGATCCGGTGTCACCTTATATATTTATATTCTGTGTAGAAATCTTAGCGCTCATGATTAGAAAAGATAAAAGGATAAAGGGTATTAAAATTAGAAATATTGGAAGTATTTTGGCTCAGTTTGCAGATGAGACCTCTTGATGGGACGGAAAAAAGCCTTTATGCTGCACTCAACGTATTACGTTTTTTGCAAGGGTTTCTAGACTTAAAGTTAATACTGAAAAAACTAGATTGATATGGATAGGATCTAAGAAGAGATCAAGATACAAGCTTTGTAAGGATTATAATCTTGATTGGACATAATCGCAGATTAATTTATTAGGTATCAAGTTTGATGTAGATTTAGAATTAATGGTTTTTATTAAATATTCAGATAAGCTGGAAAAAAATGAAAGAGAGAAATGAAAAGCTGGGAATTAAGACTTATGACACCCATGGGCAGAACTGTAGTGTTAAAGTCTTTATTGCTTTCAAAATTAAATCATCTCTTCTCATCACCAGATAATGTTTTTCAGTCATTTCAGAAGAGATGTTTTGAGTTTGTTTGGAAGGGAAAGAAAGACAACATTAAAAGAAGTGTTATTACGTCAACAATGCTAAAAATGGAGGAATCAATGTTCAAATATCAAAAATATTATAAAGTCTCAAAGAATTGTTTGGATTGAAAGATTGCTTTATAACATTTCCATATGGAGTAAAAATGTTTTGATTTACATTCCGAATAGTCAGAGACTGTGACTTGCAGATGGTCCTTACATTGGCAATTGTATATTACCTGCTATTTCAAATACATTCTGGCAAGATGTTGTAAAAGCATGGGCTGACTGTCTAACAATATGTTATCAGGATGAGAATCTCTGCTGTAATGTTTTTAATCAATCTCTTTGGTATAATAGTAATATATTGATTGGTGGCAAACCCATATTTTATAGAAATTGGGAAGAAAAGGGAATAACATATTTAAGAAATATAATGAATGAAGCTGGTACTATAATGTCTCATGAAGAATTAATTGATAAATAATATATTGCTGTTGATTTTCTTACATACCAAGGTATTAAGAGTGCAACATATCAATACTTTAAAAAGAGAAACTTTATATTCATTGAGGAGAAAAACATATCCTCCTTCCCAATTCTTCCATTTGATATTTCAAAACTTGACAAAAGTAAACATTTGTATCAAATATTATGTCAATTTAGTTTTAATAAATCAAATGGCCAATTGAAATGGGAAGAAATGTTTGGCAAGGAGTTTCTACAGAATGAATGGGAGAATATCAATATGATGCCTAATAGATGCACACACAGTGTTAATCTAAAATGGTTACAGTATAAAATAACTCAGCATATTCTGACGACCAATTTTTGTATAAGATTGGATATATTGATTCACCATTGTGTTCTTTGTGTAAGCAGGTACCTGAAAGTATTATCCACTCACTGTGTGAGTGTACTCATGTGAGAAAAGTGTGGAGGGAGTTGGAAGAATGGCTAGATAAATTGGCTGAAGGATTTATTGATTTAACGCCAGAAAATATTATATTTGGTTTTAAGGGTAAACATAATAACCCATTAAATACTATCTGTTTAATAGTGAAACAAAATATATACAGTATGAGCAGAAAGGGAAAGAAGCTCAATTTTAAAATTATTCAGAAAGAATTATTAAGATATTATCAGGCTGTGCAATATTACCGGTATACAGGTATATACCGGTTCAAAAGCTTGCAATATGAATACTGCGATATGTTTTGAATTTTGCAATATATTGGGCAATGAAGAGTTACCTCCCTTCGAATTATCTGCCCTTGGTTTCCGTAGCAACAAAATGGCGGACCGCTCCGGCATGGCCTTTGAAATAGTGTCTAACAAACGCGCTAAAAGCGAAGTTTAGAAGCATTTTGGGCTGAAAAAACGTATGTGCGACTGTAAGATCGCAGAGAACATCGCAGTATGCAATAAATGCAATGTTGATGTCAAATACAGTGGTGAAACGAGTAATTTGACATCGCACGTCAGATTGATATTATAAAAAGATGGTTTGTCTTTGCTTCATGATCATGGTGTTTTATGTTGAATATTTCAACTTCTAAGACGAAGTAAGAGCTTGTATTTTGACTATTTTAAACTTACGAACTGAGTAAGTTATTTGTTGTGAGATTTTGCACATTTTATTTTAATGTGCTGAAGTCAGTGAAGTGCAAGTCAAGAGTTTAAGCGCCCTTAGTTTGTACTGTTAACAACTTAACAACAGTGTCTTATTGTGTTATCGTGTGCTCTTTAATTATCATCAATCATAAATCAATTGGAATTTCATGAAAAGGTTGACAATGTTTGAAGAACAGAAAAGGGCTTGCAGAAACGGCAAGAAACATGCAGTTTTATTTCATCTTCAAAAATTGATTTAGTTGAACAACTAGACCAAAGGTTTCATTAAGTATCAGCAAAGAGAGACACAATTCAAACAAGTTACTGTATTAAGCAAATAAATGCAATCTAACAATGTGCTTAGATGCTAACTGCCGAGTCTTCAGTGGACAATGCTGCTCCTGCTGGATTACTCTCAGATACTTATCATCTGATATATCTAATGTTTTACCATTCCGTTGTGTGCAAATATGCCAATTAATAAATTTACCAATTCAAAACTGATTTTTATTATCTGTAAACTAATATTATCAAATGTCATACTTATACAGCTGCTAAGATGATGATCTTTGCATGGAATTTTAGCACATAGCTTCAAGTCGATATGTCGCAATATATATTGCAATATTTTAAAGATAATTTCAATATATCGCAATAAGAAATTCAGGGCAACATCCAGTCCGATAGGCATGTAAATACATTGCCTTTACAAATAATAAGCAATCAAAATTGTTTTCATTTTGGTCCTCTTTCCACACTTTATTAAACTCACTGAGTCAAAAAGTCCTACAAAATGTAAAAAATGAAAACCTTGTAATATAATTGACCTTCAATACATATGTGAACATGTAATTTTGTATCTAACTCTTGCATGTATATTTGCATCTATGTATAATATGTCTACAATTTATGGACAACGAACTATGTAAACATCTTATGGGAAAATAAACACTAAAAAATAAAATAGAAGAATTGTTTTTAATGACGTATGTGTCTCTAACAGAACACGTAAATAAGCGCATGTAATACTTATGAAATACTGATGAATTACTGATGTATCACTAACAACTGACCTATGATTGACGCTATATAAAAGCGGCTATCGTATCATCTTCCATCAGACAAATATTTGCGTCAAATGATTTTGAAAATAACCAAATGTAAACGTATCAAATAAGCATGGCAAAATAGAAAATATGCTGAGACGATACTCAAAATTTATTTTCAGGTCAGCGTAATAAAGTTGAGAAACAGTACTTTTTCCCCTTCCAAATTCACTCTTTAGAGTAATGAAACTCCAACTATAGTGTAATGAGGTAACACTTTCGGGTTTCGTTCTCTGTGTATTATAAAAATGATCATGCAAGAAGCTCACGACATCATGCATTTTGATTGACTGACAGTACATAAACTACACTTATAAATAGTGACACAACTCTTTTTATCACAAATGAAGTTATATGTACAACCTTTTTATTCGACCCCTCCTCAGTAAAATGTAGTTGATATTGAAAATATGGATACCAACTTGAATTTCAAAAATATCAACTAGATTTCAAAGTAATTGGTACGGTACCCACTTTCTAATAGAGCCGATGTGTTTCATGCGACTGTTGAAACGGGAATGCAAAGGCGTCATGGTCGTATCAGTATATATGTGCCTGTTGTGCGCGATTCATACACAGTTATTTAGTGCAAGTGCGCAGATTTTACGTGTTTTTTCAGCGGACCTCTTGTCGCTCACCGCCACTTATTGCCATGTTTGCATGTCTATGCGCTGAAGTGCGTGGTTTGGTAGTGATTTGTGCTTGCTCTTTCCGTAGTACTTGTGCAAGCAATCCATCGGTGACTTTTAATCGCGTAAATCAGTGAAAATGGTCAAATTTTCAACGGACAGGCACACACAACCATACTTTGTGCGTGATTCGTGTGTTTACGCGACCTTTCGGTTGTGTGACCAGGCCTTTATCAATTCACCCTGCATTTCAATAAAAGTGGCAGACCCGGATCACTGAAAGAAATAACTATAAATATAATAAATAAATGATGAACTTGTATTGACAACATGATATTTAAAGGGTTCACATTATTTTTGACTTCAAGAAATAAATTTTGTTGAAAGAAACACTTACCTCATAAATAATTCTTCAAAATATGAAGAATTTAAAGTTGTGTTCGTACCCGTTCTTGGCTGCGACGATTCGATTGTATTTGTGCAGGCCCCTGTTTCGAGGGTTCAAATCCCTTTGATGCTTGATCAGAACAGAATTTTAGTTTTCATAATTCACAACAGTGACATAAAGAAGAGTTAAATATATTATATGCATATATATATTTACAAATTGGAGTAATGTGCTGTGCATAGATCAAAACTTACACAGATATTCTTTGACGGATTTTGCCAAGTTTAGTAAGAGTGGTTTATAAGTAGTTTTTGAAAATATCTTCTATCCTCGATGAAAGTATCTTATATTCGGGTCTAGGTCTTCATATTAACTTTCATTACTAAATAAGAAGGATAAAAAGAACAAGTCGACACGGCGGTGGCTGGAACGTGAATGATTTATTAGCCAAGGTGTATACGTCACATTAGAGGGCACATAACTCTATTCACCAGTAGCAGACCGCTACTAATTGAAATACATAACAGTTTTCATGAGGGCTTTATACTTTTCAATTGAAGGATACTTACAGTTATACGATGGAAGGTATTTACTTCTGTTAGAAAGGGGCATGCCAAAAGGAAATGAAATTCATCACCGGTGGAGATATTACAGAGTTTACAAATTCTTTGGTCCTTATCAATTTTACTCCACCGACCAGTTTCAATAGGTAATCTATGGTTTGAAGTTTTGTAAGCCATTCTAAGATGCCTAGCGGTTAGAACAATCGAAAAAAAAGTACTTTATCAGACAATAAAGGTATAGTTTTTTCATGACGTAACAATTGAATGACGTTATATCCGCTCTTCCCCGCTGCCCCCTCGTGATCACGCGTCCATGGTAACCATTCATCTCGGTTCTTTCGATCAACATGGCTTGTCCCTATCAACGCCTATCGTATTGGCGCTTTTGTCAATAATGTTTCCTTTAATGGTGACTAGTTTCGAATCATTTAGTTCTATCTACCGGAAATAAGAAAGGAAAGCAACTGCTTGTCGACTGTCGAGTGACCCCGTTGTTTCGCGTCAGGTCACGGCGCCCCGTGGGACTGTGACGTTGGTTCACGTCAACCATCTCTACCAGGTTCAATGTGACACGGTCAAGCTGATAATTAAATAATTCTGGGTGTACAGCCCGAACAGTCTGCTTATATAAGAGATTTAAGCATCACCTCCAACGTTTATGACAGCAGCAAAAAAACATAGATGTCAGGATTCAGTCCGCCATCACGCTTCCAAAACAAACATTACCCATAATTCTTTGTGGAATGTTGACCACGTGATAAGCCTTATATGGGCAATGTGGCCAGCACTGCATAATCGCACGACAAGAGTTTGTAAAAGTAAAGTTTTTTAAAAACCAAGAGGTGTTGATTTGTTTGTTTAAAGAAAAAAATAACCAGAGAATATAATTCAAAATTGAAGAAATGAAAAAGTTAAAGCGCAAAACTGCAGTAATCAGAGCTTTAACCAACTAAATGTCGTTTTAAACTGGGGGTTGGGTTCTATACTTGGAATAGCCAACAGTTAGCCCTGTTCATGGATTATTAATGTGAGCGATGTAAACACTATATTTTATTTCGAGATTATTAAAATCAGAGTGGTCCCTGTAAAAATCATTTTAGCATCTTAGAAAAGAAATAAAGTTCGCTCTACCCCAATGTGTTTTGTAATAAAGTATAGTTTTGCCCTGAACTATTATAACGTTAAAGCACTCGGACTACCCTGAACTATTATAACGTTGAAGCACCCGTCCTCGTGCTTTAACTATAATAGTTCAGGGCAAAACTATACTTTATTACAAAACACATTGGGGTAGAGCGAACTTTATTTCTTAAATATATATGAGTCGTAAATTTGTAGTATATAGCTTTGGATGAATCAATTTGAGAAGCTGTCCACATTTGGAAACAGTAATCAGTAAGGACTTGTTTAATAGGTGATTTTAAAATGTGTGAACTGTTAAAATTTTTATTTATCCATACATAAATGAAATCTGTTTCCCGCAGTATTCCTTCAATTGAATTAATTAAATTGAAATTAAATTTAGGATTGGCATTTGTAAAGTATACATAAGAAAGTACAATTTATATGATAATTTGTTATTGTTTTGCAACATTTTACACCAGAAAGAAATAATTCTACTTTTGATACAAATACTGAGTGGATAACGGCCAAGTTCGCCATAGACCTTATAATCTGGCGTAGACATTTTTTTTTATGAATATATTTACAAAATCTAAGATGAAGCCGTTCAAAACACATAATTTTTTCAAATCCCCACACTTCAGATGAATATAAAAGTATTGGTTGTACAAGTTGATCAAATAGTTTTAACTGACAATCAAGGGTGATATCTAAAATATTATCTTTAAGCAATAATGCGAACATTGATCTTGGGGCTTTCCCATACATGCATTTAATGCATTTACAGAAACGATTATTGTTACTAAATAAAATACCACGATAAACATATTCTTTAACAACATCAATATTATCACAATGAAAGGAAAATGTCGGGTGTTTTCTACATGTACCTTTAGAGAATATTCTGATTTTCGTTTTTGAAATGTTAATATTTAGTTTTCAAAGCGTTTAATAATCTGAAAATACATCTAAGGCATATTGTAGATCTTCACTTGACTCAGCTAGAATAACTGTATCGTCACCATATAAAAGTAATAATAATTTAATGTAAACATGAATTAGTTCTTCAAGTAGAGTTTCCACCGTATTTTAACCATCCAAAATTATTTTCTGTTAAAAAGGACTCGAGGTCATTTAGATATACTGCAAATAGGAAGGGGGATAAATTTTCGCCCTGCCTTACTCCAATTTCGCATGAGAAAAATGATGATATAGCACCATTATGGGAAACACATGACTTAATATTTTGATACATATTAAAGATAACTTGGAAGCATTTTCCACTTATGTTATTTTTAATAATTTTCAGCCAAAGCACGCCAAAGAGTGTCAAATGCCTCACATAAATCGATGAAGACACAGTAGAGCTTTCTTTTCAAGTTTTGGAAAATGTCTATTAAAGCTTTAAGAGCAAAAATATTATCTGATGTGGAATAAAATTTTCGAAAGCCGGCTTGTGATTCACTTATCAAATTACAATGATCAGAATAATTTTGAAGAGGCTTTGATATTACGACAGTAAAAAGTTTTCCCAGACAGCTAACAATAGAGAGTCCCTGTAGTTATTGGGGTCAGCTTGGTCGCCCTTTTTTTTTCTTGAATACGGGCTTAATGTAACTATCTGACCAAGCTTGTGGAAAAACACCATTATCTAATACTAAATTGAATAGCTTACAAGAAATTGGCAGCATTACATGAGCTGACACTTTGATATACGCATTGCGTATATGGTCTAGGCCATAGGCTTTGCCACATTTCAAATCATTTATACATGTCATAATTTCCCTCTCAGAGATTACAAAACCAAGCATGTCAATAGACTGAGAATCACACACAACAATAAAATCGTTATGTACACCACTATTCAACTCTTTTAAAATGATCATACAATATAGTTACATCAATATCTGTTTGGATGTCATCATTTTTATCAAGTGATTTAATAATATTCCAGAAAATTTTGGGATTTTTATCTTTCGTTTCCCTTACATGTTTGATACATTTAATTTTATAGAATTTAAATGCGTTTTTTTTAGAGTTTTACTGTATTGTTTCCCAGCAGAAACAAATACGTTTCGCTTGCATTTCCTTTTGAAGCCGGGGCGGGATAGCGCAGTGGTTAGAGCGTTCGGCTTCGGACAAAGAGGTTCGTGGTTCGAATCCCGCCAGTGGCTCGGCAACTTTGTCTGCAGTAGAGAACTGTTCTACACGCAGCCAGGTTTGGGTGCAATGCTAAACTGAAATTCAGCGCAGTACCACCCATGGTTCGCTAGTTCCAGCCGATGCTCGCAGGTTTCACCGCAATGCATAGCCACTATAGTGTTGCGGGCTTTCTCCCTGCAATAATACTAGCAGCCGCGATATAAGTGAAATAATCTTGAAAGCGGCGTTAAACGCCATATCACCTCACCTCACCTCCTTTTGAAGCCCGTAGATTCTTTTACGTTTATGGTAATTCTTGCGGGCTATTTTACATGAGAGGTCAAACCATGGTTTATGTTTTGTTTTAATATTTAAAAAAAAAATAAGTGCAGCCAAATGTATTTTTAGCAGCCAAAACAAGATTATGAGTAAGGCAATTTGTTATATCGTTTATACATTTTTCAGTTTTGTCAATATCAAAATCAGACATTAAAGGGGCTACATAATTGGTAATTGCGTTACAGTTAAACACATCAGCTTTACTTGGATCCCATGGTTTTACAGTGATACGTTTGTTTACCGGTTGTATTACACAATCTTCAACACATGGGCTAAATTTGCATTTGATTGCAAAAGTTAAACCACAATGTATATCAGACATTATTCTGTCAAAGTATATTCTGCAATATATACACCAGTGTTTCTGCACACTTCTACCAGTTTATTACCGTAAGTGTTCACAGCTGTGTCCATGCTTTTTCTGTCCATGCTGATGTTGTATTGTAGTAATCCTTCCACGTTGGAGAACAACACATTGTCGTCCATTTGATCGTGTTCATAGAAGAATTCATCGATTATAATATAGTCCGGTAGATTCTTTGTGCGAGCATTAAAATTGCCTGTCAGACATATATGCTTTGATTTTACTGACATTTCAACAACATCACTTTCTATCTGAGAGAAGTGTTCAGCATCAGCGTACTTGCTGCTTTCAGGAGGAATATAAATACAACCTAGAATCAGATCTGTTGAGAGTTCGATAAGTGATTTCGATATGGTACACCATAGGCTTACTTCGTTCTTTTTAGATATTAGCGATTCAGATCATTCTTTATGGCAATCAGAATTCCCCCTTATCCACGGTTAGAATATACAGATCCCCTACAGTTCGAGTAAACATGAAAACCAGGTATTTCTATAAAAACATTTTTAGTAGCCTTAGTTTCAGTAAAACACAAAATATCATATCGGCTGATATTTGCGATAAAATCTGGATTTAAGAGTTTTGATTTGATTCCGCATACATTTAAAGACAGAATGGACAATAAAGTAGTCTGTGTGCACTTACTCAAATCACAGTCACGGGTATCATAGTCAACATAATCACTATTCACCAGTGACCCCGGTTCTCCCACATCCTAGCAGAGTTCAGTCTCATTGTTGTCCATGCGAGCAATCTTCCGGGGTTGGCGCTCAACTTCACCTTGAACGGCGTTAGCGTAACTTCTTGCTTGGTATGGCTCATTGAATCCTTGTCGGAATTTGTCGTCCGAGAGGTCATCCTAATCGACGTAAAACTGTTTCCAATGTCGACAGTTTATCTGAAATCATCGTCAGCTTCTTGTCGATATTAGAATCTACTGTTTGCAGGCGTTGTTGAACATTGTAGACTGTCATAGTCATGTGTTTCATCTGGTCGAATAGAGTATTTGCCCAAGCCGGTGTACTCGGATTAGCCTCTGAGTGAATCATGTTCCCCTTTCCATTTTGTAGCAAAGATCTTTCACATGTTTTTTCTATGTTGTGTGATGCCAAGTTGAAAGTATTTATTGGTCCGATTTGAGGTGTCAAATACTTACAAAAATGCCTTAAATAATTGAATAAATGGTATTTAGGACACATAGTTGTAGATTTGAGTTTAACCTGTCCTTTTGATTAGTAACTCAGTATCTTAGGCTAAATAATTAAGTTTATTCAAGAGTTGTTTCATGTAATCTCTAAAGGGAAAACACATCACTCAAGAATGCTCGTCTTAATGTACATTGGTCCAGTCACTCTTGAAAGCTGACTACACGCTTTTCTCGGAGCCTAGACAAGCTTAATGTAGCTCTTGTGGTAACAGGTGAACTATGAAATGACAAACCAAAGAAAGGCGCAAAGTCAAAGGTAGCAGAAGAAAGAAGAGTTGAAATAGCCCTGCAAATGAAGAACACTGTGTTAAGAAAAGGAATGAAAAGAAATCTAACCCTTCATTAGAAGAAGTCCAAAACATGGCCATTGATCAAGGATAAGGTGGACCCACACCCCAATACGTCCCTGGATTCGGTCAGAATCCTAATATTCCTCACACTCCGCACACCCCAGGGCCCCGGCAGTGGTCCAAGTCACCCCATCACAAACCCGACCCCCGATGACGAACTTTTAACTCGTATGGCCAGACATTCATAGACCAGACATTTTTAAAGTTGGATACGATCGAGTCTAACTTTAAAAAAATGAACGTGAGAGTGGACACACTAGAAAACGAGGTAAAGGTGCTACGGGAAATAACCGGAAGTACTGAGGAAGCCGGAATTCACCAAGAACGACAGATTGAAGACATTCCGAAACGTATCGGGGAAAAAAAGCCAAAAGATTGAACAAAGGTCAAAACGGATTAAGGAAGTCAGAAAGGGCGGAAGTGTTTCGGATATCCAGCAATTGAGAGAATCTGTACTCGATTTACAATCAAGATCTATGAGAGACAATCTTGTCTTCGTAGTGATCGCCGAGGAATCTCAGGAGGACACCAATAAGATACTAGACGCATTCGTTAAGGATCATCTTAAAATCGATAAGCAAATCGATTTCGTACGGGTATATATATATATATATATCTTGTGAATTGTTCGTCGTTGTCGATCTTGTTCGCCTCTCTTGCCTCACATCCTGTGTACCCGTGTGTATAAACAAACACTAGTGCCATTAATGAAGGTTGCCACATTTGTCCCCAAAAGCATACTCTGTGCTCCCTTAAGAAATGATGAATCGATTGACCAGCATTAATCTCAATTATTTATCAATTCGAATGTCTATTAGTTTGATTTCAAACTCGGTCAATGTTCATACAAGCTTTTTTTGGAAAAGCGATTACAGCAAAATATAGTGGTTATTTAAACAGTATTTTATTTCCAATAAAGATACAACATATTGTGCAGTAATGTACAAATTGAGCAACGTAAACGGGATATAATATGCTTCTCCCAAAATAAAAGAGTTTAGAACAATTTAGTTTTTAGATATAATGATGGAGATACATTATTGTTAGACTATGTCACTAGTTGTTCTTAAATTGTATTTCACGGACCGAGTCGGCTCTATCTGAAATCATTTCGGATAAGTGGAAAATATATTGAACAATTATTATAAGGTTGTTTTCAAATGAATCAATGATTATCCTTATTTGACTAAGATATGTTAAAAGCTAGTTTCTCATAAGCAGTAAGTTGAACTAACACAAGAAGATTGTTACTCATTCTTTAATAAATTAATGAGTTCAGCTTTAAGCTTTTCAAAATCCTGCATAAAAACAGAATTGTTAGTTGTGTTTTCAAGAAAACAGCGAAAAGATAACGTAATAATATCACGAAGATGAAAGTCAAGTTTGACACTTATACACTGAATTTCATGATATTTAAGGAAACGAGGAGTACCCTATTTTTAAAAAAGACATGATGTTAAGATCGTAACATAGGTCGGTTAATTAAATAAGAGGACAAATTGACGAATTGTTGAAATCCATTCAATAACTATAAGAGGCATGTTTTTGCTTCTTCTTTCTACAGGTAGATAAAATTTTTTACGTGATTCCTGTTACAATGAATCCCGTTTCATTTATGTAATATATTTATTTACAGTTTATATTTTGTAATATACGTTTAATCAACAAGATTATATTCGAACCTTAGTCTATGCATCCTGCTACATCAGCGTATTTGTCTCCATCCAGCTCCATCATATACCCTGATATCCTACGGCATAAAACGCTCGTATCGCTTACGGCTGGTTTCTCATGGCTATTTATAGCCTACATTGACATTTGACATCTTATTTTCGTCAGCAAACAGTATACAACAAGAGTCTTTAGTGAAAGTCATACAAACTCAAGCTCGTCCCTAGCTTTCTAAGCGGTCATGGGCAGGAATTGATGTATCGACAATTCTTGAATTGCCGGCTACATTAACATTATGTCGCTTAAAATAGATTATGTCTAATCAGCTATGTAATCACTTGTTAATTTCTTTTTCTTTAAAATTCTTCTGACTAAAAGTATATTCGTAACAAGACGTTTTATAACAAAATAACAATATCTATTGAAACACTCACTATGTGAAATGTCCAATAGGAAAATAACATATACCGTAGATCCTTAAATAATTATCAAGCTCTTATTAATTTCAACCACCGATTTGACTTTTAAGAGGCAGGCAATTATTCTTTTCGAAGCCATAATATGTGTTTCTATGTTGAAAATAATGAAACAAAACCATCATCATCATCGTTAATGTTATATTGAAACACTGAAATAGACTCTCTTACAGTTTTCAAAATATGCATATATCGTAAAACGCCAGAAACTTCGAAAAAGGAGATATTGAAAATGACGTTCACAATGCTCAAACAAACCCAGCAAGGCAAGACAGGCGATTATTCATTTTAACGAGACCTTAGACCCGGCCTATACTGAAAGCAGGCGATTATTAACGACATGCGATTATTCAAGGATTTACGGTATATCGTAATTGAAGAACCGACTGCGTTGATTGATCGCCATCTATAATAAGTGTTTGCATTTGTCGGTAACTTGCTAAAGATTACATTACTCTAATTGAAGACCGACGAAATTAAATCAAATTAGATATATTTGCCTAAGAAGAATGCTTAAATTAGATATATTTCCCCAAGATTATGCTCCTTATCATATCACCTTACAAGCATTTGCAACAGCATTTGTAAAAATATGGCCTCTAAATAACACAAAGGACCTTCATTTTTCGTCACCATATCATATTTTTTATCGAGGCATTGCATTTTTTACACTGATTTTAGCAGAGATATATACAGCAATATGAAGTGATTAGCACATGAATATCATACGCTTTCAGTAAAAACTAGAATTTGTATAGATAAGTATATTTTGATTTCTTTGAAAATTACCCATTTGAATTAACTTCACGTTGTGAAATCAAAAGGAAAAAATCTTTTTTTCGCCAGGGGATAAAAAATGTATTCACATTAGAGGAACAGTAGTTAATCACATTGTCATATCCAAGGAAGGAAACTCTTCATTTAAATGAAACTATATTTTAATTTCGTAGTATGTCTTCAAGGATGATAAGTAAAAAAACCTGGTTAATCTTTAAAACAAAACATCGTTTAGACAGATATAATACAGTCAAATATTTTATGATACAACAAATTTGTAAATTTATTTGTTTGCATCACACTGTAAGTGAAAATTTAAGTTTAAATGTGGAGAAAGGAGAAAGCTATTCGACTGTTGAATTAAATCCTCAGGGACCTTTTGTTGAGATTATTATCTTCACTTTCCATATCACAATTTACGCATTTTCAAGTCGTATTACAATTACAATTCAAAATATTCGACAAAGTATCTTTCCAGGGTCCCAGAACAGTTTGTCGATTACTAGACAAACGCCCAACACTAAATTTAACTTCAAACGGGATATTCTCATTTCTGCAGTTACATAAACTTTCTCGATACTACTCTATCAAAAATCTTTAGGTTCAGCTGAAGTTTTTTTCCGATTTGTGCAATAGCCTTTCTGTCATCTGAATGTTTACGTCGATACAGGCGTTTCAGATGTCTATTGCCTACTACTATCCGGTGTTTTGCAGCTAGAAAATAAAGCATTTAAGTCTGGTTAAAACTCAGATCGAAGTATTGTCGAACAAATATGTCCGTCTCCATGTTTAGACGTACTTCCTCCTCACATGCTAAAGTATCACGTACGTACGTGTTATTATTTGTACGTACGTATTAGCTTACTACGTACGTATTAGCTTACTTCGTACGTACGTGTTATCATTACGTACGTACGTGATATTTATTACTTACGTACGGGATATTTATTACATACGTACGTGATGATATCACGTACGTACGTAATAATAACACTTACGTACGTAAAAAAAACTTTTCCATGTCCCTTCTGGAGCTTCGTAGGGTGGTGCCGCTATCGCTGAATTCGAGTCATTCAATTAGCTTGCTTTATTTAGCGATACGAGCGTTTTAGGCCAAAGGATATCAGGGTATATGATGGAGCTTGGCGGAGACAAATACGCTGGTGTAAAGCAGGATGTAGTTTGTGTATCCAAATGCAGGCTGAGCTCGATACTTTTAAATAAGATGTGCGTTGATGTTTCATCAAGAAATGTTGAATTCAATACACACGTAATATGCGTTTGGATTAATTTCGTTTTGATATTTCCATTTTGAAATACAAATATTTATAACATCTACATTTTTTTTTATTAAAGTGTGTTTGATTAGTAGTTCATGTGTCAATATTTACATGTAACATTTCACATGGACATTTACTGACATGTGCATATTTACATCTCAAGAAGATAAACCTTTACCTTCCTAGACTGATTAAGAACAGAAGACACAAGAAATGTTTTATTCAATACGATGTGCCTAATACTAAGTCCGTGAAAAAAAACCTTGGCGCATCATGTGAATTTCGACCAGGAAGCAAGAATATTGGTTGTGATTCGCTTATAGAGACTCGTGCAGACGACTGCTGCAGGGAGAGATTAGCCTGGGCCACGTCTGGGGACAGACTTGCCCGCTGTCCTACTGTCAAGGCTCAACACCATGTAGTTTTTAGAGATCACCACTCGAGTCGGGCTCAACTTGGTAACAAGACAGGGTTGGGGTCACCCCGGCGTGTACACTGACTGTGCATGTTCTCCGGCTCTAGTTCAAGTTGTAACAACACCATGCATCAATAAAGAAAAAATGGTCAAACATCACTATAGCCTGTCAAGTCGTCATTCGAACCTAAATGTCGTCGTCTTCATCGTCCCTCGTCGACGTAATTTTCCTTGCGATCAAAATACTACTAATATACTTGATTAACTTTGAAACAAATGTTAATAAACTGTTTATTGTGAAACAAGACCCGTTTGGATCTGAACCACGTATTTGACACGAAGTATCAACACGATTAGGATAATAATCGAACTGCATTTGCTTGCCAATATTATTCTGCTTAGGTTATAAACTTCCATTTCACAACGACTTTGTTTCTTATCTTCGCGATTTCGAGTAAATCTTTTTTCGCAATTTCCCATTTTTGCTTTGCCTGTTTTTGCGATTTTGCAATTCCGTTGTCAATTTCTCGAATTTTTCCGGTTTCGAGGCGGATATAATAAAATGGAATTTAAATGGCCCCTCTCGGCCATCATACTTCCGTGTAGCACTGGTCGTATTGAGTTGTGACAGCAGATAAAGTTGGAGCGTACATAAGTGCAAATTTTAAAATTCTACTTCAGTTGAAGATTATGTAAAGATAAGAGATATGTATGTATGTATATTTGTATGTATGTATGTATGTATGTGCGTATGTACGTATGTATGTTTGTACGTACGTATATTTGTATAATAGATATATCACACCCAATATAAACAGAACATTGACATTGTGGTTCTTATGATAATCCTACCGGCGTTAACAATTTACTAATAATACATCGTCTGTGGAAAATTGATTGGTTGATATTACGCATATGTATTTGAATAATTTTCATAACTTAATGGATACGAATTATCGTCTTATGATGAATTATGCAAGTATGATTTTCAAAGTTTGTTGTGTGTCACGTGGACACTATTAACATACAAGGAAAGGAAAAATAAAACCAACACATAATGTTCAAGTTCCCGTGTCACTTCACCATGGATCTGTCACAGGTTACACTGGTCTGTCTGGCTGCTCTAGTCCTTGGTTTGTGGTTTCATAACTTATTGATCATTTTTCTCATTATCTTTATTATTTTCAATTGATTTATATCAAGATATCATTATTCTTTGCTTCAGGGGAAAAAAACAACTCTGAATCCGCTGTCACTAACTGTGTAGATGAGTGCCCTGAAACCTGCCTCTGTCCCTGTAAGCAGACTACTGGAGAATGTATGGAGGGATGCGTGGCTGGATACTATGGGTACAGCTGTAACAAGACGTGCGACTCTCACTGTAGGAAAAATGTCTGTGTACAATATGATGGTCACTGTGCATGTGAGCTGGGATATCTGTACTCAAACTCTAGGTGCGAAAAAGATGCAGGTAACGTTATCTTATATATTTTATACGGCATTAAATTGTGTAAATGGCATTTCAGATTAATGTCATTTACAGACGAGTGCCGTTCACATTTGCAAAAAGAATGAAAATATGTTAAGTTTTGACATCTTACTTGTGTGTAATGTTATATAATACTAATCATACAATAAACCAAAATAAGCACATCCTATTTCACAGGTAAACAGTGCCAGAAAAACAAGGTTGGGTGTCTCAACGACCGATGTTCTTCAACTGGTGACGAGGAGTGTATAGAAAGATGTAAGCCTGGTCTCTTTGGTACATCTTGTGAGAGTCCATGTGAAGACAACTGCTTCTGTGATCAAGAGTCAGGGAAGTGTACAGACTGTGTACCGGGTTGGTTTGGACCAGAATGTCAGTCTCAGTGTAGTTCTGGGTGTACTGAAGGTTGCTACAAGAACGGAAGCTGCATTGACGGGTGTAAGCCTGGATCATATGGAGAGCAGTGTGATATCCCCTGTTCAGGACACTGTGAGGCCGGGTGTGCTCAGCTGTCAGGAGAGTGTGTCCAGTGTGAAGCAGGTCGGTATGGTCCAACCTGTCAGTCCGAGTGCAGTGCTGGGTGTGTAGGCTGTGACAGAGAGGGAAGTTGTATCAAGGGTTGTGTGGAGGGCTATTATGGAGAGAAGTGCGAGTTAGCCTGTCCACAACAGTGTGTTAACGGCCTATGTGACCTCAATGGAACGTGTGCAACCTGCAAGACTGGATCTTATGGACCACGATGCAAGGCAGGTAAGGGGAAAAGAAAATAGTCAGACTAACTCACCGACAGGCGAGAAGCTATTCTAGCTCATATAGACTGATAAGTGAACAGTAGGCACGGTTAGAGAAAGAAAGTGTGAGAATATTTATAATGAAGCTCACAGAGTCACAGTGTCATTTTAGGCTTTTCTCTGTCATGATACAGTTATATAATGAGGAAACTTTGGAAGCAAAACGAACCCCAAATCAAATCAAGCAGATCTACCCGTTGGTATCTCTTAACAAGGTTGATCGCATTCAATGGTCGTCTAAATTTCTTTAGCATATTTTGACTATGAAACATTTTGAAAGATTCTTAGCTAACTCACAGTCAGAATTTCCAAGTGTAACAGGAATCGAATCTCTTATCATCAGTGCTTTTATTTTTCCACGGACTCTTTAACAGGAATACCTCATAATTCATAACATATATCATCATCCTAAAGTAAACGTTTCTGATAACCTCACTGAGTACACTCTCAGGAAGATATGATGAGACTCGTGCAGAGTCCTATCTGTACAGAGTTCAATTGAAACGGAAAAGTACAATTTTCAGAACATTTAAAATGTATCAAAAGGTACCACCTTCAGTAGGTTTTGGAAGTATGTGACGATCAGTTTGTTCTTCTGCTACGAAAACATGGCCACTCGCGTACAGAGTGAAAATCAAACTTGCTTCCAAAGAAAACGATGAAAAATTTAGGGACGCTAAAAATATCACATGGCTTAAAACGATAGTATGTTAATAATACTGCACAGTTCCAATGACAGCAAAGAAATGATGCACGAATATTTAATTCTGCTCCGGATATGAACTCTCAGCGTTTAGAGTCCAAATATTGAAACGGAAACAGTCAAAAATATAATTGTAAGAATCCTTGAAAAAATCAAAAGGCAGTTTAGTTGATAGGTAATACATATACTAAGTTTACGCAAGATTTTATAAGCAGTTCATTAAACGATTAAGAAAGACAGATAGAGCATTAACTATTTCCTTTGGTGTTTTTACTCCCGATTGGGATTAAAAAAAAAAAAAGGCTAATAAAAAACATGTTCCATTTTGATAAATTATATTGTGAGCTTGAGTGCAGCGCCTTTTTAACAAAGAATGCTTCAAAATGCACTTTGAGATTTTTATTTTTGTAGAAGATGCGCAGTATTAATTACAATAGTCCAGTATAAATCAACATATTGCTTGACCCGGACTGTTATATGAGTATATCAAACAAATTTGTTTCATAATATGTTCTGTAGGTTCTTTGTATGGTGTGAAAAAAAAACCAAAACCAACCTTTGGTAGAATAAGTTATGACATTTTTAAACTTGACCCCAATGATGTGCTGTGGTCTCTTAAATAAAAGATCAGTTGAGTTATTTCCCTTCCTAGTATCAGTGACTATGGCCGTCAAAAAAGCGGTGATATTTGACTTGTGGGGCCAGAAATTGAAAAGATGACTTTATACATTTACAATTAATCTAAGTGTTTCAGTGTTACTGTAAAGTACAAGATTGGTCATTTTACGCACGTAAATAGGCGTCGTCATTGTTTGTAAACAAAGGGGCTGCCATAAAATATTCAGGATATATAAATATATATCAAAACGTATGATTATCAACGATACAAAGAAATTATTTAAAATTAAATGATATACATTAGAAACCATGTGAAACCAACGATGGTTCACACCATACACGATTGTCATTGCAAAAGCGTGCAGGTCAGATAAGTCATCTGACGGTCTCGATCCAGTTCTGTCACGCTCGATTTCCGATTTTAATTGGAGCGAGAGCTCAGATGCAATTTGACTCAATCAAGCAGAAAAGGATCCTAAGTCCCCGGTTTGTAACACAGAATCCTTCAAACTGCACTTAAAGACTTTACAAGTTTTTAGAAGATGCGCCATAACAACACATTAGTCCAGTAAAATTCAACATCAAATCTATTTGGCCCGGACTTATATATATGCATATCAAGCAAATTTGTTTCTTAAAATTTTCTAAAGCTTCTAAATATTCTGTGACAAATAAACCCCAACGAAAATCAACCTTGGGCAGAAAGTTATGACCTTTTGAACTGATGTGCTGAGTTTTCTTGAATTAAATACAGTTGAGTTATCTCCTTGTACATCTTCCTATCTTTATCAGTAAACATGGCTGTGAAATTTGACCTGTATTTATTAGTCAAAAGACCTCTAGATTAAAGCATTAAAGTTTCAAATAAACCTTCAAATGGTAAACGTTTTACTGATTGTGTGAGTGATAAGGATTTTACTGTGACCAGTAAGAAAAAATGATTAGTGAAAAAATACTCAAAAAAGTCACCTAGCTCATTTTGATTTAATATGAAAACCTTCGGATATGTTTTTTTTTATTTAACTACAATTTGATATTCAAAATTTTAGTATTTAGTATTATTTTGTTAGTATTCATATCGGCAGATTATAGAGATACACAATAAAGTGATATAATAAAATCTTAATACATGATTATTTAATGTTTTCAGATTTATATAAATTGTGAAGTTATTTTACATTTATTCTAGCATAGCCTTTTTAGGCTTTATATAAGTTTCTAAACTTATGTTACATGTATTAATATATGTTGATTACAACATCATAAAACCTATGATGAAGATAAGGTTTTCTATTCATAAGTGAAAATCTTAAACCAGATTTAAAAACCTTAAATCGTTTAAAGATCACATAAATAATAACAAGAGGGCCTATATGTGCAGTCCTGGTAACTAAGAATTAAAGTTTTCAGTTATCAAAGGTAACAGCATCCTGTCTCAGGGTAAGACGTATAGCTGACGCTCCACTCTTCTTCAGTTGTCTTACGTCTTACCCTGAGACAAGATGAGGCAACAGATCTCCATTGATTTGATTGAACCTTGTATCCCTCTATTCAGGAATTATTAAGCGCTTTTTATCATTATCATCATTCTACAGATTCTGTCCTAGAATAGGCAGCTCCATATTCTGAAGTCTGAATTAATAATTTATTAGTTTATATCTATTACTGCCAAATAAATTTTTTTTAAATCATAACAGACTGGATACCATACATAATAGGAGGAGGTGTGTTGCTTATCGTCATCGTGCTGGCTGTCTGCATGGTCTGCTGCTTAAAACGGTCAGTTGCTCTAATGGCTAACGGATGTTTTTATGTCTATATAACAGTATATATGATATGATATAAAACATATATACGAAGACATCATACTTAAATGTTGAACAATATTGAAAATGATCTGGTAAGTGTTGCCAATAATTTGATATAATTAAGTTAAAATGGCATGTAAAATCTAAGGGAAACTCTATTTAACATAAAGTGAATTGAACCATATATTATAAGCGGATTGCATGATTACAAGTTGCTTAATGCTTGCCTTTTCAGAATGCAGGGCATTGTAGATAATGGGATGAAATCGATTGGTGAAAAATCGGTAGTGAACTTTGAACCAGGTCCGAGTGCTTCTGTTTGCTCATGGAATACAAGAGTTTGTGGATCTAATTATGCAACTGTAGAGTCTACCTACGATCACCTGTTCGACGTCAAACCCATCAGTAAGTACTCATCATTTGACGACCTAGAAACAGCTTCTGGTTACTGCAGTGTACTGCTACACGATAGGGTAGTCATCAATGACGGACATGACACACAAAGCTCTGCCTCACTTCCTGATGTGATGTTCGATGAAGAAGGAGCGTGTAGCGGTGCACGGAAGGAAGATGGAGCGGCTCAGAAAACATGCGGGATAATATTCTTACAGTCCCAAGAAGTTAAGGAAGGAGTACTTAGAGATGAGTGGGGAAATGACAATGCTAAGAACGTCAGGGATATGGAAGTCATCGATTTAAGCAAGTTGACAAATGTAGATGAAACACATGCTAGTAACGGTGATTGGGCTGGAGAAAAATCAGGTATAAATTCAAGGATGATAACAAAAATTGAAAATTATCACACACAGGATGGTGACGACTTGGATGAAAACAAAGGGAGTAAGTTGACGGATGAGGAGGAAGCATGTAGAATTACACAAGGACAGGGAGATCAGGATGAAGTAAAGAAACTTAGTATGGCGTGTGGAGATCTACATCCAAATGCTGCAGACAGCAATGGTAAGGAGACAATGTATGCAGGTGATGAAACAAGTGCTTGAGGTCTTGAATCAAACAACAAGGAAGCTAAAGAGATGTGGCAGGGGTGGAGGTAGAAGAAGGAACTGAGAATAATTGAATAGGACACGATAAAGAACATGTCTTTTTTTCACACAGGGCGTTCTACTACAATCAATCAGGGAGTGTTTGTTTTATGAAGGATGTCAACAATCAACAAGAAATAATAACAATGAATTATGACAGACGAAAACCACAAACACAGAATCTGATAGATATACGCAAGGAGACATTATTGTGATTGAGAATTCATCATACTTGACTCTTTGTCCATCATGAAATGCGTGAAGACTCACTGATGGATAATGTAATTCAATGAGTATTTGATTTCTTATTAACATATCATGCCATGGATAGCGCTGAATCAGTTTATGTTATGGTTTGAGTCTTTTATTATCAATGCATATTTAATTTGACATCAAGAACATGTTTCATCCTAGCAACGCAACATGGTGAATACCGTTTGATATATTCAACGTAATCTGACTCTGGGGATGCATCAATTTATTATATTGTCGCACATATAATATATTCTGTAAATGACATATAGTTTATGGTTATGTATTCAAAGGATTGTTGGCCTTCGTGTTTATTCACTAGCTTTACCAAAACATTGTGGTTTGGGTTATATACTGAAACCAAATACTTTATCCCGGATTCTACCATGAAAGTGCTGGATACTCGATTCTGATTAGCTGTTTTCTGCGATTCACAACCTGCGCGTTCGGTTTCAACTTAAAATTTGCTCGCTATCAATCCAGTATAACATGTCTCTGATTTTCAAACACACTAGGTTTATCTCCTAAATCGTTCCTGGAGCATCAGTTATCAAACAACTTTAGTCAGACAGACAAACATTTCGATGTTGGAGAAGAGAGTCACATTCAAAGAGATAGTTAAACTCATCTCCAACAGCCCTAGTGTTACACAGTCCACAGAGACGTTCCTCTTTTGGGATTAAATGCCAACGACCGGTTTCAATTGGTAGATTATGGTTACATGTTCTTGATTTTAATATGGGAAAATATATGTCTTTTGGTAAATATAAGTAATGTTAAAAGCATAGATTATCTTTGAAATATTTGTAGAATTGACCTTTCGAGCTGCTCTCTATGGTGCTACGCCAATGTTGTAAAAACTGATCTCTTGAAATGGCATTAGAAAATTCTGGGGTTTAGTAAACACTTCTGATATGCCGCAGCTATCAAGAATGTTAGTGACGAATGTCATCCATCATAGCTGACGACCAACATTGTCAACAGAAAGCAGTTTATACAGCATTGTCGATTGTTTAGTTTACAGTGTTGATTGTATCTAACTAGTTTATTCCAGAATGGGAAAACTCGTTTATATAATTCTATAAACAGTGTCTCTCGACCAAACTCACCATATACCATTAAATTTGGGTTAGATCTTCGAAGAACAGCAGCGTGTTTAATGAATCTAAGGTGTACATTTTCAATAAGTTTCAAGTTTTCAAATCCCCACACTTAGCATCCATGAAGGAGGATTGGCGTATCAGAGTATCAAATATTTAAGAGTACAGTTAATTGGGAGTTCTAAGTTTCGTGCTTTTTTCAACAGTACAAACGTGGCTTTAGTTGGATTTACTACAAATGCTTTAATTCCTGTCAGAAACCTACCGTCCCTGTGGAACCGTAATCCGAGATTTGTATGCATCTACTGTTTTACCTCCAAGTAAGAAAAAGAATTTTAAGTTTAAACGCACTAGTGCACACCAATATTTCTTTAACACAACGAATGCACAGATACTGCATATCTCTCGATATTATTCAAGATCCTCACTAAAGCAATCTACCTCGTTAGTTATTTAACGAATATTTACGTATTCAGGTAGTAAAGTTGATTTTTAAAGACCGGAAGTATTTAATGTTACGCTACAATAAATCCGCATGAACTACGATATCGGAAATATGAAGATTTTGCTTATAACCAAAAAAGCGGAAACGGCAGCCGCTTTGGTCAATCTAATAGCAATGCTAATGCTGTGTTATTAAATCGGTTTATTTACAACATGGGTTTCATAAAACATAATTCATTATTTGTTCTCAGTTCAGAGTTTAGGTAAATTCAACAGCTGCACATAATAATAGTTCAGCCGCTTTCAACTGTCTATAATTAATCCGTTTTGTGCACAGCTAACCTTAGATTTGTTATATGTCCAAGCCGACAGCGGCTGACTAAATTTTTTCATTGTTGATTGCAGGTCAATTGTAAAGAATTTTAAGTATTTTATTGCATCGATAGAAAGCTAAGGTGCATGCATAAGTCCTCTTAAACCTTAAAATAGCCAATTTAAACCGTAAAAGCGTGCACTAGTGCCTTTAATGTTTTCGATGTCATCCCTCCAAAAATTACTATTTTAATTTTTGATAAATAAACTGTAAGTTTCCATTTTGAGCAATATTCGTAAAAATAATTTAAAGAGTTTTGTAGCTCTTTGGGCGAATCATGAAGGATAACAGCATCGTCGGCATATAAGTGGACGATCAGATGTAACCAGAGATATATCAAGTCGTCAGTTGCGTTTTCTACGTTCACCTGTGCACTTTCTAGTAAAGAAGATTCAAGATCATTTATAAGATTGAAAATAATAGCGAAGAAAAGGAGAAACTTTTAAACGGTTATTGACATGATTTTGTGCAAAAGATCTGACCAAATGTGACATTCTATATGAAAACAACAACACCGTACCTAGTCCTTCGAAAGTACAAAAAAAATAATAAAAGAAAATCAAGTTAGAAATTAGTTCTTTGATTCATAAAGCACAAAGAGTTTTGAACACATCAATATAAATTTCATTGTACACATAATACTTTACAATAATTTGTTTAGTTTTTTTACTCACATACTTTCACTTTTTTCATGCTTTAATAAGAACATGGATTGTCGTCGTATGCATTTTGTTGTAGATAATATCTTGAGTTAGTGTATGCTTTTTATAGATATTAAATGTTTGATTCCATTTGTAGTATGTTGACTTATACTCTAGAAACTTTTTCCTTGTTCTGGTGTGCTTATATTTTATCAATAAAATGATTAAATCACATGCGTTTACTACTGCTGATTAAAAATTAGATTAAAACATTTGCATGATGCTTTTGAGATACTATAAATGAGTTACTCTGTTGGAAGACATACCTTCAACCTTCTTCAGTGTGTTAAAAAGTATCAAATTAAAACTCAAGGTGTTAACGTTCATCTAAATGTGAATGGAAAATGAACTGAATGTAGGGATATCGTCCGTGAAACCAGTTGTTTTTCCGCGGTGTTTTTACATATGCAGCAATATTGCTTTCCCATTTCCGTAATGTAACGTCACGACGATTAACTCACAGGAAGTACTATCTTCATAAATGAAGAGCTTAGTCTAGGGGCGATAACTCTAAATAACAGTGACTTTTGAGAAAGTCGAATATGTTCACTTACTCGCAGCCAGGTTGTCCATCAACGAGCTAGAGGTTGGATATGTCTGCATATTCTGTGCGTCCGACACTTTGGAGCTCACTCGCTACCTTCACGACGGCCCACCATGGCAGTTAGAAGCACTTTGGCACCGCTTCAAATCGAACGTTTCAAAAGGAATATATGCACGACGTCATGTGACCAAACAATCAAAATTTAAAAAGCCCCGCCATACTCGCTATGTTTATTTATTTTCCGTTTATTCGTAATGTCCGTCTACTGTACTAGATTATACTTTTTTCTGCTTTAAACGCTGATTTAAAAATTATATTTGTAAATTCATAAATAAAAGTATAACATTGATAAGATCAACCGCCATTTGTACCAATCCAATCTTTGAAGTCATATCTAAAGCATGAAATAAGGGTCCCCGTTGGTGAATATGTTACCATTTGTACGCGAGTTTGATATGGAACTTCGTTCAACTTGATATTTAACTCGAACACATGATATGTATCTCTATATCAAACTCGCGGACACAAGGTAACTTATTGACTACAGTAAAGGTACCAAGCAAACATTTTTTCCATCTTGTACGTATACTCAAATGAAAGATAATTTAATTACCTATAAAATGATGTATCTTACTAGGGGTGTCCCTCCGGCCTGACCATCAAAATCAAAGAAACATTCAAATTGTTATGACTCATTTTTCGACATAAACACCTTTGACCTTAATACATTTGCTCCAGAGTTGTTAACAGCTGCAACCCATCTGAAAACTAGTTCTTATAGCAAGACCCCAAAATCTCCTCTACTGCAGCATTGACGTCATCGTCAGTCTCAAACCTTTGGCCACGGAGCTCTGTTTTCAGTAGAGGGAAGAGGAAGAAGTCTTAGGGGGCCCCCTCGTTTCTCTTTGATTATTTCTCGTAATTGTCGTAGTTCATTTGCGTAATAAGTGCCATTGATTGTAGAACCATTCTTTAAATAATCAATTATTATTACACCCTGAGAGTCCAAGAAAACGGATGCCCTGACCTTCGGACTGGAGGCAAAAGATTTGAACTGTTGCTGATGACACATTTCCGCTTTTAGTCCTCAGATAACATTCTTGGCACCCAGCGTGCTGATACTTTTTTCATATGTAAATGTTCAAGTATTATTCGTTCAACTGATGTTTTACTGATGTGGTGAGTATCAGCTAAGTATATTGCATTATTGTGTCAAGAACAGACTCAATGTTTTCACCTGTGGTGACATCAGATTGACGAACAGGACGGGGCTCGTCTTTAGTGCTTACTCTACCCCGTTTATTTGAGGCATTATGAAAAATGGTTTTTCGAAGGGAAACAGATTGAGGTTGTATCATCTTATAGGTATCTTGGTATAGTTTTCACTCCTAGACTTTCATGGACTAAGGCTAAACACTGTCTGACTTCCCAAGGTAATAAAGCACTTATCTCTATATATTCTTTTCAAAGATCTTTTGGAACTTTGTTGCCTAATGATCTATTTAAACTGTTTGATTCTATTATTCTGCCTATTTTGTGTTATGGATCTGAAATCTGGGGAACATCTTATTGTAAAGTTATTGAAAGCCTCCAGATTAAAGTTTGTAGGCAGCTCCTAAGAGTTGGTAGAAATGTTAGTAGCAGTATTGTTTTAGGAGAATGTGGTCGGCTCCCATTACAGTTTAATTATATGTCTAGAGCAGTCAAATATTGATGTAGGTTGATTCAACTAGATCCACAAAGACTTCCATCTCAGGGTTATAACATGTTAAAATCTCTTGATGATTCGGGTAGGTCAACTTGGGTTACATACATAAAGAATATCTTATATCAATATGGTTTTGGATTTGTATGGCTCTCACAAGATGTTGGGGATAGCAAGGCTTTTATGAAACAGTTTAAACTTAGACTTTCTGATACTCTGAAACAATCATGGTCTGCCAATATTCATGATCTTTCAGATTCATTTGCTTATAAACAATTTAAAACATTACTACAAGTGGAAAGCTATCTTACATTATCAATATCTCCTTATCATAAATCTCTCCTAGCAAAATTTAGGTGTAGCAATTTTGGGCTAAGCATAGAAACAGGACGATACAATAATTTATCAATTCCTAACAGAGTATGTTCTTACTGCAAAATAAACAATATTACCAGCATTGAAGACGAATTGCACATTCTATTTGATTGTAAATTATATGAAGATGCTAGAAATAGGTTTATTATTCCACTATTGTACAGTACTGTTAACAACCACAATTTCATCTACCTGCTTAACAGTAAAGATAGAAATATTATCTTAAATGTATGTAAATTCCTTGAATGTATATATAAAACTAGAGCTAATATTGTATATGCATAAAACCTGTAACCTTTTATGTGCGCTTGTAAAACTATTGGAAATGTAGTTTGTATTATGGGCCTCTGGCCTTTATACTGAATAAAATGTCTGTCTGTCTGTCTACCCCGTTTAAATTCAGCACACCAATGTTAATGGTGCTATATGAAAGAGCAGGGTCAACTAATGTTTGTAAGATATCCCCATGAATTCCATTGTATTTTTCAAAACTCAGATATTTGATAACAGCCCTACATTCACTTTTCTCCATTTCGGTAAAAGATGTGAGTGTACCTTTGAATGACAGGCTGTATTATGCAATTGAAGAGTATGCATCTCATGATTTTCATGTTATTTACACGTCAATGAATGTTCTTCAGGCAGTATGGTTGCGTTTGAGGCGTGTTTTTTTATATTCAGGCCGGAAACTTTTGGGACAACCCTCGTAAGTTATAATACTAATATATGATATATTAAAATCTCGATATGAAGAAGTTATCATATTGTGTTTGATGGAACTAAGTTGATCCGATTAACTCATCAATCTAAAGTGATCTTTAATTTTTCTTTCATGTAATGTAAGCTATTTGAAAACATAAGGGGTTCGGGTTTCGAGCTATATTCAAAATTCTGAAAATTCAATTTCAAAACCAAAATGGAACAAACTGCCTCTTTAGCAGTTTAGCGTCCTGTTCAGTGAAAGAGGAGACGTTTTGGGGTAACTATCTGTGCTCATTAGGGTTGCACCAAATACTGACTTTCTTTCTTGTTTCTTTATTTTCAGTTATCAGTTGAGGTCAGTTAATGTCGACATCCAACTCTTCTAATCTAACATTGCTGGAACAGCAAACCTTTTCGACTATAAAATTTGGTTGTTTTGGAATGGTTTCATTGGAATATAAGGGTTATAATGCTTACTTTAGTTAACATCCGAGGAACATTATAAGTTTTTATATACGAAATCTGATTGATCTGTATACAAATGAAGAGAGGGCTGAGTAGATCTCAATAAAACGTAGTTGTTTCTCTCACAATGGCGCTAGTGATAATTACCAAAAGGTGATCATATGATAAAATTGGGGTCTACATGTTCGATTTTACTGAGAAATTAAAGTTATCGTTATTCATTATTCAAGAACCAATGAACCATATTAACTTTCGTAAATGACGTATTCGTGTAAGATATTCACTACTTTCAAAACTTCGGTTATCATTGACTTAATGTCAACACAAAGCTTTCAAAAGAAAAAAGTCAAAAATTGTATAGTATTAATTGATGTGTTGAATGATTGTTTCAATAAAATTATTCATCTTTTAAAAGTTAACATTTAATGGTTTAATGAATTTTCGTCTAAGGAAACAATTCTGCAAGGAAGTATATGTTTTGTCTTATTGTGTCTGTATAGGCGGAAATTGGAAACGAAAACATTGCACAAATATGATCCTCGTTGGCAACCGAATCAGTAAAAATGTCAGATTAATACCATTTGATTATCTCGATTAACCGTTATCTACGCAAGTCATTTTTTCTTTTTTGAAAATTTGGATTTCGTGAAAAAAGAAAAACAAGAATATGGAATAATAAATGTCACATATGGTTTGATTCCGAATATTTGTTTTGAAATATGTCAGCATTATTATAATTTGTCATATGCATAGTTGTGGTATCTCACAATCAACGTTTCATATAGTTACGTTTGTCTTGTGAATATATATTAGAACAACGTTGACAGTTTGCGTGCAATTTCAATGTAGAAAAAGTTTCCTTTTACAGCTGATTCATTGTAAAAAAATGAACAACTTATGATTTCGATTTCCCATATTCGAATAACAGTAAGTTATTAATGCTTTACTTAAAGGGGCACAGAGTATGTTATTGGAGTCGACTATGTCGAACTTCATTAATGGTGTTATTTTATCTAAAAGGTAGTGGTTGTTTATGAAAATCAGAATCCCAATGTTTATCTGTTCAGTATAGAGACAATAAAAGAGTTAATGTTGTGATTTGTGATCCAAAACTGGACAATGGCGCGCACCAATGATTCAAACGTAATTTCGGAAACTTATTGACAGCAGACACAAAAACAAACTTTGGTTAGTAGTATTGAGCAGGTAATTTAATATACACGTGCACCTTATTTGGACGCAAAATTTCCGATAATCAGTGAAAACAAGAAAATATCATAATTTTGGCACTTTAGAGGTAAAGATGCAAGTTCTAAATATATGTTTTGATTTTCAAGAAGTACAAGATCGTGAGGGGAAAATTTATCAACCCGGTCCTAAAGTCCATAGTTTCAGACCCACGAGACCCACCCAGTTACCGGGGGATAACTCATGCGCCAGCCACGTATAAGCTGTACTGTAGTGTTGTCAATGATAGACCATCGAACTGGGCCGAGAAGCATGACGTCATCAGAGGTGATCAGAATGGATTTAGAAAGGGTCGCTCATGTATTAACGCTGACGAGTATCATCGAGACAAGAAAAAATGAGAGAACTTTCGTCGCATTCATGGATTTTAAAAAAAACTTATGATGGAATTATCCGTGAGATATTGCGGAAAAAGTTAAATGACTTGGGATTGATAAAACAATGTTTGTAGCAATTAATTCATTATATAATAACATTTAATGCAGCGTCAGAATCAACCACAAGAAGACGAGTGGTTTTCAGTCAATTGAGGACTAAAGCAAGGTTGCCTTTCATCCTCGACCTTATTCAACTTATTCATGGTAGTGAAAGTAACTGCTTTCAGGTGTGGAGTGTGGAGCGGTTTTAAGAAAAGATATTAGTTTTAAGCTTCAAGTGACTGAGTTGTATGATTACTTGTTGTCGACGGATCATTTAGACTTTTCCATAATCGCGAGAACAGATGCAAAATCAGGAAGCAGAGCTCTTGGGCTTTTTAGTTCTCAATCTATAGATCCCTTGGAGGGATGCCCTTTGAGATTCATAAAAAAAAAACTGTTTTTACAATGGCTTGGTAAACTTTACAGCTCGAGCATCATTTTTGGGTATGACAGTTAAGTTCCTCTGGACAGATAACGCAGCAGTTACGAAAAGAAAACGAAATTGGAATTTTAGAGTACCTGGATATTACACTAAAATCAACTGTAAAACTGTAAAAACTGATAAATCAGTGATGTTCAACAACTTTAAAAAGATTCACTTAAGAATGGAAATCCGCAATAACTTAGAACCAACATGACTCGCAAAATTAGAAGTATGTTAATGTTAACCTCGAAGGAAACAACGAAGCGGGCTCGGTAATTTTAGAAGCGGTGTCGCGCTTTTAAGAATATAGACTAGAAGTTATGAGCGCATGCCATTAGTAAATCGACTTTCTTTTATTCGACTTGAAATTTCGGAAATCGGCCGATAAACAGCTGAATTACGTTTTTTTAACACACTGTCTAATACTGGATTTTCCGCCCTAATTGTCGCATCTGCGCAGAGCGTTTTCCGGAGTAAAAACCACGTGACCGCCGGACAAACTATCAGGCAAAATGGCGGATTTATACTAGCATATCACTGTCGCGTCGAAAATTATGGGTGTAAAACGCTGTGCTTGGGGCGAATGTAACAGCGATTCACGCATGTATCATAAATCTTATATGTCTGGTGTAACTTTCGCTTGTTTTCCAAAGCCTAAAAGTTACCCTGAGAAATGCGATCGTTGGATTAGGGCTTGCTCACGTGGTGATGGCTTCGGGAGAGATCGCATCACAAAAGACACTTATGTGTGCTCTTTGCATTTCGTTGGAAAAAACGGCCCGACTCTTCGAAACCCAGATCCACTTCCCGCTACTGCAAGGCATTTGGAAATAAAATTGTTGTCGCAGAAAAAGCGTCCAGCACCGAAGGAACGACCTTTTTCGATCAAAACAAAGGCGACCAAGAGGAAGAAATTGGCCTTTTCAAGTTCAACTTGTGCTAGTGTATGTATATGTCTTATTTTTAATCATGCAAAATAATTGTATAATTTGATCTCATGGTATTTCTTATTTAATTATAATCTAAGTTATTTTTTATCAACATATTTTTAACATAAAAGGTCATAAAACACAAATTTGTTTAGAACTGTTAATTTAGCCAAGATTAATTTAGATTTATTAGAATTCTGACATAATCTTTCTCAGTATTCAACTCACTTGCTTTCCTGAAAATGTTGATTATCTACTTAAATAACTTTGTGTATTATTTTCAGCCATCAATTGAAGATGACACAGGCCATGCTGATGAAGGGATCATAATGCAAGGCCACATGCAGCAGGAGTTTAGAGTAACTATTTTATTTTTTTTCAAATACCATAATATGAAGATTGTGATTTGTTGATATATCTTAAATGCCAAGTGAAATATTCTATTAGCTTCTAGTGTTATTATTTTTTTATGAATAAATTTCCTTCCATTATTATGATATAATATGATCAGTTTAACATTAAAGAAGAGTGCTACACATTTTTATGTTGATTGCTAATTATTTTGTTTGTCATGGATTTGTGAGTTTTATTATACGATATGCTAATATATTCAATATTTTTGTAGAATTCCTTTGAAGACCACAACTACAGTTGGCCTCAACAAATGTGTACCCAGCCCCTCAACCTTGTGACAGGTAAAGTCTAAATAAATTTAATGACATCTGTTATAAATAATTTGATAATAAAAAGTAATAATTTTTTTTACAAAAAATAAATATGATACTATTTCAAGAAATGTATACTGTAGAAATGCTTCATACATGGCTGTATGTAAACATCTTCATGTTCAAATTGGAAAACAGGATATTTATCTATTACTGATTTACAGGTCACAATCATGTTGCTCCATCTGTAGTTTATCTTTGTTATGTTTCAGATAAAGGCACAAATGGGACTGAAGATGCAGAGATAAGCGCTTCTGTGTGTGATGCCTCAACACAGACTTGCATCGATGCTACACACCTTGCAGACTATAGCGATCAGTGCCTGCAAGATCCTCAGCTCCTCAAAAGGCATTTGGTGATAAAAGACATCATGAAAGATGACAAATCATGTAAATTTTACACTGGTGTGTAGTTTCTTTATTTACAAATTACCTAATAAATTATAAGTAAATAGATGTATATATATATATGTGAAAGAAATATTAAAGTTATAGCGACTACTAAAGTTTATCATCAAAATAAATAACTTTTGACATAATATTTCAATTTGTTTCAGTAATTTGGGACATGTCAATCGCTCTGCGCTGTCCATTCTTCCATCCTATATATATTTCCACTTTCTTCTTAATTACTTACACAATGTCCTTATTGGTGATTATCTGCTAGAAATTATTACTTTTTTTATCATATGTCTATCCTGATATTCTTACTTTTCAGGTATTGCAAATTTACAGTTACTGATGCTTCTTTTCTCCTTGCTGAAAGATAAGGCAGAAAGACTGACACTGTGGAAGGGAGAAGAAACATCGGTGTGTACTTATGCTCATGAACACATTTGAAAATTACAAGGAAATTAGCTCATTAGATAAAGTGTCCACTTTACACCTTGTTGACCAGGGTTTGATTCCCAGCAATGTCATACAAAAAGATGCTAAACCATGGGACTTGTTTCTTGCTTGGCACTAAGCTACTATTATAAGGACAGAACAATGAATGGAGTAAGTGGCACTGCACTGTGGCTGCCTTATGACTTTAAAGGAAAAAGAATTTCAATATACTAAAGGAAAATAAAGAGTTTTTATTATCAGTAGTATTCTCAAAGTTTCTTTCCATATTCATTGGTTGTAGCATTATTCTGCCGTTAACTTGTGACTTCATATGTTAGCTTTGTTTTACTTTATTAAACATTTGGCAGTTGAAAATACTTTTTACCTATTACATTTCAGAGTGTTCCAACACCAAAGCATGATGGACGAGGTCGTGCACTGAAGACATTTGAGGGATTTCTTCTTACAATGGTTCGTCTTCGTCGTGGCATAGACACGGAGCACATAGCCGATTGTTTTGGCGTTTCTTGTGCCACTGTCAGTAGATATTTTCGCACTTGGTTAGAATTTATGTCACGAGAACTAGAATTCCTAATCAAATGGCAAAGTCAACAGCAAGCGAGGTCATTTGTTCCAAAATCATTTAAGCATTTCAAAAAAACAATTGCAATAATTGACTGTACAGAATTTTTTGTGCAGAGACCTTCACTACCATCATGTCAAAGAATAACATGGTCTCAGTATAAAAGTCACAATACTTTTAAAGCTCTACTATCCATATCTACAAACGGATCTTTCAACTTTGTGTCTGAACTATGGACAGGATCAGTGTCAGATAGACGCATTACACAAGAGTGTGGATTTCTTGACCTGCTACAGTATGGTGATGATGTAATGGCTGATCGTGGATTTTTGATTCGAGATCTTGTGACTCTGAGAGGGGCTACCTTGAATATACCACCATTTGCACACGGAAAACAGCTCACTACGGCAGCAGTAACCAAAACCAGGCGCATAGCCAGTGCCCGCATCCATGTTGAACGTGCCATAGGGCGATTGAAATGTTTCAAGATCCTACAAGGTATTTTGCCTTTAAAATCCAAGAAGGTATTGAATCGAGTTGTAAGACTTTGTGCACAGCTGTGCAACTTGGATAGAACCCTAGTGAAGTAATGTTTATTATAGAAAAACAACCAAACTCAGATGAAGATAAAATTATATTCTTAATGTACATCAGTCATTGATTGCCATATGGCCATTTCACAAGTCAATGTATTCATATTTATACATTGATAGTGTCCACAGCTTTGCTCGGATCTTTGGTCGGGTCATTGATAATGCTCTCAACTCTGCTGTTGATCCTTTTAAAGTTGGAGGCTGTAACAACTCCTTCCCTCATAGCAAACCATGTAGGACTATCATGCTGACCCTCAGTCCCCTTTGAAATGAATTCAATTTCAGCATGGCTGTAGGATAGCTGAGATAGGAATTTGCTTGGGACTTGGTCGTCAGATTTGTCTTGAATACCTTTGATGAATTCTTTAGCCTTTGACATCAAAGATATGTTCACACAGTCTAGGTTGGGTGTGTCACTCACATCCTTTTGTGTTTGTGGCTCATCCAGCTGGAAACCTGCAGAAGCGGGGGTGAAAACCTGAAATGACAAATCCCAACCTTTATGCAACTCCATTGCAATTAAATCATGATGTATCTTACGGTGAGTAATACATAATAATAAATAATAATAGTAATAATTATAATATACATTTTAACGCCTAATATCCAGTGCGAGGCACTGCTCACTGGCGGTACATTATTACCCTGAAGGAATTGTAATACAGCACCTACTTAGCGCTTCCGTACATCCCCTTATTCAGGTACCCATTTATACAGCTGGGATGACTGAGTGCAATGTGGATGAAGTGCCTTGCCCAAGGACACAACACAGGAAGAGACCCAGGTCACAAATTTTTGGTGTCTCCACCGGGATTCGAACCCGGGTCTCTGGCGTGAGAGGCAAGCAATCTTACCACTATACCACTGTGCCCTTGATGCACATGAGAAGACCTCGGTTACGGTCATTACGTTCCTTATAAATTTACTTCAGTGCAGTATCAAACACAAAAAATTAACTAGTAAAACAATTATGTATATATGACATCATATATATTATTTGCATAACTGAATCTTGTTTATTGCCTGAGAACTCCTGGGTTGTACAAAAAGTATATCAAACCTGGGTAACACCATGGAGAAATATTTGTTGCTGATCATGTGAAAGTTGTCGTCGGTCTGCCGGGTGCCTGGGATCAAAGTTATCAGGATCATCTTCCTTGACAACATCTGTTCCATATCTAGGAATAAGATCAAATCAGTTGTAACTTGTCATATTTCATGACAGGCAAGGTGATTTTGTTGGATTGTGTTACAGGGGGTCTGGTACCAAGGCAAGTAATAAACAATATGACCTTTATAGTGTCTATATTTTTCAAAATGACAAACCTTGCTTGTTGTATGCACAGCCTCTTCACCGGCACAGGCTGTTCATATGCCATGGGTCGTCGTTTCCACATACATGGACCATCCGTAACCGAGGTCTTCTCATGTGCATCAAGGGCATACAGTGCTGCAGCTACATGGCGACAAGCACCATCAGCACTGAAAAAGAAGAACTATTCATAATATCACAGAAAAAATACATAAATTGACGTTATTTTCGTGAGTGAAAAACACAGAATATATTGGTTTCATATATTTCTTAATCATAAAGCAAAATTATTTAACCAAATAGGGTTATGTAAGTCTAGTGGTAAATTGATTGTGTTACTGAAAAATAATAAATCTAAATCTTTTATTATGACAGCCATTTTATATTTGAAGTATTTTACAAGGAGACTTCGGATTTATGTTGGCTTACTTGTAATTTTTTAAAACATTGCTGTTGTTGTGTATGCCACATCTCAAGAACCCTCGAAAGACTTTAAATAACATTTGACAAAAACATGGTTCTAAATATGTAAAGTTAATCTTACTTCTTATCTTAATTCTTCTTCAAAATAAAAATTATTCATATTTTCAACCCATAATGCTGCTTTCCACTTAAATAATCCACATAGAGGATACTAAACTTCCTTCCATTTAATACTATTTTTATTAAACGAGTTAATGATATAAGTGGTGATTGAATTGTTAAAACCGAATTATTCACAATAATTATTTTAGTAGGTCTATTCGTTCCTCGATCAAAGAAAATACATTTGACAAAATTGGGATAAACATATTTCACACTTACCCTCCAGGACATTGGCAGTAGGCAGTCTTGACGTCTCCCGATGACTTTTCAAGCACAAACCACAATGAATATGTGTTTTTTCCAAGATAAGTTTTCGTTTTTTGGGTAGGTTTCACCTCTGCTTTACATACGGCAAACTCACAGATTCCACATGGATTAAATCCAAGTTCAAGCACATGGCCGTCAGCAAAAAGTCTATAATCTTCACAGGACTTGAATGCCTTTAATTTCTTCTTGTCATAATCGGCACGGTGAAATAGCAAATAATTGAAAATATCGCACAGTCCAAAATCAGGTATCAGAGAAAGATCGGCTGAAAACTTCAGTTGCAAGGGATCTTCAAAGTCAAATCCGTATTCCCGTAAGTTCGCCGCACCACAGATACCTTTCTCTTCTCTATCTGGATCAAATTCCAAATTTAAGTCAAAAACACACCTTGACAAACGTAGTAAAACTTCCTTTCGATATCTAGACGTCTGAATTCCGTATTTCTTTAAGAAATCTTTCAAAGCTGGGACTGAAAGAGAATCGAGATCGTGTCTTGCAGCGACATTAGACATGTTGCTAAGGAAAAGCTTGACCGACTTCTCGTTTCCCATTGCCAGTTGCTAGGGGGTCTCGCGAGATCTCGCTACCGTCGGAAAATGGCGTATTATCGTTAGCGAGCAAATTTTCCCTACTCTGACGTCATAGGAGTCACTTTGCTTACCCTACTGGTCATTCCTCGTCTTTTATCTATCAATGTGACATACATAGAGATTATTACCCGAGGAAGTGTGTCATATGACTTTTACGAAACGAGTGTGAATTTTTTTATTACCCGAGCGAGAGCGAGGGTTATACACAAATTCGCACGAGTTTCGTAAAAGTCATATGACACACTTCCAAGGGTTATAATTTCTTTATTACCGATTCTTTTTCATTTTGAACACACTGAATTCGGCCTGCTTCCTTTTAGGCGGCCCGCTACAGTGACGTCACGAACAATGACGTCACATACGAGGTATTACGGTAACTCTCTCTGAAACAACCGTTGCAGGGCAAAAGTGATATGTGCACATTTGCTCATATTGAAAATATATCACCGCTTATGATTAACTATATGGGTAATAAAAATCTTTACCAAAACAACTCAAATCTCCGATCAATCGATTGCGTAGTTAATTGTGACTTTGAGTAAAGTCTTGTTTATAATGACAGACAAAAAGTAATCAACTATAACTTTATTTATAAATTTGCATTTATGTTATACTCTTTTCCAATGTCTTTGTTTAAATATGTTGCAACATATCTAAGTTTTCTTTTCTTTTAAAAATTTCATTCATATTATCTATATATAAACATTTTTCATGTCGGCAGTTTTTAATGTGCTCGTTAAATTTTTTATACCTGTTGTCATCAAATGCGCATGTCCATCTATAATAACTATTTTAAGACATATCTAATTTCTCTTTTCTTTTAAGAATTTCGTTCATATTATCAATATATAAACTTTTTTCATGTCGGCAGTTTTTAATGTGCTCGTTAAATTTTTTATACCTGCTGTCATCAAATGCGCATGTCCATCTATAGTAACTATTGCGCATGTTCCAAATAAGGAATTGGTTTATTGCGCATGTGCATAATTTCTCTTCGTTCTCCTGCCATTTTTACGAACGTCTCTGATCAAATTCATGGGTATTGTTTCCCAATTTGAGTGAATATTTCCGGTCGATTTGATCAAATTTGTCATCTAAACGTTCCGTTACCGTCTTTAGCAGTGTTTCCATATCTGACGATGGCATGATGTCCACCAGATCGACTCGTGCGAAACGTAGAATAGAGAGCGTACCCTCGGGCCAACCATTGGTGCAGCAAGCGAGACAGAGATATACGAATGTCAATCCTGGACAACCACAAAAGGATCCGCGTAACTTGTATGTGTCCGAACTTCGAAAACTCATTTCAGAGGATTTAGGACTGTCAAATTTACCACCTTCTTTAACGAAGGCTCAGCTGGTCCATATCTACGAACGCAATACCCGCGGATCATTCTCAGAACCCAGGGAGCCTCGATCAACCAGCTTACCGTCAGCGACCGTTACATCGACAGACAGTGAGATTTTAACAACAGCGCGTGACACACCATCCAGTGAGAGTATCGATGTTCACGAGTTGTCAAAGACGGTGAAATCACTTCAGGAAACTTTGGCTACTCTTACACAAGTCATCTTACCCAACAACCTCCATCAGCAAGCCTCTAACAGTGTTCCCAGCAGCGAGGAAGGCCCACGGCTTGCTACCATTGGAGCATCACATTGTGCAGTACCATACGGCAGAGACCCCAATACAATTGGCATTATTGACACAGTCCCGAACAACCTTCGCCACCAAATTCAAGCTGGTAAGGATGTGAATTTAGCTTTGCTGTTAGTGCCAGATAACCTTAGTATCGACCAGCCTACCATAGAGTTCAACAATTCTCAATTCGTTTTAAAAACCACTCCAGACCACAGGCTGCACAGAGCTCTGTCGATAGGCGAATTCCTGAGGGCTTTTGGCAGATACAAACGGGTCATACTGGACAAACAACCACAGCGTTCGAATGAATTGGACCTTTATCAAGAACTGATTGTTAACCTGACTGCAAAATCCAATGACTCTGCATGGTATTCTTACCATAAACTGTTCTCAGCGAAGGCAGCGGCTGCACTGGCCAGATACCAGGAACCTCTCTATTGGGGCATTCTTGACAAGGACATTTATCTGCAGGTGTATAATTCTAGGGCAGTAAATATCTGTGACATCTGTCAGGAGGTTAACCATACCCAAGAATTCTGTCCGCTGGGAGGAAACCCACTACGAGGCAAACCTCAATCAAGCAAGCATGCAGCCCATAATTACCCCAGGAGAGACTTTACAGACTCTAGAGGAAGACCTGTTGTGTATCACCAGGGCCAAGCTCTATGCAACAACTTCAATGAGGACAAATGTGTTCACCAACATTGCCGGTTCTTACATGTTTGCTCATGGTGTAAGGCTGATCATCCCAAACACAAATGTGGGAGAGATAAAACACATGATTCTTCAGCTAAAAAAGACAAGAGGAAGTGACAAATCCAGCACTTGGACATTATACCATCACCTGTAAACATAAATACTCTACAAGAATTATTGCGGCACCACCCAGATCAACCAAGTGTAGAGTATCTTCTTGATGGATTTGCAAATGGTTTTTTCACTGGTATCGACAATCCTCTACCAGTGGAAAAAACAGTGCCATTGTCACAAAACTAATAAGCACTGAAGTACAGAAAGGATTTTTAGCCGGCCCATTCAGTGAACCAGTGTTTGATTCGTACCGAATAAATCCTATTGGATTGGTGCAGGGCAAGTATTCGAAGAAATATAGACTAATAGTCGACTTATCAGCACCACATGATGATGACAATCATGCAAGTCTGAACTCTCTCATCGATAAGGATAAATTTTCGCTTACATACGTTAGAATTGATGATGCTGTGTCTATTATCAAAAGACTGGGAAAGGGTTGTTTCATGTGTAAAACTGATATTCAGGATGCATTCAAGCTACTACCAATACACCCTACTATGTGGCATTTACACGGTGTTAAATGGCAAGGACTCTATTATTACTACAAAAGGCTGGTTTTCGGTTCAAGGTCGAGCCCTAAGATATTTGACAGGTTCTCCACTGTAATCTGCTGGATTGCTAAACATTGTTTTCAAATTGACAATATCTTACATCTGTTGGATGACTTTATCTGTTTTGATCGTGAGGAGGCTCAAGGACACCAGTCTATGTGCAATTTGAAAGCTATGTTTTCTCAACTTGGTGTACCACTATCATCCCACAAAACTGTTGGTCCTACAACTTGTCTTGAATATCTTGGTATCACTATCGATTCTGATAAAATGCTAACCAGTTTACCTCAAGAGAAGATTCAACGTATTGTGACTATGATACAATCTTTTCTAGCTAAGAAACTGGTTACAAAAAGAGACATGTTGATCATCCTAGGACATATGAACTTTGCTATGCAAGTTATCCGCCCAGGAAGATCTTTTGTCAGTTATCTTCTGCAGCTCGCTCACTCGACTCCAAACTTACAGGACAAAGTAACTATCACTAGTGACTGTCGGTTGGATTTTAACATGTGGAAAACATTCTTGGCTTCTTGGAACGGAGTATCTATGTTCATTGAAGAAACCCTTGACGCTCCAGACTTTCAGTTATTCACAGATGCAGCAGGTTCCATTGGCTACGGCGGATGTTTCAGAGACCAGTGGTTTGCTAAGGAATGGCCTCCGGAGATGTACGACCTGCACCAAGACACACTTTCGATAGCTTGGATGGAATTGTATCCCATTGTCACTGCTGCTGTGGTCTGGGGTCAGGAGTGGTGCAATAAGGCTATTCGATTTTACTGTGATAATGTGACTACTGTGCAAATCATTAACAAAGGCAGATCCCGTTGTCAGTTTATCATGTGTCTTATGCGCAAACTAACATTAACTGCAGTTAAATGTAATTTAGTGTTCAGTGCAAGACATGTGCCTGGTAAACTCAATTGTATGAGTGACGCATTATCTCGTTTGCAGATTGCCAGGTTCAGAACCCTGGCACCGAGGGCCAAGCGAGATCCGACCCCCTGTCCGTCATTCAACCAGCTAATGACCCTACCAACAATCTAGAATCTGTTGAGAAACAACTGAATGACCTCTGGTCCGCAGCAATATCCAAGAGAACTGCCCAAGTATACCAATCAGGTTATCGTGCTTATACTTCATTTGTGTCTCAACATAAGCTATGTTGGGAATCTACCCTGCCTTACATATCAGAGTACTATCTGATGCTGTTTGTGGCCTACTGTGCAAAAAATCTCAAACTGAATGTGTCTACTGTTAAATAATATTTGTGTGGTATAAGGTTCACCTACATGAGGAATGGTGTGGAAAATCCATGGACCAGTGGATCCTTGAGCCGGCTGCATACAATTGTTCAAGCGGTAAAGAGAATTCAGGGTGTTCCTAAAATGTGTCGCTTACCTATCACAAAAAGTGTGCTTACAGATTTATGTTTAGCTCTCACCAAGGGTGTGTTTCAGTATCAGTTGTCAGTGTTAATGAAGGCAGTGTGTTGCCTTGCTTACTTTGGTTTCTTGAGATGTGGAGAGTTTACATGCGACGACTTCCATCCTCAATTCCATCTCACTATGAATGCTGTGCAGTTTGCAAGTAATTTGTCATACTTCACCCTGTGTCTGAAAACTTCTAAAACTGACCCCTTTCGGAGAGGTGTCACGATAACAATCAACAAAGTGAGCTCTCCCATCTGCCCAGTTGCCAGCATGCTTGCTTACCTCTCTCTACGACAACAGCAACAGTGTCAGCCACTTGACCCTTTGTTTGTCACCCCTGACGGACAAGTTCTACAAAGAGCTTACTTTATAAAGTACCTCAAGCTTCTACTTGAACACTGTGGTCTTGATCAGTCGAAGTACAATGGCCACTCCTTTCGTATCGGAGCAGCGACATCAGCAGCTGAGGCTCACATCCCAGACCATATGATTCAAACCCTTGGACGGTGGTCTTCAAACTGTTATACTCGCTACATACGCACATCTCAGGTTGACATTGCTCAGGCACAGGCAGCAATGGCCTATTCATAGGGGTCGTTATGCTCAATCACTACTACCTATGTTAGTTGTATAGTGTATATAATATATGTATAACCCACATGATTCCAGTTTTTTACTCGGGCTGTTACTTATTTTTCTGTCCATTTTCATGGTTTACACTTGCATCTCTTGTATACCCTATAGCCATCAATTATTTCTATCATTAATCCAATTTATCTTATGGGGATTCTCAGATTCGCTTTAATCTCATCTTTTCATTTGGGCTTTCATCCACTAAAGTGTATTTTTATCCATAATATAAATTTCAGTTTTTCTTTGTCCCCTGGCGCTCAGGGTTTGTCTTGGAGTGCGCTACTCCATCTACTATTCATTTGCTGTTAATTTACCACTGGGTCACTCTGACGATCAGAGGTGTCATGCGGTGCGCTACCAATTGCACAGACCCAGTGGGTGGTTTTTGTTTTGTAACCGCTTAATTCCTGCCGTGCAGGGTAAGTCTAGGTGCGCAACCTGACTTGCATCTAGCGGGTAGCATTGAGAATCCCCAGCTCCAAACCTGTAAATAAAAATTTTATGTTAATTAAAATTTTTTATTGGTACTTCACTTGTCTGTTGTCTGTGCATTATAAACCAATTTGTCAATAACGGTTGTTTCAATCGCATGCTTATTGTTCCAACATTTGGAAATGCATGTTTCAAACAACAGATCACCTGATGTTACTGTAGTAATACAGTTAGGCAAGTCTAGACATTGTACATGGCCGAGTCATGCATAATAGATATGAACAATCATTTCCGACGGGTCGAGATTTTCATTTTTGAACACACATGAATTAATCTTTTTATCTACAGGCGAATAGTTAATAGGTGTTTTGTAAAAGTGGCCATTTTCATAACAGAGTTTTCACGGTGACGACTTGAAAAGGGGGAAATATGGTGAAGGATTTTATGTTAAGAATAATAATATAAATGGCAACACAGTGTCTCGTTCTACTGTCATTTTTAGGGTCATTTATTTGACAATAACATCAAATTTACCCTTCCATTGATATAATATTATGCATTAGATATTATTTTAAATATGAATATTAAATTTGCACAAATCAAGCCATTTGATAATGGGTGAATGGGCTTTGTATCATTTTCTCATTTAACAGCAAGTTTAACAATTAACTAATATTAATAAATTTGCTTTAATGTGGTACCTCTGATAATATTTAGGTGTTGATATTTCAATCATATTTGACTTCAGTGGAAAATACAGACTACAGTTACTGCTCCTTTGGTACCCTGTATGTGTTGTATAATATCATTTTCAACTAAAGGGCTTTAACAGCGGATTGTCAAAATAAGTAATGCAGAGTCATCTTAATATTTATATGAAACTTTAATTTCTGACCAATTTGAGTAAAATCTCATGAAATGACAAGCTACTGTAATCAGTATCAAGGTTTTTTTTTGCCTCTTCTTTATATATTCGAACAGTGAATCGTCGAAAACCAACTCATACAGAAGCAGATGAGCAAAATGATGTGTAGATAAAGCACCAACTATGTATGAAATTACAACCAAAGAGTATGAAGTTCCTCAAACTTATGATATTTGTCATGAAGTATTCTAGTTATTTACTTTCCAATGCACCAAACTGAAGTAACTTTTGCCTGAATTACCAGTCAAGTCTACTGAAACAATATATTGAACAATATATTAAATAGATATCACTTTTAACAGTATATGTTTGTTAATCCTAAACGTGTGTCTGGTAGTAGCACATCACATGTACATGCTTTTCCTTTGGTTATTCAACAACCATACCTTAAAGAAATTAATTTGTATAAACCTTTTTTTACTTTTTCTTTCATAAACTATAAATTGCAGTCAGATAAGCGTCCAGTGCTCAACTTATATTCACAACCTTAAAAGATATGAATAGACCTAAAATGTTTCAACAAATTTCAAAATTCTTATAAGCCATAATTTCGCTTTTAAAATTGGGGGGATATAAAACTAAGAAATTTGGATTCACTTGTAGACTTCGTGATTGAAGGAACTAGCACCATGCAGATTTTGCATCTGTTCTCGCCATTATGGGATAGTCTAAATGATCCGTCGGTAAAATACCCAAGCACAAGGCAATGATTCTGTAAATGACGTCCCAAAAAGGGCATGTGACCAGTCACGCATTCACTGGTTTGTGGGTAGATAATTCTAAACGGCCCATCATAGGTGGCATTAAGAAACGGCTTTCATTACCAAACTGAACATATTTGAATAGCGATCTTTGACCGCACTATACAATATTGTAATCAGACATTCATATATAATAATAATATTCCAAAGAAAATAGTGAAATATGTTTGTTGTTATGTAAACTTTAAAATACTTGAAAAGATCTACAATGTTTCAACAAATTTCAAAATCTTTATTAGCCACAATTTCGCTTTTGAAATTGGTGGATATAAAACTGAGAAATTTGGATTCACTTGTAGACTTCGTGATTGAAGGAACTAGCACCATGATACTGACTTGTAAAAACATCTTTCAAAGTCGAACATCAACCTTTCTGTGTTGTAATTACACCTTTCAAACTTGAGATAAAACTTTGTAAAAACAATGTTGTTACTGAAATTGTAGTCTTTCTAGAAAAATAACTACCTGTTTTTTAACGTTAACAATCTGGCGAGTCAAAAGCTCAAAGACAGATTGAAAAACCTCTCCCTTGTACGTAGCTGCGTTTCTTGATCTGACCACGGCTAACAAGTATTTTCAGAAATATTTTAGCGATTCTAGTAAAGCTAATAAAATTGCCATGAAAGGAGAGATGTTAGGTACAATCGGTTTATTGGATTACATAAATACATGTATCCATATTATGGAATTATTTATAAGAGGCATAGTGAACCTTTTGTTTTGTACACTAAAAGTGTGGAAATTTAACGGGTTTGGCAATTGTTGAATTTAAAGTGTTGGCGGTTAATACCCGTGCGGCTGATTGTGTGCATGTTTAGCCATATAAAGGAGTAAGCTTATACTCCGAAACGTCACGAATTTCAAAATAAAGACGTTGTTAAGCAAAAATTCTTATCTTTCTTGTATACTTTTAAGACTGTTACCAAGTGATGAAGTCTTAACAGTACTTGTATAGAAATAGAACAGATTCTATACTGGGTTGGATGAACATACTTAAAGGGAGCGATTCTATACTTTGTTGGATGAACAAACTTAGAGAAGGCGATTCTGTACTGGTTTTGATGTAAATGCTTAGAGGGTGATTCTATCCTGGGTTTGATATAAATTCTTAGAGGGGGCGAATCTATACTGGGCTGCTTATTTGAGTGGCATTTTAGAAGTTGGTATGATGAAGAAAATAGGAAATTTATGGATTAATAACTTCTTTATTGCAGAGAGATGCGACGTTTCGTTGTAGATACTAACACCGTTATCAAGCAAGTGAGTATTTAGTATATACACCGAAACGTCGCATCAAACCCAGTATAGAACCGACCCCTCTATTGTATATAAGTATATGCATCAGAGCCAGTATATTCGCTCCCTACAATTTGATTTCGTTGTGTGCATCATACCCAGTATAGATTCGCCCCCTCTATTGTATATAATTATGTGCATCAAACCCAGTATAGAGTCGCCCCCTTTACCTGTATATGTTATGTGCATCAAACCCAGTAAAGAATCGCACCCTCTATTGTATATAATTATGTGCATCAAACCCAGTATAGAATCGCACCCTCTATTGTATGTAATGCTAAAACTCTGGGAGGGTTCAAATATAAACTTAAAAACCTTCGGCTTGGGTGTAGTGATCTTAATGGAGATAGGTATACTTGATTTAAATCCAATAGTCCTGTATGTAACTGTGGATATCACTTTGAAGACGCGTTACATTTCTTTCTCACCTGTTCAAATTTAATGTCATAAGACTAAATGCATATTTCTTTCGAAAAGGGTTTAATTTGTCGTCAATTTTATTCGGTCACCCGGGCCTATCACAAGAGGATAACCTTGAACTATTGAAATATGTTTATGATTTTATCACTCTATCAAAGAGATTTTCGAAATTCAACTGACGTTTTCAGTTTTGAAGAAATAAAATATGTTTAAACCATTGTATGTATGTGCATCAAACCCAGTATAGAATCGCCCCCTTTAATTGGTATATACCCAGTATAGATTCGACTCCCCCCCCCCCCTCTATGGTGCATAAGTATGTGCATCAAACCCAGTATAGAATCGCCCCCTTTAATTGGTATATACCCAGTATAGATTCGCCCCCCCCCCCTCTATTGTGCATAAGTATGTGCATCAAACCCAGTATAGAATCGCCCCCTTTAATTGGTATATACCCAGTATAGATTCGCCTCCCCCCCTCTATTGTGCATAAGTATGTGCATCAAACCCAGTATAGAATCGCCCCCTTTAATTGGTATATACCCAGTATAGATTCGCCTCCCCCCTCTATTGTGCATAAGTATGTGCATCAAACCCAGTATAGATTCGCCTCCCCCCCCCCTCTATTGTGCATAAGTATGTGCATCAAACCCAGTATAGAATCGCCCCCTTTAATTGGTATATACCCAGTATAGATTCGCCTCCCCCCCTCTATTGTGCATAAGTATGTGCATCAAACCCAGTATAGATTCGCCTCCTTTAATTGGTATATACCCAGTATAGATTCGCCTCCCCCCTCTATTGTGCATAAGTATGTGCATCAAACCCAGTATAGATTCTCCTCCCCCCCCCCTCTATTGTGCATAAGTATGTGCATCAAACCCAGTATAGATTCGCCTCCCCCCCCCTCTATTGTGCATAAGTATGTGCATCAAACCCAGTATAGAATCGCCCCCTTTAATTGGTATATACCCAGTATAGATTCGCCTCCCCCCCCCCCCCCCCCTCTATTGTGCATAAGTATGTGCATCAAACCCAGTGTAGAAAGGGGAAAAGGGGAAAGAAAAGGGAAATTAAAAGCATTGTTAAAGCAATAACCACGGACGAATACAACAATAACTTTAAAGGCAACTGGGGACATACCCAGTACTGTCAAGTTCAACCCACAAAACTGAAAACAGTTAAAAACTTTCACAACTTTAGAAGGGTTGATGTAGCCTTAACTAGACTTCGACTTAACAATGTTTGTAACGGGGTGTATCTCCACAAAATAGGGAGAGCACCAAATAATCGATGTCCACAATTTAATGTCAAAGACACCATACATCACATTCTGTTTCAATGTGACAAATACCAAAAACATAGGGGACAACTCCTAAAAAATGTAAGCGCTAACACTCCACAAGAACTATAAGCCAATACTAAAAATTACCAGTACCTTTCAGTATTCCTATTGCAAACTAAGTTATATAAAACATTATAATTAATAACCACCTCGCCTTACACCCAAACTCCTAACCACCTACCCACCCCATAACTTATACCCAATTAAACAATCACCTAACCGTAACAACCACCCCCCCAGGTAAAACTTCCAGAAGGACCTACGTTAGCGAGACTGATCGCTGAAACCTCCTTCTCCTGGTAAGTGTGGTCATGGCGACGAGATACACTACGGGACCTCTCGCGCAAGCCTATACAAACAGGCACGTAGGCTCCCAAATGGAAATTTCCACCAATCACCTCAAATACCATTTATCAAAGGACTTGGGCACAGGACAAACTGGTTAAAACTTCATTAAAAGTGCTTCACTTAATTGTAACTGGTAATTGTCACGGCACCAAACCCCATAACCCTCACTGCCTGGCTCTGAACCTGGTTTAGTGTGGAGGACAGGGATTGTACCTTAAGTGCATGGCATGACCACGTTCTGCACTTAGCATAGGTACAATCCCAATCAGATGACCTACAAGAAAGAAAAAACGCACATTGCGAAGACTACAACGATGGAAACAACGGCGGATAACGGACTAAGTATATCAAACAAAAAAGATAAGTATTACTCCATTCATCTACTTATCAATAAACTTAAATATCAAACATAAATAATTATAATTAACTATAAATACAATTCCATCACAACTATTCAACAACAACTTCATGTTATAAGCCCAAAAAATTCCATTCCAAATACCATTCTTAAACTTTAGCAAATATTACTTAAATTTTAACATTAATCAAATAAAATAATATTCCCCACACACCATATCTTTCTATCTCTTTCAGGTACGACGCCATCTCACTGCACTCAACAAATTCATTTCCAATTTATCTTTACATCCTCATACATCAATCCCAGTATAGATTCGCCCCCTTTACACCTGTATATGTTTTGTGCATAAAACCCAGTATAGATTCACCCCCTCTATTGTATATAAATATATGCATCAAACCGAGTATAGATTCACCCCCTCTATTGTATATAAATATATGCATCAATCCCAGTATAGATTCACCCCCTCTATTGTATATAAATATATGCATCAAACCGAGTATAGATTCGCTCCCTTTAACTGTATTTCGTTATATACATCAATCCCAGTATAGATTCGCTCCCTCTATTGTATATAAATATATGCATCAATCCCAGTATAGATTCACCCCCTCTATTGTATATAAATATATGCATCAAACCGAGTATAGATTCGCTCCCTTTAACTGTATTTCGTTATGTACATCAATCCCAGTATAGATTCACCCCCTCTATTGTATATAAATATATGCATCAAACCGAGTATAGATTCACCCCCTCTATTGTATATAAATATATGCATCAAACCCAGTATAGATTCACCCCCTCTATTGTATATAAATATATGCATCAAACCGAGTATAGATTCGCTCCCTTTAACTGTATTTCGTTATGTACATCAATCCCAGTATAGATTCACCCCCTCTATTGTATATAAATATATGCATCAAACCGAGTATAGATTCACCCCCTCTATTGTATATAAATATATGCATCAAACCCAGTATAGATTCACCCCCTCTATTGTATATAAATATATGCATCAAACCGAGTATAGATTCACCCCCTCTATTGTATATAAATATATGCATCAATCCCAGTATAGATTCACCCCCTCTATTGTATATAAATATATGCATCAAACCGAGTATAGATTCGCTCCCTTTAACTGTATTTCGTTATGTACACCAATCCCAGTATAGATTCGCTCCCTCTATTGTATATAAATATATGCATCAATCCCAGTATAGATTCACCCCCTCTATTGTATATAAATATATGCATCAAACCGAGTATAGATTCGCTCCCTTTAACTGTATTTCGTTATGTACATCAATCCCAGTATAGATTCACCCCCTCTATTGTATATAAGTATGTACATCAATCCCAGTATAGATTCGCTCCCTCTATTGTATATAAGTATGTGCATTAAACCGAGTATAGATTCACCCCCTCTATTGTATATAAATATATGCATCAATCCCAGTATAGATTCACCCCCTCTATTGTATATAAATATATGCATCAAACCGAGTATAGATTCGCTCCCTTTAACTGTATTTCGTTATGTACATCAATCCCAGTATAGATTCACCCCCTCTATTGTATATAAGTATGTACATCAATCCCAGTATAGATTCGCTCCCTCTATTGTATATAAGTATATGCATCAAACCGAGTATAGATTCGCTCCCTCTATTGTATATAAATATATGCATCAAACCGAGTATAGATTCACCCCCTCTATTGTATATAAATATATGCATCAAACCCAGTATAGATTCGCTCCCTTTAACTGTATTTCGTTATGTACATCAATCCCAGTATAGATTCGCTCCCTCTATTGTATATAAGTATGTACATCAATCCCAGTATAGATTCGCTCCCTCTATTGTATATAGGTATGTGCATTAAACCCAGTATAGATTCGCCCAGTCTATTGTATATAAATATATGCATCAAACCGAGTATAGATTCGCTCCCTTTAACTGTATTTCGTTATGTACATCAATCCCAGTATAGATTCGCTCCCTCTATTGTATATAAGTATGTACATCAATCCCAGTATAGATTCGCTCCCTCTATTGTATATAAGTATGTGCATTAAACCCAGTATAGATTCACCCCCTCTATTGTATATAAATATATGCATCAAACCGAGTATAGATTCGCTCCCTTTAACTGTATTTCGTTATGTACATCAATCCCAGTATAGATTCGCTCCCTCTATTGTATATAAGTATGTACATCAATCCCAGTATAGATTCGCTCCCTCTATTGTATATAAGTATGTGCATTAAACCCAGTATAGATTCACCCCCTCTATTGTATATAAGTATATGCATCCAACCGAGTATAGATTCGCTCCCTTTAACTGTATTTCGTTATGTACATCAATCCCAGTATAGATTCGCTCCCTCTATTGTATATAAATATATGCATCAAACCGAGTATAGATTCGCTCCCTTTAACTGTATTTCGTTATGTACATCAATCCCAGTATAGATTCACCCCCTCTATTGTATATAAATATATGCATCAAACCGAGTATAGATTCGCTCCCTTTAACTGTATTTCGTTATGTACATCAATCCCAGTATAGATTCGCTCCCTCTATTGTATATAAATATATGCATCAATCCCAGTATAGATTCACCCCCTCTATTGTATATAAATATATGCATCAAACCGAGTATAGATTCGCTCCCTTTAACTGTATTTCGTTATGTACATCAATCCCAGTATAGATTCACCCCCTCTATTGTATATAAATATATGCATCAAACCGAGTATAGATTCACCCCCTCTATTGTATATAAATATATGCATCAAACCCAGTATAGATTCACCCCCTCTATTGTATATAAATATATGCATCAAACCGAGTATAGATTCGCTCCCTTTAACTGTATTTCGTTATGTACATCAATCCCAGTATAGATTCGCTCCCTCTATTGTATATAAGTATGTACATCAATCCCAGTATAGATTCGCTCCCTCTATTGTATATAAGTATGTGCATTAAACCCAGTATAGATTCGCCCAGTCTATTGTATATAAATATATGCATCAAACCGAGTATAGATTCGCTCCCTTTAACTGTATTTCGTTATGTACATCAATCCCAATATAGATTCGCTCCCTCTATTGTATATAAGTATGTACATCAATCCCAGTATAGATTCGCTCCCTCTATTGTATATAAGTATGTGCATTAAACCCAGTATAGATTCACCCCCTCTATTGTATATAAATATATGCATCAAACCGAGTATAGATTCGCTCCCTTTAACTGTATTTCGTTATGTACATCAATCCCAGTATAGATTCGCTCCCTCTATTGTATATAAGTATGTACATCAATCCCAGTATAGATTCGCTCCCTCTATTGTATATAAGTATGTGCATTAAACCCAGTATAGATTCACCCCCTCTATTGTATATAAATATATGCATCCAACCGAGTATAGATTCGCTTCCTTTAACTGTATTTCGTTATGTACATCAATCCCAGTATAGATTCGCTCCCTCTATTGTATATAAGTAGGTGCATCAAACCCAGTATAGATTCGCTCCCTCTATTGTATATAAGTATGTACATCAATCCCAGTATAGATTCGCTCCCTCTATTGTATATAAGTATGTGCATTAAACCCTGAATAGATTCGCTCCCTCTATTGTATATAAGTAGGTGCATCAAACCCAGTATCGATTCGCTCCCTCTATTGTATATAAGTATGTACATCAATCCCAGTATAGATTCGCTCCCTCTATTGTATATAAGTATGTGCATTAAACCCTGAATAGATTCGCTCCCTCTATTGTATATAAGTAGGTGCATCAAACCCAGTATAGATTCGCTCCCTCTATTGTATATAAGTATGTACATCAATCCCAGTATAGATTCGCTCCCTCTATTGTATATAAGTATGTGCATTAAACCCTGAATAGATTCGCTCCCTCTATTGTATATAAGTAGGTGCATCAAACCCAGTATACATTCGATCCCTCTATTGTATATAAGTATGTACATCAATCCCAGTATAGATTCGCTCCCTCTATTGTATATAAGTATGTGCATTAAACCCTGAATAGATTCGCTCCCTCTATTGTATATAAGTAGGTGCATCAATCCCAGTATAGATTCGCTCCCTCTATTGTATATAAGTATGTACATCAATCCCAGTATAGATTCGCTCCCTCTATTGTATATAAGTATGTACATCAAACCCAGTATAGATTCGCTCCCTCTATTGTATATAAGTATGTACATCAATCCCAGTATAGATTCGCTCCCTCTATTGTATATAAGTAGGTGCATCAAACCCAGTATAGATTCGCTCCCTCTATTGTATATAGGTATGTGCATCAAACCCAGTATAGATTCGCCCCCTCTAAGCGGATTTAAGTTTGTCATCAAACCCAATATGTTTTAGCTGCCTCTTTTTTTAACTAATACCGAAATATTTTCCCCAAAGACATACTTAAAGCAAGATGTAGAAACGAAATTTTACAATTTACAATAAATCCTTTAAAAGTCTTTTCTAATACAAATTATTTTTAAGCAATCTTTAATGTCATTGTTTCAAAACAACTATTCATCCTGGTAAATAGAATATATCTACAATGTTTTTACCAAGGTTAAATTCTAGTGTCACACGGTTCAAGCGTGCGTCCTTTTTCCCGCCTCTCATCTAAAGCACTTTCATAAAATGTCACCAATTATTTTATATATCGAAAGTACATTATTATGTACTTTACATTCATGTATCTATTTTTATCATTCATGTCTTTATTCGCCGACTGTGGCTATTTTTATATGTTCAAATGTCATTTTCATGCCACAGTTATCAGCCTTTATCATGTTATATGTATTTATATCTACTTGTAGAGGATTTTGCGCCCTTTACAATAAGCCATAGTATGGCACCATAACTCAAATATTTATGGAGCTAGGGCTAATTTAGCTTCGCAAAGAAGCACAACTTGAGTTGCGTCCGAGGAAAAGTTTAAGCCAGTGCTAGATGGTTACTCCGACGTCCGAACGCATCCTTTAAATAGCGAGCTAAGCTCTGGTACCTCAGTATTGACTGGATCCTTGCGGGGAGCGATCACGGGTGGACCATTGGACGTGGGAAGTGGATTGGTGAGGTTGATATTCCTTTATTTCTCAGTACCTTTTTGGAGTATGTGATCACTTCCTTTAAAGACTTACAGTTTTAACCTTACTTTATCTCCCATTATTTTATAAATCCTACTATACCCCAACTAGTGTTCTTATTTATTTACTCACTCAGGTAGTGATAAGGGATCATCTAAAGTACTGTGTGCTTGTTGTTTGTTCATACCTATTTTTAGTCCCGTCACCCCCAATTAAGTACCAATAAGAATAGTCTATTTAGCGTGCAGGATTATATTCAGTAAGGAAGAGTTGGGTAAGTCTAGGTGATCTAAAGGTGTCGGGTCTGACCCCAATCCCTTTCATCTTATTGACTGATTCAAATCACCGCACATGCCATGTCAATTTCACGTGCACGCAACATCAGCACTTTCACTGATCACTCAAAGACACAGGACAGACGATCTGATATTCTTAATAAGTTTCGAAAATTCAAGACTACTCAATCACTAAATGATTATCATATACTTAGAAATAGATATAAAACAATCTGTAGGCAAAAACGAAATGAGTATTTGAATTTGAAACGACAAGAGTTAGAGAGCACCGTCAATAATTCAAAACAATTTTGGTCCTCTCTGAAACATTTGAATGGTAATGCACATCATCAGAATGACATCGATATAAATGAATGGTATTCGTATTTTAAGGATTTGTTTTCCTTCCCTTTAAACTAATGAGGATATGAACAATGTAATCAAAAAGAGACAAATGATGAAAAACATAATGATTCAATGACTACTGATATTCTTGACGCACCAATAACAAGAGAAGAAATACTTAATAGTATCAGACACCTTAAATTGAACAAATCTTCCGGAATTGATGACATTATTCCAGAATTTTTCCTACATGCTTCAGATATTTTACTGCCTCATCTCGAATTGTTATTTTATGTCATCCTAGATAAAGGGGTTTTCCCACATCCATGGTCTATTGGTATCATTATACCTATCCATAAGCATGGTGAAAAAAATCGACCGGAAAATTATCGTGGCATTATTCTTCTCAGTATATTCAGTAAAATATTCACTGGCGTCATAAATAAACGTTTAGTCTTCTGGGCAGAATCTTTTGTTAAGATATCTGAATCCCAATCTGACTTTAGGAAAGGATACACAACGACTGATAACATTTTTGTTCCATATTCACTTATGCAGAGATATTTGAATACGAAAGGTTCTAAATTCTATGTTCTCTTTGTAGATTTTGCAAAAGCTTTTGATTCTGTACATAGAGAAAAGTTATGGACTCTTCTTGACAATCATTCCTTAAGCAGTAAGATGAGTATACTTTTAAGAAGTATCTTTGATAATGTAAAGATGTGCGTGAGAAACAATAATCTTATATCTGAAACTTTTGAAAGCCAAATACGAGTCAGACAGGGGTGTATCTTGAGTCCATTTCTATTCTCTTTCTTTATAAATGAACTAGTAATCCAGATTCATGAAAAATGTTCAAATGGTATTCAATTACACCCAGACATAGTGCAGTTATTTCTCCTTTTATTTGCAGATGATATAATACTCTTCTCAAGCACGGTACGGGGATTACAAACAGAAATTAATGAATTGGAAAAATAGTGTAAGGAATGGAAAATAACATTAATAGAGATAAGACAAAAATAATTGTTTTTAAAAGGGGACGTAAACTTGCTGCAAACGAAACATGGTACTATAAAGCCGAAAAGATCGAAACAACCACATCCTACAAATATTTAGGAGTTAATTTTACAAACCATTCATCTTGGTCATTACATGTCAAAAATGCTGCAACGCAAGGACAGAAAATATTACTAGGTATCATGAGATACATCCATATCTTGGGCGATTTACCTTTTAAAACGTTTTTTAGGTTATTTGATTCTAAGATTAGCCCAATACTCCTTTATGGTTCCGAAGTTTGGGGATTTAAAAATTTTGATGTTCTGGAAAGGGTTCATTTCTTTGCATTAAAAAAATTCTTAGGTGTGAAATCTACTACTTCAAACATAATGGTCTACGGTGAATGTGGCCGATTTCCACTATATGTGGAATCGAAAGTGAAAGCAATAAAATACTGGATAAAAGTATTGAATATGCCATCTTATAGATTACCGAAAAAATGTTATAATATGATGATGTTGTATGATGAAAATGGAAAATATAATTGGGTATCAGATGTTAAACATTTGTTATGTTCAGTAGGATTTGGTAATATATGGCTAGAACAATGTATAGATTCGCAATCGAATTTTCCCATGTCCTTTAAACAACGATTACAAGATATATATCTACAAGACTGGCTCTACAAATTATCAGTTTCAAATAAAGGTTTCTAAATGTGACTATGTTAGATGTGTAATTTAAATGAAACTGAAGATGAGTATCATTTTCTTTGTGTCTGTCCAGCCTATCTCGATTTGAGGCATATGTATATAAAAAAAATATTATTTTACGTATCATAATATCTATAAATGCATATCATAACTAAGCTGTTCTAGCAAAATGCATGTCGAAAATCTAGCAATGTTTCTGTATCATGCCTTTAAACGTAGAACGAATGTACTCTCTACTGACTAATGTGTGTTTACAATATGTACTATAGGCCTGTGGCCTCTTTCAGTGCAAATAAAGATTGATTGAGATATGAGAGGTTAGTTCTAAACAATTATCAATCTATATATTTACAATATTTGCGGATTAATTAGGATAACTTATCTATGTTAAGTTATGTCTAAAGTATATATAGGATTTTCGGCATTATTTCATCTTTGATGATTTGATGGTCAAGTCGCCATCTTGTTAATACAGTAAGTTACTAAATTTTTAATTAGGATTAAACTATACCATTAAACATATTGCTAAAATATTTCTTTCTTGCACTTTTTCTGCATAATTGTCGTTTGAATGAAAATCGGTAATTTCTTAATCTATTCACAATTCTTGCACGCATTGATGATTGTGAGCGCCATTGTATTAGTAGACTAATGATGAGTGTGTACGTAATATATTGTGGGAAAACTGAGTTTCTCACTAGTATTTATATGTTTCCATTCGAATTTCCACTCGCTTGTTTATCCGGTTACGTTGGTTTATGCATTTATCCTAGATCGTTAGTTAGTCAGTTAGTCAGTCAGTCAGTCCGGCATGGTTTAGTCGCCATGTTTTTAGTTGCTAGTCGGAGTCGTATGCTAGGAGTTCTCCGATTGGATAGGTGTCGGGATTGCTGGCCAATCACCGGTCTCCTTACATTGCTCAACCCGTAATCGGGTATATAAGCGACGTTCTATCAGTCATTCAGCCAGTTCACTCGAATAGCATCTATTCGGAGGTGAGAGCTCCCTCTTGCCAACTTGTTCTGCACCAGGACAATGTTAGCATAATTATTAGTGTTATATAAATAAAGAGTATTTTCCTGTTAGGTAAGGTTAGACGGGGTGGGTAGATTCGGGGAATTTAGTCGACGCTTCGAGTCTATGCACTTTGTATGTTATTCTAGAAAGATTAGTGGGTAGGAACAAATAGGATGTAGGGTAATAGAATAATTTAGCCAATTTAAGACATAAGTTTAACTGCAATATTGTGGTGAAATATAATCACCGCAATTTCTGACATGGAGGCATTTGTATGATGTGAACCGTTCTGGGCGTAGTACATTTCAGTGTAAGGTCAAGGTCAGTTACGGTAGCAGCTTTGTTATGTTGTGAGCCGTGTCTGGTCGTAGTATATTTCAGGGTAAGGTCAAGGTCAGTTACGGTAGAAGCTTTGTTTTGTTGTGAGCCGTGATATACTGTAATAGTTCTTTCTTGTAGTGAACTACGTTTACTACTGTTTCAGTTTGATGAACGCGTAGCCTCTTTTCAGGTGTGAGAACAGTTTGCAGTTAGTGTAGTAAATTATTATTTCTTTGCTGTAAGGTCAGGGTCAGATTATGGACTATGTAGCTTCCTTGGTGACGCCCTAAGTGAGATTGTAAACACTGAGTGATATATTGTTGTATTTATTCCCTCTTTGAGGTAATTACGGGTGCTTAGCAAACACTATTATTGTATTATACACTTTGTCGTTTACACTTCTTTGAACTTACCAGGTGCTATTGAAGTTTTGTACATCTTTATATTTTGCACTTGTTGTTTATAAGTGCTATCTTTTGTCAGGGCATATATCTTTGACAATTTACCCTTGTTGAACTCACCTAGGTGCTATTTTAGGGAGTGCTAGTTATCGCTAGGGCCGTTCGAAATCCACATTTAGTTATTAAGGGAAGCTGAATTGTCTAGAGGGAGTCGCGAAGTGTTTTGACCATTATTACACTATTCTATCGTTTTTGTTATTAAATAAACTTCTTGTTGGATCCACATCACTTGTCTGTTTTTCATCCCGCTTCATGTCTGGAAAGAACTCGGGGGTTAATAGAGCGAGTTTGGCCAATGTCTGTTTAACATCTTTCCCCTAAAAAACTACACAACGCAAAGTCCCTATTGACGATTGTACAATGGCCGAACTCGCACTATTACAATATGAAACAGGATAAACCATTCTGTTAGGTAATGATTTCGTTATATTCTGTTTACATAAGGGATAACCTCTGTTGATGTGTGTACTCGTTACAACCACTATGTGATGATTATGATAGCGTACCTTATTGGAGTTTTGTTATTATAGATAATAACATATAAATGCCACGGTGTATTTACGTGAGTTGTATATATGAGGAAAATGATTTAATTGCTGTAGTTTGCATTTATTGAATAATTGCAAGTGTATCCATATGTTATAGACTGTTTATTGTTTTATGTATGTATTTCAGGGTGTCTTTACTTATCGCTAGTTGGCAATAAACTTGACTCACACCCGTGACCCGTGTTTGGATCCTCCATTCACCCACGCACACCCGGTTACATGTATGGCCTGAAGAGGCATGTCGAGCTGAAAGCGCTAGCGCTAGCGATTGTTTTTACTTCTAACATCATCGATATGAATATGCGACCTTCTTCACCTTTATATATATATACAAATTACAAAAACCAAAATGGTTTTGAGTAGTTTGGCTTTGTGTCGAGTGGGGAAAGTGCTCAGCATTTGATAAATGGAGCTAAAAATATGTTCTCTGTAAAATCAGTTTTTACAGGTCATGTTGTATCACTACAGCCCTGCTTAGTGAAAACTGCCACTTTTGTTACTTGTCGGCTGATGTAAATGTTCTCTCAACAAACTTTACTTCTTGCAGTCAAAAACCAGGTATTTTGATGTTTACCATTCAAATATCATGTCCTCAATAAAAAATACAATTGTTATATTTTCTTCCATTTTCACTGATTTCACTGGGTCATTTTCATTTTTGAAAATATTGCTGTATGTGCCTTGATATAAAAAATATTCTCTCTCCATGCAATATTTCCCGTTTGGTTGTAGGTGTGTTTATGAACAGTTGGATAATCAAAAATGAGACTTAATTTGTGCATATGATAAAGATAAAAAATTGTTAAGTTCTAGATATGGTGTCAAAGCTTACCAACTAAAAAGGTGTCCCCGGTAAAACTAAGACAAGTTAGTCCACTTTTGTAGTAATTGTACCAGAACATTTTTCGTAGATTTTCAAATGCTTTTATCTAATCTTAATATCAACTAAAATTAAATTAAATTTATTGTAATTATAATATTACTTTGTTTCGTTCACAGATATTAATTTATCAATTAAATCATAATAAACCTGAAAATAGGGACACCTCTGTTAACATATACATTGCATAGACAATATATACTTTTCATTGTATGTCTAAAAATATATCCTCCCCTGATAAATTTGATTTTCACACATTTTCCGGGATAATTGTGCAGCTATTTAAAAATAAACAATGTTTAAACTGTACTTATTTGATGAAAAAATACAATTATATAATGGTCACGCCCACGATAAATACATACTTCCCTTTGAAAAATGTAAGGGGCGCAGTCATATGTTATTTATTTACCAAAACCGGTCATAATAACAACAAAAACATCTTTTCCCTCCCTCAATACATTTATAAAGTCAATCTTCTTGTTGCAATGCCAACTTCTTTGTAACGTGATCAAACAGGCAACTTCCATGGGCGCGGCCATTTGATTTTATTATATGAATGGATTTTTTACGTCTTTCTGATTGGCCTACTTAGTCACATGACAGCAATGACGTCAAGCGATGTCAACCTGTGTGGATCGCGAGAGGTTGATATAACAATCCAAACACCCCCGGTGGAAAAAAATAGATTTCGAAAATCACGCTCTACCGGAATACGAGAAGAATTGTAATTCAAGACCTATTCCATATAATAAAACAATTATAGACTTCAGACTCGGTTGATCCAATGATTTATCGACCTTGGACATGTGATATTCACCTCGGCTTCGCCTCTGTGAATATCTCACGTCCAAGGTCGATAAATCTTTGGATCAACCTCACTTGAAGTCAATAATTGTTTAAATATCGCAAATGACACGGCGTCGCCGATTGGCCATAGCAAGGGAGGTAACTGGAGATAACTAAAAAACGCCAGAGAGGGCGCTGGTAGCTAGCACAGGAAAGTCTTGTGTCGGCCGTTATCCACTCAGTATTTGTATCAAAAGTCACTTTCACTCCTTTTGTAAATATTTTGTACTTGTTAATCCCGTTATGCTTTACATGTATTTGTAAACTTTCGGTGTAATAAAGTTGATTGATTGATTGATTGAAAGTAGAATTATTTCTTTCTGGTGTAAAATGTTGCAAAACACTAACAAATTATCATATAAAATGTACCTTCTTATGTATAATTTACAAAATGCCAATCCTAAATTTAATTTCAGTTTAATTAATTCAATTGAAGGAACATTGCGGGAAACAGGTTTCATTTATGTATGGATAAATCAAAATCTTAACAGTTCACACATTTTACAATCATCTATTAAACGAGTCCTTATTGATCAATTTTTCAAAATGTGGACTGCTTCTCATTAGAAACCGATACTTCCTCAATTAAGCTATGAAAAGCTGCTGAAATTAGACAATACCCTACATCCATATAGAAATAACGCATGGTTGTCTCACATAAAAAGTATTTTAAATTCTTGTGGTTTGACGTATGTATTTGAAAATCTTGATTGTGTCTGTAAACAGTGGCTAGTCTCCATGGTAGAATCCACCCTTAAAGATCATTTTATACAACAATGGAGAGATGATATTAATAAAATTTCAAAGGGATACTATTATAAACTGTACAAAAATTTGCCATCCTTTGAAAAATACCTTCTATTACCAGATTGTTTCCCTCAGCCTATTATGTCATTTCGGACATCGAATCATCATTTACCAGTAGAAACTGGCCGCTGGAAAAATATGCCGAGAATGAATAGAAATTGCAATCTTTGTAACTCAACGGCGATAGCCGATGAATACCATTACTTATTAAAATGCCAATTTTTTGATGAATTAAGATTACAATATATACCGATTTATTACAGAAAATGGCCGACTCTAGTAAAATTTAAACAGTTGTTTACCGTAAATAACGATTCAATTGTAAAAAAATTGTCACATTTTATTAGAATTATCAATAATACCATGAAAAGATAAATACTTAACTTTACAATGTTTGCTGTTAGCTAGTGATCACTACTTCTTGTTTACTTATGTTAGACTATTGTTTGTATTGTTCCTGTACCACCAATGGTGGTTTGTTGGAATAAAATATTGATTGATTGATAAAGTCGTCTTGGATCGGATGAAAGTCCTCGGATGATGATAAGTCCTCAGATTGACTCAAGTCCTCTACAATAAATGACTCCTCCGATTGTAGGGTTTTGATTTGGAATTTGTTCCAAATATTGCTCTTGATCAATTGCTGGGGGCGTTGTTTTGGTGTGTTACGTCCCATCCTTTTTGACCTTGTTTTTAAGAAGGTGATTGTGTACTTTATATGAGGATCTCTTCTTTTTATTTTTCGGCACATTCCAAGATGTAGTTGATTGTTGTTTTGTCAGCCAGTTTTCTCTTTTAATCCACAGCTACTATAAAAACTCAAATCTTAATCCCTCATAAATCGCGCATTGTAAGCTAATCAAGCTAACCACTTGTCACTTGCTAATTAATCAAAGTCTATTGTACATTGTTACATTGTTAAACATGTGTACATATAGATTTACCATGCAGTGAAAATTCCACACTTTTGAAAATATATATATTAGGGGTCACAGGGTCACCAAATCTATAAATTAAAAAAACACTTCAGTCAAGGGGTCTATACACAAGATTTATATTTCCTGAGTCAATGGTTCTGGAGAATATAAAGTAGTGAAAAGTTTATGGACAGACCCCGGACGACATGACAAATGCCCTTATCCTATCAGGCTTTTCAGGCCGGATGAGCAAATAAAATCAAACTCAATGAACAGTTATGCATGCATGAGGCAAGTAGGAAAAGAAAAGTGAAACAAAACTGCAGTAAAGTTTCACATCACGTTATTTTGTCACTTTCACCATGATTCTGTCACAAGTTACACTGGTCTGTCTTGCTGCTCTAGTCCTTGGTTTGTGATTTCATTTCTGATTTGTTTATTTTTTTATTCTTTATATTCCACCTTTGATAATAGTACGGAAATCTATAAATAATATTTGGTCTTATTTTCTTCAGGAGGGGAAATTGTTTTCTCTTACTCCAGTTTCACCAACTGTGGAGATGAGTGCCCTGACACCTGCCTCTGTCCCTGTAATGTAAATACTGGAGAATGTACTGAGGGCTGCGTGGCTGGATACTACGGGGACAACTGTAACAAGACGTGCGACTCTAACTGTAGGATAAATGTTTGTCTACAACATAGTGGGCAATGTGGATGTGCCTCGGGATATCTGTACACAAACTCCACATGCCAAAAAGATACAGGTTAATTATACATTTAGTACTTACCTATATTTATTTCTGAGATGTTCATGTAATATACAGACCGTAAGTCAACACAATAGTAGTTATATGTGTCATAATCAAATGTTCATAATCAATTGATAAACAATAAACTCATTTTTAATGACTACCACTTCTTTCATTCTCTTTAACAGGTACACAGTGCCGGACACACCTAGGGTGTCTCAACGACAAATGTTCATCGACTGGTGAGGAGGAGTGTCTAGAGGGATGTAAGCCAGGTCTCTTTGGTACATCTTGTGAGAGTCCTTGCGGAGGTAACTGCTTCTGTGATCAAGAGTCAGGGAAGTGTACAGACTGTGTACCGGGTTGGTTTGGACCAGAATGTCAGTCACTGTGTAATTTTCAGTGTACTGAAGGTTGCTACAAGAACGGAAGCTGCATTGACGGGTGTATAATTGGCTACTTTGGTGATAAGTGCAATTTCATCTGTCCACAACAGTGTAAAGGCTTATGTGACCTCAGTGGAAGTTGTATCAAGGGTTGTATGAAGGGCTACTATGGTAAGAAGTGCGAGTCAACCTGTCATGTACATTGTTATGACGGATTGTGTGACTTGGATGGAAAGTGTAAAAGTTGTAAAACCGGATTTTATGGGCCTGGATGCAGCAAGATCTGTGAGGGATGCGCTGACGGACACTGTGATATGGGCAATGGGAAATGCATTGATAAGTCGGGTAAGAGATATGCAAAGTGTCAGTACTGTATTTATCTTCCAAAAGTAAGAAACCCTGTTATTCATACAATGTCGTAACGTCATGACTTACCTCCCTTGCCATGGTTAACGCATGGCATAACATGTTAGATATAGGCGTACATCCATCCGTCCGCCCATCTGTAAACTTTTCATTATTTATGTTCTTTTCCAGAAGCAGACTCAGGAAATCTGAAATCTTGTGTACAAACTCTTTGACTAATGAGGTTTTCGATTTACAGATTTCTTGACCCTGTAGCGCCTTATAAGGGCCACAGGGGCAAAGCCCTAAAAACCAACGGAAAGAAGCGAAACGACCACATTAACAGACGAAATCGCATCACAATGTTGCGATTCGCATCTTAAAGTCGTATTTCTTAATGTGTGATAATATGACAGCAAATGACTTATTCATAAAACATTCTTATGCGTAGTTGTTAGCGCGTTCGGGTTCTGACCAAGAGGTCCGTGGTTCGAATCCCGGCAGGGGCTCGGCAGCCTTGTCTGTTCTACAAACTGTTCTACATGCAGTCAGGTATACTGCAGCTGGATTCCAGCGCAGTATTCAATCTTTATTTCTGTACTGAGAAGCCTCAGGCCTATTGTACATATATAGAAGTAGTTGGGATTTACATGAGTTAACACTTTGCACTATAGTGATATGACATATGTTCTGTACTTCATTGCATTGTAGATGTACATAGCTAGATTTTGTAGTGTAATTTTATTTTTACTGTTCATTAGATTACACAATTTTATAATACTTGGACGGACATAGTAGTACTGTTTTATATACTTACATCGTAATGCATTATATACTGGACAAAAAAAAGAAAATGTTATTCGTCTTCTATTTCATTTAAAGAACAAAGTGTACATATTCGGTCTTCCTTTTTAACATTTCTATATCTACCAGTTTCGATTAATAAATCGTGTGAAGAGTAACGAAAGCATGCTAGTGATCGCCTAAATTTCTTTATATCAATACATGACAAGTAGGTTTCTTTGAATAAGTCGTTTATAAATTGTGAATACTAAAAACATGTACTTGACAAATGATTTTTATCACACCATGTTTGAAGATAAATGTCTTTAAGTCGAACAGTTAGGGAATTAATGAATAGTGATTGACATTCAACATATTGATCATTCCAAATGTTTCCAAAGCCAATAGCAAATAAAAAGTTTCTAACCTGAGATACCCAATTTCTTTGTCCATTCTTGTCATACAATAACATCATATTATAGCATTTTTTTGGTTTTCTATTAGGAGACATAGCTAAAAGTTTCAGCTAATATTTGACTGCATTTATAGAGGCGTAGATATAAAGTGGCAACCTTCCTAGTTCTCCATAAACCATAACACTAGGTGTACTTAATTTTACTCCTAGATATTTTTTTACATGCAAATAGATGCACCTTTTCAATTATATCTATATTTTGTAAACCCCATATTTCCGACCCATACAATAATATTGGTTTTATTTTACTATCAAAGACTTTTAAAAAGGTTTGGTACGAGAGATAGCCTAAGATCTAAGCTTTTTTTTAGCTTAGGTTGCTGCCTGGTTGAATTGGTTGTTCCAAGAAAGGTTTTTGCTGAATAAAACACCCAAATATTTATAAAGTGAAGTTGTCTCCAGACGCTCTTCTTTGAAATACCATTTTTCCGTTTTTGATAATTTATTAATGAAGATCGTGAATAAAAACGGGCTTAGTATGCACCCCTGTCTAACTCCCAAGTGACTAGTAAAGGTATAAGATATATCATTATTATTCCGAAAACATACTTTGACATTCTCGTAAATACTACATAATAATTTGTTAATTTCTTACTGAGACTATACGATCTCAATAGCTTCAATAGTTTGTGTCTTTCAATTGTGTCAAACGCTTTTGCAAAATCAACAAAAAATACGCAGTACCACCCATGGTCCGCTAGTTTCAGTTTATGCTCGTGCGTTCACAAGCAAAACATTGCAACATTGATGTTTCGAAATTTCTCCCTGCAATAATACTAGCGTCCGCGATTTTTTGTAAGTGAAATACTCTTCAAGTCGGCGTTAAACTACAAATCACCTCACCTTACTTGAAAGTCATTGGACAACTCCGGAAATTGAGTTACAACATATATATACAAGTGCTCAAAACATTTACAGCGTGTTTGACACAGCTTGAACAGAAAAGAAAAGCATGAATAGAGGAACGGTTGATAATTGAATTCCTCAGTATATGTACACAATTCCATTGCTAACAAAGTCGTAGGTACCGTTTAACGGACACCACAATACAAGTGCTGTCATAACATGTAGTTTTACACAAACCAACATAATTGCTTTGTTCAAATGTTACGAAATGTTAAAAATTGTGAGTGTGAGAACCAAAGCAATAAAAAAAAACACACATGTGACTGGTGAAAAGTGGCCCTGGTAGTCCTTAGAGTTGTCTATAAATGTCGTTCCATAACTGTTCTATAGGATTCATGTATGAATAACTGCCCATAGCCTAATGCAAGATGTGTGAGGAACTTGCATTGTCGTTTTGGGTAGACAAACACACGCTGTTGTTGCTGGATAAATGGGAAGATAAGAGTTCGTAAGATTTCTTCTCTGCATTTTTGCACTTTCTGGTCATCACTAATCTCGTCAGCAGATCGCTAACAGCCTATCTGCTCTATAGTTCTAACATATCTAAAAGCAAGGATTTGCTCAACATTTTTAAGTGCTTATTGTTCATCGACTCCTCTGACGCTTTGCATTGTGCCGTCTTCGGTGCAGAATAAAACTATCCTCAATCGTGAACACTAAGCTAGGCAACGTCAAAATGGCATGGCCTATGTGAAATGACGTCGCTGTTTTCTAGAGGTAGATACACTGGAAGGTAGGGTCAATGTACTTGAATCCCATGTCCTAGTGCTAGCATACTGTGTTTTCACTTAGTAGGTGTCCTTGACGCAATGATGGTGTTTATAGCCTCATTCTTGGCCATTCTGAAAATTATCTAATATCTCCTATTTGCTGTCTCTTTCCTACTACGTTGCTGAGGTGTTTAATAACTGTTTATACAGTAAACATGCATGTGAATTTCATCAGTACATCAGAAAAGCCAAACTTCTGGTTTGACGTTAACGTTTTGTCGAAAGTTTACTTGTTTTTACCTTTGTTTGAAGAACTTATGTTTTTTTATTTACTAAACAAGGTTGGTAATTTTTATTTATATTTATGCAATGTTTAGAGCAGTATACTTTCTGTTGAGCAAAATTATAACTACTTTAAATTTGAAAAATTATGTTTGTGTAACAGAAGACAACAGTGAGCATTCAGATATCAACTTCTCCTGGGTAGCTGGAGGTGTCACGTTCTTCATCATCGGAGCTGTGTTCATGGTGTATGTTTCATATCGACTAAAACGGTAGGTGAAACTTCAACATTGTAATGACATTTATATAAAAGTATAATGTGTTTGTCAACATTTGATATCGTGTTAAAAGTTATTATTCTTTTGAGCCAAAAATCAGCTGCTTGACTCCGATCCAGCACAATGTTTATAATATCGAGCCATATCTACTTATCCTGATTCAACATCATATATATCAAATCAAACTTCAATTCTATATATCTGCAAACAAGATTAACTGCCGATGGAATTCAAATACTTGTAATTAATGTTATTAGACAATCAAATCTATTCAATTGATATTATTCAAAAGACATTATTGGAGTGAACTTATTCCTTTATATTTCTTACAGTATAGATGATAGGTTCAACTATAGTGCAGAGTGGAGAAGACCTCCGTCCACTGTTGGTGATGACCTCAGAGTTGTTCCAGACCATTCTGATGTTGAAGAAGAACGGGTCAATATTTCTCCCCGATTATGTCGTATTATCCGACACAAACCAGCCACCTACATTGAGCCCGTTTACAGTGTCGGAAACCCTGTTCTATCACAGCAGCAGGCTGTTAGTGACTCTGATCAACAGACGACAGCTGCTTCTCCTGAGAACCTTCAACCATCAGACGGACTGCTGAACCAAGCTGCAGCTTTAACATACACAGATGACGGACCAAGTAGACCGGACAGTTATGTTGTGCCCAATTATTGCGAGATAAATGAGGATTTAATCGTCATACCCCACAAGTTGCAAAGGAAGCAACAAACTGAATTGATCCAATCTTTATCACCCCCCTTGTCTGATAGAGTATCGGAACAGTCAGATGATAGAAACGCAACGGGAGGAGACATCAATATCCCCCTGATAGCAGAATGTTCCTGGAACACTGAGACTGAGGACTCATCACCAGGCAAGGACTCCGGACCTGATGACAAGAACTACGACCATCCGTTTAAGGATTACTACTCTTAGTTGATTCAGGATTCTTCAGTCTGACCGAAACAACGATCAAACAGAGCAACAAGATGTCGTTTTCTTACCAACGTGATAGGATTGAAGAAAAGGGACACCTTCGTGATCGATCAACCACATACAAATGTTATTGTGGAATATAACAATTCTTCCTTGGCAATGGCAATGAAGTCAATATTCTCCACATCATTGTTGAAAGCGACATATTTGCATCTATATTAGTTATAAGTTAGTTGCCTTTCGAATATAGGGATTATTACCCGAGGAAGTGTGTTATATAACTTTTACGAAACGAGTGTGAATTTTTGTACACTAATTAGCACAAGTTTCGTAAAAGTCATATGACACTCTTCCGAGAATAATAATTTCTTTATTACCGATTCTACTCCATTTCAAAGGCATGGAAATATTCAGAAAACGGCATCCTTCCCTTCCGCCGGCCCGCTACAGTGACGTCACGAACAATGATTTTATGACGTCACAGACGACGAAATACGGTAACTCGCGCTATGACAATCGTTGCTAGGCAAAAGTGATATGTGCACATGTGCTCATATTGAAAATATGACACCGCTTATGAATAACCATATGGGTAAAAAAAAATGCATAACTAGTCAGTTTCTGAATGTTTAGAAAAATGAATAATTAACTGGTTAGTTATTCGACATTCTAAGATGCCTAGCGGTTAGAACAATCGAAAAAAAAAGTACTTTTTCAGACAATAAAGGTATAGTTTTTTCATGACGTAACAATTGAATGACGTTATATCCGCTCTTCCCCGCTGCCCCCTCGTGATCACGCGTCCATGGTAACCTTTCATCTCGGTTCTTTCGATCAACATGGCTTGTCCCTATCAATGTCTATCGAATTGTCGCTTTTGCCGCAAATGTTTCTTTTAATGTTGACTAGTTTCGAATCATTTTGTTCTATCTACCGGAAATAAGAATGGGAAGCAAATGCTTGTCGAGTGTCGAGTGACCGCGTTGTTTCGCGTCAGGTCACGGCGCCTCGTGGGACAGTGACGTTGGTTCACCTCAACTGTCTCTACCAGGTTTAATGTGACACGGTCAACCAAATAATTAATTAATTCTGGGTGTACAGCCCGAACAGTCTTCTAATATAAGAGATTAAAGCATCACCTTCAACTTTTATGACAGCAGCAAAATAAATTGATGTCAGGATTCAGTCCGCCATCACGCTCCCAAAACAAACATTACCCATAATTCTTTGTGGAATGTTGACCACGTGATAAGCCTTATATGGGCAATGTGGCCAGCACTGCATAATCGCACGACAAGAGTTTGTAAAAGTCAAGGTTTTTTAAAAAACAAGAGGTGTTAATTTGTTTGTTTAAGTTTTTAAAGAAAAAAATAACCAGAAAATATAATTCAAACTTGAATGATTTAAAAAGTTAAAGTGCAAAACTGCAGTTATCAGAGCTTTAACCAACTAAATGTCGTTTTAAACTAGGGGTTGGGTTCTATACTTGGAATAGCCAACAGTTAGCTCTGTTCATGGATTATTAATGTGAGCAATGAAAACACTATATTTTATTTCGAGATTATTAAAATCAGAGTGGTCCCTTTAAAGATCATTTTAGCATCTTAGAAAAGAAATAAAGTCCTCGTGCTTTAATTATAATAGTTCAGGGCAAAACTATACTTTATTATTAAACATATTGGGATAAAGCGAACATTATTTCTTAATTCAAAAAAGGAATAAGTAATTGGCTGTAATTCGAATAGGATTAGTCATTCGTTATTCTAACAATGAACGAGCTGTGAAAGGGTACTAATTCTACATTAAGGAAAGTGCTATGTTCGGTTATGTTACCCCTCCACGCGTTCAGCTAGAAGAAGAGGATATAGTATTGGGCAGCATACGTATATATGAACGACATAGACTTGTGTAAAAGACGTTTAGTGAATTCTTTCTATATTTTTTCTGGGTTTTTTTCCCGCAATGAAAGAAAGGTCCGTATATACGTTTGAGACTTTGATCTTCAATTCAAGGTCACAATGACATTTTACAATGTTACCCTTGTCAGCGCGATATTTATTGCAAGATTCTTTATCATTTCTATAAAGCTTCTAAATGGGAGGACGCCGGGCCAAGTTGATTATGGTGACCTACACATTATTTCAAAGTTTTAGATAGGCTTCCAAATTCCAGCAATGAAACCTGCATGTTAAGCTTGACAGTTGAGAGCACTTGTTGTAATGTCTTCATACCATAATAAGAAGCTATATGTAAGAGGGCCAGGGGCCAACATTATTGTTTTAAAGGCCACAGGGAGGCTTTGGATTTCCATCATGGAAACCTGCATGTTAAACTAGTCGGCACTTTATCTTAAGAATATATTGCAGGATTTGATAACCTACATATGGCTTTTTATTTCGAGTACACGGGACTTTTCGAATATGGTGACCTTCACATCATTTCCAATGTCACAGCAAGGCTTTGACATTTTCAGTATTGAAACCTGAAAAAGCTTATGTATACATGCATGCATACATACATACATACATATTCATTTATTGTACCCATCCTTAAATTCATATATAAACACGTACAAACGTACATAAATCTAACATTCTCCCATGTGTACAGGACACCATACATAACATGCAGTCATACCATACACGCATATATACACATATATATGCATACTCGGATAACGAAACGCATACATACACATAAACATATATGCATACATACAAACACAGAAACATTTATGCATACATTCAAGAATACATACATACATACATACATACATACATACATACATACATACATACAATGCATAGACTGACCAGAATGAAGGACGGACGCCTAGACAGGCATCCAGATACCTGCGCTTTCTTTGTAGCTAGATAAAACAAACTGTACCGACAACGTATCAACTACCTCGACCATGTAAATTGGCCTTGCTCGTTTTCACTTCATGTAAATTATCCTTCATGATTTCCTGTCAAACAAACATCATCAAATATTTCCGTATTATTTTCCTTTTCATTTAGTTTTATCCAAATTGTTCACATGGATTGTTTGCAATGTAATAATGTTTCTCTTATATCATATTTACCAATAAGCGAGTATGATAAACGGCATGTCAAAAATAAAAATGTAATCCATACATCTTGGTTTTCATGTACATTCCTACATTTTCTTGATTGAGGAAGGCAAACAAACCGCTCTGAACGTCACTTTGCACTTACCAGTCATTGTTTCCCCTTGTCATTTTCTTTTGTCTCATTACACAGCGTCATTTTCATGTGATTCAGTTATGACCATTAGGGAGCAGCTTTAGGGGTGCTTCACAATATGATTAAATGATATGAACGTTATAATATACATATATGTTAACAACTAAGAGCGTGAAATGTGGATCTGTTTCACATAACGAAGATTCATGAAGAATTAAAATCAATTTTATAGGGGCACTTTTTTAAAAATATCAATTTCTTCAAGTTTTCCCCAAAAATTATTAGTTTGTGCCAAATTATTATCCTAAGAGGGTCAAAACAGGTATCAAGCAAATCCCACTGGCAGTAGGGAGGGGGGTGTATGTGTGTAAGCAATGTGATAAAGTAAAGTATCCTAGAAATTACCATGCCTACATTATGATTCGATGTATTGCTACCTGGAATATTCGTTTTGCTTAATTTCTTGTGAAAAGTATGAATTCACAAGAGAAATAAAACAATAGAAAAAAAGTTGATTGAGAGATATCATATAAATGATAAAAATAATTGTAACCTTTTTCAAATTACATTTTCTGAGTCAAACAATTGAATGTTGAAGATTTTGGTTTCTTAAGAAATCAAATTAGGGAAAAGGAAACCAAAAAAAACCTTAGAAAACGATAATTTTCATTTGAAATTTTTTACTAATTCAATTGTATTGTTTTCGATTCCAATTTCCGCCTGTACTGACAGTATAAAAGCAATATTTATACTTCCTTGCAGAAATGTATCCATTGATGAAAAAATTTTAAATGTACAAAAATTAATAATTTTATTAAAGCAATCATTCAAGAAATCGATTAATACCATATACATTTGGAATTATTTCTTTTAAAAGAAATTTATGCGGACATTTTAGTCAATAATAACCGTAGTTGTAAAAGTACTGAATTCTAATTACGAAATATGACTATTGTTTTTGCCATTTACAGAAGTTTGTGATTCTGAGGTTTAAGACTGCTTGAAGTGTTAAATACCTGTTATACTTGTTTAATTGGATTCTGTGAACAAAAATGTCTTAACTCAAATCACAATAAATAATGATAGCATTCATTTCTCAGTAAAAGTGAACTTCTTATCGGACAGATATACCGGATTTTATCTTGTGATCACTTTTTGGTATTATTATGATTATATGGTAGTAATATTTTGATCGAAATTTTTTTCATTGTAATAAATATTCTATCTCACCCATCGAGATGATTTGGAAAGCAATTTTCAAAAAGCGGTTTAAACGATATATTTCCCTGAATGAGTAAACATGAGAAATAACCATCTGGAAAAACATATACGATATGATATGATATGATATGATATGTAGAACAATTAAGTGTCAAATGTTGATTCTTTCATACTGAAATAGGATCGGCGCCAAAGTATGAAATCAGAAGGGACGATGTGTGAATAGAGTAGATGATATGAGTCATGGGAGGTAATTATCTAATATGAATACTGCGAATCAAAACCCTATTGAAACTGCGTTGTTTATGTGATTCTTTCTATTTCAAGGCGATTATTTCTAGTAAAAGGTTTATTTCTTCCAAGAAAGAAATATGAAACATGACAATCAATGAGATTTTGGAAAGTTGATTGTGATAATATCATGACAAATTATTTCTTCCATTTTGTCATTCTCTATTTTTGTTTATTTTGGCTGAATTAAGATTGCCTCACCCAGCTTTCATTTAATATTAAATATCAAAACTAGGGTTAACATTACTGATACTTCCGTGTTGTGTGAGTCAGCCTATATTTCATGTCATTCTAACTACAAAAGAAAAAGCATATAATTTCTGAGTAACATATCATTTGAAAGGATATAAATATTTGGACTTGTTGACCATGTCTAATTCGTGATCATATCTCATTTTAACAATTCATGAATAAATACATTCTCGCATCAAAGGGAGAGCTCAAGTTATATCTAACTGCGTTAACCCCTGCTCTCTTTTATCACAGGGGGATGTAAAGTCGCATCTTACTATGTGAAGCTCTGTTTCAATTTACATCTTACAACGTTAACCTCTGTTTCAATTCTCTCATCACAGGTGGACCTTAAGTCATATCTTACTACGTTAACCTAATATAGACTTATAAACTAATGTTTCCTAATGTTTCAATTGTTTCAAACCCAGATCTTTCAGCAACCTCAGCGTCATTAATCTAAGTGTTATCTTTCCTAAAAAGTTGTCCCCATAGGAACACCACAGGGGTACCAAGTTCAGTTATTTAAGCCGTGATACGATATTTTCTCTATCAAAACTATCATCTACAATTCATAATCTCCAAAGCCTTAAGAAGTTGCCCAAAACATTACAACTTTTCTAGTGAAAAAGAAGGAATTTTGATTTCAGGTTGCAGAGACTGTGGTTTTTTATTTGGAGGACAAGAGTCACCAATTCTACAATATTTAATTCTCATTTACTAAGGACTCTGTTCAAATATTTCAGAGCCAGTTGATCTGGAGTTGAAGATGATCATAGGTCATATGTCGTTGCCCTTGTGATTCTTATAAGGGCCGCAAAATCAAAATAAATCATACAATCTATGATCTCCTTTGAACTAATAGTCAATGCACACTTATTCACTTTTTTAAAGCCTGTGTTTCAGGAGAAGAAGATAGAACTAGGTTTTGCGTTCCTTAACGGAAAGCCATGCCATGAGCCTATTTAGACAATATAATTTTGCAACTTTTCAAGGACAAGAGAAATTGAGCCAATTCAATCAAACAGTACCAATACGATACAAACTGGACTAATACGAGACAACCTAGGCCAAGACGATAAAAACTGGACTAATACGAGACAACCTAGGCCAAGACGATACAAACTGGGCGTCTCTTAGCATACACAGACACACAAATAGAGAGAAGCTAAGCTGTCGCCATATAACGTTCAAGAGTAGTACTCGTTCACCAAACTCATTTATAATTTTGATTTTGATGTAAATAAACTATTAGTATGTTGCAATTTCCTTGTTCGAATACAATAGTTCTATGACTTGTCATTGGGCCAATACGGAAATATCTAATAAATAGCATACTATCAAAGACGGCAAAAGCTATCTTAGTTACTATCTAATTTGTAGTGAACGTGGTTAAAGGAAAAACCCGTGGTGCATAGTAATAAAAATGCGGTAAAATGTAATAAAGATAAGTAAGGTCAATTGTAATGACAAGGTGCGGTTACTAAAAGTGTGGTAAATTGTAGCATAATGTGTGGTTAGATGTAATTACCTTAATTTTCCAAAAAAAATAAGTTTTACTATGACTGTCCATTAAGTTAAGGTGCATCCTAATGCTTTATTCAGAAATTGTTTTTTTTGGGGGTAAATTCAAGTCTTTAGTTTTATCATAACACAGTTAATTGATAATTTGAAAAAACATGTTTAGTAACACAAGGCTTCACTTACATTTCTCATACCTCCTTGAGAGATATAAACCATGCAAATTTCATATGTTTATATGCAAAAGGTCCACGTGTTGTTAACAACAGAAACTAGAATTTCACAAATTGGCTTGTAATTCTAAGAACAAGAAGCATTAATTATGACTCATTCATGTAGATAGTCCGTAGACCCTACAGTTAGAAAAAAACCCCATAGAATATATTACTTTGATTTATTTCGATCTAATTAAATTGTAAATACTTTTAGTTTGAGGTCTTGTTCGTGTTTATCTATCGTGTTTACTCTATATTTCCTTTCACATAATTAATTGGCATAAGTTTAATAAATTCCTTGCACTCAAAAATCGAATTTAAAATATTATAATCCACAGAAAAGATACATAAATTGAAATTAAATAATAATTCATTGTGTGCTTTTTCCTGGCATCATTTCAGAAATATACATGTCATTATCCAGGTCTTGTCAAAATAGTTAATCAAAGACTGATGATAAAAAATCATGTCTTCAAGTATAAACAAATATTTTGCCAACAAGGAAAATATGTCACATCCAAAGATATTACTAACAATTATTGTCCATTGGTGAGACTGATAATTGCATTTTAAAAATATAACGTTTTTGTCTGATATTAATGCGATTCTTTACTTGTTTACCCAAAACTATTGCAGTTTTGACGGCCCAACTTGATATTTCAATTCCCATAGCAAAACAATTAAAATGATTTTTATGTATCAATTTATTTTGAGATAAGGTATAAATAGTTTGACTTTTTATCTTTTACTTCTATTTTAAGGATCTGAACCATAGCTATATGAAATCATCTGAGAGCTTTTGATAGCATAGTAATTAGGAATCTACTTACATCTATGGAATATTATTTGTCAATGAAATAAGGAAAGATGAAGTTTTAGTTTTAAATATTTCATTCCAATATGATAAGTCAAAAGTTCCACTTCATCATCAACTTCAACAAGATGCCACACATTTAAGAAATGACAAGCAAATCAATATAGCCAAGTTTCAGTTTTATAAAAATGCATTTTGATAACAAAAACAAAAACGATATATTGATATGATTAAACCATTAAGGGGTCCACCTTGACTCCGAAAGAATTTAACAGACCAGCATATTGACTATAATTGTGAGACCATACCTTTATTCACTCATTTATCTGGTTTGTTGGTCTGTGTAAGGTGATTGCAAAATTATTTTTTTATGATTTATTTATTACGCTGATGATTCTCATTATAACTTGATGATGAATGATAGAACAAATGTCCGAATGGAAGAAAGAAGTTGCACTCGAGACCCGTTTCTTGTTGAGACTCGTTTGTTGTTGAGACTCGTTTGTTGTTGATCGACTGTACGAGATTACAATCAAACAAGGAAACCGAAACATTAAATCATTACTGTACATAGGATAACCATCGATTGTTTTAAGAAAATTCATAGACATTTCTCAAAAAGAAATAGTGTTTTTCATCTGAATTTTCACTTGAATTTGTAAAATTTAAGATATTTGATCGACACTCTTCTCAGCAAATCGACTCTCCGCAACGCTTTGACTTTTTCGCAAGGCACGTTATGAATGAAAACTTTAATCAAGTTTAAAACCAAGTCCTTGTAAATAAGGCAAATGATCTTTTTGCAAAACTATACATCTTTCTGTTACTTTTTATTGACGCCAGTCGCGAAATACAACTGCAGCTAGCAAACTGAAATTTGCCGTGGCTATTTTCGAAGCTTGCGGTCTTAGCCTCGTTTTCAATATCTATGTCACGGCTATGAATAAATATTAAGAATCGGCTATCACACATAAAGTACAATATTGGAAGCTTTGGAATAAAAAAAGTGAAATAACTTTGCTTTCTCCACCAATAATCTACATTCAGTACATGTCTATGATATTACCACTCATATAGAAAAGTATTCATTGTTCTAACTTGAGAGATTAATTTCAAAATGGTATCTTGCTTTTTTTACAAGATCTCATTAACACTTTCTACAGCGGAAATTGTAACTTTACCCACATGCATTTTATTGAAAACGAAATGGTATGAATTGAAACTGCAATATGCGTTTTGTTTTCCAAACAGGATCTAAATGCTTATGTTCGCGCATAGTGTGTTGTGACGTGACTGGAATCGTTACTCGAACTATAAGTTATATTTCAAATTGTATATAGCTTGAAATGTGTAACGATGTCAGATTTGTGAATACTTGATCAAGTTACGATTTGTTGTATATGCATTGCATAACTCTTATAAGAGCCACATGAGTCCAACTTCCACAATGTTAATGTCTCTTTCTATACCATATCTCGTCATCTTTGACTTTGTATGTATTTTTTTAATTCACACCCTTATGTCTATCTCTCTTTCTATCACTGAGTGTTGAATATTTTGCAGCTTGCTCTGCACTTCCTAAAAAAGTCTGTATTTTACAAAACCACGTGCTTCTGTATTGCATTGGACTATCCCGATTTTCATCCCACGTTTTGCTTAATTTTCAATCCAGATACTTATTAGATAATGGGTAGTGATATAGTTCAACATCGCGTGGCGATCGGGACATTTCAATGTAAAACATGTTGTAAGTATGTGCGCCTAATTAGAGCATGGCATTCATGCACTTCTTGTTACTTTCAACACTTTCAGGAGATATTGAATCTAATCCAGGTCCAGACGAACCACATAACAATAACATGTCTATATTTAACTTGAATGCCAGAAGTACTAGAAATAAATAAGAGTATCTAAGCGAGTATTTTTCAGATAATAAGATTGTTGGTTTTACAGAAACTCATATAGACAACAATGTAATAAGCAATTCATTACAGTGGTCTGGTTACCATGAACTATTACGCAAAGACAGAACTTCATTTGGAAGCGGTGTTATGCTTTATATCAAGAACTCATTAGCATATAAACGAATTTGGGATTTCAAAAATATATTTACGAAACAATTTGGGTAAAGGTATATTTACCTGTTCAACCACTCATAATTTGTTTAGCACACAGACCTGACTATAATTCTTTGGGATTTTGGAATAGACTTAATATAATCTTGAAAATGCCTTAGACATTACAAGTAAAATTATTTTCATTGGCGATCAAATGCAGATCTTCTTTCTAGTAGAGCCAATAAACTCAGAGACAAAATGTTAAAAAAAAATTGTAATAATGTTATTACAGAATCAACAAGAGTTAGACGTTACTCTAGTACTTTTCTTCATACAATCACTGTAAATGAAGATATATAGGCTGTTGATTGTGGAGTTATCGATTTCGATAGTGATATAATTAGAGCGATCACAAAGGTACTTATGTCACCTTAACTAAAACAGTGAAGACCAAAATGGCTTATACCAGAGAAATGTTATGTTAAAAACAAGGCGATTATTACGGTGGCATATTAGGGTTTTTTTCTTGAAATTTCAAGATAAAAATAAAAAAAACAGATGGCCCTAATATGCCACCGTAATTTCCATACAAACATGCTTTTATATAAATATCAATCAAGCTTTCAGCCTGGACAATCAACTGTACATCAGTTCAACAGATATTAGGGTGGTTAAAAGTTATATAAGTTATCGATCGCGGGCAAAGCGTGTTTGTCAATGGGTCAAACTCTAAGCTGTGAACACTCGAAGCTGGTGTCCCACAAGGGTCAGTCCTCGGCCCATTCTTGTTTATTGTGTACATAAATGATATATCTGATGAGCTAGATTGTCTAACGCGGCTTTTTGCTGATGATTCTTCGCTTGGTTATTCATCAGTTGTCAATAGTGATATAGAAATTAAATTGAATACTAATTTGTGAAAGCTTAACATGTGGGGCAAAACGTGGTTAATCAAACAACCCCAATAAGAATGGAACTGTGCGTTTCTAGCTCAAAAATAATAATAAGTTGCATCTGTATTTTGATTGAGTTGAAATAGGAATGGTTGAAATGCATAAACATCTTGGTGTCATACTATCTCAATTATGTGTTAGGTAGAGTTACTCTCAATAATATTTATGTTATGTTTATTAGACCACATCTTGAATATGCATGCGGAGTCTGGGATGGTTGTACACAGGAATTAATCAATAAATTAGAGCGAGTTCAATTACAAGCAGCAAGGATTATAACAGGATTGCCCAGATACGTATGACGGCAATTTTTATACTTTGAAACTGGTTGGGAACCTTTGCAAGAATGTCGGAGAAAAAGAAAATTAAATTTGATGCATAAAATTCAAAATCAAATGACTCCCCAATACCTTGTGGAACTTCTTCCTCAAAATGTCGATTCAAAAAGTAATTACAAGTTACGTAATATTTCGACTCCATATTCAAGGTTTAAACATTCAATGGAATCTTTCTAACAATTCATGGAATAACTTATCAGAGGATGTCCGTAAGTCAGAAAACATATCAGTTTTCAAAACGTGTGTTACTAATAAATATCTTTCTGCCCCAAATATTTTTCATGTATTAAAAGAGAATTGAATATTTTGCACACAAAATTGCGTTATGGTGTGAGTTCATTAAATTGTGATTTAAACAAAATTGGAATGAAACCTGTTACCTTTTTTGCATGTGGAAATTATGTTGAGAACTCTTACCATTTCTTCTTTGAATGTTCTCTATACAATGATGAGAGATAAAAATGTCGCCACAACAAGTATTTCAGTTACTCTTCAGCTTTTGTTAGACAACACAAAACTTACATCCTTTACTCATCCTTTGATGAGCATTAAATCGCAAGTAAATCAAGATCATATGCCAGAACCGACGAAGGTGATAATTCTATCAACTGGGGAGATACAGCATCAAATTTGAACCGGAAATTACAGTGTTTAAACACATCTGCCTTTTGATTACGAAATAAGGAAAATGCACAATTCTTTGAAGGCGCAGGCTGAAAGGCACTATTAAATGGACAGCTGATAATATTTTGACGAGTACAAACAGCAAGTTGAGAGGTTGAAAGAGACGATAGTAATAGTCATATGACTCGGTAATCACAAAATAATCAGGTAGATGAAGAATTTGGGAAGCATGGGATGAAGTCATATTCACTGGTACAGGAGATGAATGTACCTTAAATAAATACAGGGAATCACGAAAAGCTGTTAATGGCATATTGACAGTGATATATAATTTGGAATTGTTGCGTGAATACAAGAAGTTATTATTATGGTAGTAAGATCTTACATCATTGAAAGCAATTCGAAAATTGGGAAATTGTTTCCTCAAAATATTTTGAACATTATCTATGGTGTTGGTCATTACCTTTAAAGGAACAAAGTACGGGGACAATTTCCCTTTTACAAGATCTTGTGTTGCATGCAAAATTTCATCTAGTTGATGTTCTAGAGTATAGGTATGGGCAATTTGTTTGCTTAATAGTTTCAACATTCGTACATAGTGATGCTGATGATTTTGCTGAGGCTTCGTTAGATCTTTAGATCAAATGAACAATTTCTATAATGGTTAGATTTAACTGCAGAAAATAAATTGGATATTCTATCATTTTCAGTGCACATGAAAGAAGAGAAATCATTTTCATGTTGGCTAAATACCTTTGCTGGATTTGCCGTTTGTTTATTAAGTGCCACCGTATGATTTGCCAAAATTTCAACATCGTGAATGGTAGCAGTGCCAAATAGAGATTTTGAAAACGATCAGACAAAGCTAAACAGTGCTCTTCTACTTCTTACAATAAAAGGGATTTTAAACGCTTGCACATATTATCTAGCCAATGAGAAAATTGAGCTTTAAAAGAAAATATGGGCGTCATAACCCGATGTACCACGTGACATCGAGTATCATCATTCATACATGAAAACTTAAATGCTGGCAAATCATTTTCTGGTAATGGGATTTCAAATGAGTGGAGCCAGAAGTCTCCAGCTAACTGTAATTCTGCTTTGCCTGTGAAGGCAACACCGTAGTTTAACCGTAAAACTGTTATAGGTCGCCTGCTGCGATCAGATCGGGGAAAAAAATATTAAGGGGACGATGAGGAAGAAGTTGTGTCCAATACCTAAATGTAAAATTGATATCCGTTATACCGTAGAGAACAACACAAAAAGAAGGGTGAAATCCAGGCCTATATTTCTAGCACCATTAAACTATGAAGATCTACCTTACTTGATTACCCAATTGTTGGAGATTTTTAGACCCTTGTGGCATGACGATTGATTTTAGGCATTTAAGATTTTACAGATTTAGAATAACCTGAACCAGAAAGGGTTCAGGGATGTCCATTCCTGATGTCATCTCCTGAATCCTTTCTAGGTATGTAGTGCCGCTTTCATTGTGATCTTGGTGGTCAGTCAGGAAGGCTGTCTGACCTGCGGCATCTGCAATGTATCTAGCACTTAATTTCTGAATACAATCCTGGAAAGATTCCGGCTGCGGTTGCAAAGATTCAAACCAAGTAGCTGCAGAACCGTCTAGATATAATGGTAATATATCCAGGAAGGCTCTGTCTTCCATTTTATTATGTTTACGCCAACAGTCTACTTTCCGACTACTCTCAAACCTTGGCACATAATTCGTAAAGGCAGCCATGGATGAAACTGTATGAGTTGGCGCTGGCGCTGATTGTTGTGATGATGTTGACGTGGTCGGCTCCCGGGTTGACTCAACAGTCACGTTGTCTTGATCCTACTTGTTTGAGTTTGAGTCATGTGAGCGCCGGGTTGAGATTGCGTCTTGGTCTTGCTCCTTGTCTCAATTGGGTAGTTTGATGGTTGAAAACTCGCCATGTACCAGGACTATATTAACAATTCTTTGTGACTCTGAGAGTTTTGTCCTTTCTTACTAGTTTGGGAAGTTAGCTTTTGGTAGAGATGGCGACTTTACAACATTTCAAACACCAAGACCAGAAGACCTTTTAGAGCAATGGAAATACACAAATTTATTTTCTGAACATTTGTACATCATCACACAATCTGTAAATTATCCTTAACACAATATATCATAATCAAAACTATAACACATAAATCTAAACTGCGCATTACAAAACATTATTTACACTTTGTCACTTTGTGAATACTAATACAGAACATACGTTTCATTTACAATAATTCACAATACATTAAACTTTGATACTAGTCTTCGTAGAAAGTATTACACTTGTACAATATAAATCAATTCACAACTTTCAACAACTTACAAGTCAATTTATACTTCTGAATAAATCAACTTCAGAAGGTAATTATAGTATTTATAGTTTCTCAAAAGGTTCATTCAAAAGTGGTATGTTTTATTTCAAGGCTGGATCAGTTTTAGTAAAAGCATCAGAACATGGGATTTAATACTTTTATTTATAAATATAAATAAACCAGAACATGGAAAGGGTTAACAAAAATCCCAAAGTGTATGTTACTATACTACAAACGGGAGAAAACATCTATAATCCATAAACAGAATATAATAACCGAAGACATTATTTACAACAAAATTCATAAGACTACAATCTATGTTACTATTAAAGCATGGACAGATTAAAAGCATTTGAGTGTCATATGAAAAAAATATTTAAGCGTATTAAGTGTACTTGTGATGAATATTTCAAACGATAATCAAATAGGTTGTTGCTAGTAATAAATATTTTATTGATATCAAATTAAATATGCATTTAGAATGAAAGATTCAAACCATAACCTAAATTGATTCAGCGCTATCAATGTCATAGTTTTGTAAATTACGTCACTAAGTCTTAATGTATTTATTAAGGACCAAGTGTCAGATATAATGAATTTCAAGTCACAATAATGTCTACATAGGGATATCTATCAAATTCTTTTTTTGTGGTTTTCCTCTGTGATGAATCAGTGCTATCATTTCCTGGTGATTGTACAGAGTCGTCAAAAGACAAATCATCTCCACTCAACTCTGTTTTGTAGTTATCTTCATCATCTACAATTATGCTCGAAACATTTCCTTCTCCACTTGTTGCACCTCCCATTTCTCCATCTTCTTTTGCTTCCCTGTTGTTTGATTGAAGACCTTCCAATGTCAAGCGCGTCGTGTTCCCTTCATAGTGAGCTTCCTCTCTTGGAACACCTACGCCTGCACCAACCTCGCCGCCTAACTTGCTCCTTTCGTAAGCGTTCCGGCCAGCAGCCTGGTGATCTCCCAGCTCTGTTTGAGTTTGTTCTATTTCAATGAAGACAGCCTCTCCTTGAGCAAGTGAATTATCTGATGCATCCTCTCGTGTTTCCTTACCATTGCTGTCTTCAGCATCACTTGAATGTAGATCTCCACACACCATACTAACTTTCTTTACTTCATTCTGATCTTCCTGTCCTCGTGTCCTGCATGCTTCCTCCTCATCTGTCAACTTACTCATTCTGTTGTTATCCTTGGGGCGGATCAGATCCATGTCTTCACTATCCTGTGTGTGATAATGATTACATACATCATCATCTTTTACTTGTGGTTTCAAGGAAATTATCTTGACTACTTTCTTTTCCATTTCATCATCTTCCTTGAATTTAAGACTTGGCTTTCCTCCAGCCCAATCACCAATACCAGCATGTGTTTCATCTACATTTGTCAACCTGCTTAAATCGATGACTTCCATTTCCCTGACATTCCTAGCATTGTCATTTCCTCCGTCATCTCTAAGTATTCCTTCGTCATCTTCTTTGGATTGCAAGAAGATTATCCTCACCTTTCCATCTTCCCCCTTGGCACCGCCACAAGCTCCTACGTCATCGGACATCATATCAGCAAGTGAGGTAGCGTTTTGTGTGTCATGTCCGTCATTGATGACCTCTCTATCGTGTAGCAGTACACTGCAGTAACCAGAAGCTGTTTCTAGGTCGTCAAATGATGTGTCATCACTGAAGGGTTTGACGTCGAACAGGTGGTTGTAGGTTGGGTCTACACTTGCATGGTCAGATCCACAAACTCTTGTATTCCATGAGCAAACAGAAGCACTCGGACCTGGTTTAAAGTTCACTACCGAGTTTTCACCAATCGATTTCATCCCATTATCTACAATGCCCTGCATTCTGAAAATGAAGTCATCAAGCAACTTGTAATCAAGACATCCGTCTGCAATATATGGTCCACTTTAAGTTGATAATGGTTTCTCTAAACTTTTATATCCTGTTTACACGTCATTCTATCAAATTATTAGCAACCCCTACCAGATCATTTTAAATAGTGTCCAACATTTAGGTATATTGTTTTCGTATCTCTTTAATATACCATCTCATATATCGTTACACTGAAAAAACGAACATCTTTGACCAATCAGAGCCACCCACCGTTTCAAACAGCAGACCATGAAGACAGCCAGCACGACGACGATAAGAAACACACCTCCTATGATGTACGGTATCCAGTCTGTCGTGTCTTCTGAAATTTTTCAAATAAAGTTTAATTTGAAGCTATAGATATTCATTCCTATATACAGTAATACAACTATTATCAATTCAGACTTCAGAGCATGGAGCAGCCTTTTCTAGGACAGAATCTGTATAATGATGATAATGATAAAAAGTGCCAATAAATAGAGGATAACAAGATTCATCCCAATCAGAATAATCAATTGAGAGCTTTTATCTGTATTAATGAAAATTCGTGGTTACAATAACTGCACGTATATAGGACAACTCGTTATTAAAACGATTTCAAATACATAAATCTGTGTTTGAAATTTCCATAATGAATACACGAAATTGTCTTCATTATATAGATAAGGTATAGTTATAGTTATGTTGTAATCAAAAACACATATCATTACATTAACCGGATTTTTAGACACCTTCATACAGTCAACATATTGATAATTTCAATACCTGTATCCTTTTTCTACTTTCAGAAGATAGGAATATTCGGAAATATTATTCAATTGACTTTAGAGTACTTTGACTACTAAAACTTCTCTATATCATAAAAACGATTAATTAATTTCATATCAAAACCTAAAAATATTTCAAAACTTTTTTTGTCGACTTAACAGATTATACAGCCGTGTCGGGTAAAGATACGCGTCGGATAAAGATACGCACTCGCACAAAACTTAACCTAGTAAAGCAGGATGAGTGTTATCTTGTAATAAATTTATGTCTATGCATCTTAAGGCAATTTAAAAGTAATCATGACATTTTTGAAAAGGTAAAAAGGACTTAATTGTTGATTATTGGCAAAACATCGGTAAAAACTGACAACATTCCTAGAAAACATATCGTAATCAAACAGTTTTCCTTCCCACATAACAAATGTTATTGGAAACCAAAGAATTGATCCGACTATCAGTCTGTCCTAACCTAGACTTCAGAAAACAGTTTAAAAATCTATCAAAATCATAATATTGGAAGTGTATGGTGCATTCAAACCCCGCGTGCGTATCTTTAGCCTACACGTGACCACCTACGGGAATAGGGGGGTAGTCGTTGGAAAACTTTCAGTGTCACTGACAAACACATTTCAGCATGAATATTTTACATTAATATTATCAGTGAAGCTCTAAACTTTAACAATGAAGTGGTTTTTTTATCCCATATACTGTATTTTTTCCCGAAGAATGAACATCTATCTCTTAGGTGCGTAGCTTTACCCGACAGCACTGTATAATGCACAAAGTTAGTTCAAATTTGGAGGCTTTTTTATATTGAATTTTGGAAATACTTATAACAAGTCAGTCTTTTAGTATTTGTCATAAGAAATGAGTCATTGAGAAAGAAGTATACCTATTTTGCATGCACAGGTTTCTAAATCATTCATTACATTATTGTACAATGTTTCATTCATAAAATAAGTTTTATGAAGCTCCTATAACATTCTTAGTAGATGTTTCATAAATATTTCATAATACCGAAAAATATGACTTAAATACTTGAATCTAGAGGTCAACAATGTTTTCAACTAGCCCCACAGGTCAAATTTCACCGCGTTTTGACGGCCATATTTAATGATGCTAAGAAGGGAGATAACTCAACTGATGTTTTATTTTAGAAACTTTAGCACATCATCGGGGTCATAAGAGCATAACTTATTCTGCACAAGGTTGATTTTGATTTGGTTTTTGTTCACAACATTACAGGAACCTATAGAACACATTAAGAAACAAATTGATATACTAACATAACGGTCCGGGTCAAGTAAATTGAACATCGATTCTACTTGACTATAGTATTATTACTGCACACCGTCTAAAAAAATACTTAAAGTCTCTGAATGCATTTTGAAGGATTCTTTGTTAAAAAGGGGGAATTTGGATACTTTTCTGCCTTTAAAATCTCTTCCCGTCTATCAAACCTTGCTTTAACTTTGTATGTGTTACCTATCAACTGAAGCAGAACTCAAAATTCATGCAAATTCATTTATGAAAGTTTGCAGCATTAGTTATCTACTATCGTAGTGCCTGAGAAGAATAATAGCACTTAACATAAGAGATTCGACTCCTTTTACACTTGGAATTTGGAATGCCAAAGAAGTTTGGCGATCATTGAATACGATTATCTACCTTGATAAGAGTAATGGGGAAATCTGCATTTGATTGGTTGTTTTCGAAGTATACTCATATTATACATCGTTGTTTATCATGGTGGAGAAAAACTTACAGTTGCTTATAGATAGACTGACTTTTCTTTCTCTAACTGTGCCTATGATGTTCATTTATGATTTTGTATATACTCCGACTACTTAGAGATTAACCAACGAGGTACGAGTGATTACGGGAAATATGTACGAGTTGAGATAATGTTCAGGCACCTACCTAGTTGGTTATTCTTGGTATTACCCTTATGTAATTAAAATAAGAAGTTATGACGATAGACGACTAAGCTTCTGTTTTATCTATAGGGTTTATTGTGTCTTGAAACTTGTACAAAACTTTGAAGCATCACTGACAAACACTTGAGATTTGCTTGATTGGCAAAGATGTGAATTGTTGCTTAGTTCTTGTAGAGTTTGATTGACTGTAAATTAAATAAAATACCTATTGAACATTTTCCAAACATATGGTTTAAACTTATACAATTAGAGTAACTTCCCCTTGACTGGTTCTACAACCATGAAGAGCTCGAGAATGCGCTCTTACAATAAAGAAGTGTCGTAAAATCCCTTAAATGAGCAATATAACTGAGAAATTATGAGTGAAATTAGGTTACATTGTTCGCGACTACAATGACTGAGACACCAAGGTAATGCATTAGAGATGGTAATACTGCTGTACCGACATTGATCAGCTCATCTGTATTCATAAAAAAACAAACATCTTAGGAAGTAAATTAGTCAATAACGCAACACAGTGTAATTCTCTTACTAAACGCAATGAAACTGACTAAAATTATGTCCCTAATTGATTTACAACATTATTTTCATATCTGAGACACACAAAAATCGCATTAGTGCGTCGTCAGACGAGTGGTTGAAGACACAGTGATGAAAAGAAAATTAGAATTTAAAAAAAAATATATTTAAACAGATAAAAGTGGCAATATCTTTTAGAAAAAAATATAAAGAAGGCATCGAAACAAGATTATATGTCAATATTATCTACCTATCTAAAGTTTGAACAACATTTCTTCTCTTTGATCTTGCTTTCAATCACGTCGTGTTGAGAACGATAATTCTAATTGGGTTTCTGATCGTGTAGTCGATGAACCTTTGACGAAATGATACACAACTATAACAACAAAACATTTGCCCAATGAATAGTAGACGGAGGGTTTATCGATTTTAATATCGAGTACTAAATACAGCTGCATACTGCGTTTGAGAGGACGCCATTGTGGATATATATGTGTTAAGAGGGAGCGTATTTGACCTTGATTGAGATCGTAAGAAGACGTGTCTGACCTGCATTGTTTTGAAGTGATAACGATAACAAACAACGACGACGCCTATTTTGTGTAGGAAAAATAGTTAAGCTTGTAAATTACAGTGATTTTATGTGATGGAATTTAAACTTTTAATAAATGTATAAGAATGTTCAGCTTTTCATAGAATCGCGATGCATGAGTTTGGCACGTTCTATTTTTCAATGAAATGTGAAAATAGTCCCGTCAAACAATTGTATTTCATTTTCTGGGTAACCGACCACTCAACGTCGAGAATCACTAGAGAGCACATATGCGGATATAAAAAGCAATATCCACCTGAGTATCCTCGCCCGTATAGGTAACATTTTTTTCTCTTACATGCCTTGTTGATGCATTCCCCTGTGTCCTTCTTACAATCTCCATCCAAATATCCCTCGCATCACGCACTGCATGCTGGTCTATAAACTCCAATCTTGCATGCTGCACACGTTCAATTGAGGTCACATAGACCGCTAACACACTTTGATGGACAGATTGACTCTTAAAAGGTTGTTAAACAAAATATGGTTATAAGTAATTGTGTGTGCTACTTACCATTGTTACATTCCCCTGTGTCCCTATCACAGTGTCCTTCAGCACATCCCTCACAGTTTTTGCTACATTCAGGCCCATAAAATCCGGTTTTACAACTTTTACACGTTCCATCCAAGTCACACAATCCGTCGCCACACTGTACTTGACAGGTTGACTTACACGTCTCTCCATATGATCCTGGTTTACATCCGTCAATGCAGCTTCCGCTCTTGTAGCAACCATCTGTACACCCAGAACTACACTGAGACTGACATTCTGGTCCAAACCAACCCGGTACACAGTCTGTACACTTCCCTGACTCTTGATCACAGAAGCAGTTGTCTCCACAAGGACTCTCACAAGATGCACCAAAGAGACCTGGCTTACATCCCTCTATACACTCCTCACCAGTTGATGAACATCTGTCGTTGAGACAACCTTGGTGTGTCCGGCACTGTTTACCTGTTAAAGAGAATGAAAGAAGTGGTAGTCATTAAAAATAAGCTTATTGTTTATCATTTGATTATGAACATTTGATTTTGACACATAAAACTACTATTGTGTTGAGTTACGGTCTGTATATTACATGAACATCTCAGAAATAAATATAGGTAAGTACTAAATGTGTAATTAACCTGTATCTTTTTGGCATCTGGAGTTTGAGTACAGATATCCCAGGAGACATACACATTGCCCACTATGTTGAAGGCAAACACTTTTCCTACAGTGAGGGTCGCACGTCTTGTTACAGTTGTGTCCGTAGTATCCAGCCACGCAGCCCTCCTTACAATCGCCAGTAGTTTGATTACACGGACAAATGCAGGTTTCAGGGCACTCATCTCCACAGTTGGTGAAACTGGAGTAAGAGAAAACAATTTCCCCTCCTGAAGAAAATAAGACCAAATATCATTTATAAATTTCCGTTCTCTTATCAAAGGTGAAATATACAGAAACAAAAAATAAACAAATCAGAAATGAAATTACAAACCAAGGACTAGAGCAGACAGATAGACCAGTGTAACCTGCGATAGAATCATGGTGAAAATGACACGATAACGTGATGAGAAATTTTACTGCAATTTAGTTTCATTTTTCTTTTCCCTCTTGCCTCATTTATTTATTTGACTCATGCATGCGTAACTGTTCATCGAGTTAGAGTTTTTTCAGCTCATCTGGCCTGAAATGGCATTTTGTTCGGCGACTTTCTCTCGTCAAAAAACCCCGTCACTACTTAATAATACTTCATTACCCTAAAAGGAATGGCCTAAGAGTAATTGAGGGGTCCGAATGACGGGGTATCTAAAACGTCTATAAAATGCTACCCAGTCCTTTAAAATAGTTCAGATGAAGATATTCTGAAAGCTGAAATAATTTATTGTAACATACTGTACTATTAGAAATCCTGGAATTTGGTTGCAAAGTGAAAAATCATCATGAAATCGAGTAATTTTCGAGTTTGGTTGCAGTCCCTTATAGGCAACTGCAACCAAATTATTTTTTGTCAAATATTCATCATTTTTCATGTCTTGGCTAATAATAATTTGGTTGCAGGTAATAAAATTATTTTTTGAAAAGGTAATCAGATCAATTTGGTTGCAGGAGACTTAAAAGTTACCTAAATTGACGAGAAAACGACCAAATGAACAGTTTCAGTTTGACATGTTCCCTCTGACACAATGTGTCACGTAATGCCATGCGCTAAGTAACACGTCTTTCAATTGGCTAATTCAGTATCAAACATTTTCAATAAAATTTTGACGTTCGTTTTTACTTATTCATGATTGATTTTGATCGGTTTTAAGATAGAAACTAGTCATTAAACTTACTTGATGATGTTTATTTTCTATCAAAATTAGTTTGCTATCAGAGGCATCTGTTACAGCCAATGAGAATAGTGTTGAGATTTGACAACAATTCGAATTCGTCTCGGGGCCACGTTGTAAAAACAAATGGCAATTTAGGAATAATTTGGTCAAGGAAAGTCATAAATACTTGCCAAGACATGATAAACTATAGAGAATGTTAGATTTAACAAGGTTAGTAGAAATTTTCCATCCACTTTATCAGAAACGACAGCGAAGCGGGACACGACATGATCGAAAACCGGACTCGGTAGCTTTGAGCAAGTTGCCGATGTTTCATTGAAATGTAAATAAACAGCCAGGTAAAGTTCCAACATTTGCGATATCATCGTTTAGTTTCTCTCTGCAACCAAATTATGTTTAGTCAAGACTCTTCTGTTCTATAAAAACGTGTATTTTGATGGTTTCAAGAATTTGGTTGCAGTTGCCTATAGGGGACTGCAACCAAACTTGAAAATTAGACGTTTTCAAGGTGATAAATCGGTCTCCAACCATACTCAAAAGGTTTCATGTTATATATCATTGTATAGAAAATTATCTCAGCTATAAGACAAATCCCAATTGGCCATTTTTGAAGGACTAGGTTGCATTTTACAGTTGTTTTAGAGACCCCGTCATCCGGACCCCTCAATTACTCTTAGGCCAAAGGAATTTGTTTTACATGTAACAGACAGAGCATACAGTAGACACCCATGGCATACAGGAATTAAAACAATATACATCATTCAGATATTTCATCTCTTCTCCAGAACACCTTGACTTAATAGCTTTTTAATCTGTAAATTCGGTGACCCTGTGACCCCTTATTTTTTTATTGAAACATATTTTATTCATTCAAGAAATGGATTGGGCACAAGATATCCAACTTAGAAAGCCCTCTCCAGATATTTACAGCATTTATCTTACCATATTGAACAACAAGAGACGGACAGGAATATGTACAAAAGAAATTAGAGAAAGCGTTTAGTTTGCGAGATAAAAATATGAACACATTTGAAAACATACTGATTTTCAATAATAGTGAGAACTGCACTGCCATGTAAAATGAGATTAATATCTATTGTAACCCTGTTTCTAACAATATTTTCTAAAGATGTAAACATTTTTTCTCTTTGTGTAATGTACAAGGGGCATTCAAGGAGGTAGTGACAAATATTTTCACAACCATAACCACATTGAAAACATGCATCATTTCAGACATTTATTCTAAATAAATCATATTTAAGGGAGCTCGTCATGTATCTCAATCGAGTGTGCAAAACATTAAATTTCCGAATTCCATACGAGTAGTACACTGGTGCAATTATTTTTCCCCAAATGAATATTTGATTTGAAAGAAGCAAGAGATTCACAATTTCTTATTGACAACGGAATGTTATTCCATAATTTGACTGATGATGAAATAAACGATAATGTTGAGTACTTCAGTCGTGGACAGGGTTGGCTAAAGTTATTCGAGTTTCTTAATTCGTAAGTTGTCCGATTACCTACTGAAGGGGGGAGTAAATCCTGAAGAAAACTTGGAGCGCGACCTGTCTGAATTTGATAAAATAATGTCAATTTACGTGTTCTTCTCCTCTCAGAAAGTAAATCCCACCCTGTTTCATAATACAGAGAACTTGAAGAGGCATATCTTGGCAGACCAGTTACTATCCGAGCTGCATCTAGTTGAAGTTTTTCTAATTTTCTAGCTTGTTCAATCAAACATCCATCCCATACTTCACATGCGTATTCGAAATGTGGCCTTATAAATACATTATATATATTTTAGATAATGTGGTTCTATTAAGTAGAAATTTTAATTTCCTAAGCTCCAATCATTTTTGAGGTTTTTTTGATGATATGCTTTATATGATGGTGCCAACTTCCATTTGACGAGAATGTTAAACCCAAATGTTTATGAAATTCTGCTGTTTTAATATCAATACCGTCAAAATATAATTTAATGTCATGTTTGCAGTCTCGTGTAAATAACACAGCTTCAGTTTTCTCTGGATTGTAGGAAATTAACCAGTCATTTGCCAATTTGCTCAATAGCTCTAGATTTTCATTCATAATACTTTCCATTAATTGTTTTTCCTTTGCTGAGGCTCCCAATGAAGTATTATCAGCGAAAAGCCGAGTTATACAATACAATTTATCAGCTATCTCATTTACATAACATTGAAAAGGAAAGGGCCTAAAACTGATCCCTGAGGTACTCCCGCTTTCAACACTATAGGCTTAGATAACGCTCCGTTAACAAAAACTGACTGATTACAATCGCTTATGTAACTACAAAACCAATTAAGCAGCTTTCCGCGTACTCCATACATCCCTAATTTATACATAAGCTCTCTGTGCCAAACTCTATCGAAGGCCTTTGATACATCACAAAATACCATACAATAATATTCTTTGTTATCAAGTGATGTACAGATTTGGTTATAAATTTCAACAAGTTGTTGTACAGTAGAGTGGCCTCTCCGAAATACACATTGGTATTTGTATAACAAATTGTTTGACACAAAAAACCAACTTTCCAACACAACTAATAACTGAAATCGGAAATCTACGATAGAATGATCACCTTTCTTAAATAATGGCATAACATTTGCATACTTCCAGTGGCTAGGATATACACACAAATCTAGCGACATATTAAATATTATACACAAGACTGGGCTTATAGAGTTAACAGTTTGTCTGAGAAATTGATGACTTATCTGGTCTGGTTCAGCAGCCTTCTTAATAGGTAAACTTTTAATAATATCAGAAATGTCTTTATCTTCTATAACAATGGTTTCTAATTCGGCATCAGTTCTTCTATCCAATTGTGGTAAACATGTAGTACCTGCACCATGTAAATTAGATATTGACTCAAAATATTCATTTAAGATGTTAGCCTTATCAACATCTGAAAAAGCTGATGGACATTCTTCATTTACATTTCGTTTCAAAGCGGGACTGGAGGAAGCAGAACCTGACGTCTTGATCAAGCTGCGTTACATTTTCCATTAAGATGATTTATTTTCTCCATATAATTCGAATAGAAATTCGTCAAGATTTGAATAAAAATGTTCCTTTGCATAACATTTCATGTTATTAACTTTTTTAGGCTGTTTTTTTTATATTTTAATGCATCAGAGTTTTTCTGAGCTTTCTTTGCCTTTTTCCTTAGTCGATCCAGCTTCCTGCTTTCATGTTGGATGTTTGAGCCATACCATGTTTTTGTCATTAGGTCTAATTATCACAGTTCTAGATGATATACACTGTTTGGTATAATCATTAAAACGTTCATAAAATACACAACAAGCATCTTCAACATTAGATCATTCGTTGAACAATGATAACCAATCAGTACTGTTTCCATCTCCATCTCCATAACAAAAAACCTTTCTGGAATATGCAACCTTAGTTGACATATGTACATCAATGGTGACAAAGGTGCCTTTATGATGACTAATAGATCTATCAAAATCAACAACCCCACTTTCAACAATATCAACTTCATCGCTGACTACAATCGGGTCTTAAAGTGTACTGGTTGTCTTGGTTACCCTTGTAGGTTCCTTTATAACATTACGTAAGTTGTTTCTGAGCAATATATCGGTTATCTTCCACCTGACAGACAGGCAGCTGACAGACAGCCCATCTCGCAGACACTCAGTTGAAGATTAATTAGGTAATCCCCTACAGAGGTAATGGGACAGTCCACATACATAGCAGAGGGCGACGTCTCATCAGATTAAGGCAAATTAGAGTAAGCTTCGTTAACGAACAGTGAAAACAACATAGGTTTTTCTTTCTTTTTTATTATTTATTAGTTTTTTGTGGTACATGGACATTACAATTACATATATAAACAATACATCGTAAACAAGAAGAACACTATGCACATTTGGCAGAAATTGATAACATCGTGCAATACAAGATGTATAACATATTTATAATTCATCCAATTAAAGGCATCAATTTTAGTTTGAATTTAAGAATTTTCCAAATACACTTGTACAAAGCTATAGTACTACGAAATTAATCTTGGTTAGTCTTTTAAAAGTAAGTGGCGGGTTGACCAAAAAGTCATTGAATTTGTCAATAATGTATGTTTTCTCCAAGTAGATGATAAAGAAACCATAAGTCATCTTTTCTTTTTTTTATAATATGACAATCGAAGAAGAGGTGACTTATGGTCTCTTTATCTTCCTCGCAAAAGCTGCATTTATTTTCATCTTTAATTTTCATCTAAAGTAAAAGGTCATTTGTTGGGAGAATTCTATGTGGAGTCGAGTATTGAAACCATATTGATTTTGAATTTAGAGTAGAAATTATAAAAGACACTTTCTTTTATTTGATTATAGGTTTTTCTTGTGATCAGAGGATCAAATAATAATCTGTCGTCTAATCTCACAATTGTTTTCACAGGCTATTTAATTTTCAAATTGAATTTATACTGTGTTTTTATACAATGTTGTTGCTGTTAAATGGCGTCTTCTCACTTTGATTTGAATGTTAACTAGTGATGTATTCATCTTGGTACTATTTAAATATATGTTTTAATAAACTTCTATACAAGGGAACATGGACTGCATCTCACTACCAAAATGGCTGGATTGCGCAAAGTGGGGTATCTGCTGTCGGTGAGAGGGGCACCTCAAATTCTTCCGGATGGAAATATCTACACAAGAAACAAGATTCGACAGAGCTGCACTCACTTGAGGTGATGTTCCACCCTCGGTGATTTTTTTAAGAACAAGGACAGAGCACAACCATGCACCTGATTAAATGTGAGAAGTGCATAAATATTGTGAAATGCACTAAAAGGAACTGAAATGTTAATATATGTACATTAAATAAATATGTATGTGAAATGTGTCAAATGTGCTGCTGCATTGAAAGGTGCTTTATAATGATATTTAAATAAATACTCTTTCTCTTCTTCTTACTCTTTCAAAAACGATGTTTTGTCTTTTATTTGGACTAGTCCATTATTATGAATCGGTAACAAGTAGTAACCAAGCTGTGCACCAAATCGTAAATGTTGTTGTTTTAGTGCGTCTGTCAGCTGCCTGTCTGTCAGGTGGGAGATTACCAATATATCCGTTAACTTCGGATTAGATATAGAAAGTAAGTTTTCATTCAAATCCCCGACAATAGTGACCTTGTTTGATATACCTAGAGCACCTTCAATACTATTATCAAATCTGCCCCAAAAGTTAGTTGTATTGCTTTCTGGCCTATAAACAGTGCAAAATATCAGCGGTTTTTGAGGAATAAATATTTTTATTACACACGTGTTCTAAATATCTTTATGAGATAATTTTGGTTATTTGAAACAAGTGTTGTGTAACCAGTTGAAAGTTATTCAACGAATGTTGTGTAACCAAAACAGGTTATTCAAAGATAGTTACGTCATAATGCCGAACTACTTTAACAATCGAGCGAGTACAAGTGATCTTTCCGTTGCCACCTCAATATTTCAGATTAACATCACACCTATATTCAGGCAGTTATCAGCAACAAAACACAACCAAACATCACATTAAATTTATGAATAATAAAATATTGAATTTGGTGTTTTTTTTTGAAAAAGTATTACTTGTGTTCAAGTGTTAATTTCGTCGATGAAGCAGTCGCGGCAGAGTTATCTCCTGTAACGCCGTTCAACGATCTGTAGCTCAGCAGGCTCTTACAGGCAGCTTGTGGAGACCGATTAGTCTATGCGATGTTGTATATCACGTGAATAGCCATCTAGGCTTCTGATTGGCCGGGTCATGCGACGATAGATGTGTGGCGCGGGATACCGACAGTTGAGTGCTGGCCTTGAGAAGAGACACATCTCTGACAGGTGGACTTGGTTATCTCAGCCACGTGGGGTGTGGGGGATAGTTGAACTTAAACCTCTATTAGTGTTGCTCTGGTAAGGTTAGATATTAGATCGTAATTTTTCAGTGCTCACTGTATCAATTTATTGTTTCTTACCACTATTTTTATAATAGTGTGTTTTCTTTGCGTGGGAAATTGAATTTCTGTGATGTAACTGTGATAGTTACCTGTATTTATAATATACATTAGTTTGCATCAAGTAATTTTTCTATATCACCACACAAACTAGGGTTTCATTAAATATTCAACTAATTTGAGTGTTATTATTTCATAGTTTAGTTGCTATACCTACTCCACTTTTGAGACGAGTATATTCTTATATTTTCCCTCGAACCTGTATACTATAAATTTATTGTAACGCACGGAAGTCCTGATAATTGTATCACCAACTCGGCTGCAGCGTTACACTCCCTTTAGCACTTTGTTTACATCCTGAACGTAGAGTACACTGTCGATGAACCGCCACAATGACTTGAGTCATATTTTAAGTCACCAATCTACTTTCCGTTCTCTCGCAATTGTCGAATCATGTCAAAATGAGAGAAACCTCCCTTCCAACTCTGTTGTCAACCTCGCTTCCCAGAGCAATCAGACAACCAGTTAGGCCTACATGAGTACCGAGCTCTTGCATTCCATCTTCTCAGCTCCAACATATGGTGCCACCCCAAGAAATGATAACTTCTTTGGACCAGAAAATAAGAAAATGAGACTTTATAACTGTCGCGGGTCCTGGCCGCTGATATAGTGGACTGAGGCGGTGCATGGTTTTAAAAGTTTATTCTGTAAAAAGAATATAAAACATCAAATAAAGATGATGTGTGGCCGAGGGGTATAGCAACTCACCTCGGCCATGGCGTGACATGAAGTGGCCATAGCGGCAAAATATATGTATCATTTAAAAGAATTATCATAGTAGATACGGTAAACGATATATTATTGCACTTGATACAAGATGAATATTATTGAAAAGTTACTTTAAGCAATACTCACTCACACTTACTTACGTGCTTGAACTAGCGAACAATTAGTAAACTCGTGCAACGCGATATTTGAGCCTAGATTTATAATAGATATATTATAGTTATTATAAATAATACGATATCGCGAACCTTAACAATCACACAATCCTTGAAGAAAGTAAAAAGAAAAGGTACATACCTGTAAAAAGAATATAAAACATCAAATAAAGATGATGTGTGGCCGAGGGGTATAGCAACTCACCTCGGCCATGGCGTGACATGAAGTGGCGAATTTGAAATTGCCTACGTCACGGAACAGGTACAGCACGAGATACTACTTGTGTTACGAGCAGAGTGAGAGAAAGAGCTTGTAACCGAGCATAGAGAAATGAAGCAATCTAAACGAAATGTATTCTGAAATACATCCGGCGACATCCTCCCCTCCTTTGAGAATTGTTGTCCTCAACATTTAAATGCTGGAATACATTCCAAACAAACAAAAATACAAACTGATATAACTCATTACACCTTGAGCGCAACTGACAACTCATACAAAAACTTCAACATCCGAGATACCAGCAGCCGCTGGATAATCTACTGACCCAACCTCTTCACACGAAGACGAAAAAACTGGAGCAACTCGAGGAGACGGAAAAGCCTGAACACTGAAATTAGTGACAAAATCACCACTCCTTAGCCAAGCAGGAGGAACTCTGTTACGGGTAGGCCTCCCTATACCAGAATTCGGCAACACCTCTGGAATAACTGTTTCATCAACAGCAGCATCAGGAGAAGAAGATGTGTTGATCCCTTGTTCTGGAGAAGCGGATGACTGTTCAACAGGGGTTGATAGAATGGTAGTACTGGTTGATGTTTCAGCAGATGTTGTGGAAGACGCAGAAAAATCCTCATAGATAGATCCAACCGTTTCCAACTGAGTATCACTCGTCTCTGTTACATCATGGGCTTCAAGTGCTTCATTACCTTGTACTGGGGACACTTCCGTTAAAGGAGTTCCTGATATCACTACCATCTCACAAACACTCTCTTCGTCCGAATCACTCTGGTCTTTGAATTCCTGTACCTTCAAGGACATGGACTTCTTTGTCCCTGGTTTTCTGTTCGTCTGTGGTGTTACTGGTTCAACTGGAACTGACACTAGAGGAAGGATCATGTTTCGATGCAGAGTCCTCTTAGGACCTTTTCCATCCTCTTGCTGCACAGTGAAAACAGGGATATCCTTGTTTGGTTGATTCACTATCGTGAACACTTCCCTTCCCCACCTATTTGCTATCTTGTGTTTTCCAGTGAGACCAACTAACCGAATGAGAACTCGATCACCACTCTGAAGAGTTGAGGCGCGCACCTTGGTATCATATCTTCGCTTGTGTCGTCGTCCTGCCTTCTGGGCTTCCCTTGCGGCAGTTTCATAAGCAAAGTTCAACCGTTTCCTCAGATCATTCACATACTCTGTTCTGGTGTGATCCTTGTGACTGTTGTCTACTCCAAGGAATGCATCAACTGGCAATCTTGGATGTCGACCAAACATCAGGTAGAAAGGAGAAAACCCTGTGCTGTCGTGTTTCGTGGCATTATAGGCATGCACCAGCGGAGATACATTACTCTTCCACTCAGCTTTCTTGTCATCCTCAAGGGTTCCAAGCATGTTGAGAAGTGTGTGGTTGAAGCGTTCACACATTCCATTTCCTTGTGGATGATAAGGTGTTGTGCGAGTTTTCTGAATTCCGGTGATATGGCAAAGTTCATGATAATGTTGCTTTCAAAGTTTCTACCTTGATCGCTGTGTAGCTTGGAAGGAAATCCATAGTGAACGAGGAAGTTATCAAGAAGAACTCTTGCTGTTGTCCTGGCGGATTGGTTCCTGGAAGGTATGGCAATGGCATATCGAGTAAAATGATCAGTTATGACCAAAATATTTCCAAAACCACCTTTAGAATCCTCCAGTTGCAAGTAGTCCATGCAAACAAGTTCCATTGGGCACGTTGTCTGAATATTCAAAAGTTCAGCAGATCGTTTCGAGGTTGGAGATTTCCTTCTGATGCAGTTACTACACCTTCCGATGTAACTCTCGACATCCTCGGTCATCCCAGTCCAGAAAAACCTGTTGCGGATTAAATCAAGAGTACGATCTCTACCTTGATGTCCAGAATGGTCATGCATTGCCTTGAGTACTGTTTCCTTATGATGACTGGGCAGAATAACTTGTTCGAGAACTTCATCCTTGACCTTAATCCGTCGATAGAGGATTCCATCCTTTATGGCCAGCTTGTCCCATTCAAGAAGAAGCTTCCCAACATGCGGACTCTCAAGTGCTCTCAACCTTGAAGTAAGCTTGTGTCCCTTCTTGACAAGTTGAACAACTCTGGAAATGGCTTGGTCCTTGGATTGTTCCTCCTCCCAACTATTGATGTTAGCTGACAAAGGTAGCAAAGGTTCTTCAGATATCACTGTGCTCTCGTCAAAAGATAGACTTTCTGCCGTGCTATAGGTGGTGGTATGTGCTTGACAAATAGCCTTGATACTCGGAATATCAACGTTCCTGGCTTCTTCCTTGTAATCATATCGTCGAGATAAGCCATCAGCATCTTGGTTTCTTGTTCCCTGGCGATAGATAATCCTAAAGTCATACGCTGATAGGGCTGCCAGCCACCGATGACCTGTAGCATCAAGTTTTGCAGTAGTGAGGACGTATGTTAAAGGGTTGTTGTCTGTTTTCACTTCAAATTTATTCCCGTAGAGGTACTCGTGGAATTTGTCAGTGACTGCCCACTTGAGAGCTAGGAATTCGAGCTTATGTGCAGGGTAGTTCTTCTCGCCTTTCTTCAAAGCTCGACTGGCATAGGCAATAACTCTCAACTTCCCCTCTTGTTTCTGATACAGAACGGCCCCTAATCCTTCTGCGCTAGCATCTGTACGCACTTCAAATGGTTGGCTGTAATCTGCATAGGCTAGAATGGGTGGTTCTGTCAAGTGAGATATTAGTGTGTCAAAAGCATGCTGGTGCTCCTCCAACCACATCCACTCGCTCTTACATGTAGTCTGTCTGCGTATCTTCTTTGGCTGTCCAACAAGAAGATCATTCAAGGGTTTGGCTATCTTGGAAAAGTCCTTAACAAAGCGCCGGTAATATCCAGTAAACCCAAGAAATCTCCTTACATCATCAGTATTCTTTGGAACTGGCCAAGTCTTGAGTGCAGTTATCTTTTCCGGATCTGTCTCAATACCGTCTACAGATACGATGTGTCCCAGATATTTGATCCTTTCTCTGAAGAGTTCACATTTCGATGGTTTCAGCTTGAGTCCGTGATCTTTCAAACGTTGAAACACTGCTTCCATCCTCCTCATGTGTTCTTCAAATGTATCCGAGAATATGATGATATCATCCAGATAAATCAGACATTCTTTAAGATTCAAGTCTCCCATGCACTTCTCCATCAATCTCTGAAATGTTGCTGGAGCGTTAGTGAGGCCGAAGGGCATCCTGTTGCATTCATAAAAGCCTAAAGGTCCTACAGAAAATGCAGTTTTTGCCTTGTCCTCTTCTTCAAGCTCAACTTGCCAGTATCCAGCTCGAAGGTCCAGTTTACTAAATAGCTTCGCACCAGACAAACAATCAAGAGTTTCATCAATTCTTGGAATGGCATACGAATCTCTAACTGTCCGTCCATTAATAGCCCTCAGGTCTAAGCACATACGCAAAGAGTTGTCATGCTTCCTTACCAGTACCACGTTAGAGGAGTAAGGGCTGTGTGACTCTCTGATAGCTCCACAAGCAAGCATCTCATGTAGATGTTCCCGAACTTCTTCATATAATCCTGGAGGTATTCGCCGATGTGGTTGTTTGATGGGAGTGTCATCAGTCAACTTGATTGAGTGCTTGACAGTGTTGCAACATCCTAGGTCTGTGATACCTGAAGACATGATGGAGTCCCAACGCTGTATCATCTCAGAACCATGCTGCTTCTGTGCATCATCAAGTGGACTCTCTGACAAATCAAATAAGCAACCACTGCTTGAAGAACTTCCTTTAGATGATTGAGTACGGTTGTATACAGGTGCATCTATAGGAACATCTGTGACGACACGAACCTGTTGAAGCTGACAAAGCTTGGCCTTGGGTGGAATGGTAATAAATCGGGCGGATAGGTTGCAGCATCTAACTGGAATCCTAGAGGTGTTACCGTGCTTACCAACTTCTACCACTCTTGGACTAATAGAAAGACCTGTCTGTAAATCTGAATTAACCTCTAGGTGTTCTGTGACAGCAGTGTAAGTTCCAGGATTGTGACGTATGAGACCAGTGATGGTGATCATCTGATTAGGTTGAATGGTTACAGGCTTATTCCTAGTAGACTTGACTGTACCCAATACTCCCTTATGACAGATGGAATTCAGAGCTGTGGTCCACTCCTTTGGCACGTCTTTGGATGAATCCTGCAAGTCAGTCTTCAGACGTTTAAGGACATTAACTCCAATGCAAAGTGGAACTCGTCGGTTGTACTCTGTGTCCTTAGTGATCAGCACTGGTATCAAGTATTCAATATCATAAGTAGGAATGTAGATGGGAGCCTCTATATAACCTGTGTATGGAATCGAATGGTCTCCAGCATCCATGACATCAAGTTCGAACACGGTGATTGACCTACGGTCCATATGGTGAAGTGTTGACTGGTAGTATGCCTCACTTACAGATGTTATCATGGAACCCGAGTCAAGAAGTGCAAGACAATCAAATCCAGCTATGGTTACTATTGCTTCATTAGCATCACCTATCATCCTGTCTCTAAGATTTGGTTCGTCATTAGGGCTGTTATCTCCTTCGGCCTCTACTTGCCCTATAGCAGATAGCCTCTTTAGTTTAAAGAACCTCCATGTTTCCCTCTACCTTGCTTACCGCGACCTCGACCTCTTATAGGATGGGAGCTGTCAGGTGTGGGAGTGTCCTTCTGTGCCTCTAGCACTGTAAGTCGGTCCAAGATCTGCTTTTAGACTTCATTATCAACTGGAGGTGGTTGTGGCTTTTGTCGCTGAAGCTCCAACTTGTCCAGTTTCTTGATGATCTCCGATAGCTGTTGGTTTATCCTAGCAGGGTCATCAGAAGTCTGTTGCCGATCAGTTACCTGTGGTTGATGGATAACCTTGACCTTTGACTTATTTACAGGCTTGGATCCATCCTGAATCTCATGCTCTATCTCCCTGACAGTCTGTATAAGGTCTTCAAATCCTTGTCCGGAATGAAAAGCGGGTCTGGTGGCATTTTTCAGAGTGTCTTTAGCAAGTCCAGTCCAGAATCTATTCCTAAGGATGCTATCCCTTGTGTGGACATCGATACGACTTCCTCTGTCAGTAGCCTTCTGTAGTAGAGTCTCTAAACGTATTCCCCATGATGCAACAGATTCAGAGTCATGTTGACGAGCTGTGTAGAACTCCTGCATCAATGTCTCTGGGTTATCTAAGGTTCCATAGAGTCCCTCAAGTTTCCGAACTATACCCTCCACTGTTGCTGTATGTCCAAGTGATAACAGTATACTTGCAGCGTCACCCTTAAGCGATTTCCTAACTGCTTGAGCTATCACAGCAGGTGGATAGGTAACATCCTGAAGAAGACATCCTAATTCCCATTTCCATGATTCAAATGAGACTTCATTTCTTGGAACAGGAACTTCTCCAGAAAAGGCTGTAATCCTTGGGAGCTGAAACTGTTGGAGCTGTGGGTTCAGTAAACCTTGGTTAAAGTAGGGAGTACTGTACATGGGCATCTCCGATGGATTCCTAAAATTGGTGTCTGTCTTTAGTCCTTGATGACTCGGTGTAAATTCCTGTGTCGGTGGGGTGAACTTCTTATGTGTAGAAGAGAATGACGAAGGAATGGGTCGAACCTGATATCGTCCCGTTGATGACAAATATTGAATCATCTTTTTCTCTTCCTCTTCCGATATAATCTCAGATTCAACATCCCAATCCTCACCACCGGTAGCCATAATAACAGCTGAATAGTTACACAAGTTTACAAAGTAGGGCAAACAATGATCCTCCTTGAATGAGCACCGTGTACTGTGTGTCGATTCGCTAACACTAGAGTGAAGTGCACCCTAACTTGAACACGTGTAACTATGTGTGGGGATATTCAGATAAAACAGGAATATAACCTATCAATCGAGCAAAGACTCAATATAGTCTGGACTACAATCAAAATCCAAACCAGAATAAATCCACAATGACCTGAATGTCTAAACGAAACTGGGTCAAATGGAAAAATATCAAACACCAAACGCTAATGCATCTACACAAAGAAGATATGCAATACCACTACCAAATAAACAAACACAAAATGTAAACAAAGGAAGTGGATGTCACCCGATGTATGCTGAAAATACCAAGAAGTAAAGCATATATCAAACAGTGAAAGTGGATAGAATAGATAAGTTATTACTAATGACGAAGGCAATGAAAATGTCAAAAGTAATAATAAAGAATGGCAACAAGGAACCTATCAACTTTATTGAAGTATCGCGAAAATCAAACACCGGACGCAAAGTAAACCGGAAATGACACCATACCGGATGTTTACAAATTACATGAGTAAAGCGTAAGTCTAAGTCCGAAATGTAAACACACGAAAATAAGTTACTGTTCACGGGAAATAATTACATTACAAATGATATCGGAAACGCGAGTAAAAACACGGACGCGATCCGAAATACAGGGAATGTGCACGTTTTTAGTTAGTAAGGTGCAAGTGAAATATTCGCGCACACTCTCATTCAATCCATGATCAAAAATAGAACCAAGTTGAGTAAAAAATATCTCAAAGTATGAATACAAACTACAAAATGAGAAATTGACAAAGCCCTAAGAGACAATTAACTAAAAGACATAACTTGTACAATGTCTTATTGTCTCTTCAAATACTAAGAAATGTATTTAAATAATACTAATAGGCCTTTTTCTAACTATTGCTATCTACCTATATGTCTCTGCAGAGAAATGTTATACTCTTACGAACTCATAGTAAACACTCAGATCAGATGTCTACTATGAAGAATCATAAGAATATATCAAAAGCATTTAACGTGCACGTGAAACTGAACAAAATAATTCACACAATCATGATTTCAAAACATTACATGAAATACGATTTCAAAACATGTTTCATCAACAAAGCATAATCATCACAATGTCAAAAAATATCAATGATAATAGTGCTGAGAGATTCAATGTCTATTTCAATCATGCGAGTCTGAAAAGTCTCAAATTATACCAATTGTCTCACGCGTGTCAATCAATAGATATAAACAACATCCAGCACGTGAATCAGTGAACTGTGATTTACCGTAGAGTCTCATATAAATCACACGATTATTGTCACAAGAAATTATCACAATTATCACATGTCCATAAGGAATAACACATAGCAAATCACTGTCTTTCCATAGACCAATCACATAGAGAATATATATGGTCTAGATATCAGCAAAATTGTCAATCATGGTATACTTATACAAATGTTGAAGTGGTGATAACTGACGGTGACGTTGATGTGACGATGACTGTATGGACGAGATGACGATGATAACAGCGTCGATCAATTCGATGGCGGAGAAGACATCGAAGTAACAGTCATGGTGCTGTGGCGTCAGATGAGTTGTAGTTGTGGCTCAACCTTCAGTCCCTGTTCGGGCGCCATTTTGTCGCGGGTCCTGGCCGCTGATATAGTGGACTGAGGCGGTGCATGGTTTTAAAAGTTTATTCTGTAAAAAGAATATAAAACATCAAATAAAGATGATGTGTGGCCGAGGGGTAGGGAGCTCGCGTCAAATTCCTAAAACACAAACCCTTGAGCCAACAGTTTTGAAATTGGTGGCGGATGAAAGTGCTTATCATTACAAAGTATTTCAATACCTTAATGAGTGTGTACTCATTAAGTGAACGTTTTAATCCATCATTTACTTTCGCTCTCACGAACAACTTCAAATGTATTTCGTCAAAATGGCTGGCTGACCGGCCGTGTTTATTCCGGAAGTCCTAAATATAGATTGTGCTATGTAAAATTTTAACGTCCTTACGAAACGAAGTATTCCTTTACAGTAATATTGCATTTTATGGAGCTTCAATTAATATGCGTCATGCTTTCATCCACATGTAACTTTCATTATGTTTTGTTTCATACATTGACTTCACAAATAAAACAGACAACTTTTCAGGGTTTATGTGTTTAATTCCATTAAAATATAACATATTGGAATATATATAACTAATTTATTTTACAGAATATGTTGTTGTATATATCACATTAAAAATGACAGAAAAAATACGTTTTACACCTATAAATACAAATAATAATTTTTATCACAAATATCACATTTAATGACAAGCCCATATCTCATTACTTGTAAAACGTTTATCATTAATTGTAACTTTTTCCATTTGTAACAGCCTTTTTAATAGAGTTTACACGTACAGATCATCAAACACACCGAGATTTAAGTAATAAATTTGAAGCGAACATAAAATACGCTAGGCAGAATTCACTTGCAAGGGCAAACAATCATCCATTCCCTACATGTAAAAACTCCAACAACAATGTCATGTTCATTAATATACATATTTATGTTTTGTATCTGTATAATATATTTTAAAAGTTGAAAATACCAAGAATTTTTCACTGAAACGTCACCAAATTATCACAAAACTAGTGTACGTAGTGGCAAACTGGTTTCAACATATCATTGCGCACGAAGAACACTTTCGCCGGAAAAGAAGTCTTCTGTAGCAGTGTGTACCAAAAGTCTTATATAATTAATATTAGGCAGGATTCTGTTGTCATTTATTTTTAAAAATTACCGAACGATCTTTGGAAACATATTGCTTTGCCTAAAATGTATATACGATAAAGTTTCCTATGACAGAATCGCTTAGAGTTGGGTGAATGTTTTAACGTTTGTTATTCCAAGAATGCGGTTGCCAATTTCATGGTTTGAATAAATACAGAAATTGACAATCCTAAAAAAAAACCCTTCAAATCCTCTTTAAAAACACTCTTTACTTATTTGACAAACTTAATCTATATTGTACAGTACACAAGTAAACAGTTTGAAAGGTTGAATATGCCAATTCAATGGTTAAGAATTGCGCATGCCAATTCAACATGAAACGGTAAATGTGTATGTCATTATAACTACGACAGACCTATTGTAACACATTGGAAATTGTTATTATTGTGTGTAGTAACTGGTTATGACGAGAACCCTTAATTAAGATGATGGATATTGACAGTGTCAGAACACTTTTTCCGAGAAAGCATTATCGTAAGAAGATAAGAATTCTTAGAGGAAATATAGAGAGATGTAGAAAACGAAAATGCGATAGTAAGAGAGTTTTGATGTTATAAAGACTTCTTGTACGGAAAGATTTCCTAAAGTGGAAAGTAAATATTTTTACAGATACAATACAAATTGCAAATGGGGTAGTAAAACCTCGTTATTACGAGTTCATGTAACGTACAAAATATTTTGCAAAGATGAAATACAACTTTAAAATGAGTGGGTTAACAAGTGTTGTAACTAATTTTTAATAAGAAAAACAATTAGGTAATCCCCTTTTTGCAAAGATAAAAGTACAACTGTCAAAATTTTGCCTCGTAATCACGTATGTAAAAAATTATAATTCTGATGGGTCTTCATTATGAATTTATTTATCTCTTAATAAGGACCTTTTCAAAAGAAAGATAAAAATAACATATGAGGTATTTTATTGACACTTTAAAGACAATCTTCTCCTGATTACGAGTTATTAAGATACCAAACTAATTTCCAATGTGTTTTCATTGATATTTCGTAAATAACAATCATTGACACATCTGAAGAGAAGAAGAAGATGTCAATGACGGAAAAGAACTTAAAAACGATATCTTACAAATAAATACACATTTGCAACGTATAAAGTTTACACACATGTAAATATAAGATAACAATTAAATATGGTTTACAAAGTACATTTTTCCGGATTGTAAAATTCCTTTCCGTCGTTTGAATTACATTTTATAATGACCGGAAATGGCTGTATGTAGAAAAAAAACGTAAGAAATTTTTTTACTGGCCTCAAGCAAGATTTTTAGATGAAGCAAAATACGTAAAATATTGACATAAATCTATGTACAGGTTTTTAAGAATGCTTGTGGACAGTAAAGTGTGATATAAGCAAAATATGTGGATATGGTAATCTAATTGACAACACATGAAAAGTTGACCAATGAAATCGCTAGCATTCAATATTCCCGTAAATATGTGATGAAGAGTAATTCGACTTAATCATATTTCTTGGCTTGAAGCTGTCGGAAGATCTTCCCACAAAAAAAATAAAATATCCGAAGAGAAAAAATGTTTTTTTCAAGCGAACTTTTATAGTCGAATGCATGTCAATTTCTCGCGACTTGCACGTGAAGGCACGTGAGATTACGAAAATTGTCACAACTTTTCTGTGACGTCACAGCCGCAGTCGAATCATTTTGTATAGGATCGAAGAGAGAGGTAGGTTGCTCGACGCGGCCTCCCTAATCAATGATAACCACGAACACTTCATAAACGATTCTAAACATTACCAGAACTACTTCAACAGCAATAACATTTCATTTAGCTATGAACAATCTTTAGTATCCTTTGGTACTGAAACCACCAATGAATTTCCTATAAATTCGCATTTGTATAATACTTCCCAGTTAGATATACGTAACATTGACCTAGTCCACTGCGGACACAATAATATACCATTGTATGATGTTAACACACCATTTCCTTGCAGATCGTTACTAAGCGTTTTACATGTACCATTTGCTAAGAGTAACAACCATGAGTCGTTTGTTCAGTTGCCTCGCCCTGAGACCACTACTACAGATTTTCAAAAATCTGATAAACTGTTACACTTAATAAGTTTGAATGTATGCGGTTTGCGAAACCGTTTAGATTGTCCTGAATTTGTTGATATGCTAAAGAAAAATGACTTTATAGGTTTACAGGAAACAAAAACAAGTGATCTAGATGAGCTTGAAATTAGAAACTATACACTATATTTACAGCATAGATCAGGATGTGTGAATAGATCGGGGGGTTTAGGTCTGGCAGTTAGAAACACCTATAAGGATTTCGTTACTGTTATAGATAAAAAAGATACATATTCTATGTGGTTCAAAATATCTAAAGATCTTCTCTACACCAATAATGATCTTGTTCTTGGTGTCATCTACATACCCCCTGAAGGATCTAAATATTCTACTGAAAAATTCTTTATCGAACTAGAACAAACAATTTACAATCATGCTACTGAAACTGAATACCTAGTATTATTAGGTGATTTCAATGCACGAACAAGTAATTTGCAAGATTATTGTACATTTGACAAGCATATCATTGATGAATTCGATCTTGATTTTGACGAAATGAGAAATGAACTTGACCCTGAACATGTACTTTTCAATTTAGATTTGGCATTCATGAGACGTACAGAAGACACAGGAAAGGTAAATAATTATGGAAACAAGTTACTAAGCTTATGCAAAGACTTGAATATGTTTATATGCAACGGCCGTGTGGGAGACGACGGACTCAGGGGTAAGACGACGTGTAGAGACAAAAGTGTTGTGGACTATATTATAGCCTCCCCGTCATGTTTACAGCTAATTGATAACTTTAGTATCGACGATTTTAATCCCTTATTTTCAGACGTACATTGTCCTCTTAAATTCACACTGACGATTGAAAATCTTAATAATGACATTTCTAACGACATTACCTCCGACTCTGTACTTCCAAGTAAATCCATCGGCAAACCACTTTCAGGGCAAAGTCCACGTAGATTCATGCCAGATAAAAACGAGTTGTTTCGTGATAATATAGATATAAAACCTATCATTGATATACTCCAGGAAAGCGTATCCACAGGTGAAAACTGCCAAACACCCGAGTACATAAACATGCTCACAAACAGCATAGCGCACGTGCTCACGGACGCTGCATGCACTACGTTCGGTGTAAGATCAGTACACACTAACACTCGCGACAGTTCACTGGATAACCCGTGGTTCGACTCCGAATGTGAAAGACAGAGAAAAGAATACAAAAAAGCCAAAAACCGCTACAAGAAATGTAAAAGTGACATTACAAAACTTCATTTCCAAAATAAGGCCAAAAACTATAAACGTTGCATAAAGCGAACCGCGCGTAAATACAGAAACGCGACTGGTCACAAACTGCGACAAATGAGTTCAAAATCCCCGAAAGATTTCTTGAAGATCCTAAATCCGAAAACAAAAAATGACATTGATGTTGACTTAAATAGTTTCTACGATTTTTTCAAAGATATAAATAATAAAACTCATCCAGACACGGACCTACCGGACGACTCGGACGTGCATGTAGACTATGACGACACACTACTAAACCAGGACATCACTTTGATTGAAATAGAGAATGCATTAAAACGGTTAAAAAGAAATAAGACTGCAGGTAATGATGAAATAATTAACGAATATCTAATCGAATCCTTTGAAAAGCTTGGTCATGTTTATGTGAGGCTGTTCAACCTTGTTCTAGATACAGGTCATGTCCCCGACTCATGGGTGTGTGGTATCATTAAGCCTATTTACAAGAAAAAGGGAGATAAGAACGATCCGAATAACTACCGACCCATAACATTACTTAGTTGCTTTGGGAAACTATTTACAAGTATTTTAAATGACCGTTTAACGAAATTTACAGACACCAATAACATAATATCCCCATCACAATCAGGTTTTAGAAAAGGGTTTTCCACAATAGACAATCTTTTTGTTATGAACATGCTTATTCAACTTTTTAAATCAGCGAAGAAAAAACTGTATTGTACTTTTATTGACTTCTCTAAAGCGTTTGATAATGTGTGGCGAATTGGAATGTGGCATAAGTTACGGAGTTATGGTATTAAAGGTAAATGTCTTTCTGTTGTCGAAAACATATATAAGAATATTAAGTCCTGCATTACAGTTAACAATATACAATCAGAATATTTTCCATGTTACTCCGGTGTCAGACAAGGTGAAAATTTATCACCTCTATTATTTTCATTATTTGTGAATGATCTAGAGTCGCACCTTTTCAAAGCAGGCTCCAAAGGAGCTCAAATTGATTTATATTATGATGAAATGAGTCTCATGTTACAGGTTCTAGTATTGTTATATGCAGATGACACTGTTTTATTTGGGGATGATCCCGTTTCTATGCAGCACTCATTAGATGCATTTAACGAATACTGTAAACGCTGGAAGTTGGAAGTAAATATTTCAAAAACCAAGGTAATAGTATTCGGAGGTGGTCCTGTTAATAAGTATAAAACACACTTTGTATTAGGTGATCAAGAAATTGGTTTCCAAGATTTTTATACTTACCTTGGTATATCCGTACATCGTAACAGAAAATTAAATTTTGCCATTAAACAGTTGACGCATAATGCATCTAAAGCTATGTTTTGTCTCCTACGCAGAGCAAAGAATAATCACTTACCGTTAGACACTCTCTTTAAAGCATTTGATGTCATGATTGCACCTATATTATTATATGGCTGTGAACTTTGGGGCTACGAAAATATTGAAATTATTGAAAAACTTCACCTTAAATTTCTAAAACTGTCAACTGGCTTAAGAAATTCTACAGCAAACTTCTTTGTTTACGGCGAGCTAGGCAGAGAACCATTGAGTATAAAAATAGCGAAGAGGACTATTACGTTTTGGCACAACACTCTTACCACTGAAACCTGTAAAATATCTAAAACCATATTGGAACATTTGATGTATGATAAAATTAATAACGGTGGGGAAAATAGTTGGCTTAAAAATGTTGAGCATATACTGAATACATGCGGACTGAGTGATGTGTTTAGAAACCCATACAATTATTCTCCTAAATGGGTCTCATTACAAGTTGAAATAATATTGAGAGATCATTTTCATCAATCCTGGCGAAGTTCTGTTCTCAATAGCTCTAAAGGAATATATTATACCCTATTCAAAGATACCCCTTCTTTCGAACAATATTTACTATTACAAAAATCAGTATATATCCCACTTATAAGATTAAAAACAAGTAATCATAATTTTCCAGTAGAAACCGGCAGATGGCGTGGTCTACCCCGTGAGGATAGAACATGCCCTCTGTGCGATTCTCCAGCTGTTGCAGATGAAATACATTATTTATACAAATGTAAAGCCTTTGAAAGAGAACGACGTCTTTACATTAATGAATTTTATCACAAATGGCCAAATATGTATAAGCATAAAAGCTTATTATGCACAAAAAACTGTCAGAAATTAAAAATCTATCAAAATATTTATGTATTGTCTATGAAAAATTGAAGTAAGCTGTGTTGTTTATATCACCATTCTTGTCTGTTTACATAATATACTGTATGTTTGTATATTCTCTTGTACCACCGTGGGTGGTTTTTGAGGAAATAAACATTGATTGATTGAGAATTGCTGTGTGTTGTTACTGCTAATAAGTTAATCAACTGATCAACTAAGTCAAATAAGATGAGTAGGTGAGAGGGAAGAATTACATTTCATTGAATATTGTTGTTTTACAGCTGAAATTTTACTTAACTAATCGTTTTGTTATCTTAAATATGCTACTTAACATGTCCCCCCGAAAAAAGGCATTAGGTTTCTAAATACACATCGACGAAGTTTTATTGATGTACCAACAATTATCGAGTTATTTTGTACTGACATACATGTTCTAATGTGTTATCATATTGTTATTGCTTATACAAATTTGATATTGAAACTGTCATTGCTTATTGTTAAATATTATCATATTTTCATTGTATTGGAATATGTAATATGTGTAATCATATAATGGTTAGGAAGTATGATACTATGATTTAAACAGTATTTTATTTCCATAAAACATGTGTTACACTATATTCAGAATATATATACAAAAAGGAAAAAGGATGAACAAACAGGCAGCAAATGGCTATATAAATTCTTTTCCTGAAACAAACATAAAATGATTAAGATATCAAGTACATTGATGGAAATATATATTTGCAAATATTCTTACTAAACTCAAATTTATATTAAGCTTTGTCTACCTTACATTTGGTACAAATTTTAGCAAAGAGCTTTAAAAATCGTTTGGTATCATTTATGAAATGATGAATAGATATCATTAGGAATTCGTCAACACGCTGTGACAAAGATTGGTCGCCGTTAAGATAGATTTTAGTATATTATATGATTTACTAGGGAATATTCAAGTCCTAAGTTGGCACTAGTGGAAAATATCTAAAATGTTGGGAACCAGATTTTGATTATAGGAACTTTGATACATTCAACCAAGTCGCCAAGTAGATAAATAAGATAATAATTTGTTAAATAACCACGGGCTTATGGTGTCTCCATATGTTGTATTAGCCTAAGACTACCTACGGTGGGCAAATTGGTGCCCAATCATTCGTCCTCTGTCATGCCAAGCTGTCACATTAACACATTCAGTGTATTCAGTGCTGGATTGTAACGATGGAGAGTACCTTAATTTCTGCTTACAGAAGGTTTTTGCATGGATTATTCATTTCTTTGTATCAGGTACGTTTTTTGAATATACATTTTAAAAAAAAAATTTATCACTAGTGTTGTAAAACTTGGATCTGTATTAGAATAACTTCATATCTTTGTTTGTTAAAAGTTTATGTCACCTTTTTGTAAAGAAACTAAGAAACAAATATGTCTCTGTGAAATGTGGAGCTGTTTACATCTGTTCGATCTACGCATGTATTGGTCGTTTGAAAAATGCTGAAAACTATTATCTAAATATAAATCTATATATTGATCTGATTTTGTTATGTCGCTTAACAAATGTGATTCAATCAGTAATCAAATGGGACTTTGGTGTACGGACAAAACCCCACCCTGACAAAAGCCCACTCGGACAAAAGCCCATAGGACAAAACCCCACCCTGACAAAACCCCACACCTATTTTCTCATATGGAGACAAAAGCCCACACTTGTATTTTAACAACTTTTATTCCATAAAAATACATTTTAACAAACATTTGAATATAACAGTAATAACATTATTAGCCAGAGCACAATACAGCACTAAAATCATCATACTACTTCACTAAAAGCATATCTCATGATACTACTTCACATGCATTGATTGTCACAAACTAGCAAAGCCTGATGTTGTGTCCAACTCTTCCACCCCATGCTCGTGTTGGAGCGAAAGTCAGTGCACAAGTTCCGGAGTCTTGCCTCTTTCACGGCACGGCCAGTCTTGGTCAGCCCATCTGCTCAACGTTACAGCCTTGAAGAGACATGGGATACGTTCAAGTTAGGCGCTGCAACCGTCACCATGCTAGCCTTACATACACAACACGGTCTCGTTATCGGATATGGGGTAATTATCTTCGTGTAACTGCACCGTAGGGTACGATATCTGAGTGATATCATAATCTGCCCGCATGATATCAGATATCATACCTCAATAAAGAAATACTTTACAAACTGATATTTTACATTGTCAATGAGTGGAATCGAACCACCGATCTACTGATTTGTAGCCTAACAACTTATCAACTGCGCCACTGTGACAGTAACGTCAGATCTGAGAAGTTATCACAGTTTTATGTATGTGGTACAGTACATGTATTAAACATGTGAGATTTCGAGCTTCGTTTGTGTGAGCATTTGATTTTGTGGATATGATAGAATTAGTCACTCGCTGACGAGTTTGTGCCGGGAAGCAGGAAGCCATAACATTCGTTCTGTCATGTAATTTATAACAATAAATAGTAATTGCGGTGTTGTTTATATATATAACGAAGTACGATAAATGCACCTTATTTTAGCATTCTTGTTGTATAACATTCACAAACCAGGGCTTTGCTTAATTATTTAAGTTTCCACATTCATATCTAAAAATGATAACAAAAATCACAAGTCACGTTACAGTTTTCATAGGTGTAACGCGAATCGCCTAGATCAACGTTTGGTGTCACAACCCTTGTACAACATGTACCTGGTCAATTTAGTCAGCTGCTGGCGTTGGGTGAACACGTTTGGCACCGTTTAAAACTCTGCTGAGAAACAAAATCATAGGTAGGCCTATATAATATACTTTAATGGAAAAAAAAATGAAATGAGTGTACTATTTTTGTTAAGTAAGTACAGTTTGTTGAATCATTCTTTAGAAAGGAAAATGATGACATTTTTGTAACAAATATTTTATTCATCATTGTAACCTGTAAGAGTTCTGTTTGAGCCATGATTCTGCCATGATTAACTGTTCAACTATACCAGCTCTGAAGAGTGTTGTGGCTGCGGTAGCACGTAAAGAATGTTTGGTGTAATGTCCAGTCAGTCCTGCGTCCTTGGCCATGTCTGGGATGACCTTCTGCGTATTATGTCCAAATGCTTGCCGGCTAAACCAAACTTTGTCGTTTGGCAGCAGATAGAGCTACATATTTAAGTATACGTACATGCGACCTACATTCATACATACTTACATACATACATACATACATACATACATACAAATATACATTCATACTGTCCCTGAAAAAAATGTTACATTTAAAGTATTCATCAAAAGTAACTCATATCGCGAATATGAAATCAAAGATAACAGTATGATATCAATATAACACTACATGGTGTACATGTATTATACATTGTCATTTCGTTGTTTCGTTTTATGTTTTATAAAACTGTTTACCTCGGTCCGATACTGATAAACATACTCGGCAGAGCCTCGCATGTTTATCAGTATCGTACCTCGGGAAGAATTTTCCCCTCTGTAATCGGATACAAAGTATCCTCATATAACCTCTATAGTTGTACGTTATTACTTTATCAATGTCTTTATAAACGTTAGTCAACAAAATATAAATTGATATTCTTATTCAAATTATTCACTTTTCAAAATGAAAGGTATTGAATATAACCTTGGCCTTGTTGTGTATGGCAAATAGCGATCAAGCACTCGGCGTAAGCTGTGATATCGCCCTCTCGCTACCGCTCGCGGGCGATATCACAGCTAACGCCTCGCGCTTAGGTCGCTATTTCACCCATACTGGGATATGAAGTTATGTTATACATAGGCCTTAACTGACGTTAGACGTTTACCGTAGTTATTCGAGTATTGTAAAAGTATTGAAGAAACATATTGTGGACTCGGATCGTCTAAACCCATAAATTAAGAATCACACAATTCAGTTGTTTGCAGTAAAGGATTGATATAAAATCAACTCAAATAAAACTAAATTTAGTAAAAGTATAGTTTAATGGCAATCAGTTCAAAGTTTTAATGTGTAATTAGACATTCAAATTCAATCGAATCTTGAAAACAATATAAGGTAAGGTATAAATACGACCACAACTAAATTAATAACATGAAGTGAATTTCAAAACAAAATGTGATTAAAGGGCCGATTTTAGTCTGTAGTTTTCCACTGCCTGAATTATATAGAACCTGTAGGCCTAAGAAAGAAAAGGAAAAGGGAAAACAATTTTGACACAGTTTTCCGACAACAAGATTTAAAAACAGAAGTATGTATATGGGTATTTTGCCTTCATGCATTATAAAGATTGATTGATTGTTATTTTTCTAGGGGGGGGGGGGGGTTAAAAAGGGGGGGGGGGGGGGGGGGCTTAAAAAGGGGGGGGCTAAGCCTACGCCCCTGCTTTTTCCCTTATGTGAAAAATATTTTGTTGAATATAGCTACGAGTTCGATCTAGGTACGAAAATATTTTTGTGTACGAACTACGTTTCCTAGTGACAGCCGTAAATCTAGTTCTAGTTTAAAACAAACGTTTTTTAAAATGATTTATGAAGATCCAAATGGCTGCTGTTAGATCATCTATTCAACTTCACGTATTACTTGTGATCCAAAGATTTATTTCATCACAAGAATACACAGTGCATGCGCGATCGAGAGACATTATTTGAGTTGAAGTCGACCAGGAACAGCCAGTCAGGTCACGTACGTATCATTTATAACTTTTTAAAAATTGTTTGATATGTCTGAGATAAATTTTCATTGTTTGAACAACCGTCTACAATATCCATTTGTAAATTGTGCTAATGCTTGTCTCTATTTTGTCACTGCTGGTCGATATGACACATTTCTAATCGACACGTGTTTCATCAGAGAGAACGAGAGAATTCGTGCCAGTATTGTTATTATAAACAATTTTCAAATGAGGGCGGCCTTAATTATTATAATGCGTAGTTATTCATTATCTAACATTCATTGTTTAACAGACAAGCAAATAATATATCATATTTTGACTGTAATGCATTATGGCCTTCGCTTTGTTTTGTTGCGGTATGCACTTTTATTGAAGTTGTCTACCCATAAGACGTAGAGTTACGTCCCTTTGGCGGCTTCTTTTCCCGGTATCCCTTCAGTCGGTCGATTCTATAATGCTATCCTATCGCCAACTACCGAATGGTTGACTTATTTTACATTAATTTTTACCTTTTTTATAAACCAGGAGCTGATGTTACCAAAAACGATGAAGTGTTACCCATACAGAAACAAGACTAGCAGGTATAGATCAAGCAGTTTGGACTACTCGAGCTTGCCTTGATCAAAGTTACGCGCTGCTGAACTTTGCTGTATATCTGATTGTCACTGCGAGACGAGTGTTGCATCATATCTTGTGTAACAGTCTCCCTGTTCGTAAATATAAACTACTTAAAGAATATGACACAAACAAATAATTATTGAATACAGATTTTATGATGTTCAATTTAAAGTCATTGTCTCATTATTGCAAGGCAAATTGTAATAAATGACGGACAAATAGTTCACCACTCACAGAAATCTTTCCCCTGACGTTTGCAACAATTTTCAGAACCCTGCAGGCATTCTAGCCCTCAATAATGACTTTCAAATTACCATACCCTACCCGAATATTATGTTTTTTGCGAGCGTTAGTCCTTACCACGTCATTTTGCTAAGGCTGTGACGTAGAAAACATAGCTAAAATAGCTAATAGCTTACGCTTTTTCAAATACAGAAATAACAAAAAGGTGGTTAACTCAGTGAAGAATGCTTCGGTCATAAGTATCGGAGCTGCGATGAATAGATTTCCGGTGTTTCGTACTCGCGATTGGATTGCATGCACTTGATTGGGTACCATATTGGTCTGAAACGGCATACGCCAATAAGATTTATAATTATTTGAGTAGTGTTGAATCGTTCATACTCGATAAGAAATGAAACCAAGTCAGAAAGTGAAGTAAATGAACATCAAATCAAATTTTCTTCGTAGATGTGAAAAGAATAGAACAAAATTATCTAAAAACATGTTTTACTTGCACAATTCATTATAAAATATGAATATTATTAACATGTTTTAGTATCCCCCAACCCATCTCAAGATGGGACGTCCCAACTTGGAATCCCAAGTTGGGACGCGTCCCATCTTAAGATCGGGCGGATCCGCAGTTGGGATGATACACTAATACTTCTTGGCTTGATGTTGTTAGACGATATTCTCAGAAAATATTGAAAATATTAGAAGAGGGGAAATGGATTTTTCAAGCGAGCTTTTATGGTCGGATGCATGTCAATTTCTCGCGACTTGTACGTAAAAGTACGAAGATTGTCGAAAGTACGATGTGTCGTCACAACCGTGGCCGAATCATTTTGTATGGGATGGAAGAGAGAGGTAGGTCGCTCGACGCGACCTCCCTACTACTGTTTCAAGCTCGTCATCGGAAATGAAAAGAAGTCGTTCGTCACAGGTAATGAAAAAATTAACAAATTATAAATTTACGAATGAAGATTTAAATTATTGAAGATAAACGAACATCAATTACTTAATTTTAGTTTTTGTGTGGAGAATTCGATTGATCATCAATGTTTAATTAATGTGTTTTTTACAGGCACTAGGCAGAGATTCGGACAAGGATAAGGAAAATATGACCGAAGACACCAAAGTGCAAGCTGAAAGTATTGATAGTGAAGTGACTTAATTTAATATCAATGTTTAGGATTGTGGTTATCATCAGTAAAGTAATAGGTTGGGATTTTATGAATTTCTTAAGGTAAAGAATAGTTTTATTGTTTTCTTCTTTTTTGTGTCACATCGCTCATGTTTGTTATTACCATGTGTGTTTCAGATATAAGGAAACAGGTAGATGCAACTACCCAGACTGACATCCTGCATGATGATTTGGCTGGCTATACAGATGAACAGCTCAAACAGCCCAAGCTTCTTTATTCATTGATAATGTTCTGAAAAGTGACAGATCATGCAAATTCTATACAGTTATGTTAACAGAATTGCTAAATCAAAATCATAAATTAGTCCCTTATGAATAGTAGCTACAACTTGCTGCCTAACATTTTTCAATGAAACTTCTAAAGTTAATCGGTCTCTCACTCCTGTGCACTCATAATCTATTTTTAAAAAGTACTGTCACCTGGATAGGAATCATAACTACCTATATTCTTTCAAACTATGTAGCAAGAACTTGATACTTGTAATTAATTCCAATCTGTTTTCAGTCTATGATATATGCAATTTTAAAACTTAAAATGTTTTTATACGAAAACCACTTAGACGGGACCCCGAGTCGCGCAGCGCAGCGCAGCGTGCCTAGGGAACCGGTCCTTTATTTCCCGCAAAATATTTGGGCTTTAACGGACATGACGTAATTTAATGACGTCATATCAATCTGCTTTAAACGCGGAGATATTATTTCCTCACTTCTATTTAGGCACTCGACCGAGTAGGTCTTTAAAATTGGATTTGGTATACTTTTCATAGTTTTAAGCTGTTACACTATGGCTGATCCAATTCCCTTACATAGATTGCCATGGAAAGAGAATGTAATTGTTTTAGGACATTCATTCATCAAACGTTTGGATAAGAATATTGGTTTCGGCCATGGTAGGTACAGGTATGAATTTGGATTGAAACACAGGCAGGTTGCACTTTTGGGTTATGGTGGGCTGACTTTGGACCGCCTCAAGAGTGTGAATAGTTTCTGGTACATGTTAAAACACCGGAATCCCGAGATCATGATCGTTCAGCACGGGGGGAATGATTTGTGCCGCACTGGTGTTGATGCATTAAAACTTGCAGGGGAGTTTGTTGATTTCTTTGCTAAAATGCGGGATGATTTCAATATTTTGAAGTTATATATTTGTGAAGAATTCCCTAGGTTGTCTGATAGTGCTGTAGCGGTCGACTATGAGACAAAACGGGTTCAATTTAATCAATACCTGAAGGTAATGCTCCCGGAGACAGGTTTGTACTTTTGGCAACATAAAAAAATTTTCAATTCCTCCCATGATATTTTCAGTGTTGATGGCGTTCACTTGTCAGAAGAAGGCAATTACAAACTCTACAGAAGCCTGAGAGGCTGCATTCTGCATGCCTCAAGTTTGCCAAAAGTTTAATTCCGATTGATTAGCAGTACAACACACGAAAGTTAAACGCTAATTATTTTCGGTAGTTTTCATCATTTATGCAAACGTTAATTTCATATTTTATGCACGCTTTATTGAAAGTTGTCACTGAAATGATGAGAGATATGTGAGATAGAACCTGGGATAGGAAGGTTTTGCGGCTATATACAGACTTACCACTGATGTTTAATTTCTTCGGTAACGCGCATTAGCTGCTAATTGGTATTGTAATGAAACTGCCTCTTTGTTTCGAGACTAGCCTGTTTTTACTAGCGTTGGTCTAGTATAAATTTTATCTATTAGATTTGACTCGTGTAGTCTGGTATATCTCTTTTGTCACTGATTTTCATGTACTATCAGTGTATAGTAGTTTATATTTGTCCAGCTGTTTTAGTACATATATGTACTAGCTTCGTCTAGTATTCATTTAACATTATTGACTAGCTTGGTACTAGCGTTGGTCTAGTATAATTTTGGCTGGCTTCTTCTGCTAATCATGTTGACTAGCTTGGGTCTAGTCTATGGTAGTGTTTTATGTTGACTAGCTTTGGTCTAGTCTACGGCAGTGTTTTATGTTGACTAGCTTTGGTCTAGTCTACGGCAGTGTTTTATGTTGACTAGCTTTGGTCTAGTCTACGGCAGTGTTTTCTTGTTGAAAGCTCGGTAATTTGAGTTCAACGTTCTTTGACCCTCATCCCGTATGTTGCTTCTCAACAAATTTACATCAGTGGTTGTCTAGTATGTTAGTTGCTTGGCCATAGTAATCTTAGTTACTATTATATAATATTCGTATAATTTTAACGCATTAATGCCAATTGTTATTGCATGTGATCTATGACATTTGCAACCATGATAAATATCAATATATTACCCGTCAACATTGATGATAGCTAACGTCTAGTTGGAAACTTATGTTTACCATTTCGTATGATAATGATATGCAGTTCTATATAAAGTAAGCAGAAACTGGTTTTCCTTTAAATTATGTTATTAGATATTCTTGGAAGATGCCCCGTCTTCCTCGGGGTAAGAAACGTGTGGTCAGCGAAGTGGATCGGACATCTTTGGTGACCGGGCCCCCTGGTTGTGTTGGTCAAGCCTTATCTAAGACAAGGACGAAGCGAATGAAGACTTCGACTGCTTCGTATGAGAAAATCATCTCGGCACCTGCCCCGGTTGCACAACCGGAAGTCACCGAAGATGTCCAGAATTCAGCGGTCCACATCGTTGATGACGATGAGGAGATCCTTAACCCCTTTAATGTAGACAATGGCTCTTTGTCAGTAAGCAGTAGTGATTTCGAACTGTTTAAAACTGGTTCTATTCCTCTGGGTACGGGGGTTTCCGATAAAATGAAATCAAAGATTTGGAACAATGAATTTGTTGAAATGTCGTCATTATTAAGTGACAATGTTAAGCAACAGAAATTAGTCATCAATGTAGAAGGACAGTCAATTTGTTTTCCTGGGCCTTCGAAGGGCGTTGCATTGTCGATAGACAGATGGCTTACAGCCGTGCATGTTTATATGGCGATATATCTTCAGAAGTATCCAGAGCAAACACAGGCAATGCTGAAGTACATCAGCATTATAAGAGATTTGAATCAGAAAGGGGGAAACTGGAATTCTTATGATGTTACATTTAGAACAATGAGGGTCGTAAACACGGTAGACTGGGGGACGGTCCATTGGGAACTTTGGTTTCAGTCACTTACATTTGTGAAGGGTTCTTTTCGTCCCAACTCTAGTCAGAACATTCAGAGAGTCAGATATCCAGCAAAACAATTGGTACCGAGAGGTTTCTGTTTCAAATTCCATAAGGGATTGCAATGCATGGATGCACAATCCTGCAGATTTAGTCATGCGTGCCCCCAGTGCGGAGGTAACCATAGTTCAATCAAATGTAGTCAAAAGTTTAAAGACTCCCAACACAGGCCAAGGTCGTCTCCCTTCCCCAGTAAACGCAGATAGATTAGAATTTTGGTTACAGGGTTACAATCCTGAATTAGCGTCTTATCTTATTCAGGGATTTAAACATGGTTTTCGTCTAGAGTACGAAGGAGGTGATTTGGTTTCAACTGAAACTTCTTTAAACAGCGCTAAAACCAATCCTCATGAAGTACAGAGGAAATTAGATAAGGAACTGTTAACGGGCAGGATAGCTGGTCCATTCAAGCAATCCCCATTTGGCCATTTACACTTGTCTCCTTTAGGATTATGTCCAAAGAAAACCCCAGGTCAATTCAGAATGATTCATAACTTGTCCTTCCCTGTAGGGAGGTCTATTAATGACGGCATACCGCAAGTTGCTAGTCGTGTACAGTATACATCGTTAGACGAGGCAATGGACATTATTACTGATTTAGGTGAGGGATGTAGTATGGGGAAAACAGATATAGAATCTGCATTTAGAATTATACCTATTCATCCGATTGACCATCATCTTTTAGGTTTTAAATGGAAAGGAGAATTTTACTTTGACAAGTGCTTACCCATGGGTTGTTCTTCCTCGTGTCAGATTTTTGAGAAGTTCAGTACTGCTATCAACTGGATAGCTTACAAAAAATCGAAAATCAGAAACATGCTTCACATTTTAGACGATTTTTTGATAATCGAAAATGACGAGGAAAAATGTCATATACAACTCAAAGCGTTCTTAGACTTATGCCACGATATTGGGGTGCCCATGGCAAAAGATAAGACTTTTGGCCCATCCTCATGCTTGCAGTTCTTGGGTATAGAGTTAGACTGTTTATTAATGGAAGCAAGACTACCTTTGGATAAACTTTGTAAAGCTCGGGAAAACATTGTAGCTGTCTACAAAAAGAAGAAAATAAAACTTCGTGATCTGCAAGCTCTATTAGGTTACTTGAATTTCACATGCAAGGTCATATGGCCGGGAAGGCCTTTCTTACGTAGACTGTTTGATCTGACAAATGGCGTATGTAAACCACATCATAGAATTAGGTTGAACAAAGAAGCAAGGGCGGATTTGAAATTATGGTTAGATCTAGTCAGCAATCATAATGGTAAATCTCTTCTCCTTAAACAAATTTGGCAATCAAATACCTCGCTGCATTTGTTTACAGATGCGGCGGCATCTACAGGATATGGCTTAGTATTAAACTCAAAATGGGCATACGGTCTGTGGCCGGATAATTGGAAGTCGTGGAACATAACTTTATTGGAACTTTTTCCTATCATGGTGGCAGTAAAACTCTGGTCCGCAGAATTGAGGGATAAGTGTAGTTTGTTTCATACAGACAACATGGCTTTAGTGTATATTATCAACAAGCAATCGTCTAAGGATCCGATGATAATGGCGATCGTTAGGGGGTTAGTTTTGGCATGTATGGAATACAATATTCACTTTAGGGCCGAGCATATTCCAGGTCGTTTTAACACCTCGGCGGACTTGTTTTCTCGGTTGCAGATAACAAAATTTTTAATACTTACCCCACTTCTTATATTGCATATTACCTATGCTTCCGATAAAGCGATTGGAAAACGTGTTGGTAGTAGTCATCCTGTCTTCGTACTCGAAGTCGGGGAATATGACAATGACAACACGGCCTCGTAACCGGAAGGTGACGATCCAATCCGTCACGTGTCCACGTTGACAAAATCACATTCCATACTTATCGCTATCGCGAATGGACGTGTTGTTTGAGAATTAATTTATGTTTTGAGTTTGTATTTGTTTTGACTAATCTTGCAGACGGTATGTTCTTTTGTTGTTATCCTATTGTGGTGTGAATTTTTCAACCTACCTTGCGATCGCTTCGGGTGGAATTCTTCGACTGTGAGGCCCTGTTTGTCATGGCCTGCACACGTTATTCCCTTTTCCTGGTTTCTGGTGGCATTTGGTATCCTTATGCCCATTTTCAAACGTTTATGCACCAGTTTTAACCTTAGAATTTCACTACATCTTACACCACAAAATATCTTCGTTTTTCCCACCTTTTCGAATGGCGTCTGTATTTCTACGCCCTCGCACGTGTTTGTTCACGTTTTTTCAATATGTGTTTCAAATTTTATTTATTTTGCAAATATCACCCTTGTTTACCACTGCGCAAAGTTAATTCAACCTTTGCATGTGTTTTTAGGGTTGTTATATGGCTATAGATGCCTTTCCGTCAGGCACTCGTTTTGGTGTTCTTTCACCGCAGATTATTACGAGGTAGACTTGCCTGAGGTTTGTTTCGGTGCTATTTGCTATATTCACGTTACGGTGGCCCGTAGGGGCTTTTTGTGTATGCATTATGTGTTTTTAATTTTTGCATATATTTGTTGTCTTTGCGACAGTTGTAATGTGTTTTATTACTTTCCTTGAGAGAGTAATTTTTCAACAAAGTAAGTAAATTTTTCATTATTTTATTTACTTCCCATGATGATTGCGCCGTTGTTTTTCATGCTGGGTGCATGTGACATATACATTTTGCGCAAGTTTTTATGTGTATATTTTTTTTTACATAACTATGTTTTATATTTCATAATAAGCATGTGTTTTTTTCCCCGGCGTTTGCCTCGGGACTTGTATGCTTATTGTGTGGTTTCTTTAAACCTACAGGTGAAGGTGTAAGTAATTTTTCACTATATTACTTACTTCCCATGAGTGTTGTGCTCTTGCTTTGTCATGCTTTATGCATTTAGATTATACATTTAGCGCAAGTTTTTATGTGTATACTTTTTATTCACATAACTATGTTCTATATTTCATAATAAGCATGTGTTTTTTCCCGGCGTTTGCCTCGGGACTTGTATGCTTATTGTACGGTTTCTTTAAACCTACAGGTGAAGGTGTAAGTAATTTTTCACTATATTACTTACTTCCCATGAGTGTTGCGCTGTTGCTTTTTCATGCTTTAAGCATTTAGATTATACATTTTGCGCAAGTTTTTATGTGTACATCATTTCCTTCACAAATCTACGGTTTTCTATTTCATAGTAAGCATTTGTTTTGCCCCGGCGTTTGCCCTGGGATTTGTATGCTTATTGTGTGGTTTTATTTAAAGCTACAGGTGAATGTGTAAGTATATTATTTACTTCTCATGATTATTGCACTTGCCTTCTCATGCTTTATGCATGTTGAATATACATTTTGTGCAGGTGTTTATGTGTATAATTTTTTGCTTCACATAACTACGTTTTATATTTCATAATAAGCTTGTGGTTTTTCCCGGCGTTTGCCCCGGGACTTGTATGCTTATTATGTGGTTTCTTTAAACCTACAGCTCACTGTGTAAGTAAATTTTTCAGTATATTATTTACTTCCCATGATTATTGCGCGTGTTTTCTCATGCTTTTTGCATGTTAAATATACTTTTTGCGCAAGTTGTTTATGTGCATATCTATCTCTTCACATAACTACGTTTTATATTTCATAGTAAGCTTGTGTTTTTTCCCGGCGTTTGCCTCGGGACTGGTATGCTTATTATGTGGTTTCTTCAAACCTACAGGTCACTGTGTAAGTAAATTTTTCAGTATATTGTTTACTTCCCATGATTATTGCGTGGTTGTTTTTACATGCTTTGTGCATGTTAAATATACATTTTGCGCAATTTTTTATGTGTATGTTTTTCCTTCACATAACTACGTTTCATACTTCATAGTAAGCAGGGTTTTTCCCCGGCGTTTGCCTTGGGAATTGTATGCTTATTATGTGGTTCGTCTGGTGACTGCTTTGAGCCTTTTGCAGTGCTTGCAGATCACTCTAGTCCCTCTAGGACCCTCACCCCTGGTGGCCTGACTGTGAGGTCACGGTCTGTGACTGGGACTCCCATTGCGTGTCCTGCCGTCGGACCCTCAACTCCTCCATGAAATCGTAGGTGTCTGTGCCTGAGGTACGGAGGGTGCCGCCATCCAAGGAGACGACTCCTCAACGTTCACATCCTCCCAAGCAGCCAGGCTTATGCAGGGAGGACTTCGAACAAGCTGTGTCTTCACAGTTTCTAAAGGATGGGGTGCATAGGAGCGGCCTCGTAGTGACAACTCAGCGACAGTCACCAACACCGGATCCGAGGTGGATCGTCACCAGCGCCGTCGGACCTCCCTCGGTCTTCAATGGAGCTTGTCCGGACGCCGACACCTCCCTCCGACGCTCGTATCTACCCGGCGCCGGCGAGCACGGTCTTTGGCCCACGGTCGGAGCGTAGGAGGTCACCGGAAATGGACTCTAGCTAGCGGGGCGACGTTCACCTACCCGTCGGACGTCTCCACGACGCTCGCCCCTTCATCGGACTCCGTTCAGGAGCTCTCCTTTTAGGCGCCTCTCAGATCGGCGCTGTCCGACGCTCCCTGGAGCCTCCTCGCCGACGCCCCTGGGAGCCTCGGATGCCTCCTCGCCTCGCCGCTCTCCGACTCGCCGCCTCGTCGGACGCCTCCTCCACGGTCTCCGCAGCGCCCTTCGACTCGTAGGACACTGTGCCTGGGCGCCTGTCGCCTCGTTGGACTCCGCGGTCATTTAGGCGCTCGCCTCGGCGCTTCCGGCCTCGTCGGACGCCTCTTCGATGGTCTCCGCAGGGCTCAGTTAGGCGCCCTTCGCCTCGCCTTCGCCTCGGCGCCTCTCGCCTCGGCGCTCGTCTCGGCGCCCGTCTCGGCGCTTCCCTCCTCGTCGGACGCCTCATCGATGGTCTCCGCAGCGTTCTCCTCGGCGCCCTTCGCCTCGTAGGACTATGTTTCCTTTGCCTGGGCGCCTCTCGCATCATTGGAGGCTGCTGTCATCTAGGCGCTCGCCTCAGCGCTCACGTCTGACGTCTCCACGGCGCTCGCCCCTTCTTCGGACGCCGTTCTGGAGCTTTCCTTTTAGGCGCCTCTCAGCTCGGCGCTTCCTGGCGCTTCCGGGAGCCTCCTCGCCGGCGCTCCCGGGAGCCTCGGATGCCTCCTCGCTTCGCCTCTCTCCGTCTCGGCGCTTCCGGCGTCGTCGGACACCTCTTCGATGGTCTCCGCAGGGCTCAGTTAGGCGCCCTTCGCCTCGCCTTCGCCTCGGCGCCTCTCGCCTCGTCTCGGCGCTCGTCTCGGCGCCCGTCTCGGCGCTTCCCTCCTCGTAGGACGCCTCATCGATGGTCTCCGCAGCGTTCTCCTCGGCGCCCTTCGCCTCGTAGGACTATGTTTCCTTTGCCTGGGCGCCTCTCGCATCATTGGAGGCTACTGTCATCTAGGCGCTCGCCTCAGCGCTCACGTCTGACGTCTCCACGGCGCTCGCCCCTTCTTCGGACGCCGTTCTGGAGCTTTCCTTTTAGGCGCCTCTCAGCTCGGCGCTTCCGGGCGCTCCCGGGAGCCTCGGATGCCTCCTCGCTTCGCCTCTCTCCGTCTCGGCGCTTCCGACATCGTCGGACGCCTCTCGAGGATTCCGCAGCGCTCACCTAGGAACCCCTCGCCTCGTAGGACTGTGTCCTTCGTCTGGGCGCCTGTCGCCTCCTTGGACACCGCGGACACCTAAGAGCTTGTCTCGGCGCTCGTCTCGGCGCCTCCGGCCTCGTCGGACGCCTCTTCGATGGACTTCTCCGAGGAAGAGGAGATACATCTAGGAATGTCCGGTGTGTAGGCTTGGTATCAGGCTGGTATCATGTTTGTCTCCCGGCCTCAGTGTGGACAAGAGGTGTTCATTGTGTTCAAGCCGGAGCTGTTAGTCCCGGCTCATCCAATTGTTAAGGACGCTTTGAGTTTTCTGGATGAGAGGTGCAGAGGGACGGGTGGAAATGTGCTGGGTCCACAACCATGAGGTCCATTGATCGAACTTTCCCTCAACCCATCAGACTGGCAAGCACCACCACCGTGGTCTTCAATGTGCACTCCTTGGATGGTGTTGATTTGGGTGACTCGGTTTAGAGTCTCTCGGACCAGCTCCCTGCACTTTACAAGGTTCAGGACGCAAGTTGCTGAACATTGATACAGAGCTCCATGGGACAATCTAGCCTTTGTCAGCGTTGGTGTCCTCCACAGATGGATCACCTGGCCACTTTGGTTAGGCTTGCTAACCCTTTGTCCTCGGGAGTGGATCACGTGAGGGTGGCGCTGGCCCATACAACATTGATCCGAAGCAACGGTCTGTTGATGCCCTGCCGGTGGAAGGATTAGTTGGGAAGTCCCCTATCCGGGCTCCTCTTACGTCGGCGTCGTCGCCTTCACCTTCCAAGTCACCAACATGGTCGTTGCCAACCTTCCAGCAGCTTCTTCTTCGACTGCTTTTGCTCCGACCTTCCGGAAGACTGTGCACGGAACCCTCCGTGGCATAGGGACTCCCGGGTGGCTTATCTACGGCCCGTGGCTATCACACGCGGCTCCGATAGAACGCTGTCTACATCTTCGAGGGATTGAGTACGACTCGTACGTCGACGACTGTATGATGAGCCACAGTGTGCGACAGTGGTTTCTTAGACAGTATTAGTTGGCCCTTGAGGGTCATCAACACCGAGAAGTCGGAACTATTCCGTTCGCAGTAGTTGATCCTCATCGGGGGTATGTTTGTGACAGACATAGTCCTTGTCAGGGTGGCCCCGAGGATTGACCAGTGCAATGTCCCTCGGGGGGTGGCTGTCTCTGGTAGATCGCCTCGCCTCAGCACAGATTGTCACCGACAGAGGTCGACTAATGCTACGACCTCTACAAAGGTTTCTCCTTTTGTCCAGGACGACAATCTGCAGACAGATTTTCGGTTGCCAGAGGCCCTCCACAGGCGTCTCTTTGACAATCTGGATCTCGGATCGGCAACTGGTTGTGGACGCCTTTCTTCAGGGTCCGGCACATACCAGGGTGCGGGAAGGTGCTGGCAGCCCGGGTGGCTAGCGCCGTTTCCCGGGCCATAGAGTTCCACTAGACTTGTGACTCTCCTTTGTGCTTTGTTTCTGAGGAGAAAATCTCAAGATCCGGTTAGAGCTTTTCCACAGCTTATAGCGGGGTTATTACTGCTTATTCGCAGGAGGAAGCATCTTTCAGCGTTGAACTCCGTTCTGGCTGTCAAGCAGGATGTAAGGTTCTCAAAGACGCCGGAACTTATCGACATGCTGAAGTCGCTAAGCTTGAGGATCAAGAGTTAAGTTTGACCTCCGGCTTGGGACATCATCTTAGTACTGCGGCACTTGTGGGCTCCGCCTAACGAGACCTTAGCAAAGCCTACTTTGAGGCTTTGGCTTGGAAGACGGTCTTCTCCTGTCTTTGGCTATGGCAGCCAGGGTCAGTGAGGTTACACGCTTTGGATGTAACGAGAGGTCACTTCGAACATGTGCAGCATGGGTCGGCTCACCTGGGGCTCCTTTGGAAGGTCGTCGCCACGAACCCAGCTCCAAGGTCAGCCAGACACGAAGTAAGTCTTCCCGCCGTTGTCTTCTTTGTTAGACAATCCTGAGGAAGAGGAGCTGTCTAGTGTCCGGTGAGAGCGTTGTAGGTATCCCGGAAAGGTTGTTCATCACCTTCTGGCAGCATACGACGTAGCTGGGGAACGTCATCCTACAGCTAATAACTCTCATGAGATTCGGGTGCTAGCTTCTACTGTGGCTCCTCACCGCAACGTCTCGGCTCCGGACATCTCGGAGGGCTGCTTCTGGAGGTCAACGTCGGTCTTCGCCAGCCACTACCTCCGTGACTTAGCAGTGGAAGATGTCCATGGGTTACAGTCGTTCCGTCCGCTTGTTGTCTCCCAACAGCTGACTCGGCTACCCAGACACTAGGTAACTAGACCTAAGTGTGCCTCGGCCTTAGGGCTTTCCCACGGTTCGTCGTGGCGTTCCCCTAAGTGCCTTTTGGCTTATGTTATGTTCTCCCTTCACAGGGGGTTCTGACATTCGTCCATGTGTGTTTTTTTCCCTGACGGGTGGTCCGTTCGTCGGCCTGCCCGCCATCCTTGTCTGTCGGATTAACATGCAATATAAGAAGTGGGGTAAGTATTAAAAATTTATTAAAATCTAAATATTTTAGATATTTAAAAATACTTACCCCACTTCTGGGATTAAGCCCGCCCAGCGATGTCTCGCTTCCTCCCCTCAGACGGCCGTCGTTGGACCTACGTATGGAATGTGATTTTGTCAACGTGGACACGTGACGGATTGGATCGTCACCTTCCGGTTACGAGGCCGTGTTGTCATTGTCATATTCCCCGACTTCGAGTACGAAGACAGGATGACTACTACCAACACGTTTTCCAATCGCTTTATCGGAAGCATAGGTAATATGCAATATAAGAAGTGGGGTAAGTATTTTTAAATATCTAAAATATTTAGATTTTAATAAATTCCTCTCTCAGGCAGTTTGGGCAGACAGGTTCAAAACGCAAATCCCTCCATCCCTTCTTCCAGACAACTTTCATTTCATGTAGGCACACTAATGGGTGCAGCACTTAGTGTTAAAAGTCAGTGCACGTACAAAAGAGCGTGGCACTTGTTTGTAGAATTCTGTACAAATTGTTTAAGAAAGGAAGCAAAATCGACCGGTGGTCTCTTATTTTAACTTGTGATGGGTTTTTATTCGCAGGTGCAATAATTCTCCAGTCACACAGTTATATTAAGTTAAGATGGAAGCTTTTGGTTTTCGCATGGGCAAAAACGTAGGCATTCTAACAAATTTTCTATTAGAAAGAACTTGGCAGTTATACATGCATTGTATGTTATGTTTATATATATCTTGTTTGTAATCAGTTCTAAAAGCATACCTAGCTGAGACTTATGATAATAGAAGTTTCAAGGTATTACTGTAAATATGTTATTAGAAAAAGTTGCATGTTGCAGTAAATTATTTGACATTGTTATTAGAATGTGAAATGTCGGGAAAGGAAACTGCTGTTTCTTGTTTAATTTCAGCCATCAAGTCGGAGTCCGATCGGAGAACGCTTGGTTCAGATGATTCATAAGACTGTGGTCGGAGACTTGTGCTTGGACACTTTGGACACTTGACACACGTGATCATCAACATTCAATTATCTACCGGGTTCAGGACAGTACAGTACATAATAACATGTCGTGTCGTGTAAGCTGTGAATCAACTAAGTGACAACTTTCCCTTGTATCTTTAATGTGGTCAGTATTGTTTGATGACTTAATATAAAGTAATCATTGTGATCAAAGACTTATGAGGAGTTTCAATATTGTTTATTAATTGTCCCTAAGGCTGTCTGCGGGTGGGGTATAGTGTTCCACTATTTTGGCGCTATTATTGTCCCCACCTTTGGGGGTGCTAATAATTTCTCAAAATTCATTTGAGAATAAGATTGTTACTTGTTGTTGTTATGTCAATAAACTTGTCCGCTAAATGCGGGCCTTAACAACAAATCATCTTTTTCTTTCTCCCCCTAAATGGAACTGGTCAGCCTTAGGTAATCATAAGTTTTGAGGATAAAGACTTTTATCAATATTCATTATATAAACATATTATATTAAATATATATTAACAAACTATTTATATTAAGTAACACTATGTGTATATGAAATAAACATCATTCTTTAATTAGATGAAAAACATTTGCAGGTATCATATCCGTCCAGCTGCTGTTATTCTTGCACCGATTCCTACAGTCCAAAGCCGAGAGGTTAACATTGAATCTACGTTGAATCTTAAGTTCCTATTAGTAATCAGAAAAATAGTAAAATTTGTAACACACACTCTTTATGTTACTTGGTCACCCTTCAATATGTCATTATTATATCCTTTTTTGCTTAGACAGGGAGCACTACTGTTTACCAATTATTGTGTGGTATGTTAACCTATGACATATCCACCTGACATATTAACCAAGTCACATCTTCTTTTCAGGAGAATGCCAAAAACAAAGATGATCATCATCCGAGGGGTCTTTCTACCTTCACTGCTTTCCTCTTAACACTTGTGCGCCTCAGACGTGGACTGGATGTTGACCACTTAAGTGATATATTTGGCATTTCATCATCTACTGTGAGCCGTTACTTTTGTACATATATTGAGTTTATGTGCAGGGAGTTGAGTTTTGTTGTCAAGTGGCCAATCAGAATGCAGGTTCAAGCTCACCTCCCTAAGGCATTTAGCTATTTTAGAAAGACTATTGCTATCATTGATTGTACAGAGTTTTTTGTTTAGAAACCCTCATTGCCAACTAGTCAGAGAATCACAGACCTGGTCACAGTACAAACTCATATTACAAAATCATAATACCTTCAAATGTCTAGTTGCTATTTCCCCAACAGGTGCATTCACTTATATATCTCCCCTGTGGTCTGGTTCAGTGTCAGATAGGCGCATGGTTAAGAATCAGGTTTCCTTGACAACCTGAATCAAGGTGATGACATAATGGCCGACAGGGGCTTTTTGATTAGGGATCAAGTCAGTTGCAAGTAAAAATCAAATCTAAAATCACTCTATATAAAATTATTTCTTTTGCTTGTATTTACATTATGTGCAAAATATGTGCATGCAATGTGTACATTACTTTAATCAGAGTTCAACAAATGATTAATATGATGTTTTAAAATATATAATATATAAAAAAATAACCTTTTTATTTGCAGCTAACACATCTCTATCATGTTTCATGTAAAAATAATAAACAGCAACATGTTCTTTCTTTCCCTCAAAAGAGAAAAATCTTAATGATAGTGACTGTCACTCAGCCATTTATTTCTACTATAAACCTAATTAATTTCTGTCCAATTAATAAAATATATTTTATCAAAATTTTCAATTTTCAATTTTGAAGAAAATGATTTCCCAAGCAAGTCATGTGTGAGGAAAAATGCAATTGAAAATGTTTTATTACAATTGTCAGTACGTCATCTTTTAACACAAAAAAGTGAACGATCTTTTATCACAGCTTTTTTTTTAGACATAAATAGGTAACATAATGGAAGGAAATAGTAAAACAAAACGAAATATAAATCACGATTCGCGTCTGAGAAGTTGGCAATGTCGATGATTATTGATTCGTTTCTGTATTCAAAATATATCAAAATAATTAATTCCAAACAATTAATAGGTCTATGATTATGTGATGAATATTTACGCATTCAAATAAATATTTTTTGTTCCTAATACAAACTTATAAAACGTATGATAACTTATATATTTCATGGAAACATCGCGAAAAGCGTCTGCTTGTTCACGCCAGATTTGCGAGTCAGTAGAGTTACTTCCCTTGCATATATAATGTAACGCCAATTGTGATTGGCGCAGTAGTGAACGAAAGCTTCTCAACGTCCAATGAAATAAAGTGTTCCAGAATAAGTCGGTCTATGCGATATTACGGGCGCTCTTTACCGATCCAAATACGAAGTAGCTCTAATATGAATTGACAATTAATAAAAAGTTTTCTGAAGATCTGAAGATTGAATATGAAAGAAAGATCCGATTGCATTTTATTAATGCGATTTTTATCGCACTGCATATTTTTAAATGGGATATTGATAATTTTAATGCGATATTATCGCAAAATCGCGGCCCAAAGTGATCCCTGGGATCTTTTAGCCTTGAAAGGATGTACCTTAAACATACCACCTTTTGCACATGGTAAGCAAGGCAGCTGTTCAGAAAACACGGAGAATAGCACATGCTAGAATACATGTTGAACGGGCTATTGGTCGCCTAAAAAACTTTAAATTTTTACAAGGCATTTTCCCACTGAAATCAAAAAAGCTTATTAATCAGAGTGTACGAGTTTGTGCTCAGTTTTGTTATTTTGATAAACCACTTGTAGAGTAACAATTGTTATTGGAATATCGTCATAACCATGACCCAAATAAACTGTTCTAATGAACGTGATGAATAGTTTGTGAGCTTTTTTGACTGAGTTGTCTGCCAAGGTTTGTAATAAGGCTTGTTTCACATGTCCATGTACTTGTGTGGTTAAATGAATATTATTCAAGTTACTATGAATAAAAAAAGACAAAGAAAAAAGTCAATTTTGTTATTGTATTGAATTTCAGATTATTACCCCTTGAATAGACTATCTCACATGTGTCACTCTTACATGTGCCCTATATGTGTAATGATTTGTAACATTAACATTTCTGCAAACAATATCAAATATTTCAAGAATCCATTGATAATTTACATCATGTGCTTTATAACACAAAAAAACCAGTGAATTCACACTCTAAGTAATTCTGGGATAACATATTTTGCATAGAAAAAATTCAAATTCTTAATCATAGTTTTGAAAAAGTCCTCATTGAAGTGAACAGGTATCACACAGATTCAAGTTCTTGTGTACAGAACAAGGTCACAGTCTCTTAAACCATAAATGCCGAGCAGACCTTGAATCTGGGCATAGTAGTCACTGCGCTCAGTTAGTGTCCACACTCCATCCTTTATTTCCCATCCCAGAGTTGCACTAGCAGCCTCTTTCAGGGACTTATCCCTCAAGCTGTATGGACATTTTATCTCCATAAGTTTACGCCAATGGCATTTACATGATACAATACCATCTGCAGATAAGGGAATGTGAGGCATAGCTTGAGAAAGCTGCAGTCCAGGTACAGTCACACTGAGATTCCTGTGTTGCTTCTTCTGAATAGCAATGTATGCCTTCCTTGCAGCCTTCTCCTTCTTCCTACCCCACACAACAGCAGGCTGAGTATCAAGGTCAGCAGTATTTCTGCCCAGTATACAGTCTACAGCTTTACTGGGATCAGCAGTGGGGTCTAATCGCAAAGTCCTAGCTCGGCTGTCAATCCGCTTGAAGAGGGATGCTGTAATGATACCTTTTCTAATGTGATGCCAATTTTCGTTCGAGCTTTGTCCACAAGTTTTCACCTGAATATACTGTATATCTTCAGCTGTATAGATAAGTTTCCTCATTACATCAGCTGGGTCAGAATCACTTGTGGCCAGTTCTTGTGCCTTTCTAACTGTCCACCCCATGATCCCCTTGTCCCATCCCGGTAAGGTTAGTCTTGTCGGACAAAAGCTGAAGGGCAACTGCAGTAGGAGCAACCTACAAATTAAAGAGGAAATAATAAGATATCAAAAATACTTTGAGTTTTTAAATGAAAAAAGCAGAGAAATTAATTGGAGATTGTATCAATTTGATTGGTTTTAAATCTATAGTGTGTGCATACTACATCTTACTTAATGATATTTACCTCTGTCAATTCTTCAAGAAACTGTATCTCTGCCTGCTGTGACAAACTTTGTCTGTCTTCAGGGTGTCTGGGGTTTGTTTTTTTTCATGACCCTCCCCCAAATCATATCTACGAAAGTTCATGAAATTGGTCTTTTGAAGATTTATGGTCGGTTCTACATTCAAGTTTTTTTTTGATATTTCCAAAAGAGAAACTTCTTTAAGTAACGCTTAAAATAATGTTGAAAAAAACAACAGATTTACCCTTCCATTGATGGGTTTAACATGATATCATATTATTAAATTTACTTTCAACAGAGATAAAAAGAGCTAAGATATTGCACTAGTTAAAAATTCCATCAAAATACATATCTTGCCCACATTATTCTACTGAAAACTTGAAACAATGAATTTATAAATTGATAAAAACATAGAAGGACCAGGTTGGGAGATAAGCTCTTGACATAATGATTTCTTTTAAAGCAAAAAAAAAGATTTAAAATCTATCTACAAACACTTTCAGAGTATAGGACCAAACAATGTAAAATGTCAAATCTTTACTTTATTGGAATTAAATTATCAAATTTCATAACATTTAATCTGTTTGTGTATGAGTTTGATTAAAACAATTTTAACCGTCTACATTAAGTTTGTAGCACAAAAAATCTATAGAATTTTGAAGGTACATGACATAATACATAAGGATAATAAAGGCACATATAGGTTTCACAGAAATTACATGTTACATTTGTTACATGTATGTTACATAATATTTAAACAATAAAGTGTAAAACCCAAAAAGTATGGAAGCTTTAAGTATGAATATAGCAAATGTTCCCAATTTTTGGAATATCAACATTGGAATTTATTTTTTTAAATATGCATTCAGTTATTTTTCATAAGTATGGCTATATTAACACATTTGCACCAATCAAGCCATCTGCTAAAGTGTAACGGTTTCAAAACTTTGTATCATTGAGAACGATTAATATAATCATTCAGATATTATTAATTTTACTAGCTGTTTTAACTTTATGAGTCTATTAATTATCAAATATTCATCTTTGTTTAAAAATGTAGCAAACACCTGTTAACTGCTTGTATAAACTCTCAGTCCAACAGAACTACTATTTGTTCTACAAGAATAAAAAACAATGAATTGAGCAGTGAATTCATGGTGATTTGTTTTTATATAAGCATGTGTTTTTAAGAATATAAACCGGTCTTGCTCATATTCTGGAATGTTTTTTCATTTGATAAAAGAAGGATGGTTTTATAACTGTCTATTTCAAAATGACCCTCCCCAACCTTTCGTATTTTTTTTCATGACCCTCCCCTGGTGGCTGTATATCTTTTTCTGACCCTCCCCTGAAAACCCCCGGCCCACTCCCCCCCCCTGTAATAAATGACCGGTCCCTTAATTCAGATATATTGTTGAAAAACTAAATCAAAATGAATTATTACCATGGAACTTTCTAGACATCAAATAATTTAATCAACACAGCTCAAACATAGTGTGTCATTAAGACATTCAGAAACATTTTTGATATCAGTCACTTGTAAAAATACTTATACCTAAACACAGGATATTTCCATTGACAGATCCAGTGAGAAATACAAGATTTTCTGAATAACATTTTTTTTTTATTGTTTTAATTTTTATGAAATTATCAATATTTTGGAGTATATTTGTAGCAGGTACTTGGTTTGAATAACGACCAACGCTGCTGGGACGTGAACTCGGTGACTTTATTCAATAATAGTTGTTATTCTTATTAATCACCCTGCAACAATACATAAAATAATAAGTACAGGTTCATAATGATAAAACATTTGATTTATAAAACATTATTGCATAGTTATACCATTATATATACCACATGTTGGTTAATTACATCACACAAACATAGTATACAACTAGTACAATATGTTCAGTTCAGTTCAGTTCAACTAGTACAATATGATATACTTGTAAAATACCATATGAGTTATAACATGAATATATTATCATATTATGGAAACATTATATAATATTAGATTATGATAAACATACATCAACATGATATTTACCCATGATGATCATCATAATACATATATGTGATACAAATGCTAAATATACTAATATATTAATATTATATATATTACTGAATATGTTAATAGGTTTAACTAACGAGAAGATACCTACCAAGTATATGGTACTTAGGTGAGGTTGAATTAGAAGGAGACCAAGGCTTAGGCCGCCATCCTTTCTCTCCTAAAAGTGTACATAAACTAACTGTAAGTTACTAATTGATTACACATGTCTTATACCTAAGTGACTTATGAAAGGTATAATAAATCACTAAGCATGAAAGAAACATACACCTTTCATAATGAATTAAACTGATACATTATATCAGTAATATATACAGGTATGATATAATGCATAAAATATTGATACTTGCCATACAACATAGTTACATGTGCTATACCGATACATAAATATATATACCAGAAAGTTCATCACAATGATTATGATGATGATAATGCATTTCTACTTATAGAAATGCAACGCTTAACATATATACACTTAGGGAATAAAATACTAGTAAAGATTAAGTATGAAATAACCCTAGCTTGCAGATAATTGGTAATTATAATAAGTCTATGATTACTTATATGATAGAAATTACACTATGACATAGATATTAGCTTTACAATGCATAGATGCCATAATATTAATGATTGCACAAACTTACCTGTGCATTTATGATATATACATATGAATTGATAAAATATATATTACACACTTGTGTACTGCACTTAATTAAAAGCCGCACATCATAATTACCTGATGTGTATAAAATGAATGATACAGACACAATAATTACATGTGCCAGGAAATGAATAAATATGAATTATAGCTTAAGCATCTAAGTTACATATGAAATACATTCATACCAACATACACACAATAGCATAGCCCTATTTCCTATAAATATAGAGAATAATAAATATTGCCAATAAGATAATTATGATATATATAATTGCATATTGATGCTAAACATTTAACTAACCTGTGTGTGAAAGACTCAAGAAAGGGAAACTGTCTGTACACTGTCAAATATCTTGTCAGAAGTGTGCTCTTCATACAACAAGGTGAAGTAATGCAGTGCACAAAGTTATGAGTGCTGGTAACCTTTACAGATTCACAGAGCATGCAAAGTGAGAAGAAAGCTTACCTAACAATAGAGAACAAAAGGTAGAAAGCTGAAGTGGCTAAGAGGTCAGAGCAAAGAACAATAGAGAGACAGCAAGGTGCATGGTTATAAGCTTGAAATGTACAAGCTTACTGCTTATCTGGGCTGCTTTAATCAAAACACCTGAAATAAAATATATATTAGTACATGGATATTTACATTTAAAACACACAATAATACAATATATTACACACTGCCACATATTCTTTCCCCCAAATCAGGTAGGACATTGAAAAATTGGATAATATATATATCATAGCAAAGGAAACTTGTAAACAATATTGAGGAAACATAGTTTAATTAAATTTGGGATTTGAAATACAAACATGAAGAAAGTATACACTTTCTTATGTAAAAACCTTGAAATACTTTATTTATTCAGTACTTCACTGGTAATCATGTAATAAAATCTATTATAAATAACCACCCACTGAACAGTTTCAATCCTAAGTTTCTTTATAGGCACAGCCTCAGTCTGACTGAAGGCTCTCCTTTTCCAGAGACACAGACCGGATGTCACAGAGGGTTTCTCATAATCTTCAAGAGCATAAAGACTGGCTGCAATGTGACGACAGGCACCATCAGCACTGAAATACAATCATACACATAAATAAAATCCTAAGAGTAATTGAGGGGTCCGAATGACGGGGTATCTAAAACGTCTATAGAATCCTACCCAGTCCTTAAAAATAGTTCAGATGAAGATATTCCGAAAGCTGAATTAATTTACTGTAACATACTGTATTATCAGGAATCCTGGAATTTGGTTGCAGAGTGAAAAATCATCATGAAATCGAGTAATTTTCGAGTTTGGTTGCAGTCCCTCATAGGCAACTGCAACCAAATTATTTTTTGTCAACTATACATAATTTTTCACGTCTTGGCTAATAATAATTTGGTTGCAGGTAATACAATTATTGTTTGAAAAGGTTATCAGATCAATTTCGTTGCAGGAGACTTCAAATTTACCTAAATTGACGAGAAAACGACCAAATCAACAGTTTCAGTTTGACATGTTCCCTCTGACACAACGTGTGACGTAATACCATGCGCTAAGTAACACGTCTTTCAATTGGCTAATTCAGTATGAAACATTTTCAATAAAATTTTGACGTTCGTTTTTACTTATTCATGATTGATTTTGATCGTTTTTTAGATAGAAACTAGTCATTAAAGTTACTTAATGATGTTTATTTTCTATCAAAATTAGTTTGCTATCAGAGGCATCTGTTACAGCCAATGAGAATAGTGATGAGATTTGACAACAATTCGAATTCGTCTCGGGGCCACGTTGTAAAAACAAATGGCAATTTAGGAATAATTTGGTCAAGGAATGTCATAAATACTTGCCAAGACATGATAAACCATAGAGAATGCTATATTTAACAAGGTTAGTAGAAATTTTCCATCCACTTTGTCAGAAACGACAGCGAAGCGGGACACGACATGATCGAAAACCGGACTCGGTAGCTTTGAGCAAGTTGCCGATGTTTCATTGAAATGTAAATAAACAGCCAGGTAAAGTTCCAACATTTGCGATATCATCGTTTAGTTTCTCTCTGCAACCAAATTATGTTTAGTCAAGACTCTTCTGTCCTATGAAAACGTGTATTTTGATGGTTTCAAGAATTTGTTGCAGTTGCCTATAGGGGACTGCAACCAAACTCGAAAATTAGACGTTTTCAAGGTGATAAATCGGTCTGCAACCATACTCAAAAGGTTTCATGTTATATATCATTGTATAGAAAATTATCTCAGCTATAAGAAAAATCCCATTTGGGTTTTTTTGAAGGACTAGGTTGCATTTAACAGTTGTTTTAGAGACCCCGTCATCCGGACCCCTCAATTACTCTTAGGCCAATCATTTAAATGCCAATACATTTACATTTAAAAGTATACAAATAAAATTACAATAATATATTATATTATTTAGAATATATATTTACAAATACAGCATGTTTTAATTTATTTGTTTAAAAAAATAGGTTTTAAAAAAGCTTACCCGCCAGGACATTCACAAAATGCCAGTTTGATCACTGCTGTTGACTTTCCATAATGAACCACAGGTAACATGTTGATTTTCCTAGATAAGATGATTCCTTCTGTGTTGGTTTCACTTTTGATTTAAATGCACAGATGTCACTGTCATCACTTATGTCACTAACATAGTAACTGTTTAGAACACATATTTCATAGAGCAAAATGGATAAACTGCGACCTATTTCAAAACACAAGACATCAATTTCGCCGATGTTTGACAGACGCCATTTTGTCTCAAAGCTTGACCTGTGTCACGTGATCTCGTCGCTAGGCACGTTATCACCGGAAATTGGTCTAATGGCAACGGTAGAGTCTAAACGGCATCCGGAAGAGTCTAAACGGCATCTGGTAGAGAAGGCGTGACGTCAGTAATTCTATTTTTAGCTCAACGGTATCCCTTGACAAGCTCTGTTCGTGTGGCGCGAAATGTGTAGCGAGAGTATGTGATATGGTTCATATTATACCAAATAATTTTAAATAAAGAAAAGTTATCAGCCATGTTTGTTGTTGTTTTACTTGGACGATGAATGAAAAAGAAGAAAGGCGTTCATTATCAAAATGACTGAACTGAATGGTATGTGCAGTGTAAACCCTTTCTTCTTAGTTATTATTTTATTAAGTTGATATCAAATGTGCTTTTTCTTTCTGTAAATCCACAATAAAGTAGTTGTTTACATTCTAGCACGATGTTGACTAGGTCTAGAGTGTAGTCGAGGCCTATTTCTTTTGTTGGAAATGTTTTGAAATGAACGTTTTCTTATCTTAAAGAAAGAAATTCAAAGTAGACTGTAACTCATAAACATACCCTTTGTTTATTATTACTCGTTGTAGTTAAATTCAACCTGATAAACTGAGAAGAAAGGAAATTGCATTGAATACGAATCTTGGAATTATTAGGCATACCCGCAAGTAGACCACCCTAAACGAATTCATGGATCTATTATGGGATTAGAGGAGCAGACTAAGATCTAGTATACAATATACAACGGTGTTACCCGTACACGTGTATGTATCTCATATCCAAGACCAGAGACAAATAAAAAGTCTTCTGTATATGTAAACTAAGCAGACCTAAAGGTGAAAAATGTAAAAACGGTTGTTCATTATGATTTAATCAACATGTCTTTTAGTAAATAAATGTATTTAATGGGAAATCAACATTACCCTTTTTGGATTCTGAATTTCAACCGCTCCTATTATGCACAATACATCTACATCTGTTGTAATATCTTGTTACCATTTCAAGGTAATGATGGGTCTACACGCCAGTGTTATTTACGCATTCGACTAATGAATGAAGCGTACGTAAAATTATCAATTGCCGCTTACGAATTAACGTGCTTCTTATTACTCTAATAGAATATATACAATGAAAGTTATTGTAAGTAACTGCACAAATATCCTCTAAAATATGAAACACTGAACTCCCATCTGTAGGAAATATATTTTGGACCTGGAGTGGTAAAGTTATTACAGTTAGGTTGATATTAAGAATGATTATACCATTTGTGAAACATGAAAAACAAATTTCAAGGTTCATATGTGCCTTGCCTGATTTTTACAAGGCATCAATTTTTAATAGAAATGAATAATAGATATTATCAAATTTCAGTTTGAAAAGTGCAAGCAACATTTTCTTTTTTCTGAGGTTTTTCTTAAAACTCTAAAAGAAACATGTTGAATTGGAAAATTATTGCTAAGAACAATATAGAATAGGTCCCTTTCTTATGAAGTGGAAACAGTTTCCTGCAATTCTTTACTCTAATTGAAGCGCTCATAAAATAATCAAAAACTCCTTGTCCAGCGTACTTTACAACGAGTTAGTTAGTTAGTTAGTTCTGTATGGTTGCTCTAACTGGTTCTAGTATTATATCCATATATATTGCCTACTGTGTAATATGCACTGAAAACATGAATTGAAATAGAGTAAAAAAAATTTAAGTACATAAAAGAGGATTTCTAGAGCCTTAAGACAATTCAAGTTACCACAAGAATAAGAAACCTGATATATAAAACAACACACAAGAGCACCATTTAACACACCAAAATCATATTAAATCTTGCACATTAAAGCAGAAAAATACAAAAGGAACATCTTCTTATCATAGTCACAACATGTGTCAAATCTTCCATTTCAGCCACAATTATGAGAGTTATAAGGGGATTCGAACAATAAGTGAGACAGAGAGACAAACTGAGGCTATGTCGAAAGTTTAGCATCAAAATAATCAGAGGGGTATCAATTTAGAAGTGATTGAACTCTTTATCCTTCTTTTTGCTGATGACATTGTGCTCTTTGATTTTTCAGTTGCAGGGTTACAAAAGAGAATAGATAAATTAGTGCAATACTGTGATAAATGGAAGCTTTAGAATCAATGTAGCCAAAAGCAAGGTAATTGTCTTCAGATCAGGCGGTAGACTGAAAAAGAGTGAAAAATTCTTTCTCATTGTTCACAGGTGTATTGAAGAAATGCAAATGATTTAAACATGATTCTATTGACGGCCTCATTATAAACACTACTATATCAATTTATTTTCATGTTTAATTTTACAATAGATTTCCTTCTCCAAGAACTGACCATGCCAAAAGCCACTGATTTGCCAAGAGGGGGTTCCAGATTCCATGTTTGTGGGGAAGTTTTGGAATCAACCGATTTGAGAAGTGTCCTCAAACAGAACTGTTCACTGACAAGGTGATAATGGACATTTATTAACTCCAATTGTTTCTAGAATTAAATAATAAGTATACAACTTAATTATGTTTGTCAAATACCATATATATTTCAAATCATTTCATTGGTATAGTTCATATTTCACTCTAGGCTGTGATACATGTTAAATATTACCCTTAGCCGAATCAATGAGATAATCCTATCAATTTATTTGATATATTACAAGTATAGATTCCTTTATGTTTAGATTATAAATGCATTTCTGAAGTTGACCATGAGGAATAAGAACAGAGAGAACAGTGGACACATATATGTTCTGCCGTCGTACCTTGCTGTACTGTGGGAAAGAGGCTGTTTGGACACTTGGCTTTACAAGAAGGTAGGATATGTATGTGAATCGATTGAACACTATACAAATTTAATAGTGGCCATTGTTTAAACATTGTTTAAACTATTCAGTGATTTTATTTGAAAAAAACATTGTTTGTAAATAAACGATGATGTGATTATTTCAATCTTCTTAGGTCCATCTGTCATTGTTCGAGTGGATCTTTTTACCCATCAACATAAACAACAATCATTGGACATTGTTAGCTGCCTATGTGCCTACCAGCACTGTCTCATTACTGGACTCCATATCAAATGCAAGATGCCAGGAATATTTCTTGAAGTGATGGTGAGGTATTTGGACAAAATAATGGTAATAAATATCATGTCGAAGTTTATACTAAATAACACTATGTTGTTTACTGGACCAACTGAAAAGTTACTGAAATGACAAAAGAGTCAATCTCTTCATACCATAATGTTTAACAAAGATTTCTTTAACCAATCATACATTTTCATATATTTCAAGTTTAACTCAAGATTTGTTATTTCCATCTTCAGGTCCGTTATGGCGAAAAGGGCGGAGTTCGTTCAAGAGTTAGGATCCTGGAGAGATGGCAATTTGAAGTCAGAGCGACAGCAAGATGGACACAGCTGTGGGTTATATGTACTTCTCGTAAGTTTACATATTCAACATTCAAAATGCACGCACAGATCACATGAACTCAAATCTTTGTAATAAGAATTAACAGTGTTTATACATTATCGGTCTGGTAAAAGTAATAAACGTTTTCATTGATATTTTTGGACGATAAATAAAGTCTACTAAACTCAACAGTATCCTTCAACTTAGGCTTGATGTTCATAACGTAATCTTTGGGTACTGTATTTACTTCACAACAATACTTTAATGACTAATTACTGTAAAATAATTCAAGTAACTTAAATGACAAATTGCTGTATAATAATTTAATGAATAAGTGCAACACACTTCATTTGCTTTCCAGAATGCATTAGTTTTGGTGAGAGGACAAACTCTGGATACAGTAACCATGGCACATATACACGAAATGAGATCCAGTTTAGAGGATTATAATCACATGAAAGTAACATCATCTCCAATTTATCTATTCGTACTGCGCATAACAAATAGGGCATACAAAATCTTCTTTGAAATTTGCTGAAAAGTTCACGCAGATTTTGTGGCACCATCGGCCGCACACATCACAACACACCCAATCACGGGATCTGGGATTCTTGCATTCGAGCATGTTACATCTGGTATGCTGTGATGGCGGTGACTCTGCATGTGCCATCAGGCTATGGAACACATAGTTCCTCATTTCGTGTATATGTGCCATGGTTACTGTATCCAGAGTTTGTTCTCTCACCAAAACTAATGCATTCTGGAAAGCAAATGAAGTATGATTTTGGTGTGTTAAATGGTGCTCTTGTGTGTTGTTTTATATATCAGGTTTCTTATTCTTGTGGTAACTTGAATTGTCTTAAGGCTCTAGAAATCCTCTTTTATGTACTTAAATTTTTTTTTTTTTTTAAACTTTTTTTACTCTATTTCAATTCATGTTTTCAGTGCATATTACACAGTAGGCAATATATATCTGGATATAATACTAGAACCAGTTAGAGCAACCATACAGAACTAACATCGTTGTAAAGTACGCTGGACAAGGAGTTTTTGATTATTTTATGAGCGCTTCAATTAGAGTAAATAATTGCAGGAAACTGTTTCCACTTCATAAGAAAGGGACCTATTCTATATTGTTCTTAGCAATAATTTTCCAATTCAACATGTTTCTTTTAGAGTTTTAAGAAAAACCTCAGAAAAAAGAAAATGTTGCTTGCACTTTTCAAACTGAAATTTGATAATATCTATTATTCATTTCTATTAAAAATTGATGCCTTGTAAAAATCAGGCAAGGCACATATGAACCTTGAAATTTGTTTTTCATGTTTCACAAATGGTATAATCATTCTTAATATCAACCTAACTTTTATTTAACTTAATGGCAGTAACTTGTAATAACTTTACCACTCCAGGTCCAAAATATATTTCCTACAGATGGGAGTTCAGTGTTTCATATTTTAGAGGATATTTGTGCAGTTACTTACAATAACTTTCATTGTATATATTCTATTAGAGTAATAAGAAGCACGTTAATTCGTAAGCGGCAATTGATAATTTTACGTACGCTTCATTCATTAGTCGAATGCGTAAATAACACTGGCGTGTAGACCCATCATTACCTTGAAATGGTAACAAGATATTACAACAGATGTAGATGTATTGTGCATAATAGGAGCGGTTGAAATTCAGAATCCAAAAAGGGTAATGTTGATTTCCCATTAAATACATTTATTTACTAAAAGACATGTTGATTAAATCATAATGAACAACCGTTTTTACATTTTTCACCTTTAGGTCTGCTTAGTTTACATATACAGAAGACTTTTTATTTGTCTCTGGTCTTGGATATGAGATACATACACGTGTACGGGTAACACCGTTGTATATTGTATACTAGATCTTAGTCTGCTCCTCTAATCCCATAATAGATCCATGAATTCGTTTAGGGTGGTCTACTTGCGGGTATGCCTAATAATTCCAAGATTCGTATTCAATGCAATTTCCTTTCTTCTCAGTTTATCAGGTTGAATTTAACTACAACGAGTAATAATAAACAAAGGGTATGTTTATGAGTTACAGTCTACTTTGAATTTCTTTCTTTAAGATAAGAAAACGTTCATTTCAAAACATTTCCAACAAAAGAAATAGGCCTCGACTACACTCTAGACCTAGTCAACATCGTGCTAGAATGTAAACAACTACTTTATTGTGGATTTACAGAAAGAAAAAGCACATTTGATATCAACTTAATAAAATAATAACTAAGAAGAAAGGGTTTACACTGCACATACCATTCAGTTCAGTCATTTTGATAATGAACGCCTTTCTTCTTTTTCATTCATCGTCCAAGTAAAACAACAACAAACATGGCTGATAACTTTTCTTTATTTAAAATTATTTGGTATAATATAAACCATATCACATACTCTCGCTTCACATTTCGCGCCACACGAACAGAGCTTGTCAAGGGATACCGTTGAGCTAAAAATAGAATTACTGACGTCACGCCTTCTCTACCAGATGCCGTTTAGACTCTTCCGCAACAAGCAATCGAGTAACAGGATTACAATATCCGTGAGTATTTTTATCAAATTAATTTAATTTTTATACAAAATGAAACTAGAAGACATTTTCTAACAGATAAACTAGATAACTGTTTTCAAATTCCATGCATGAACCGTGTTGGACATGACGTGACACTCTTATCGATCGATATTTTTAGGCTTGTTACCAAGGACGTGTATATATAAATCCTTGTTTTTACCTTTTCAAGAAATGTATGATATCTTACAAATTGCCTAAGACGCAAAAACATAGGCCTATATCATTAACATTACCAGCCAGGGGAGATAACCAGGACAACACTCCTCTCAAGCAGAAAAACCTGGTCAGAAATCGGGGTCAAAACAGGGGTTTTTTTCTACGTATTTTTGTAACGTTGCCTCTGATTGCACGGAAAATTTAAATGAACCAATGGAAAGCAGGATAACAAAACTAGAGACACTTATTTTTAGATTTTTAGTTACATGACGCAAAATGTTGACTTTGATGCTATGAAAACTTACGCAAACATGTTTACGCAAAGCGCACGTCTAAAAAAAATCGAGAGGTAGAGGATTAATTCATCTTCAATTTCCACTATTAATTGTATTTTTTAAACAACGTAATCATATCGAAATAAATCAATAAGGGACCTAGGTCGAGAGGCTCTACCTGCAACCCCATTGGATAGCAGGTAGAGACCGACTATGGTTAAAACAGGGTGGGCGAGCGCATACAGTACTGTATGCGCTGTTTTTGCCATGTTGCGGTTGTTTCCCACGCCGTAAACTTTTTCTTGATAGGCTAAATCGATTGGAATCCCTTGCAAGAATTACTTTTAACTACCATCGATGTCGAAATCACTTGCACTTTATCTTTATACAGCCGCGAAATCTTCAAGCGTCCGGCCGACTGATACATCAACAAACGCCGCCATGTTGTAAATAGCGGGTGAATGCGTCGACCAATCAGATCGCGGTAAATGATCCAAAAATAGATACGACGTGACGCTAATTTATTCATAGTGACCTTGCGTGTTGACGTCCAAAGGAAATTACAAACTCGCCAGAATGTACATTTTGAATTGTTAATTCTTTGAAATCAAAATGTTGAAAAGGATAACAGACGTCAAATGTGAGTAACATTTGGGGGGTTTTTTCTTTTCCTAGGCAAACTACCAGTCACCTAGGCATCCAATATATCTTAATTTCTTTGCACATAAAGAACTCGCGACTTCAGTACAGCGCTGTCGGGTAAAGCTACGCACCTAAGAGATACATGTTCTTTCTTCCCAAAAAAATAAAGTTTTTGGGATAAAAACCATCATTACTGTTAAAGTTTAGAGCTTCACTGATAATGTTAATGTAAAATAAACATGTTGAAATGTGTTTGTCAATGACACTGAAAGTTTTCCAAAGACTACCCCCCTTATTCCCGTAGGTCGGCATACGTAGGCTAAAGATACGCACGCATGGTTTGAATACACCTAACATTTCCAATATTATGATTTTGATAGATTTTAAAACTGTTTTCTGAAGTCTAGGAAAGGACAAACCGACATTAGGATCAATGACATTTGTTATGTGGGAAGGAAAACTGTTTGATGAGGACATGTTTGAAAATATTTTTTTCAGTTTTTACCAATTTTGTGCCAATAATCAATATTTACGTGCTTTTCATCTTTTCTAAAACTTCATATATCTTCTAAATTGCCTAAAGATGCATAGACATAAATCTATTACAAGCTGACACTCATTCTGCTTTACCTGGTTAAGTATTGTGCGAGTGCGTATCTTTTCCCGACACGGCGCTAAGTTGACTTTTAAGCCAGACAAGATGATTGACAATTCGAGGCTATAGTTTCCCGTTATTTAAATATTGAATCTTGTGACAATTAGAACAATGATTTGACATTATTATTTACTTTTAACCGAGGTACGAGCCTACCAATTGAAAAAATAAAAAGCACATCGATATGTACTTTATTTATGAAACTTATTTGAGCATCGTTTTTTTGCTGATAATAGTTAAAACAGAGCCCGACGAATCCCGACTTTCGCATTTTATACTATATTAACATATTGTCCTCAAAGTAAGCTTTGTTATTGAACATAATGTTAATCAAGATTCTGAGTTAAAAACATATAATTACATTGAAGTTTTAACCGGTCAAAGTGATATGACACATAACATATCGGGTATGGATGCTTTAGTCTCGGAATAGGTTTGTTCGTTCACATTTTTTTCCATGATATATGTGAATTTTTTCCTGGAAATGAAAGGGTATATGCGTTTTTAAACATATATGAGTAAAAAAATATTTCCGTTTAATCCATATGTTTTACTCATGACGACAAGTATAATGGGGAAGCATTTGCGACAAGATCGTTAAATAACAACGAGGACATTTTCTATGATTTAATGTAAATATTTATGAGTCGGTGACCTTAAATTTACAGATAAATTGGGGGGAAACGATAATGCGTAACATTGGTGTATGCAAAAATATTTTTGACAATGTTCAAAGGCAAGTTCGTCCCGACGCAAAAGCAAAAAGCGACAGGCGAAATACAGCTGACGACACTGACGCTAATTTTATTCATGGTGACCTCGCTAGTCATGAAGGTCGTTTCTGATTGGCTGGCACTTTCAAGATGGCAGCGTACAATACAGTTTCGTCAAGTGCCGATAAATGAAAAGTTAACTTCGAGTTTTCACACAGAAACATGTTGGTCGGGATTATTGAAGCTATGGAATCGTTTAAAATATGATAAAGTAACTATTCGAGGTAGTTAAAGCGAACTGTCAAGCCGAAATTAAAAAATCAGATTTCCACCCAGTTTTAACCATAGCCTGCTTCTGTCGTTAGTATGCGGCTCGCTTGCGAGAACAGAGCATTCGGCGACAGAAAATTCGGTCTATAAGGGACCCTACCGTCTATTCCGGAAGTAACGTCCGCTCGCGAACATGTGACATAAACAGAGGCTGTCAGCAGTGATTGCTAATGCGAACGAGCGTCAAGGAATCATCTTTACTGCCATATGGGTAAGTGACAACATTTTTCAAAACGATAATATCATGTATAATTTACTTATGAACAAATATGAGCCATTTTTTTCACCTTTTTAATTCTAGATTTACATATTTTGTCGTCATTTTCCGAGTACTTCGCGTTAAACCCCAACTCACTCACTCACTCACTACGAGTACTTCGACTTGACCTAGATTTCTTGAAATGGACAACAATGCCAATGGCACTGTTATTAAGACTTTTTCCTTGAATGAAAATAAATGTTTCCATTCCTGGAACAGTGGTAGTGGTGTCCCCAATAATATATTTACATATTTCACATATTTGCATGTCAAAGACAAGATTGATTTGGCATCTCTTTATAGAGATAAAATTCTAGTGTTTACTACTAAAGAAATCATTGTACTCTCACAAAATATTTGTTTTGCTTATCATTGTAAGCAATACAAACATGTATCAAATTAAGTTTTTAATCATTCACGTCTTGTCTTTGTTGAAAGGAAATATTTGTTGCTTCAAATAAAGATATTATAATACATTTTGTAAATGTTAAAAATTATATTTTCCCATATAATTAAAATATAAATCAATTTATATATATATAATTTTTTTTATCAGGACCAGGGATGGAGGACCAAGTAAAGTGTCAGGAGTGGATTCCAACTTTGGGTTAACTGATTCTTCTTGATATTCAGCTGTGCAACTGACACTTTCCTATTTTGCATTTTGCAATACTTTTTGTCATACTTTTGTTTATTACCCATACTTTAAGACATCGCCAGCGTCACATATTTCATATGTGTAAAGAAATTATTACAATCAGAACTGTGACATATGACCTACACAAAGCTTTTTCAAAATTGGCCAAAAATCACTTTCAACCTCATGCTTGTATTACAAAATTAAATGCCCATCATGTAGAAGTCATATGACACATTTGCTTGTGTAATAATTTTTATGTATGACATCTACGAATATCCTTTGAATTTTTTGGGTTTTTTAGTATGTTTTTATTCACTTTCAATATCCTTTGACTTTCTAAGGTCAAATCTCTGTAATTTTTGCAGTATATTTTCCAATAAGTTATTGTTGTTTCATGTATAGATGTTGTTCATTTAGTATTAAAAGCGTATGATTTTATGAGAATTTAGGAAAACATTTTCATCATGACATGTTCTTCGATCCACCTTGCCAACATGACTTGAGGCTAGATTAGCCTCACCTGCCTTGCTGGATTGTGAACTGATAATAAGCTTGCTTTTGTCTTTTGTAGGAAGCAAAATATTTATTTTACCTGGTTTAGTATTATTCATGAGCCATTACACCTTTCTTAAATGAAAATTGCCTTGTATCATTTTATAATAGTCATTTATTCATGTCTAGCATCCACAATTTCTTGTTTTGAAAGTGTGGAATTGGGTGTCTCTCTTTAGAGGCATTTTACTTGTGTTTCAGCTATAGATATACTATTTATGTTACTTATATGGCTAGATAAGATACCAATATACATTTAGATTGCATTTTAAATTTTAAAAGATGTAGAAATATTTTTTACCTATACATTTTAAAGAAAAATGACCATCTAAATTTCATAAGATTTGATTTGGAAAAGTGGAGATATATTTTTATCTATATTTTTTGTGTGTAAAAATTGAATTGTATGTTGGTTCCTTATGCTAAAGTCTAGCAACACACCAAGTTTGATTGTTTTTCTATGAGTACAACTCAAGATGGCCCAAATAATGCACTGTATGTTTTGACCTTACAATTCCATGGAGGAGTCTGTTCTAACAATAGCTGTAAAATATTCATGTTTAGTTTCATTGTCACTTTTTTCTGTCTGGAAAGACTTGTTTTTACATGAAGATAACTAAGGAAACTATAATTGCTGACCTTTTCATCATGTTGTGATTTTATTCATGAAAATCTTGTGACAATATTTAAGAATCTTGAAACGGTACTACTGTTATTGGTTGGAGGCCCCACCGGCCTCCAACCATCTTAACAGCTGAAATTCTCTCTATATTACAGTTGGAATTTTCTAAGGAACTTTCAACCAACCATATTTAGCCTCTTTGTATTTCGGCAATATTGTAAACCAATGAACACATCGGTATCAAATTTAGAACCACGTGACCATGTGGGTATTCCGAAATAATTGGCAACCTTTAATACGGAAAACGATTGTCTCTGCAAATCTCAAAATTAATGGGAACAGTGTTGTTTAAGAATAAAAAAGACAGTACAATTCTTCAATTCACCGCACGTGTACTAAATTAGACGCGTAAATGTCGCATGAAAGGTTAGAAAACTCTATTCCATGTTAGTAAAAACCCCTCCTTTACAACAGCACACGCGAGAAACAAGCGGCTACAAGTCGATAAGTAGAGAATGTCATAAAGGCGAGTCAATTTGTGGGATATCGCTCCGTGACAGACAAAGATAGAGGTAGTGAACTATGCTTTAGACTTTAATTTAATATATCTTGTACTGGCAAACTTTGAGAGTTGAGAAACAATTAGTGATACATATGGATTTATGAATTTGTAAAAGAGTCGAACACTTTGTGCGGTGCAGAACGCTATCAATTGTGACCTATATTCTAAAAATATATCTATTTCCAAGGGATAAATCGGTGGCAGTTGTTTAAAACAGAACTGTATAGATATATTTATAACTGCAAGTTTGCCTGACTATGCTTTTATTTGATGCTATGAACAAGTAATTGTATAACTTTTTCTAAATAAAAGATAAAATGAACGTCTTTTGTTCTATTAATGCTGTAATGAAAATCCTATCCTATTTGTACCCTATGATTTCGCAGTATTTCCTAGCCTAACAAGGGTGCCTCCAACTTAGCCTTTTTAAAGGCTTTTCTTGTTTTAAACACTGAAATGGATAGCCAAGATAAAGATGAACAGATTGCATACTCTTGTGTATTTTTAGGAGGTTTAGAAATATTTTTAAAATGACCCTTACAAAAAACAATTGACGAAAAAAAAATTCAAATTTTTTTGGAGGGTTGGTGTCTTTGAACCCAAATATCTTTTTATAATTTTTTTGTGTCTGAATATCTAAGTGTTTTTATGAAAACTTCATTCAAACTCGCAATCGCACGTGACACTCTGTCACTATCTTTGGGAGGGAATGTGTCATAGGTCAGGTGACTGAAAATGGCGGCGACCGTCGCGAGAGTTCGACTGAGTTGTTTGATTGCTAATAAATACTTTTTTTCTGAACTATTTTATTACAGAAAAGGTGCGAACTCTTAGGTATGAGTGTAAAGAAAGCGTTGATGTAGTTTTTTCGTGCGCGAAAGTCGTAACAGATGCGCGAAAGTGCGACAAAGGATTTCCTCCACTGCCGTCTATAGGGGTGCGTCTTAGCTCTGATGTAGTGGAAACGACTAGAGAGAACGTAATCAAGTTAAGTTTACTCAGCTAGGACTCATCCTGATTTTCTAGGTTATTCTTTTTCAAGATGAACTTCTGGTTGACAACCTTCGGTTCATCCTGTCTCAGGGTAAGACGTATAGCTGACGCCCCACTCTTCGTACCCTGGGTGTAAACCCCAGCATTAACTTCGCACCGTGGCCTATGATTCAGCCAATCAAATACTTTTATCGCGATGGTGTGCGATTAAATTTCAGCCAAGAAAGCCTCTCCAACTCCCGTTGGCTTTCACTCTGCCGCTAAATGTCGACGTCCACAGGTAAACAAACTGGAACCGAAAGTTTGTTGTAACCGATCCACGATGGTGCTCATGTCCGAGTCAAATTTTGCGATTCTTTTTAGATTATTACAACAAATCATACATCCAGTGTTAAGGATCTGTTTGATTTTCCACCACTTGTTTCAATACCTTATTGTGGTGTGGTGGTTTACACGCGTGCTTCAGAGACCCCTAGAGCTATGCCAGCCGGAGCTTACATGCTCCTGGCAGGGGCACCCAAACTGGATAGGTCGTCGAGTAGAAGCCAGACCAAATTTTAGTTGTTCTTACACCTGTTGTCTATCTCTCATTATATCTTTCTTTCCGTCTTTCCCCTCATCCTGTCGATCCCTGTCTCCCTGATCTTTCAAATCTTTTCGGGATTCATGTCATCCACGTGTTTAATACCTAAAATATTGTTTAAGACACGTTAATCCCCGACTCGCTCGCTCACTCACTCGGTTTGATTTTCGAAGGGATGGACGCCGCCAAAATAAATTCAAGCTCAGTCATGTGTTGTAGGGAGGTCGCGTCAAATTCCTAAAACCAAAACTCTTGAGTCAAAAGTTTTGAAATGAGTGGCGGATAAAAGTGCTAATCATTATGAAGAATTTCCATACCTTAATGGGTGTGTAATCATTAAATGAACGTTTTAATCCATCACTTAGTTTTTCTCTCACGAACAACTTAAATTGTGTTCAGTCAAAATGGCTGTAAACCGCATGGTTGATTCCGGAAGTCCTAAATATAGATCGTTCAATATAAATGTTAACGTGCTTACGAAACGAAATATTCCATATTGCAATTTATGGTGCTTCATTTAATATGCGTCTTGAGCTTTCAACCACTGCTAGGTTTTGTTTCAATTCCTTAAAATATCACACAATGAAATAAATGTAATGTAATTTCTATCACATAATATGTTGTTGTATTTATGAAATGGTGGTTTTAGATCCAACAATACAGAATGAATACATTTTACACATCACAAATATCATATTATATATATTATATTATTTTATTTGAAATATCACATAGTATGTTTTTGATTAAACGTAATTATTTTTTATTTTTTTTATCACTTTATTATTTTTCTGAGGGTACCGTACATAGTCATTTCACATACATTGTCAGTATTTACAATGGATATTTTCAGATAGGCATGACTGGATTTATATAGTATATATATTCATCAATATATTATAAAAGTTACATCGCATATATCCTTAACTATGAACGCTGTCGGATTTACATACTTGATCTAACATGTTATACATTTTCTTTCTAAGAACAAAAGGAAACGAACAGAGGAACTTTTCAGGAATATTCTATGTAAAAAGACTGTGGCAAGAAGACCAAAATGACATGAATTTTTCATACCTACATTCAGTATAGAGTATCTGCTTACTGACGTTATAAGTTTCTTGAAGAGCTGTTTTCAAACCGTTGATATGAGGAGTTTTGTTTTTGCATTTACAGCTGTATATGAAGTGTTTGGTTACAATAAAGATCAGATTTAGAACGTCATTTCTTTTTTCTTTGTATCCAAACAATATGTGAGTTATATTTGGTTCCAAAGTTATGTCAGTTTTACATCTGATCCATTCACACAGGTGATGCCACAGACTTCTTACATGTTCACAATCAAATAACAAATGTTTTATAGTTTCATTTGAGCTATTACAGAATGTACATCTCGGAGAATTCTGTAGTTTATATATAAATGCACTTTTATTTGTTGTTAGTATTCTATGAATTATTCTGTATTGAAACCATCTTAACTTATTACTAACTGTACATCGAAAAGGGATATTGTTGTATATTTTCCACTCTATTTCATCTATTTGCGACCCAATGTCAATTTCCCACTGACTTGATTGTTTGGCGAATCTGATTTTATCAGGTTCATATAATAGTCTTTACATCCTTTAGTTGACTTGAAAAGAATTTTCAAATTGTCAGGAATAAAAGGCATATCAAGTTTCTTTTTGATACTCCATTCATTGTTCTGAATGTATTTCCTTAAACAATGAATTAAACCTGTATATTCTAAGAAGTTTGTTTTCAGGTGGTATATTTCTTGAAATTCAGGAAAATTGAGAAATGTGCCATCTGTTTTCAAAAAGTCATTTATGAATCTTATATTTGCTGTCAGATAGTGTTTAAGCAAAATCGGTTTTTGGTCTATCAATAGACTGTCATGAGTCCAGAGATACTCACTTCGCGTATCGTTTACAGTTATTTTACTTTTTAATTTTGCCCATGCATCGAACACATCTTTCCAGAAAGCATTTCTTATATTTGGTATGATATATCTTCTAAGATAATTTGATCCCATCTCTATTGGATTTAAAGCAGTAGCTGGTAAAAAACATTTAGCAAGATGATTCAACTTAATATTCTTAGTATACAATCTTCGAATCCAGGAGATTTTTTGGGATAGTATGGTTTCTAATATTAATGGTGCCTTTAATCCCCCGTTTTCATAGTTTTGTATGATCAATTTTCTTTTTACTTTATCGGGTTTACCTCTCCAGATGAATAAGAAACATTTCTGTTGTAATTTATTGATCAAGTCTACCTTTGGGTTGGGAATTGATGTAAAGAGATGGTTTAGTGTTGGTAATATAAGACTTTTAAGTACAGTTATTCTACCCATAGGCGTGAGATCCCTCCGAGACCATTGTGTCATTTGGCTATCTACCTTCTTAAGCTTATCTTTGTAATTTCTTTCTACCATTTCTGCCACATTGTGTTGAAATTGAATACCGAGAAGGGTGAACGGACGTTGTATCCAATCCATGCCAAGTGAGTCACAATATTTTGTTGATGAGTATTTCATTGATCCAATCCATATCACTTTGGTTTTTTCTATGTTCATTTTGAGGCCAGAAAAAGATGCATATTCATTTAGTATGTCTATCGTCGCCCTAAAACATTTTTCAGTTCCGTCAAGAATAATTGTTGTATCGTCGGCAAATGTGGTCAAGAGGTATTCAAGATCAAGCATTACAATACCTTTGATATTTTTATGTGTTCGTAACATATGTGCGAGTATTTCAGCGCAAATTAAGAATATGTAAGGTGATAGAGGGTCGCCTTGTCTGCAACCTCTTGTAATTTTGAAAAAATCTGATGCGAATCCGTTAACTAAAACACTTGAGGTTATGGACTTGTAAAAGGTTTTTATCCATTGTTTAAGAGATGGTCCAAAATTGAAAAAATCCAGGCAGCTATCGATAAATTTCCATTCTACTGAATCGAATGCTTTTTCAAAATCAATAAGTATTAGAATTCCTGGTTTGTTTACAAAGTCCGTATATTCCATAATATCTTGTACGAGTCTTGTACATTCTCCTATGTATCTGCCCTTCATAAAACCTTTTTGGTCTTCACTAATGATTTTCGGTAAAACTTTTTTTATACGCGCAGCTATAGTTGCTGATGCTATCTTATATGACGTATTAAGTAAAGATATTGGTCGATAGTTTTTAATGAATTCTTTTGACTTTTCCTTTTTGGGTATGCATGTGATTAGTCCTTGTTTCTGACTAACTGATAGTTCACCTTTTTCAAAGGAAACATTTAGTGAATTTATCAAAAAAGAGTGTATGTCCTATTATATTATTTTATTTGAAATATCACATCTTATCACAGAGCAGATATTGCACATTATTCTATCATAATTTTAAAATTCGATGACGAATAGGGTTTTAGTGATAACAAATAAACAAAAACAATTTATTTTAATAAAATATTATAAACCCTTGAAATTCGTAAAAAGAAATAACCATAATTTCTTTACACAAAAAGGTGACCAAAACTTGCAAAACAAAAAAGGACGTTGTTGTGGTTAATTTAATATAAAACATATTCACAGTCCATATGCAAATTAAAAAGTTCCTTGTTGCGTGGAAGACTGAGAAATTATAATAGTATGTTTTTGATTAAACGTAATTATTTATACTTACCTGTTGACTAGACCTACTATGCCTGCCTCCTCTAGGCATGCTTTATTTCAACCTTATTACCACAGACGAAACTTGAAACAGTGGAGTAAGGGATGCGTAAAATCCCCCTCCAAGGGAGGTGGTCTCGTGACGTCACTCCCAGAAGCCTTCACTCTCCGAACAGGCCCATAAAAGGAAAGACAGACCAAGCGGGGAGGATGGGCGGGACTAGTGCGTAGATCTAGTCAACAGGTAAGTATAAATAATTACGTTTAATTAAGAAACGTACTATTATTTAAATACATATCTGTTGACTAGACCTACTATGCCTAGAATTCCACTGCACGGAGGTGGGTCAGTAGATATATGGGAGAGACGAGACCAGCGACAAGCCCTGAGTGTAAGCTAACCTACGAGTCCTCCACCCTGTGGTGAGGACAAGGTACAGCCCGGGAGACACTATCTCTACAGCTAAGCGGATCGAAGAGACAACCCAGCCACTCAACTCCTGATTAACACTGTCCCCGACCCCTATGGGGGGAAGTGTAAATAGGAATAACCTACAAAGAACAAACGATGCAAACCGAAGTTTGCAAGGAGCATCGAAAGACACACGGGACCCTCCTAAGAGGACTGAACCCTTCTCGGTCTGGTCGGGGGGACCACCTTCGCCTGAGCGAAAACCTGCGGAACCAGCCTTGAGATGCCTTCGAGATCTGATGTGGAGAGATCTCGTAGGTAATGATTGGCGAAAACCTTTGAAGAACGCAAAAAACACCCCGCCATGACGTCCTGGACCGCGATGTTACACTGGTAAGCCATCGTGGCTGAGACTGCTCGGATCTCATGCGGGTTGGAACGCGACGGGGGTGGCAGGTCAGAGGCCTTGTACGCGTCAATCACTGCTGACCTAAGGTATACACCCAACGCTCTCTTGTCCAGCTCTTTCTTGCTCCTCAGCGAGAGAGGCAAGAACAGACGACGCCTGCCATCCCTCAGCCTGCGTGTACGCTGCACGTAAACCCTCAACGCTCTAACCGGACACATCTCTCCCGATTCAGACCCCAGTGCCGGAATAGAGTATGTTCGGCCCGCCTCATCAGCTGCTTGGTTTTTGCAGACGAAGTCGGGAGCAAAACCAAGTAAGGCTGACCCCCCCTTCATGACCTCAAAACGTAGAAGGTCCGCCTGTAACGCATGGATTTCTGAAACCCGAGTTACGGAGGCGATGGCCACCAGAAAAATGACCTTGATGGTGAGAGGGAGGAGGGGAACGTCGGAGAGAGGTTCATACCTATCGGAGCGAGGTGGCTGAGCACGACAGCTAAGTCCCACTCGGGTGGACGAATCTTAGTCCTGCCGTCCCACTTGAGGACCATGGAGCACCAGTAAGAGGAGGAGGAGACGAGACGGGAATGCGGAAGCCCTGACGCAGTATTCGACAAACGAACGCTTCTAAACGTAACTGCTCCCAGTTGCTGACAAAGCACTGAAGCTGACCCCCCCACTGACGGAACGAGCGGAGGAGGAAGCTCAGGGTGTGATCACGAGTCACTTCGTCCTTCTGAGGGGTACGGCCCTCGGCCCCAGGATGGGGGGGGACTTGGGAGATTGCTGACTTATGGACCCGCGGCCACGACCTCCCGGCTGAAAGTCAGCCCTGGCTTCCTTAGGGGTAGATTGACCCTGCCCATGACCCTGATGGTAGTTAGCCGCCGTACGTTTGGGCGTCTTCTGACTCCCCGCGAGCCGATTCGTGAGGTCTTGTTGTTGAGCCTCCTGTCGCGTACCTTGGGGATACGACCCCCAAAGAGAAATTCCGAGTTGGCTGGAGCCTGCCGGAGGAAAGATCTCTGGTCGGGGCAGAACGATGCAAGTGGTTGTCCCCAAGCAGACTCGTACCCCCTGACGCTATACGTGACGCCGATAGCATAATCTGCGCGAGGTCAGCGGCCAAATTGCTTTGAGGAGCACCGGGTCACACGACTCCATGTCTGCCCGCTTGGCGCAGTTGAGCATCTCCTGACAGTTGAACGTCACGTGATCCCCAACCACAACACTGTGCGAGCCTCTCTGTCGAGATGCGTGAGCTGCGCATCAGTAACGCGATGGGGTGTGTCGGGGGAAATCAAGCGAGACGAACCCTGATCGAGAGCAGGCGGGACAAGTTGAAAGGGAGCCGGATGCAGTGGCAACTGACGCCGGCGCTTGTCAGACACTACTGACGGTGGTAGCAGACTGTTAGGATCAGCAGACGAGATGACATGCTCCATAACCTCCTGTAAGGAGGAAGAGCGAGTCGCATGGGAGGTGTGTCCCCATCACCACTAAAGGAAGCCCTCCTGACCACCGACGAGCGAGGTCCCAAACGCGGTACCTCCGCGAACGAAGTCACTTCAGTCAACATGGCGACTGAGTCCACAGCCGGAGGGTCATCCGATGACCCCGTACCTCCTGATGAATGGAGGGTCGGTTACGTCCCCAAAGCCGGCCTCCCGACCATCCGAGTCCGGAGAGGAGTCACGAGTCGGTGACACCACCGTGATACTACGCGAAGACGAAGCCAACCCGGAGTCCCTTAAGAGAGCGTGACGCGAGTCATGTGACACGCTGTCCCCCTCTGAGTCTCGACCTATCGTAGTAGCGGGACGGTACGGCTTGGTGACCCCACCGGACCCAATCGAGCGTCCAGCAGAGAAGATACCATGTCCTTGACGGACACAAGAAGCAGCTCCGGTTTGAACTTGTCAAACTTAGCTGTCTTCTTCTTCTTCTTGCTCTTGGGAGTAGTGGGTTCCATGACTTTAAGCCTCAGGGGAGACGTACAAATCTCACCCTCCCGACACGAAAGGGGGACAGAGAGCGACGAGCCCCAGAGCGAGAGCAGGGAGAACCACAAGGTGAGAGGGAGTCCCTCGAACCCCTACCGGATTCTGCTCTTCCGTAAACTCCTGGTCAAACTCATCCGTCCGTTCGGTGATTACTACATCCACCCACGAATAGGAGAAAACTCTCGATCGCGACCCGATTCACCTGTCGGAGCTGTTCGCTTCAACACATAAGCCCTACCAGTAACGGACTTGCGAATGACCGAAACGTAGGCCTTGAAGTCTGAAGACGAGAGAGGGGCACACTCGTTGCAACGAAACCCCTCCTCACACAAGTCCTTACACTTCCTACACAGCAAGTGCGGGTCCTTGTTAGCAGACTTCCGACCATTGTGTACAACTGAGAGGAGAGTGAAGGCTTCTGGGAGTGACGTCACGAGACCACTGTCTTACCGCCCTTGGAGGGGGATTTTACGCATCCCTTACTCCACAGTTTCAAGTTCCGTCTGTGGTAATAAGGTTGAAATAAAGCATGCCTAGAGGAGGAAGGCATAGTAGGTCTAGTCAACAGATATGTATTTAAATAATAGATTCAGTTGTCACAAGATGGGGTTATGCTAATTATCTCACCTTGCTTTATGGAAATAAAAAAGCTTATAAGAGATACCTAGCCATCAACTCGTCTCTAATGTATGAATGAAAACAACGTGCAATGGGCACGCTCGATAAAATAAAAAAAAGTCGATCTATTTATAGACACGGGAAACACCATTACTAATTATTTATTGAAGAGTTTGAGTCAGAAAATATAATGTTAATGACAAAATGGAACAACATTACAACGATGTATTACAATGAACTTAACATTTTCAAGATATATCGTATACACACATGTGAACATAAAATGAAAAAATATAGTTCACAAATGCCATTTTCCGTATTATTAAAGTCCACTCCGTCGTTGGCATTACATTTATAATAACCGGAAATGACTTTATGTATATGGAAACGTAAGAAATTTTTATCCTGCCCTCAAGCATCATATTGAGTAAAAGCAAAATACCTAAAATATTGACATAAATGTATGTGCACGATTAAAAGAATGCTTGTCGACGCTTTAAGGGGATGTAATTGAAATATGTCAATATGGTAATCTATTGACAACACTGAAAGAGTTGACCAATGAAATCGCTAGAAATTAATATTTCCGTAAATATCTGATGGAGAAAAATTCGACGTACTAATGCTTCTTGGCCTGATGTTGTTAGACGATATTCTCAGAAAATATAGAAAATATTAGAAGAGGGGAAATGGACTTTTTAAGCGAGCTTTAATAGTCGGAAGCATGTAAATTTCTTGCGACTTGCACGTAAAAGTACGAAGATTACCGAAAGTACGATGTGACGTCACATCCGTGGCCGAATCATTTTGTATGGGATCGAAGAGAGAGATGGGTCGGTCGACGCGACCTCCCTACACTGTGTTGATTATTTTTAGAAAGTTCGTTTGTCTTAGGTCACGGTGCGAAGTTAATGCGTGAGTTTACACCCAGGGTAAGAAGAGTGGAGCGTCAGCTATACGTCTTACCCTGAGACAGGATGCCTTCGGTTAAAGTGTTTTCGATGTTACTGAACGCTCGCTGACATCAGCGGGCAGCTCCGAGAGGTGTTCGTCAACAAGACAACGGTTAGGACCTCCAAGTGGCGGCTCTTGAGCCAATCCAACCTGGTTCCCGGGCCTCGTTCCGCTTGCGCTACAGTGAGGCCATGGCACTGGCTGTATAATGGCGTAGTGCAGAGTAGAGATCCAAGATGGAGGACAAGGCAATTTTATGCATAGCGATCACAAATTTACTTCATTCTCGCTCTATAGCCACGACATATTGAAGACAAGAATTTACCTAGAATGCAAATAAAATTAGAACTCGGAATATCGTCACATATATTTTTTGTGGCAAAGGAATTTTGCTGAACATGATATTGTTTACAGCGGAGCGATAGCCCCGCCCACCGGGAAATATAAACATCGTTGGATGGTTTCGTGCATTGTTTTAAACTATAACAGGTCGAAAATTGAAGCAATTGTTATTTACTTGGTATGTTGACATGTTGTTTCAAATACTGGTAATGAAGGTGAATGGCGATTTTGCGACATTTCCCCAAATCGTCCCAATCAAAACCTGTCAACTACGACGTTCAGTACCACCGAGACACAACAACGACCCACTAAATTACAGCAATCAATTGATTTCTTATTTTCGACTTTTTTTTCGAAGTTAATTTTTATTTCATAGAATACATAAAAGTTGTAATTTGAGAATAAGAATATTATTAGTAGTATTCAGCTGGAGAGAGAATTTGAACGTATTGTGGTGTACGAAATAGTAAAGACGGGCCACGATGGCTTTTTCTCAGGTCTGTTTACAAGGGGTTACTTAAAAGAAAATTATATTCCATCTTCCAAACAATTAGAATTACTCAACCTTCAAATTCTGTTTTCTGTTGCTTTATTTTGCAGTATCTATTGTTAAATCGTGCGCTGAGCACTTGAAGCGTGCAAATGCATTCCGGGATTTCCTTATATTTAATAAATTAGGTATAAAGATTGTTAAACATTCTTTAGTATAAGCAATTGTTTGAAAGCTAAAGGGGCGTAGCCCATTTTTGCGTCAAATTATCTTTCAGTCTCTGCGTAACATTATTAACAAAATTTGAATGAAAATTAACATTTTGACTCTGCCATATATCCCATATCGAATCGTATTTAATAACTCCTGGATGTTTGTTACCCAATTCGTCTTTCCTCCGGCTCTTATCATATGAAAAAATCATATCGTAACATTGCATTGGATATCTATAAGAGGGCATTTGTATACAAAGACTCATCCAAAATGTTATTATTCTTGCGTCATTAATCTTCCGAATTCTCTGTTTTTCATTTTTCATTTTACATCTTCAGTAGAACCGTGATGAAGATCGCGAAGAACAGTAACAACTGTCCCCTAACTTCTGAACTTGTAACTCTATAATGACATTGAGAGGCACAATGCAAGGGCATTTACCACTATAACACATATTAGAGATTCGTCTTGCAGAGGCTTAATTATTTTACATCTTGTAGACAGGGTAACACAAAAGAAGATTATCTTAAATTAATAAGCAGCAAATGTAGTAATTCAGGTTCATTAACAAACAAAGTTGACACAGGTTAGACGAAAGTATACATTTATATGTTAATACAATCTTTCAAAGCGTGTTTGTTTGATTATGACAGGACTAATATTAATCCACCAGTACAAATGGAATATTTCATTTCTGTCAGGATATATTGTTTCTTACACTGTTCAAAGAAAGGGAAAGGGATTTGGAGAATGTTGGACGCGTTTAAAAGCAGCTATAGCAATGCAACTACAATGCTTTTTAAACATAACATAGTTGTTGAGTAATTGCTTATAGCTACAGTGCAAAAGAACGGCACGATTTCAGCTGTTTTGTTTGTTTAGGAGGCAGTTTGGGATATTTTAACGACAACATCGTTTAGAAAACATGTAAAGCAACTTTCAAATAAGAGTAGGCGCAAAAGCATGTGACACCTTAAGGCTTAAAGACATATGGCACTGAACTTTTATTACTCGTTCTTGCACTGAAAAAGTCACAGTTGAAGGGTGCAATGAAAACGTCGCCATAGGTACAATTGAAACCGTTTTGTCGCAATTTGCAATGGCCCAACATTTGAACGTTCATCAGAGCACCTTATAATACCTTTTTGGTCCTGCAGGCCAATTCTGCTATAAAGAGCCCGAGATGCATCGTAGACTTGCGAGCCTAATATCACTACACTTGCGTCATTCTCTTGTCACAAGTGGATGATAATGTGACTAATTAAAGTTTACCGTGTGTAAAATAAGTATTTACCCAAAATTGCATTCAAATAGTCAACAGGTAAGGTTGAGACAATGCCATTGTTTCAAGGGCAATATCATTTCCTCAATGATTTCATTTAATACTTGTTCAAGACAATGTACTCAATGTTACCAATTCTAACGGTACAATCTCGCAATGATCTTTATTCATAACACACACCCTTATGGAACACTCGTGGACAAATCTTGTTTTCCATCCACGTCAACGTCACATCACGTGATGTCGTCATGATGTCAAATGTTTGGATGAAGAGCTGAAGAGATTTCAACGAATTATCAAATCCTTTCCGAAAGGATGCCAAGAGAGTATTGTTTGAAATGGCAGCTATAAATAGTATTGATTTTGACGTTATCAAGTGGACTAATACAAATAAAAACACAACAACAAAGGTTGCAGTCGTGTTGGCAAACCTTTAATCCATAACATCTGAATTTTCACCTTCTTACCCCTTAATTATATAATACATTATTCTCAAGGATAAGCAATACATTATTTGAAAAGTGACTTTTGCGTTTCTTTTCGTAAAGAGTGTATATTTGCCTAGATTAATTGTGTTATGTCTAAAAGTAAAAATATGTTCATGAAATGAAATGAATGTACGTTAAAGCGAACAAATGATAGATCTTTTAATTGATTTTAATAAATTATCAATTGTTTTTCAAATATATACTATCTTGTAACATGATTTTTAATCTGCATATAATTACTAAAATATGGCAAATGAAAAGGAATTACTCAACTGTCAAGCCGAATATGGAATAATGGAAAAACAACATGTTATCAGTTTGATTAAGAAAGGAGGCAGTAAGGTTTACAGAATATTCAATTAAATTGTTTTGGTTAGAATCTAAGTATGTACAATGGTTTACGGTTAAGGTTATATTGAATACTATTAATTGACAGGGGCTCGAGATTATTTCATACAGAATATCTCCTAAGCTAAGCTAAGATTGTCTAATTGTAACACTGATTGCAATTCAATTTGAATGCAGTTGAACGATGCAATTCAGTCCCGTTAAACCCTTGAATCCTGAATATCAACAACGAACGTTACTGTAAGTTTCTATGTCCCTGTATCTAGGGTAAGTGTGTGCTAGGATTGATTCAGGTCATGACGACCTTATCTTTACTGCGCACTTATTGTTACTTATAACGCATAATGTTTTTAATAAGTTACTCGGATTTCACTATAAATTGTGTTCTTTCTGTCTTTATCATTACTTTTCGTAATTGAAAAGGTTCATGGCCTGCTTTATAGAGGAGTGCGAATAATGTTGCTTCTTGGTGTAATTTCTTGAACCGGTTGAGTGATTTCTTTGTCCGTGAAGATTTCTCGAGAAATATGTTGGCTAATGGTGTGTCACGCAGATTTACCGACGACTTGTTCTCTTGTGTGTCTGTAAACGTGATATATAGAGACCATTCAGGCTGTCCAATGTGTGTAATTGGAATAATATTTAAAAAAAACTAAAAATATTATAAAATGAAATAATAAAATATAATATAAAATTCCAAGAAAAGTACAAGTATTGGAATCTTAAAACTTGTCATTCGAATCACAAACCGTAATTTTAAAAATGGTAACAGTTTGACAGATTTATTGTTTAATTATATGAGTCATTCTCAAAATATACAGTTTTTTTCCTGTACCGGGATTTAAATCTTTAATGATACCATCATAATTATTTTATTTGAAAACATTTTGGTAACTTCTTGGATGCCAACATATATTTAAACCTGAAGTTTGTTTTAATTTAAGAAACATGACCACATTTTTCCCTTTTTTTATATTTTTGCAAAAAGAAGGTATGCGTTTTGCCATGTATCCAGGTACAAAACCTGTTATCTAATGGAGTTTTGCCCCATTGATTTTGATTTTACAACTTTTCAGCAATATTTTGATATCAAAATTAAACTTATAATCTTGTAAGTATTTTCTGTAACATTACCATACAATTGAGAAAGATCCCTCACCATATGAGAGTAACATTATCTATAATGTTCATTATCAACTAGTGAACGAACACAATTAAGATTACTCATTTAGTCAATGACTAAACCCTTTAGAAACATCATGATTGAAAAGTAGGATTTTAAAAATATATTTCATTCATGTCTTTCAAATATCGCCATTTAACAAAAAAAATACCCAACCTGCCAAACATATGTTTATCTCTATGTTTGTGGAACGATAATTGAACCCTATAATGTTGTCTGGATTTGGACAGGGACTATTCATTTATTTTCTCCGGATTAAATCATACAATTTGTCTTTTTTCATAACAGCTTTTTCTGTAACAGCTCTTTATCTGTTATTGGAAACACTATTATAGTTACTGCAAAGAAACATTGCTAATTATTTGCTTCTTATTTGCCTATTTCAACATCTTTAGATCTACAGTCAACTTGAAATAAATACCAAAGATCACCCTATCACAATTCGCAAGATCACAATTTCCTTTCCTGCATTAAATCATACTATTTTTGGAGAAGGATTGTTATTGGAAAGACATCAGTGTGACAAATCAGATTATAATCACCATTCCTGGTTGTTTTATGTTTATTTGAATTCATGGATTGTCTATTAAAATTATATTTTACATAATAATTAAGATTATCCAAATAACTCATGTCTCAATTTGTAAGAATTATTCATAGTAATATAATAATTACAATAACAATTATGTCTTTCATATAACAGGACCAAAACATGATTATTTAATAATCTAAAATGTAGAAATAGTTGTCAGATATCATTTGAAAGTAATGAACATTTCTCTTATAATTATCCGCTGTACAATTTTAGCTGGAAGTCAATTCACAGGATATGGGGGAGTGTTTCAAAATATGAACAGATCTAAATTGTTCATTTGACAATGTTTATAAAATATTTTCCCCATGAATATGATTTGATATGATATGAGTAACAATGTAACTGCTAAGATGGCTATGACCATACAGAGTTAATTCCTTACATAATTATGTAGTTTAATGAAAATACACAATATTTAAAGTTGTTACAGGAAAGACATTGTTTCTTCGTCCTCGTTATCTTATAATCTTTCCCCAAAAGGGATGAACAATCATCATGTTCTTCATACATCATTAACCACTGAAAGAAGTTAATTTTGCCAATAATATTAAGATGGTAATCTGTTAACTCCGACCAAGTTTTCTTTGTAAAAAGTACAAATCTGTTCATGAATTGAACTTAGTATACTGTAAAGCAAACCAATGATAGATCTTTTAATTGATTTTGATAAAATGTTTTTTCAAACACATACTTTCTAGTAACACGATTTTTAACTGTATATGATTAAGTAATCACTAAAATATGACAAGTGAAAAAGATGCCTCAACTGTCAAACCGAATGCTTATATTCTCAGTTTAAATTTCAGAGGATCAAAATAATGAATTTAAGTTACGTATATGGAATATAGGAAAAGCAACATGTTACCAGTGTGATTAAGTAAAGGCAATGAGTTTTAATGAATATTCAATTGAAATCGTTTTGTGAGAATCTAAGGAAGCACAATTGTTAAGGGTTATGATTGTTTTATACAGCATATCCCCCAGCTAAGATTGTCGAACTGTACTGTGCACTTGGATTTAAATGCTTTGTAATCCAGTCCTATTGAACTTTTGAACTAATGAATATCAATAACAAACGTGACTAAGTTTTTATGTCCCTACACTTAATCAATGTTAGTATTCACTGTTTCGTTCACTTAATTGGCTCCTGTTTCGTTGTGGAGTTCAGAATTTTGTATTTCGCAGAGAGTTTATCCCTTGTAACAACACACGCCTTCCTCCCCCTGACATCAAAGGATTTTTACTGTAATAACAAATGTCTACTTCCCAGTGGGGGCGTCCTGGGAAGCAGAATGAATAGCATTAGTATAATCCCTTTGATGTTATAATCTGTGATTTCAAAGGATTAAAACACTGGGTAATGTGAAAAACTGAACTGCAAAATGCATTAAGGGTATGAAATAAACTATTTTTGCAATGTATGTTTAATGTTTCAAATTAAATGTTTCAACAAATTTACTCACTCACTGACTGTACCAGTACTATCTGACTGAGCTTTCACTCATTTTCACTATTCACTGTTCACTATTTTATTACATAATTGATTAGTTTACTCACAAAGTTCTACTTAGTCTTATATAAACATCAATAATGTATAAATATTTTCAAACGCCAACAACGACATCAGTTCCACAATGGCTCTTGCTCAGTTACCACAAGTTAATGTTAAGTTTATTCCCACTTCCCGTGGTGGTAGATACCTGTGTGTTGATGGATATATGTATAGACTAAATAAGAGGAAAGCTGATGAATGGATCTTCTGGAGATGTCTCTCCAAAGACTGCAATGCCACAACATCAACTATGGGGGCGTCCTGGGAAGCAGAATGAATAGCATTAGTATAATCCCTTTGATGTTATAATCTGTGATTTCAAAGGATTAAAACACTGGGTAATGTGAAAAACTGAACTGCAAAATGCATTAAGGGTATGAAATAAACTATTTTTGCAATGTATGTTTAATGTTTCAAATTAAATGTTTCAACAAATTTACTCACTCACTGACTGTACCAGTACTATCTGACTGAGCTTTCACTCATTTTCACTATTCACTGTTCACTATTTTATTACATAATTGATTAGTTTACTCACAAAGTTCTACTTAGTCTTATATAAACATCAATAATGTATAAATATTTTCAAACGCCAACAACGACATCAGTTCCACAATGGCTCTTGCTCAGTTACCACAAGTTAATGTTAAGTTTATTCCCACTTCCCGTGGTGGTAGATACCTGTGTGTTGATGGATATATGTATAGACTAAATAAGAGGAAAGCTGATGAATGGATCTTCTGGAGATGTCTCTCCAAAGACTGCAATGCCACAACATCAACTATTAACGACGTTGTGTCTAAGCCACCCACAGCACACAACCACGAACCTGTGCATAATGACATTAAGGTATGTATTGTATTTCACTCGATTTATAACAATCCATGAAAAAATTAAAGTTATAAAGTTATAAAAATCCATTAGCATTCATGTAAAGTAACTTAAACCATGCACTGTAAGTATGGGATGACATTATATCTTTTTTATTTAATTTACAGATTCGACAGACATTTCTTCATGGAACCACCATGACACAGACGGACCGAGGACCAACAACAACTTGGAGGGGTGGCATGGGAGACTGAAGAAGATTGTTGGGAAAGCCCACCCCAACGTCTTTGAGATGGTAAAATTCTTGCTGGAGGAACAGAAGCTAAACGAAATAAAGATGTTACAGTACAGTGCTGGCCAGCGACTCCCACCAAGAAAGAAGAAATACAGGGAACTGGAGAGGAACCTTGCCTCCTTGAAAGACAGACTCGCCCAAGGACAACTTGATTTGTTAAATTACTTGGATAGGGTTTCCCATGCAATCAAATTAGCTTAAGTAACAAGATCCTCAAATGAATGTCCATGTGTAACTAGTCTGTTTTATTAAATTTACTTATATTAAGTGCTATGTCAGATGCCAATGTGTATCTGGTCTGTATTATTTAATTTGTTTATCATAAGTGCTATGTCAAATGTCCATGTCTAACTAGTATCAATGCAATGTATTTCTTCATCAATAAATTGTCTCTGTCGAATACATGTTCGTCTTTTTACCACTTCACATTTTCATATCACCCATGTGCCTGTAGTCACATAGACCGCCTATTGTTAGCGACCACTAATCCTTACAGTTAATCCCCCTAAGGCAGACTCTGTGTTTGTACTGTTCTGCTTCCCAGGACCTAACCTTCCCAGTACTACCCCGTAATTCATTGTTTAAATGTGCAAATTATATTAAGGAAGCTCTTGCTCTTAGAAAGCGTGCTATGTCTTCTGTAATAACTTAACTACTGTTTTAAACTTTTATGTGCTACTCTTATTTTGTGAATTATATTACAATGGCCTACAAAACCGAAATAAAATGAATTGAATTGAATTGAAGCTTGATATATTTGTATTTTGTAAACGTTTGTATTCAGCTAATAGAGATGATAACAGCTCCTGAAAACGAAATATGTACGTCATAATATACATCTCGGGACACACTTGAGCAACTGATTCACATTAATATACATGCAGCTTGCATTCTGACATTCCAAAAGTCAAATGGAATGTATTGCTGAAAAAACGGCAGAAAATGAATTTTCTTGCAAAGTGAATCATGCCCTTCCTATGTGGCAGATATGAAAAAAAATGCTTGTTAGTGGTCCGCGCACGATTTAACAATAGATACCGGAAGATAAAACAACAGAAAACAGAATTTGTAGGTTGAATTATTCTAATGTTTGGAAGATGGAATATAATTTTCTTTTAAGTCATCCCTTGTAAATGGTATAATTTCGTGTCTATCGGCAAAAGTTTAATTTTAAACTTCGTCTGAAAGACGATAGTTTAAAACACGAATTTAAGTATTACTCAAAAACATCCACCCGATCTTTGGCAATCGATTGAATATCCCGATGACGTATCTGGTCGCTGATTGGTCAATTCTTACCTCACGTGACGAATGTTTTCAAATAAGGAAGAGGTTACTTGGGGGAAATCTCATGACAGAAACGGTGACGTTTACGTTATGTTTTTGTAATTTTCAGTTTATGATCCTGCCTATATAGGTCACATGAGTGCTTTAACGACTGATTGTCATTTTATCTATATGGAATTATTTTGTGTATCATTTTTTGAATGAACATAGTTATTTTAAACAAAACTTGGAAGGATTCACAGGTAAGACCTAGCCTAAGTGAAAATGTCGATGTTTTCATTAACTTCCACGGTAAATGAAACTAAATTCGCACGCTACCAAATGCAATTAAGATATTGTTAAAATATTTATAGATATATAATTCATTTTCATTGAAATTTACCTTGTAGTAAATTTTATCTAAAATCTAATCATATTTTTTTCTTTGGCGACTTGTGACAACGCAAGGCCCGGAAATTTACACCCCGGACCGGGATATTTACTATTCAAAATGAAGCTGGGCTTACATTACTACATCATTTAACTTTACCCTAGAAACAAAAATGTATAATAATATATATAGTAATATTTTTTTAAAGACATTAATTTTACAGTAACTCGTCATATAACTGGTCGACCGCCATTGACAACTTCCGGGTGGGGTAAATGTAACCAGGCTCGCTTCGCGAAAATTAAGTCAGAAATAGGCATTATTAAAAAAAATTAGGGTAAGATTAGCGGCGGAGTATCAAAGGATATATGTCCGATCATTTCGTGATATACTTTTAATTTTTATTTGCGTTTAATGAGCATTTTACACGCTAGAGTTCGAAGATGGCGGGTGAAGTACCCTGTCAATAGTCTAATACATAGGGGACTCTGTTAGCGGGGCCCATTCCAGAAAGTAAGAGTTATCCCGCGAACTCTTCAGTCGCCTGAAAAACAAAAAAGCACGGCGGTCCAAACACTGCAAAGCTTCCGGTGCGTTAGGCCCGCCATTATTTAACCCTCTTGATGCCCGGCAGTTGACGCTATGCATTCGCTCAGTGCCGCTAACATTTTGTGGAAAAACAAGATATAGGTCAACGTCGTACAAAAAAGGTCACCAAGGCGTTATCAATGTTCGGAAATTAATGAAATTTTAACTGTGGAATGCTGAGATGTTTATCACTGGGTCAATGTATTTTTGTGTGAACAAAAATGAAGTTTAAAATGAAAATGCGTTGATTATAAACGGCAGAGGCGTTTTTCACGCAAAAGTTCAATCAACGTGAACTGTTACTCCGTTGTTGCATAGATTGGTATTAAATTGTTGTTTCTAAAAACGTAAATAAATTATCATTTTTCAAGAGAGAAAACGACAGTGATCACAGTGGTATGTTTACTTTCTAAATGCGACCGATTGTTCACGAAATAATACGAGTTATCTTTTTGTATTCATTTTGTTGAACATTGTTTCGCGTGACGTCACTGACAAACAAAGTGCGGAAAATCGACTGTGCATGGAAATACCTCCTAATTTTTCACAATAAAGGCATAGTGACTGAAATTTCATCCACTGATAGTTAGTGTTTCTATCTTGAAAATGATGTAACTTTCGGCAACTTGGCAACAGAAATTCCGGGTTCTTTCTTTTGCCCGCACACAGTATCAGTTTCGGTAGGTAAGATCTTAGTCTGAACAGCCTATTTGCAAATGCACACAAAACTGCAGATAAAATGTTGTCTTATCACCTTATACAAAATATAAATTATGAATTAAAAAAATAGAATTCATGAACTGGCCTATTGAATAGATTTGCTCTACTTTTTGGAGTAACAATCCAACAAAATCATGTAGACAAAAACGAAATAAAAAGTATCGTGAACGTATCTCGGCAGTTTTAGCAATGCAGTTCGGTTTCATCCCTTCAGCAAATTAAAAATGTAATTAGCGTGAATATTCACTCATGATTTCACACAGTTTGAATTATTGAAAACATTTATAGAGTATATTCTTCAATTAAATAGTTATCTATAAAAAGAAAACATTCATTTGCCGATTAGTTTGATTAAACTCATAAGTCAAAATGAATACGTCCGCGGTCACCTCGGCTCGTAAATTAAATTCAGAGTGATCTTACTATATCTTTTAAAGACGAAAAATAATTAAAATATGAATTAATTTAGCTATCATATGGAATAAATGTTCTTGCTTCACACGGACAAATATAAATATAAAAACTAAAGCTTCCCAAATCCGGTCGACTTGATTGACGCCTGTCCGTAATCGTATTAGCTCCGCCCACTCGCGGAACTTTCACGGTGTAATTCGCGCTGAAATTATGGCGGGATATTTTCCAAAATTTGAAGAATTATTTATTGCAGCTATGTATTTGTCATGGAATGCATCAACTACCTGGTCTTAGCATAATGGGTTAAGTACATTCAAATGTGATATCCGAAACAAAAAAATTGACGCTTTCTGCAATGCTGATATAATATAAGCCACGCCCATTTCCAAACCAAATTTGTCTCCACTTCGACTTTGACAACAGTGCTTCAAAGCTACGTGACTGTGGAAGTCGTGTGACTATGACTTGATTTATAAATGATTATCTTTAATAACGCCTTATTTATTTTTATCGATAATTTTTATATTCTAAAATATTCATTTTATCTTCTAGTATAAGTCCTTATTACAAGTAATGAAAATAACAACAAAAATAGAAATAATTTATTTTTTTAAAAATGTCATCAGAGAATCAATATTTTGTCTTGTGACCTAGAAGGAGAAGAAGTTGAAAAATTTAAATTGCAGTTTATAATGAACAATTTAAGTCAACCTACATAAAGGTGAACAGAGAAATTGAATATTACTAATCTCTGAATAAAACAAATACCTTTTGAATATATTCCAATATATATTTAGAAATAAAAATATAGTCGCAAGCGACGACAAAAGGATTCAGCGCATAAAAAGCACATTCAGTACAAAGATAGTCATGTTAGCTACCTGCCCTGAAAATTTCATGAAGATTGGTGCATGCATTAAGCTTCAGCGGCATGTTTTATCTAAAAATTGCGATTATTGGAAAGAAGTTGATAATGTGCAAAAAGTATGCTACTTAGGAAGCCCAAAAGCTTATTGTGGCTTCGTCTCATGCAGTTCTATCAGACTGGCAAGTTTGGCTGTAATAGCTGGAGCGGTTTTGGCTGAATCGTGTTCACAAGAATTGACCATTTTCCAGTTTCGCGAAACGAGTCGGTTTAGAGTGACGTCCCTTTGAAAAGTCACGTGACCGCGGGCAAGCTGTCCAAGCTTACGTTCATTTGAACGTTGTTTTGGTCTACTTTTCACGCTCGCTTAGACCTTATCTTTCATCCCCTCGAACTGTAGAAGGTAAAAAATGATCGAAAACCGTATAAGCTAACATGAAAAAATCAATAAAGGCGAATATGTTCGTAATAATTATTAAATGGTTAACTGTTATTTAGAGTGGTACTGACATGAGACATGGTACATGCCACATTTTTAATTAAACTACAGGTGCAAAAAACATTAAATAATATTTTTTAGAAGACATGGTGTGGTTTTGTGTTAAACTTTTAATAATTAGACCAATATTAAAATGTGTATAAGGATAAAGCAAACGATCCGACCAAAATAAAAATTCGGCTTCTCCACATTTTTAAACTTATAGACTGAAATTAAAATAAATCAAATAATCAAATAATAATAATAATATTTTCTTACGTTACAGATGTTTTTTCAAGCTTTCATTTATTTTTTTTCAAGTAATTAAATCATTTGAACGAGCTTTAATTATTTTACAAACACGTTTGATCTGGATAGAAAATATCAACTTATTCGACGTATCAAGCGCATTGAAAGCTTATAGAAAAGATTCGGCCCTTTATAACAATCGCTTACAATGCAATGGTATGAGAAAGAAAATTCTGGATTTTTATAAAAGAACAGATTCTGCAATCTGCAAAGAATATTCAAAGCGATTGTAGATTTTACGTGCACGGTAATGAAAGAAATATACTGGCCATATTCACAAAAGCAGTAATAATATGTACTCCCCTTGACGATCATAAAAGTAAGAAACAAGTAAGAATCATAGGTCCGAATTAATGAAAGAGGTTTAAAGAGTCACTCCGTGAGTTTCATAACATATTATTTAACTTTGATACGAACCTAAATGTCAAATGTGGTGATATAAAATCAAAACATTTTAATTTTTCATACCCAAATGACATAGATATGACAAATACTGGTTTTCCATGAAAAACTAAACCACCCTTATAATTGCACAGAGGTGTAGATATCACGTCAAATATAAATGGATACTAAATATACAACCTAACAAACTCTATCAACTCCTAACTGCCATCCTGGCTGTTTTAGATAAGTTTCCAGAATTACGTTTGACTATTTGACGGTTTTCGATCTTAATTGCGACGTTCTACCTTCATATTGACACTGTAAAAAAACAATAAGCTTTGAAATGTCTCTTTTTGGTGACAGTCGATACTTCGCGATCAAATGGCACTATGGATTAAGTTTGGCATATATGACTCCAACAACTCACGGAGTGGCTCTTTAACATTGTCAAGGTTTAACACTTTTCTTCATTACTATATTCTGCAATCGACTAGTCCAAAACAAACTGCATTCTACTTAATTCGGACATCGATTGACGCAGTTGAGATTAGAGATTAAAGTTGGAAATAATCACTTTCATGATTTATTTTAAGTATTTTAACACGCTTTACGTCGATCAATGGTAAATCTACCTCCTAGCATGTTTACATTTTCATTGTTTAATGCAGAATTTGGATCTGTTTCAATGTCAGTTTTGTTTCTTTAAATAGAGAAATAGTTTTACCACGGATAAACTAGCTTTAATCGCCCACTTCACTTCACAAACGCCGAACGTTACCTAGTGGTGATCATGAACCTGTCGCAGTCTAAACGTGCTTCAAAAATGTAAAAAATGTGTACATGCAAAGAATTAAACCTGAGTTTTATAGAAAAAAAACTTGCTTCACTAATATCAAATTTGGTTTCGTGCATGAGTTAGACCTGTTATAGGCATCATCGTGGTCTTAATTATATAACCTGTTGATAAAATGTAAATGTTTGCAAATGTAAAGCTTTTGCAATATTTCAGCCATTAGTGCCGTCAGTAAAAAGACCTTCATTTTTACACCAATCTGGAAAGTTAATCCGTTTGCGAAACAGTTGACCGACGGACATAATTATAATCATAATAATAAACATTAACCCTTACATCACATAAATATTAACTTTTATTACCCATGTGCATATGTGCAGATATCACTTTTGCCTAGCAACGATTGTTACAGAGCGAGTTACCGTAATACGTCGTCTGTGACGTCATAAAACCATTGTTCGTGTCGTCACGGGCCGCCGTAAAGGAAGCAATCCGCATTCCGTGTGTTTAAAATGAAAAAGAATCGGTAATAAAGAAATTATAACCCTCGGAAGTGTGTCATATGACTTTTACGAAACTCGTGCGAATTTGTGTATAACCCTTGCTCTCGCTCGGGTAATAAAAAAATTCACACTCGTTTCGTAAGAGTCATATGACACACTTCCTCGGGTAATAATCTCTATTTATATGTTAAAATGATAATGATTAATTATAATATCATATGGTTTGCGAATGACGACAGTTCAAGTGTTGATATGATGTGGAGTATGTCATGACGAGGTTTGCTTCGCTACAATATCAAAGTATGGATAAATAATGGCCGGTTGCAATTTTGTAAGAATAATCACAATCTCAAATTCTGGAGAATAAGTTTTCAGTATTATTCACAACACTCGGATCAACGGTCAACGGTATACTCATATTGTAATACAGACGAGTCCATTCTCCGCAATAACTGCCAATGTGTGAAGAAATGGAATATTTACTTAAATCCATGTTTTGTCAGACCGATTGCACAATTAATGATTTGTATAATATTAGTGAAATAAATAATTGATTTTAGTCATATGAATATATATCAACGTAAACAATATGCAACGTGTATTTCTACTTTAAATATTTGATGGTTTAATTTTCTTTTGTGTGTGTCGGATGATTTGAAATTAAACAATCTTCTTACAAATAACAAAAATCTGTATGATAAATATTCCCCGCTGCAATGTAGGGCTATCCATGCTAAATGAATGTTATAAAACTAACGAGTCGTGGCCATGCTAATCTGTTTCTAAAAATGCGCAATGAATGCATTTTTCGGATAATTTTTATAAATCGACAAGGAATTTTATGAACGTCTTCAATCGTTGGAAATAATTTAACACATTTAGATAATTTAAACCCAGTCGGAATGAAAGTAACCATGTAATATTTAAAAGCAGTTTCCCCGTTCATCATTTCTTAAATTTGTTTTTGGCAAAGAATGATCAAGTAGGCTTACACATGATCCCACCTCGGTATTATAACCCTAGTAGGCCTACTTAGGGTTAGGCGCTAGATATCACAATAAATGGCTTATTTGATTTTTAATTGTGAGAGAAAGAATTGAAATATACAAAGTAATGGTTAAACAAGATTAAATACTAGTTTATCCTTTTGAACTACGATTTTCTTATGCTATAAAGCCAACTTCTCAACACCCGTAAGTAGGCTCCCATGCTTCTCACCATTGACGCTAAGCGTGACGTTGCCCGCGGTCAAGGGCAGATAACTCTAAACGTCAAAACTGGAAAATGGTCAATTGTGGAATAATGAAAACCTATTTCTGGAACAAATAAGTTGATAATGCGAACAAACTATAATAGTTATGAAATCGTCATGATTGACTTTTTTGTTGATACTGTTAGTACGCTTCATTCAAAACAAGTTTCAGGTCTCTAAGTGCATTTTGAAAAATTAGCCCATGTTAATTTTTAAAAAGGTACTTTTTACCAATTTTGATCGAGTATTTTGAACGGAAATTAATGTTCGCGACCAATGTTTTTATTGATTTGTAAAGTGCCCATAGTGGTTTCACATTCCTGTGAAAATGATGCAATTGTGAGTCTAACTTTTTGAGTTATCGCCCCTTGAACATGCTCACATGTGCTAAGTCGCCCGACTTCGAAGGGTTGCTGAGTAAAAAGTATTAAAGTTTGAGGAACAATTTAGAGTATCCTTTTCTCCTCAGTACTTCAGCTACAACATATGTAACTTTCAGCTCTGAGATGCTAGTATCTTCGGAGGAGAAGATTCTCAAAGGTGCGTGGGGTCCGAAAATTTCAAAAAGTCAAAAAAAGTAATATGGCGGCGTAAGTATGCATGCTACGAAGTCGCCATGATTTACTTTTTTGCTCCAAATGTAATTGCCTATCATTTGAAAAAAGTTTCAGGCCTCTAAGTACATTTTGAAAAAAAATCCCATGTTAATTTTTGAAAATTTGATTGGTACTGTGCCTTTAACGCTTAATCCGATTAAGCCCAAAAGCTTATTAGAACCCCTTCTCATGAAGTTCTACCAGACTGCGAAGTTTGGCTGTTGTAGCTTTAGCGGTTTGGGCTAAATCGGGTCCACAAAATCGGTGGAAAAAAAAAAAAAAAAAAAAAAAAAAAAAAAAATATAGTCGCAAGCGACGACAAAAGGATTCAGCGCATAAAAAGCACATTCAGTACAAAGATAGTAATGTTAGCTAGCTTCACTGAAAATGTCATGAAGATTGGTGCATGCATTAAGCTTCAGCGGCATGTTTTATCTGGAAAATGCGATTATTGCAAAGAAGTTGATAATGTGCAAAAAGTATGCTACTTAGGAATTCGCCGTGATTTGCTTTTTTGCTCGTGATGTAATTGCCTATAGTTTAAATCAAATTACAAGTCTCTAAGTTTATTTTGAAAAAAATTCCCATGTTAATTTTTCGAACTTTGGATCGTACTGTGCCTTTAACACTTAAGCCGATTAAGCCCAAAAGCTTATTGTGGCTTCGTCTCATGCAGTTCTATCAGACTGGTAAGTTTGGCTGTAATAGCTTGAGCGGTTTTGGCTAAATCGTGTTCACAAGAATTGTGGAATAATGAAAACCTATTTCTGGAACAAATAAGTTGATAATGCCAAAAAACTATAATAGTTATGAAATCGTCATGATTGACTTTTTTGTTGATACTGTTAGTACGCTTCATTCAAAACAAGTTTCAGGTCTCTAAGTGCATTTTGAAAAATTAGCCCATGTTAATTTTTAAAAAGGTACTTTTTACCAATTTTGATCGAGTATTGTGAACGGAAATGACTGTTCGCGACCAATGTTTTTATTGATTTGTAAAGTGCCCATAGTGGTTTCACATTCCTGTGAAAATGATGCATTTGTGAGTCTAACTTTTTGAGTTATCGCCCCTTGAACATGCTCACATGTGCTAAGTCGCCCGACTTCGAAGGGTTGCTGAGTAAAAAGTATTAAAGTTTGAGGTACAATTTAGAGTATCCTTTTCTCCTCAGTACTTCAGCTACAACATATGTAACTTTCAGCTCTGAGATGCTAGTATCTTCGGAGGAGAAGATTCTCAAAGGTGCGTGGGGTCCGAAAATTTCAAAAAGTCAAAAAAAGTAATATGGCGGCGTAAGTATGCATGCTACGAAGTCGCCATGATTTACTTTTTTGCTCCAAATGTAATTGCCTATCATTTGAAAAAAGTTTCAGGCCTCTAAGTACATTTTGAAAAAAAATCCCATGTTAATTTTTGAAAATTTGATTGGTACTGTGCCTTTAACGCTTAATCCGATTAAGCCCAAAAGCTTATTAGAACCCCTTCTCATGAAGTTCTACCAGACTGCGAAGTTTGGCTGTTGTAGCTTTAGCGGTTTGGGCTAAATCGGGTCCACAAAATCGGTGGAAAAAAAAAAAAAAAAAAAAAAAATATAGTCGCAAGCGACGACAAAAGGATTCAGCGCATAAAAAGCACATTCAGTACAAAGATAGTGATGTTAGCTACCTGCCCTGAAAATTTCATGAAGATTGGTGCATGCATTAAGCTTCAGCGGCATGTTTTATCTGAAAATTGCGATTATTGGAAAGAAGTTGATAATGTGGAAAAGGTATGCTAATTAGGAATTCGCCGTGATTTGCTTTTTTCCTCGTGATGTAATTGCCTATCGTTTAAAACAGGTTTCAGGTCTCTAAGTGCATTTTGAAAAAAATTCCCATGTTAATTTTTCAAAATTTCGATCCTACTGTGCCTTTAACGCTTATGCCGATTAAGCCCAAAAGCTTATTGTTGCATCGTCACATGAAGCTCTATCAGGCTGGCAAGTTTGGCTGTAATAGCTTTAGCGGTTTGGGCTGAATCGTGTCCACAAGAATCGTCGAATCATGACAAGCAATTTCTGGAACAAATAAGTTGATAATGTGCAAAAACTATAATAGTTAGGAAATCGTCATGATTGACTTTTTTGTTTGAATTGATATTACGCTTCTTTCAAAACAAGTTTCAAGTCTCTAAGTGCATTTTGAAAAATTAGCCCATGTTAATTTTGAAAAAGGTATTTTTCCCGATTTTGATCGATTATTGTGAACGGAAATGACTGTTCGCGACCAATGTTTTTATTGATTTGTAAAGTGCCTATAGTGGTTTCAGATTCCTGAGAAAATAGTGCAGTTGTGAGTCTAACTTTTTGAGTTATCGTCCCTTGAACATGCTCACATGTGCTAAGTCGCCCGACTTCGAAGGGTTGCTGAGTAAAAAGTATTAAAGTTTGAGGTACAATTTAGAGTATCCTTTTCTCCTCAGTACTTCAGCTACAACATATGTAACTTTAAGCTCTGAGATGCTAGTATCTTCGGAGGAGAAGATTCTCAAAGGTGCGTGGGGTCCGAAAATTTCAAAAAGTCAAAAAAAGTAATATGGCGGCGTAAGTATGCATGCTACGAAGTCGCCATGATTTACTTTTTTGCTCCAAATGTAATTGCCTATCGTTTAAAAAAAGTTTTAGGTCTCTAAGTGCATTTTGAAAAAAAATCCCATGTTAATTTTTGAAAATTTGATTGGTACTGTGCCTTTAACGCTTAATCCGATTAAGCCCAAAAGCTTATTAGAACCCCTTCACATGAAGTTCTACCAGACTGCGAAGTTTGGCTGTTGTAGCTTTAGCGGTTTGGGCTAAATCGGGTCCACAAAATCGGTGGAAAAAAAAAAAAAAAAAAAAAAAAAATAAAACACGCCAATAACAATAAGGATTCAGCAAAATTGCTGAATCCTTAATAAAACACGCCAATAACAATAAGGATTCAGCAAAATTGCTGAATCCTTAATAAAACACGCCAATAACAATAAGGATTCAGCAAAATTGCTGAATCCTTAAAAAATAAAACACGCCAATAACAATAAGGATTCAGCAAAATTGCTGAATCCTTAAATATCGCTTTAAGATCTATACAAATTTTGAATTATTCTTCTTATCATCACGGAACAGGTTGAAAATCACTATCAAACAACTGATATGGATACTCTCGATCAAATAAATTCAAGATATGATTATGTTCATTGCTTTTAAAATTTCAGAAAGATGTTATATTGAGCATTGGTATGTTGAGAATCAGTAGGCTAATTCAAATTGGATATTCTTTGTAACTTTCACCTTTTGTATTGACATAGTAATGATTAATTTTGTACTATTTTTTATTATGATATTCCTGCCACAAGACAATGTCGACATGTTGAATGTCAGTCGTTGGAACATGATAATATCAACTAGTTCTTATTTTCCACAGTCGCTGCCAGTAGGTCACATGCATTTTAAAAAAAATTATTTCCAAACAAGAAGGGATTCCCCGAACAAGCCAGCGGTAAATATCGCGAGGGACTCCGGAAATGACGATAGAAAATACGTCACGTCTCGCCTCCCGTGGCTCGTGCTGTTTACCAGACGACAGGTGGTTGTTCCTCGCCCAAATAAAACGTTCGATTAGAAGATGAAAAGAACCCTCGTAATCATAGTCTTTTATATCCCTCAAATAAAAAAACTGAATAAGTTTTGATTAAATAATTATCCTAGTAACATATGCTTGACAAATTGTTCTCTTATTCTTGAACTTATTCTATAGGTAAACATTAAAAAATATATTCTTGATATATACAAAAAGTCAGTAAAACAATGCACAAGCCATTTTCAAGGCATTGGGTTTTACCATAATATTGGTACATATCGAAGCAAACAAAAATGTTAAAATTGTATTGTGGTTTATTCTTTTATTGCACAATAACCATCAGATGTCCGTACCACATTCGTTCATTGAAATAAGATCTCCCGAAAGTGGTATCTACAGTGTCACGGCCACTAGCTCCAGCCCAGCAGGCACACGACGTGGCAGCCACGTCGCTGCCAGGTGGTAAATTGGTCGCCACGTCGCAGTCGCAGTGCGACGTTTTTGTCACGTCGCTGCCACGTCACGATGAGGTTGCCACCTTCCAGTCGCAGTGTGACGTAGCATGGACGTGGCCGTTACGTCGCGTTACAGTTTGGTTTTCTCGTCGCACGGACACGTCTCTGCAACGTGGCTTTACTACGCTTATGTCTTTTAAACATTTTGATTATTCATTAAAAGTAGGCCTAGGCCTAAATCTAAAACTCGATGACAATAAAATGTTAATTAAATAAAGTCCATTTTAAGCAATAGAATATTTACTCAAAGACGATCGAACTACAGTGAAAGATGACAGAAGCTAAAATGTGAATGGGAGAAATGATCTTGTAAAATTATGAGAGAAGAGAATGTTTTTATCTTTCTTAACCAGCTTTCATATGTCATCCATACAATGATATTTCTATCATATATTGGAAATTAAAAGAAATTAATTCCAGAAGTTTTAGTGGGTTCTGTCTAGACTATGTATGTAGCTTCCTACGTTTTCGCGCCAACACAAATAATGATGACGTCACTTTAACGTCACAACACAAGTACTGTCACAGCCATGTTTGACGTCGCCGTAAGGAGTGAAATCATGTTTACAATGCAGTTACCGGCATTGGCTTCGCCTCTCTTACTTAAGGTAAGTACTCTTTCTTACAGTTATAAATGCTTTTCGCTTGGATTAATGAAAATAATTTGAGTTATCACAATAATCACGCGTTGATGATATTGTCAGTGACAATGTCACAACACTTAAGGGCAGAAGTTGAACCCCCAGTTCGCTGTACACAGCAAATTGTGTAGTGAAAATTTAGAAGTCAAAACTGCCGTAGATTTAGTAGCATTCAATTATGGTGATTCTGTAAAACCTTTCCTTGAAATATTTTATATATTAAAAAAGCCACATTGTAAAGACGAGAGAAAACTACGTTTTGCTGTCACCCGCCCGGCTTCAAAACCATGGTCAAACTCCTTACCGTGTTTCGTTATAACTCAGCGTGCTTGATGACGCATCTTTGGTCACAAGTGTTGCGCGGAGTTCGTGAGGTGTCTGATCAGCTGTTTGCGAGTTCACTTGGTGCAGGACTTCTTGGGTTTAGTTTGTATTTTGTTTGATGGATTGGAGGCATTTTTTTAAACTTGTTATGAACTGGTTTCATAGGACAAAAGATATCTATTATATAAACTAATTTAAAATTAACTCATTTAAAAGAAACTAAATTACGATACTTTTTTAAGGACATACCCTACGCATCAAAACACGTCTAATGCGCAGAACTGTGCGCATCGCATTTCGTTACGATAATAAATTTGCGACAATCAACAAATTAACCAAATCTTATGTCTCAATACTTGAAATCAGCAGTGATCCTAATGATAACATATTTACACTGTGTAAGCCAATTTAAGCGCCCTAAATGAATGAAAACTGGACATTTACGACATGCAAACGATCTACGGCAGTGTTGATAAACAAGCCATGTTGTCATCAGCTGATCGACGGACTTCAGAAAATCGGCAGTTAAAATGAGAACACTGTCACTGAAACTAGCTTTTTATGTACAATAGCTTGCTAAATTGAATAACCGGTAATGGAAATTGAGCATAAATTCTCTGTTTGATTGAAGAATTTGTGATTTTACAATAAAATATTTACAGCAAGCCAATTCGGCTCGACAAACAGCTGAGTTATGACCCCATATGACTGCATATTAGGCCTAATTATCATTGACATGAAATTCGGATTCCCTTCTCATGACCATCGACATAAAAAAATTTTCTCGAGAATATGTCCCCGTACGGAAATCAGGCGACGTCATATGCTTTGAATTCATTGAAATTATTCCAAGTATGCGGCCAACGAAAACATGACGACCCCACAGCGAAACCCTTTCAATCGAGGTAGGCATGCAGCCGTCGAATCGTCAGTCAAGATCAAATTGCTGATAATTATTTTGAGAAAGCGAGACGTGAAGTGCACACCCAGGTGTATTATCTTCAACTATCAACTAATTATTTCAACAAATAATTTCATCTTGCAAATAATGAAGAAATAAAATAATATATTAGATTAAAGCCGAAGGATTTTTGAAAATTTATTTTGGAGACTCGATAGGAAGAGATTTTTTGCTATGAGTAGCAAGTGGGAAATATCTATGTGGAAAACATGGCAAAAGATCTCATAAGGTGACATAATTGTGGGGAAATTATAGGCCTATTTAAAAATCCTCGTATAACAACTTACAGAACTAAGGTAATTATAACAGCATCTTGAACAGTGCATCTTTTTTATTGTTGAATATTTGATTTATACTGATTGCATATCTTTTCTGTATGTTTTATACAACTTTAATGCAATGGATTATCTTAATAATTCAAAGGCACAACGACTTCTTTGTAAACATGAAAATGTTAGCAGAAAAAATATAAGGTTGGCCCCAAACACAACAAATTTCCTTTAAAACTTGAGATGCAAGTTTTTATCTTTGGTAACAAGCGTCCTAATAATCTAATTTTCTTTAATGCATGAATATATCAATACTGTAGTTTCATATATTACTTTCAAAAGAATTTTAGAAAATGAATAAAGTGCATCTGATCTGATCAAATACCGCTTTTGGAATTTACATGATTATGGTTGCATTAATTGGCTAATATATTTGTTAGTGTAGATGCACTGAATTTTACATATCAGATGTTAGAGTTTGTTTGGTACCAGCATGTCATCATGAAATAATAATTATCAGACTGTTTTTGCTTCCATTTATTTGTAAAATTTACTCAAAAGGCAGTCATAATCATATATTTCAAGATTATATTTGTGCCTGTGGTATCTGTTTTGTAGCATTCCTTGCATTGTAGCAAACAAGATAAAAATAGCAAATAACTCTTACAGTATGATCACAATCCTTTAATGTTGCAGATCATGGTGCAGCTGTATTAATGTCAACTGGAATTTTGAACACTTTGTGTATCACTAATATAGCAAGTGAATCACTGTCATGGCTACCTGGTTGAGGCAGATATGAACTGTTTATTTGTAATAAATTAATAATACAAATTGTGTCAATAATTTTGAAAACGAATCCCTTCATGTAGATGTGGAGCAACCTGGCTAATTTAATGCAAACCAGGGATCATGAAAACATGAAAAAAAAAAAAAAATGTATTTATTATTTATGTATTATAGCATGTGAGACTCAGATCAGGTATAAAGAAAATCTGCCCACATAAAGCTGTTAAATATTGCAAAATAAATTAATTTCAAACCATAGATTTTATTATTTTGGTAGGGCCAAAGAAAATATGATACAAAAAAATTGAACCAATATGGTTTATCTTTTATATCTTATAATTTAATATTGTATTAATTTTTCCCACAGTAAACAGAAGTCAATTAGTATTTATGAATACTTAATACTTCCAATATTTTTTTATGTAGGGGAGGGGATTTTATTATATGCAAGTCATATGGTTTTAGATACTGATTATTTTTAATTTCCTCTGCATTTTCTTGGTTCGCAAAACATGCACTCTTTTGATAGACCGACTGTGGTTGCATGTTAATGTAATGTGTTGCCAACTGTCGCATTGACTTTGATATTGTGTGCAAAGGAATGAAGTTTGATTTTGGTGCAAATTAAGCGATCGACTCCGATGAAATTCACTTGCACTGTCTCGAAGGAAAGACTTGCTCCGGCCTCGTTCCGAGAAAGAAAACCCTATATTTTAGCTCAAGTTTATAAACGAAATATTTTAAAAGACAAAAACAATTTATTGACGATTTTAACCGAAAATTTACTGAAAATATCGCATAAATGTCTTTAAAGTTAGAGTAACAAAATATCAGTCAAGGACGAAGAAAGTCTAGGCGGAAGTGCCGTACATCATCAACTTGTTTTGATGTGGTTTCTTCAAAAACAAGCATTGGCAAATTCAGATTTGTCAGCAGTCAAACTCTATATTTTTGAAACAATTATTTAAACTAAGTAGCGTATGTGATATTGTCAAATGATTGAAAGTCAAGCGAAACACTGTTGAAAGTCAAGCGCGCAATGGGTTAGTTTTTTCAATGCAGTGATGGAGCTATATAGGCCTAGTAGGGCGAGATTTCACTTGATTCTTTTGGGTCATGGCAGAAAAACGTATCCTTCGTTGTTGTGTTTATTGTTTTAGAATTTGTGGAAGACTATTGGTGATAGACCCTATCGAAAGGGTTTAAACTTGTAAACGAGTTGTATGAACGGTCTTACACAACCTGTCAACAAGGTCGATCGCCTCTCAAGCAACACCGCCCTCATTCTAGAATCCCTGCGGCTGCAGTGGGTGTTTTCTCAATGACGATATGCATTTTCAACGACAAAAAGTTGGCGAATTTTCCCTGGTGACCCCCATTTTTTTCTTCGAATTTCAGTTTCATAAAATGTCAGGTTCATATCATAAAAGTTTTAAAAAATTCTAAATTTGGGAAATTTATTTTTCTTGAAAATCCATAAAGATTTCATGCTAAAAAAGAAATTTTGATTGATAAACAATACTCGAAAATAATAATTTTAATGTTAATTTTCAAATAATTTTGGGACTAAGATTAACAATTTTGCTATTACTGACTTAAACGATTAATGTTTTGCACAAATTTAACTTATTTAAGAAATTAGGACGGAAAAAAGGTAATTCATATTTTTGGGCTTTTTCACAAAAAATGTCATTTTTGGACACGATTTTACTCGAAAACGAGCATGGTGACCCCCATTTTTTATTTGATTTTTGAATTCAGCACACTCAGTTTTACAAACAAGCTAAGTTTTAGAAAAATCTAAATATTTTTATTTCTGGGTAGGGTATGTCCTTAATGTGTTTACTTTTCAACTTGTGAAAAAATACATAGAATTTAAATCAAACTGTAAAATCAAATTCACTCAAATAATAAACAGTACTTCAGTTTGATTATTTAGAATAATATATATCAGCATGTATTTGAAATTTATTTTCTATTTATGCGTAGAAAAAGTGAACGTGAAAAGATTAACAGGGTAAGAATGATATTGCTAAATGGAGTAAAAAGCTAAATTTGGATGGTGTTAACTGTTAAGAACAAAACAATATTTCAAGAAGATATTATAGCTCATTTGAAGTTTTTTTTAAAATCTAGTAGAGAGGATAACATTTTGGGCGATCTTACTGAAATTCAATTCTTATTAATGACATTGGTAAAAAAAAGGTTTATTTCGTAAACACGACCCATTTTGAAGGTTTATTGTACATTTTTTTCAGGTAAATTCAGGTTTTCCTTCATTTTGAGAGACTTATATGTATGAAAATTGAAAACAAGTATATGTTACGATAACTAAACATGTACAGCCGTGTCGGGTACAGATACGCGGAGGGTAAAGATGCTCACTCGCATGAAACTAGTAAAGCAGGATGAATGTTAGCTTGTAATAGATATATGTCCATATATATGCATATTTAGGCAATTTAGAAGATATCATGAAGTTTTTGAAATGGTAAAATGATATCTGTCAAATTGCCTTGAGATGCAAAGACATCAATCTATTACAAGCTAACACTCATCCTGATTTACTTTGTGAAGTTTTGTGAGAGTGCGTATCTATAAAAAATAATGTCACCGTCTGAACATAATTGGCAAGGGTTTGTATATGCGATCTGCCTCTAAATTTGTTTTTAGATTATCATCCTGTTCGATTAATCAAATACACCAGTCATCAAATGAACTGAAAGGAGAGGCATTTAAGAACTTTGATTATTATTGACAAATGCACTTACCTACTTATTTACATTAGTCTTAACAACAGGAGTCGAACCTATCAATGCATAATATTCCACACGTGAAATTAGGGGTTAAAGAATTCTTTCGGCATTTAAACATTGTACATAAATCCGATGACATGTCGTTTTGAGATAACTATAATATTTCTTGATAGCTTTCAATGTTGGATAAAATACCTGATTTTTACCTTACAGTGTGCTGCATGAGAAGGACCAGTCTGAAGAGACGAAATAGACATGGTAGATAGCACGTGTGTGAATCTGAGCACGTTTCATCCGAACAGGGAACTCATAAACTCATATTATCAGGTATTATAAATTCATATACTTTTAGAACTATAATTGAATTAAAAGTCCTAATGAAAGTCAACCTTTTTTAATACATTTAAATAATAATATAAGTACACTATTTAAAGATTACACTAAAATCTTTTTATTCATTTTATAGGCCAGCCATGAGCCATCCCTTATTATTGCCGTTAAATTTCAATTACAGACCGCTGCTTTACTGATGAACAATGCTGTGAAGATAGAAAAGGTACAGTGAAGATAGACAGAGACGCATGCATGTCTTGTAATTTGTGCTTGAATAAATAATGCAAACTCTATTCTTCTGTGTTTTGTCTTTTAATTTATTATGGCGAAGTTACTTAGCAGGAATATATTCCATATTTGCTATAATAGAAACCGGTCTCACTTAGTCAAGAAAATACTCCTCTAAATATATTAGAAAATACAAGATATAATGCGTTTTCAGTAAAAAGTTATTTTCACTGTCAACTTACACTCGCCGGTATCTGTCAGAGGCCTTCATCTATTGAAGCAAATATGGTACTTGCTGTATATCACAATGTTTAATGTGAAATTCCCAATGGGTGACAGAAGGAGTTATGATTACGTTTTTCGTTTCAACACAAGGAACGCTCAAGTGACATGATCATATGCTGACGATTTCGCATAATAGTACTCGTAACACATTTCAGCTCGGTAGGTATTGTTTCCGAGGTGGTCATTTACCACGTCGCCAGCAAAACCTGGTGCACATGCCACCAAAAGACGACTGAAAGGCAACGTTGCAGCGCCACCTTCATACAACTTGGAAGACAGTCGCGTTGCCACGTCGCTGGCAAACCATGAAATGGTGCAAATGCGACCAAATGGCGACGGAACGGCAACGGAACGGCAACGTTGCCTCGCAACCCTCATACAACGTATCTGCCACGTATTTTTCCCACGTCGTATGGACGTAATATTGACACGTTGTAGACACGTCGCCTTACCACGTCGCTGGCAAACCATGAAATGGTGCAAATACGACCTAATGGCGACGTAACGGCGACGTTGCCGTGCGACCTTGATGCGACGTGGCTGCCACGTCGTGTGCCTGCTGGGAGACAGCAAGTATCCGCTCCGTGACGTCACTAATATACTAGAGATACTCGAAGGGAAGGCGCCCTGACTTGGAGGTTGTCACGGCCATATTGTAAACAAAACTGACCCGGGAGATGCAATGTAGCCTGCAAAACTAAACGACCGTTTAACAATTCCGTACGAATCAAATCAGATATCGAAGACATAAACATAAAGAAAAATCAAAATGCTATCCTACGATAGTATTTTCAGGTAATGTTGATAATGTGTTCGCTCTAATCGGGCTCGCAAAGTTGACATCGCGAATCGTGTTACAAAGTTTTTTCCTCCGGTCAGATTTGACTGTGAAACTACTTGTGTCGAATCGTTTTGTCATAGGCTGCACCCTTTTAAATTACTACAGTTGACTCAATATAAATGACCTGTAGATCTCAAATCAACGGCATAAAATTGTTCAGTCATTTGTTTTGGCGAAAGAAATGAGAATGTATCGAAATTTCCAACTGATCATTGGGCATGCTCTCCTCGCTAGCGAGGTAAACCGGGCCATTTTGTTAGGTTTTTATAATGCGTTAGCAACGACCCTTGCTTTTTTGACAAATAGTTATGGGAAGGTGTGAACAGGATATTACTTTGGCATATGGATATTCCTGTTTAATATTAATTTCTGTACATATATGTCATGTTATATTTTGAAATTAGATTTAAAATGAATAGCTTAATGCAAGTTATAAATTATAGTTATTTTCCTATAGTCAAAGAATGGTTGACATTATTCACATTTGAAACTCATACTTGTTTATGACCATTCTTGGTTTTTCTGAAAGTTTTTTTTATAATCATAACGTGATTTCTAAACTAGATACACTTTAGATTTTGTTAGTAAAGTTGGAATTTATTGTTACATTGGTTTTTTCCTGATATGCATGTGATTATGTACACATACCATGTCGAGAATTAACCCCCAATTGCTATGGCCAAGGACCATATGTGGCCTTGACAAGGTTTTTGCCAAAACCTTGATTTCTCAATTAATATAAGGTTTTATAACAGAAAAAAAGTTTTATAATGAAGCTATGTTTACAGGGATTCTGAAAATATGGTTGTCAAGTAGAATTGGTAAAGATTTCTTTTCACATGCATTGTAGAGAATTAACCCCCATTGGCCATGGCCAAGGACCATATGTGGCCTAGACAGGTTTTTGTGTGACAACCTTGATTTCTCTGTTAATAATAGGTTCTATAGTGCAAAAAGGTAATCAAAATGAAGCTATGCATACAGGGATTATTTTAGCATTGTTGTCAAGTAGAATTGGTAAAGATTTCTTTTCACATGCATTGTAGAGAATTAACCCCCATTGGCCATGGCCAAGGACCATATGTGGCCTAGACAGGTTTTTGTGTGACAACCTTGATTTCTCTGTTAATAATAGGTTCTATAGTGCAAAAAGGTAATCAAAATGAAGCTATGCATACAGGGATTATTTTAGCATTGTTGTCAAGTGGAGTTGGTAAAGATATCTTTCTACATGCGTTGTAGAGAATTAACCCCAGTGGCCATGGCCGAGGACCATATTTGTCCTGGTGAATGTATAGTGTGTAAACCATAATTTCTCTGTTCAAATCTTATCATATGATACAAAAGTGGTATAAAATTAAAGCTTTGTTCCATGGTTCTTGAACAAAATGGTTGTCAACTTGTATTAGTGGAGATTTATTTTTAATTCTTGGGTTGCGGATGGGGTAATAGCTGGGGACCATATATGGTCCCGTGGCATCGTAGGGAGTTTGGGGGGAGGGGACCTTATATGGTCCCCGGGCACTATAAGGGTTAAAGGCACTAGTCATTAAAAAACAAATGAAATTCCTGGCAGGACATACTGTTGTGTTGTCGGATGTTCTAATTATAGCAAAAAAGTTGTTAGCGGTAGAGTTGTAACTTTGCATCGTTTTCCTTCTGGTATTTCACGCGAACATCGTAAACTGCGATCTACAGTGCCGTGCCACTTATATTCGTACGATTCAAAATGGCGGCCGTTTATTTACGTGTCGAATCGACTTTTCAAGCGTCATTTATCAATTAAAAAATTATTAACATACCTTAATACTTTGTTAGATGTCCTTTCATGCTTATTACTTTTGCTATCCTCCTTGGGATTGACTGGTAAAGGCCTTGTATAAAGTCTAGCTCGATGTTCTGCCAGGAAGTGTGGATTGCAGCGAACAGTTCATCGTGTGTTGTTATGGCATTTACGGTCTCCTGCAACTTTCTTTTTAATTTCAGCCACACCTTTTCGATTACATTGAGATCAGGTGACTGGGCTGGCCATTCCATTGCATTAATGGAATTGTTGGCGATGAAATTTCACACAATATGAGCCCTGTGAACGGTAGCTGCAGAACTGTAGCTATATAACCTCTTCCCCCAGTATCATCGAGTTTATAGCTACAGAGTCTACACATGAAAAACCTAACCAATTTCCATATTCAATCGGTACCTTATCTTTCAAGAGTCTTACACAACGAACATAACAGTCCTGTAACTATTCATTAACTATAAAATATTCTTCAATTGTTATGTATTATGACTTATATGGTTTTTTTAATATAATCATCATAATATTAGTTTTACCGTTTGTTTATTTTTACATTCACTGCAACTCAGCGGTACGGTGACGCCATCTTGAGTCTATTTTAAGATATGCTAATTACTTAGAATTCCCCTTTACGGTCACGTGATGTGTAATTCAAGACTGGTCACGGACATATATAACGAGTGCGTAAAAACATATGCAGCAAACGCGGGGACGCAATCGATGTTTTTTGGAAAACATAATAGGTAGTCGGCGACTTTCAGGTTACACTTGTAAAGAACAATGATTGAATTTATGTAATTTGCATCTAGTTATCAAACAGTGTAACAGAACTTTATTGTAAAGCTGAACCAAGGACGTGGGGCTGAACCAAAACGGGTACAGCCGTGTCGGTTAAAAATACGAGTAGGATAAAGATACGCACTCGCACAAAACTTAACCTGGTAAAGCAGGATGAGTGTTAGCTTGTAATAAATTTATGTCTATGCATCTTTAGGCAATTTAGAAGATGTCATGAAATTTTTGAAAAGGTAAAAAGGACTCAGATAAATTCGTTCTCCTTTGAAAATTAGATTTTTAAAAATTACTTGTTGACCAATAATATATCGTTTAAGCCTAGGTATACGAGGTTTGGGAAATGTTGAGTTTATTAACCGTCACAGTTATTCATATACGGTAAGTGGAGTTGAATCGATCATTAAATCCCATGAACACAAACAAATCCCCTAAAAATAAATAAAGTCAAAGAAAATAACCTGCAGTTTAAATTAATTTACAACAACTGGTTTGATATTATTTCTTTTATTTAAAAAAAAGAATGATTTTAAAGGTAGCCTTCTCAGTCTTTAGAAACATTAAGATAGTCGATTGCTGGTATCTAAAAAAAATCGAGTTCTAAGAATAAAGAAGATGCCCCAACAACTGATTGCGCAATTTCGTTATCTTTAAACATTAAAAACAAAATTTAAATCAGTATATATCAAAGAGAGAAAATAAATATACTCATTATGTGTATTTCATACATGTTCTATGATTTTAAAAAATCCTATTTTGATACGTAGTTTCCGTCACTGATTGTTAGAAATAGTTCTTTTTAATAAATATGAAAATATATCGATAAACGGGTTAATTTGATACATGGATTAAGAGTTTGAAAAAAAGGAAGAAGATATAATTCCCATCTTTCCTTCAATGTATTTATGTATCTCATTACTGAATAACATTTTCACTGTGTATTTTTCGAGAAAGAAATTGCGAATATTTAGCGGAACTTGAAAATGATAATGAATCCGCTGGTAGAAATAAGATAATAAGGAGATCTTTTAGGAATAAAATATGAATGATTTTTGGTCTTTTCTAAAGTTTAACGTGACTTTCTTGTCGCATATATATATTTGATCTAATAAATGAAGCCTAATAATTCATGTCGAAGTTCAACACTTGCAAGCCGATGCGATTTAAAAGAAAGGCGATCGACATCGGAACGGCAGTGATTCAGACTATCCAAGTAAGAAAACAAGTTTTGTCTTTTTTATTAAATTAGACAAACGAAAACTTATATGATATGTTAAAATTCAATGGTATGGTTCTGCTGAAACCCTTGAAAAAAGAAGCAGGTAGAGACAGTAGCCGTTTGCGTAGCTATCGTATTGATAACGTGTCTTCGTTCCGTGACGTGATTCTCGCTCATTTGCATACGTAAACAAGATGGCGGCTTTTATGAACGGAAAACTTAGCAGACAAAATTTCAGGCTTCAAATTATATTAATTTTTGGCGTTAACATTTAAGTAATCTTATTTCTCATCTGTAATTGGTCCAAATTTTAGAGCTATTGATCATTTCATTTTCTGGTTACACCAACATTAGCGCCAGCGAACCCAGATTTGGTTCGCACAGGTTAGTTTTTCTAAGGATGTGTCTGCAGCCAAAAAGGCGACGTCAGGGTATCAAAGAGCCTATTTCGGCGAAGCAACTGTAGCCTAGTGAACGGGTGCATTGTCGTCCTGAAACATGTAGTTGTCATCAGGGAAATGCCTGGCTATAACCGGCCACAAATTGTTGTCAATTACCTCAATGTACTTTTGAGTAGGGCTGTGCAATATTACCGGTATACAGGTTCAAAAGCTTGAATACCGCGATATGTTTTCAATTTTGCGATATATTGGGCAATAAAGAGTTACCTCCCTTCGAATTATCTGCCCTTGGTTTCCGTAGCAACAAAATGGCGGACCGCTCCGGCGGGGCTTTGAAATAGTGTCTAACAAACGCGCTAAAAGCGAAGTTTGGAAGCATTTTTGGCTGAGAAAACGTATGTGCGACGGTTTAGATCGCAGAGAACATCGCAGTTTGCAATAAATGCAATGTTGATGTCATATACAGTGGTGGAACGAGTGACATCGCATGTCAGATTGAGATTATAGATGGTTTGTCTTTGCTTCATGTTCATGTTTTATGTTGAATATTTCAACTTCTAAGACGAAGTAAGAGCTTGTATTTTGACTATTTTCTACTTACTAACTGAGTTACTAACGGACTCATGGACATTTTATTTTAAACATGGTCAGTTTGACCTATGACAAAAAGTTTTGCGATATGATTGAGTTGTGTTGTTTTGAGAGTTTACAGACTGTGTTATATCCCCTTTTAAAACAATTTACAAGTTTTTAGTCAAGAGTCAAAACTCAACTCAGCCTCACTATGAACAAAGATTTCTCTACAACACTCATTTAAAACTTGTAAGCCATTGTGCAAGTGCCAGATTGAGATAATAACTATTTGATCAAATGTGCCATTCAAAATTTCAAAATGTTGTGAACTTGTGAGTTTTTTACATTTTATTTTAATGTGCTGAAGTCAGTGAAGTGCTAGTCAGAGTTTAAGCTCCCTTAGTTTGTACTGTTAACAACTTAACAACAGCGTTTTTTTGTGTTATAGTGTGCTCTTTAAAGCACCAATTTCTTTCAATTATCATCAATCATTTATCAATTGGAATTTCATGAAAAGGTTGACGATGATTGAAGAACAGAAAAGGGCTTGCAGAAAGGGCCAGAAACAGTTTTATTTCTTCTTAAAAAATTGTTTTAGTTGAAAAACTAGACCAAAGGTTTCATTTCCAGTGCTTTGTTCTGAAATTATATAATGTTGTACCATTTCGTTGTGTGCAATTATGCCAAACAATAAATTTACCAATTCAAAACTGATTTTTATTATCTGTAAACTAATATTATCAAGTGTCATACTTATACAGCTGCTAAGATGATGATCTTCGCATGGAATTTTAGCACATAGCTTCAAGTCAATATATCGCAATATATATTGCAATATTTTAAAGATAATTTCAATATATCGCAATATGAAATTCAGGGCAATATCCACCCCTACTTTTGAGCATTGATATTCCCTTCGACACGCACTAAAGTCCCCACACCATCAAACTTAACTTCCGGGTTTGAGGGGGGCACAAACACTCGGGTCGGTTGGCTTCATTCTCTTTTCTCCATATATAGACACGATTATTGTTACCAATAACAACCTGACTCACATCAGTAAAGATCACTTTCTTCCAAACATTATCAACAGATTCTCTTTTCATTCATCGACACCACATCACACGCTTTTTTCTGTTTACACCTCTGACAACCATTTTCTTCTTCGTAATGCGCCTGTAAAATCCTTCACGATGCAATTCCTGTTGAATTGTTCTTTTAGAGACAGACTGGTTTCTCCCTGAATTAAAATCAACAGTAATATCTCTCAAAGGTTTCTGTCTGTTTTGTTTCACGAACCTGAAGAGCGAGGTCCGATCTCTGTTTGACAGCAGTGAGGATCGAGCTTGTCTCGGGATGGTTTCAACAATACCCGTTCTCTGAACTTTGTTAAAAAAGCTACCGATAGTAGATTTTGGAATCCCCAAAAGGTCAGCAATAGTTTTATAACTCTTCCCTTCTTCTTTTAACTTTACCGCTATCTGTTTTACAACACTACTAAGTTGCTTAGATTTTCTGCCCATGATTGCAAGATTGTCGTATGCTTCGATGAAATAGCAGACAACACTTTCAACGACGTCACATGACCATATGGACGCCATGTCAAATTTGAAGTGGTTTCGAGCGATATTTACGTTGCGCGAATTGATTAAAAATATATGAAAACTGTCCGTTATAAACCATTTTAAAGGGGAAGGTAAATCCCTATACACAGAATGGGTGAAGTCAATTTTCCCAGTAAAGAGTGTCTTTTCAGTTGAGATATAGTTGGGTACACTCTTGTCTAGCCAATTATCAAAACAATTACTTGTAATTTAAGAATGATTTTTTGCATCCATGTACACCAGTATTAGAAGAGCACAAAGCTGTAATTTCTGAAAAAATACATTTAGTCTGTAAAGAGAATTTTATAAATGATATTCAAATACACCTACGTAAGATTCAAATTTGCCTCTGTATGTGTCATATGATCAGATAAGTGAATGTTGCCATGGCAGCAGTCTCTGAGTGGCTAAGAACTTTCCATTCATGATATAAATTTCACCCCAGTAGTCCTGTCTTTCCCATGTAAAAACAACTCTCTCCCCCTTGACCTTCCTGACTCCAGCAACCATTAGAAGGTGGGGCACATTGGGTGATAAGATCTTCCCCAGTCTGCTAGTAGCCAATCACTGCTCTTGGAGCCTTAATTGCTTACCCATGGGTAAATCGGGCCTGTTTTACCTTCCCCTTTAAAATCGTACGAATATAAGTGGCACGGCACTGTATCTGGTTGTCAAGAATAAGTAGAAAACATTTTAATGTCAAGACATGGACGAGGATATGCTCAGAACACTTCGAGGGAAGAAGAGGGCCGACAAAAGAAGTGAACATTCCATCTAATTTCAGCCATAAAGTTTTTAAAACTTCCAAGGTTTGTAACCAATACCATCGCAAATTTATTTATTAATACGTCGAATTTATTCTTATTTAATCTTATTATTTTCATTTATTATGATATTTTACAAAAGAAAATCTTGAAAATAATCAATGAAGCATGAATGTTATTGTTATTAGTATTTACGATTTTCAAAGATCTATGTTTAATTTGTCCAAAACTTGAAAAGAAATATTATATTTAAAATGACAAATTTGATAACAAAATTCCAAAAATATTTTTATTAGGTCAGAGCAATAAAAATCTTGACTAGAATGTCCTTGGAATAGATTTCTACTTGAATGAAATTTGGTGTTTGTAATTTAGATTTGATATATATATATTTTTATAATTGTAATATAAAATTTCCAACAAAATTAGTTTTACTGGTCATACATTTGTAAGTGTTGAGCAAACAATATTTATCTTATATATTATAAAGTCTATAATGAAAACCTTCCGCTTTGCAATTAGCAACAAAGAAATTTGATGAATAGGTGACTTGCAAAGTCAAACATGAATGATGAAATGAAAACCCTGATAGTCATGCTTTGAAAATAGCTTTGGCATTTTATTTGTTTGTTTTAAAAACCATGATATTGGCAATTAACATAAACTTGTGTAATTTTTCATTTTAATGAATAACATTATCATTAGTTTCATCATTTTATCATGATTGTATACTTTTAATTTGTTTTGTTTCAGCTCCAGCACATGGATATTGTTCAGCCACAGATTGTTCCAATGGAGGTTTCAGAGCAACACAAGGTTACAGCTGATTCAGAAGATGTCCCTCTTGTATCGCCCTCTTCATTATCCCGTCTTGATGTGTCTGTCATGATGCACGACTATCACGGCCACGTTGATATTGAAACAGTGCCTAACTTCAAACACCAAGCAGTGAGTGTATCTCCTAAGCTTGTTGATGTAACAACACAAACAGATGATGATTATCATTGCCAGAATCATACTGGAACTGTACTCCATGATTCAACCGGGACACAGACGTGTGACACTTCCTTGCCACCTAATGCCCATGTTAGGCCCTGGCTAACTGTTGATGATCTGTCAGAAACAGAAATGATGTTTTATACTGGTTTACCAGACAAAAACACATTTAATGTACTCTTTGAGGAAATGACGTATAATGATGCTACAAGTTCATTTGGCAGACCACATAAGTTAACCATGAAAGATGAACTTTTTATGACACTAATGAGGTTGCGCCTAGGTTTGCTCGTTCTTGATTTGGCAAAGCGTTTTTGTGTGTCATCAACGACTGTAAGCTCTATTTTCAATTACTGGATTGAAAAGATGTATAGTGGATTAAACTTTCTTATCTACTGGCCTTCACAAGAAACTGTGCGTCAAAATATACCTGAATCTTTCAGGTCAAGATATCCAACAACTCGAGTCATTGTAGACTGCACTGAACTTTACACAGAAACACCCAAATCTCTTATAAATAAGACTCTCATGTATTCAGATTATAAAAGTCATATGACGTGGAAAGTACTAGTTGGAACAAGTCCATCTGGTGTAATTACTTATGTAAGTAATCTTTGAGGTGGCAATACTTCTGATAAGCAGATCATAGAAAAAAGTGGTTTCTTACAGTGTTTAGATAGTGGTGATGCTGTTATGACTGACAAAGGTTTTCAAATTGCAGATTTACTTATACCAAGAAATGTACATCTAATTACTCCACCCAAAAAAAGAAAGAACTGTAAATTTTCGGCCAAAGAAGTTGAAAGTACATGAAGAATTGCCAATCTTAGGATACATGTGGAAAGAGCAATGGAAAGGATAAAAAACTTTAGGATCTTGCAGGGTGTTATTCCTTTGAGTATGAGTGAGCAGGTATCCAAAATATTCATTTGTTCTGCACTTAGTAACCTTCAGCCGCCACTTGTAAAACATTAATGTATTATTTGAGATTGTAAAAGCAGACAATTGTTTTTAGGTTCTAGGGAATAAATTTGTCTTTTTTATACAAGCTGTAGTCTAGTCAAACTGAATTTAAAATTTTGAGCAAGTTCTGGTATATATATAACATGGATCTGCTTGTTTATGTCATGTAGTGGACACTCTTGTTGGAATAAAAGGATACTTGACACAATGGTGTGCAGATAATGATTTGCATAATGTCCTTACTTTTTCTGTCAAAATATTTCCACTAAAACTAGGGACTGTCAACTGTTTGTTATCACAACTACATGTACTTTGAAAACTCAATTGTATTTTGGGCCACTGAACCTAACATACTAAATATACATGTCTGTCTGTCTGTGTGGACTGTGTGAAGGTAATGAAATAAGACAAATTGTGTCATGTGGAAATTATTATATGGATTGAATTATTTCAACAAGGTTTGAATTGAATAATGACCCATTACAGTTATTATGCAAAGCAGGGGTGTATAAAACAAAATAGTGAGTTTTGCTTACTAATTCTCTTGTTTTAAACTATATAACAATATAAATAACAGAACAAGTACTTCACAACAATATTTAAGTTTAATTTTGCAATGAAATATATTCTCATTGTTGACTACTTCATTCTTAAGATACAAATGCATTGTTTGATACACAAATACCTAGACGTTAATGAAATTGTAACGTTTCAATTGAACAAATAATTTGTAATTTCTTATACTCATATCAGTCTGAATTTGTCTAAACTTTGTATTATTCTGATATGATATGTCAATTAAATAATTATCAAAGTACAAGACTCAAAGAAATATAACAATATCTTGTCATTCACAATTTCACATACAGACTTTACATCAAATGCTGTTTTGATTTCACAATGTCAAGTTGATGAATCATTGAGATGATAAAAATGAGTTGTAAAATTAAAAAAGGAACTCTTTCTTGTACAAATATTGACTCATGAATGGGTTCAAAATGTTATGACATGCAATTAATAAAATTCTGACACAGATTATTGTTTCTTTTCCATTTTGATATCATAAGTACAAAGATTTCCCCCTCCTGACCCTTTCTGAAAATAATTCTGGCAACAATGCTGTTAAGTAGAAGGAGTTGAGTTTGTCTAACATGTAAAGCCATAGTGACTCGTCAAATTGAATGCGTTCAATTGTCATCCCCTTAATAGTCCAAGTAACAAAATCGCACCATTTCCTATTTGTGATTCCCATTTGCCCTTGCACTTGATAATAATACAAATGCGAGTTCTACAATGATGTGGTTCCAATGTCACAATAGAAGTTGCTGTGATGTGACTTTGCTGCTTCCACAGGGTGAATGTGTCTGTAGTTGAAGGGGCACTTGATCTCCACCAGTCCTTCGCTGTCACATTGCGGACAGGAACACAGCCCGTCTGGGCTTGCGCCGAGGTGGGGGTACCTAGAGTTGACACAAAGACCACCATCAACGACTTTAAAAGGTGGATGTTGTTCCTTCATCTTCATTAGATAGTTGTCTCTTGCGATGGACTCGTACCTTAAACCGTGTTGAGTAGCCTCCCCTTGGTAAGGAACACTGTACTGAAGAATGACCTATAGCAAATTATCTGGAGATGTTGAGGGCTTTCTTCTGACAATTGTTCCAAATTTTGATGCCGTCAAGCGACCATTCTGGGCAGTCATTCATGCATCATTCAAACCTTGACCACGAGTGCAATAAAAAATCTTGACACATTCATCTTGTGTTTGAGAGAGGGATTGACAGAACTCCTCAAATCCACTGAATCATGAAAACACATATCAATATGATGAAGGGCTGGGAGATCTGAAACATGATGTTCTGAAAGAGCAGGTTTATCAATAGTAAAGTTCTTCAGCCATGCAGCTTTGGGACACTGAGCAGCCAGCTTCATCCTGAAGGCCTGTACCTTTTCACTTGACTGAACTGGTGGCTTGTTGGCAGATGTGGTAGGTCTTGATGTTGAGCTGAATGACATGTCCTGAGATCTTTTAGGCGACAACTTTCTTTTCCTTAGAACAATCCAGCTACACGCTTTGGCTGTTGGTGCAAGCTTGCCATCATTGCGTTGTTTTGTGTTGTCAACCAGTGCAAACAACAAAGCTGCCACATGATTACAGGACTGTCCTAGACTGAAAATACAACAGATACATATCTTAGTTTTAAAATTTGATAACATAAAAGTACATTTAATTTTCATATATTTGGCTGAATAAAGTTTGGAGATGTCAAATAGTAACAGCAATCCCATTTAAGGGGCTATTGTTCTGAATCGGGCATAAGGAAAATTATTTTGACATAGGGCTTTGTTCAGGCTTTTTAGTAATTCTCATTAGTAAACATTTTGTCATCCTTTTCTGAAAATGAACCCTGACATTCCAATTCCCCAATCTGTGGTTTTCATATCATATACTGTAATTTTCTCGGAAAAATAAACAGTTATCTCTTAGTCTTAGGTGTATAACTTTACCCGACAGCACTGAGTAGGTATAAACAGGGCCTGCGTTGGTCAAGAATGATGTCTTTTTGCTTTAACCGCTTACTGGTCATGGCCAGTTAGAACTTATTTAATTGATCAGTTGTTCTGCTGGGTCCAAGCAAGAAATGGTCACTTTTTCATCAATCTATTCAACAATTCACTTAAGTGATGAAAATCTAGTGAAATGGGCATTTGTTTTTAAATTGTTCACTTAATTCAATGAAAGATTAATCAAGTGTGAGTCATCAGTTACTAAAATGAAATACGATAAACTGTATTGTTCCTCTTTTTGTGAAATCAATCTTTAGGTTAGTGAGATTATTCTTTTGCTTCAATCAGGGTTGGTATCTCTATCATGTACGCTTTATGGGGTGCCAAGTGAGACTTTAGTCGCTATTTAGTAAGCTTATAAAATCAAGTGATAGGCTAATTCAGGAAGCTATTAAGTAAGCTTACCAAATTGATTTAGTAAGCTTTCTAATTGGATTAAGTAACAAGTTATTAAAGATCGACCGAAATGACCCATGGCAACTTTCATCATTCATAATATATGTATTCCAATTTGCTAGTAACTTGAGTTTAAATTTTCGAAATCGGCCGATAAACAACTTTAATACGGCTTTTTCGAATCACCAGCTAATTAGCACCAGTGAACAGAACTGAACTGGCCCGTGGTCATTGAGGCGTGTCCTGTCGCGTGTACTGCCGCGTGACGTGCTAGTCGGCGGAAGCATAATCTCCTTAATGAAAAAACAACAGGAAATCTCACAGTTTTAACAACTGTTTAAACATATCTAAAGTCATCCAAGCAACTCAAACCTCCGGTAAATTGATGTTGAATATCTCTTTGATTGTTTGTATTGTTCCTAGCGAAAGACAATGTTTTAATATGATGCTATGCGCACTATCCCATGCCATGTGTTTATCAATTACGATGTCTGCCAAATGTTGTGACAACAATCAGATTGGTTCAACAAGTCTTTTTTTTTATAACACAAAGGTGGCCATTATGTAATCCTGTCGCATTCAATTTCAATTCTTGATTTAATGGTCTCTAATTATACCTTTTGAATTTTAACGCCTTGGACCCGCATAGCGGAATGTATGTCCTGTCATAATGGCGTAACTCTTGGCATTCAACTGGTACTTAGTTTATTGTCATGGCGTCCAGTCATTTTGAACCAATGAACGTGTAGAATATATATTCAACCAATAAATTAAGAGAAGGAGATTTGGCTCATGCACTTCAACGGACGATGACACACATTTAAAAAAGTACATCGTGAATAACGGGTACCAACATTCTTCAGGATTACATAGGATGTTTCTAACGCTTGCGCCAGAGATGTTTTCATGTCATTCATTGTTAAATTCAAAGACAGAGATATTGCAACACGGTGTGAGATGTTATACTAGATAAGAATATGATATGTCTTAGTTAAATCCAAGGATTGTCAGTCCAATTAAGGTGGATTTGACGACTGAGAGGGAAAGTTGATATCATGAAGCCGTTATATATCGTATTTTGGAATTCTTTCGGTCATGCTATTGCCTCTATTTTGCTGTTGAATCAGCTTAGAAATACAGAGAAAATCTAAGGGCTGGACTTTCAGCTGACGCCTAGCACGTCACACACTGGGCGTGGCTTCGAGTCATGCTTCGGCGATTTTGTGTAACCGTTCGCCAGTCTCATTAGGCGGCTATCCAAAACAGGGGTATAAAAGGTCTCCTAGTGGTCGAATTAAAGCGTATATTTTCTCATTTTTTGGCTCTATTGATTCATATAAGTGAAGCGAATACAGATAATTATTTGTAATAATCAAATTAATGCGTTACTTCTCCTCTTTAAGCTTACTAAATCAATTAGATTTTTAAATGTTTCCTCATTGTAAAATGTGCTTCTTTTTTTTTTCACTTTATATCTTTTCTGAGGTACTCTCAGTATTTACATTGAACATTTTCAGATAGGCATGACTGGATTTACATCGTTTATATACTCATCTATATTTATATGATATGATAAAACATATAGGTTATATAGCATATATCTTCAACTATGAATGCTGTCAGATTTACAACATGGTATACATTTTCTTTCAAAGCCGATAGAAAAAGAAACAAAGAGAAACATTTCAGAAATAATTTAATGTAAAAAGACTATAGCAAGAAAACAAAAATGACATGAATTTTTCATACCTACATTCAGTACAGATTATTTGCTTACTTACTTTATAAGTTTCTTGAAGGGCTGACATCAGACTGTTAATATTTTGTTTTTCTTTTTACAGCTGTATATGAAGTTTTTGGTTACATTAAAGATCAGATTTAGAACATTTCTTTTTTCCTTGTAACCAAACAATATATGAGTTATGTTTGGTTCCAAAGTTATGTCAGTTTTACATTTGATCCATTCAAATAAGTAATACCACAGACTTCTTACAAGTTCAAAATCAATTAACAAATGTTTTATAGTTTCTTTTCAGTATTTACAGAATGTACATCTTGGAGAATTTTGTGATTTATAAATATAAGCACTTTTATTTGTTGCTAATATTCTATGAATTTTTCTGTATTGAATCAAAGTTAACTTATCTTTTAACTTGATAGGGTTTACATCTTGAGAAAATATGAAACATTTCTGTTGTAATGTATTTATCACATCTACCTTTGGGTTGGGAATTGATGTAAAGAGATGATTTAGTGTTGGTATTATAAGACTTAAGTATAGTTATTCTACCCATAGGCGTGAGATCCCTCTGAGACCATTGTGTCATTCAACTATCTACTTTCTTAAGCTCATCTTTGTAATTTCTTTCTACCATTTCTGCCACATTATGTTGAAATTGTATACCAAGAAGAGTGAACGGACGTTGTGTCTAATCCATGCCTAGTGAGTCACAAGAGTATTTCATTGATCCAATCCATATCACTTTGGTTTTTCTATGTTCATTTAGAGGCCAGAGAAAGTTTTATACTCATTCAATGTGTCTTTTGTAGCCCTAATACATTTTCGGTTCCGTTAAGAATTATTGTTATATCGTCCGCAAATGTTGTTTACAGGTATTCAAGATCAAGCATTATAATACCTTTTATGTTTTCAATTGTTCTTAACATATGTGTGAGTATTTCAGCACAAATAAACAATATATAAAGTGATAGAGGAACTCCTTGTCTGCAACCTCTTGTAATTTTGAAAAAATCTGAGGCAAATCCGTTACCCTAAAAACGCTTGAAGTTATGGCTGTGAAAAAGGTTTTTATCCATTGTTGAAGAGATGGTCCAGAATTTGAAAAAATCCAGGCAGCTATTGATGAATTTCCATTTTACTTAACTAAATGAAGGCTTTTCAAAGTCAATAAGTATTAGAATTGGGATTGGGAAAGACACCTTTTAAAATGGGCCATTTTCAGGCTTTGAGTCATTATCAGAATTTTGAATGGGCCATTCCCCTTAGAACAATGGTAAAATTTCTAATTTGAATGGGCCATTTTTTCATCCAATGTGCAAAATGGCCCATGGCCCCTGCCTTTCCCAATCCCTGGACATGCATAACAATAGAGAACAATGAACATTGCAAAAAATATATAATATTTCATCAAAAACAATTTAAATGAATATATAAATCTGATAAAAAATAGGAAAATTACACATTGGTTTTTGCTCTCGATCTCGAGCATTCGTTCTTTACACATCATACATCATTTTCTACTTGGATCAATTTTTATTTTCAAAATAGGTTCGTAACATGATAAATAGCTTGCACCTGTAAGAGTTCAGCTTCAAATGTGCTATGAAGCAGTCATTATTTGAGACACAAAACCGGATGTGATTTAGTGAGCTTATTAAATGAATTAGTAAGCTTACTAAATGAATTACCATTAAAGTCTCACTTGGCACCCCATAAAGCTGTTACGAGCAGCTCATAGCAAGTTATGTATTTTATTTTGCTTTATCAAAAATAATCTTAATATCTTTTATGAAATGAATATCTTATAACTTTTCTAACTGTTTCATAGTGTTTTTATTAGTATCAGTTGCGTACATGCCCCCTTCCTTCATCTATCAACATCAACTACAGCCGTGTCATGTAAAGATATGAACTCTCACAAACCTTACAAAGTAAATCAAGATGAGAGGTACCCTGCAATACATCTTGTAATACATTGATGTCGTTGCATCTTTAGGCCATTTGGAAGATATCGTGAAGTTTTTGAAAAGGGTAAAAATGGGTAAAAACTGACAAAATTCATTGCTAACATGTCATCATCAAACAATCTCACAAAACAATTGTCAATCGAAGCCAAAATATTGATCCAACTATTGGCTTGTCCTTATTTAATCTTTAGAAAACTGTTTTAAAATGAATCAAAATCATAATAATGGAAACGTTAGGTGTATTCAAACCTTCCTTTCGTATTTCAACTTACACATGCCAAACTATGGGAACGGGGTAGCCGTTATAAAAAACTTTAAGTGCCACTGAAAAATTTCATGAAGTATAATTTACATTAATATTATCAACAAAGCTCTAAACTTTGACAATGATGTTGTTTTTATCCCATATAGTGTATTTTACTCAAATAAATGATCATGTATCTCGTAGATGCGTAGCTTTACCGGACAGCACTGTAGCTCTTTCTGTTCTGTTCCAGTCAACCATTAAGGAGGAAGAGAGAGAGATGAGATGATGCAGAGAATTCTTGAAGGTATCAGTAAATTTCTTTTGTAGGTCTGTTCTTTGCTTTTTACTATTTAGGAGATGAATCCATTCTGGGTTTTTTGTGGTGTCTGTAGTGCATTTTTTGCCTGTAACTTTAATTTTAAACCGAGCTTGTTATTCATCTCCTTTCTAACACAACTAATTAAAAAATAATTAGGTACTATTTTTCCTTGCGCAACAGAACTGTGTTTAGGTCAAACCAGTACAGACCCATTCCAAATGCATGCAAAATTACAGGACAATTCCAATTTTCATAGAACACTTAGGGTGCGCGTTAATATCGGTATATTGGTAGATTGCAATACAGAAACAACTCGATGCGTACCGGTGTAACAGGCCAAACTTTCCCCCTGGCCAGACTTTCCCCGGGGAAGGTTTGGCCTAGGACAATCTTTCCCCGGGGAAACTTTGGCCTAGGCCAGACTTCCCCTCCCTGGGCTCAATCTTCCCCGGGGAAACTCTAGCCTAGGCCAAACCTTCCCCACCCTTGATTTTACCTACACCTTTTTCTATTGCTTTACTCATAGCAATTTGGACCCTAACTAATACCTACAAATCCTTTCATCTTTTATCTATAGTGTATTCACTTATATTGACAACTTTTTTTCCTTTCATCCATATTTTCAACTGATAACATTCTGGTCTAACTAGGCTACTTTCACAAAATTGCTTGTTTTCAGTCTATATTGTGAGAACTATATACAGGTGGGTGTATAAAGGGGGAAATTCTGGTTAAGCTAGGCTATTTCTTCCCCACCCTTGGTATTTATTTAAAGTGGGGCGACTCTGGCCTAGCTGGGCTATTTCTTCCCCACCCATGGCATTTATTTAGAGTGGAGTGACTCTGGCCTATTTCTTCCACACCCTTGGTTATTATTTAGATCTGGGTGACTCTGGCCTAGCTGGGCTATTTCTTCCCCACTTTTGGTATTTATTTAGAGAGGGACGACTCAAGCCTAGCTGGGCTATTTCTTCCCCACCCTTGTTATTTATGTAGAGTGGGGCAATTCTGGCCTAGCTGGGCTTTTTCTTCCTCACCCTTTGTATCTTTATTAAGGGGGAAATTCTGGCCTACCAAGGCTTTTTCTTCTATAGAAATTTGCCTGGACTGATTGACAGAATTGAAATTTGCATTAATATATCAACATGATATATTGAAATAAAACTATTATTGATAGATTAGTCAAAGTTGATTATCTTTTAAGTAGTTTCTACCAAAATTCAACCTTAATAGACGGGCATCATGTTCAAAACATGTGTTTGAAACTCTTTTTTTTCTTTCTTATTTGATATTTTATATGAAACATTTTATGAGATATTTTATATTCCCATCATAAGTTGTAAGCAATGAAGAATGTTCTTAATAATATGCTATAAACAATTTGTTCCCTTTTTGTACACCATTCATCAGTGTGTTTGTCAATTATAGCATTAATCTTATCCTCAGTGGCCTGTAATAATCACTCTTTTGTTATTCAATGACTGCAAGCCTGGAGATTAAGGATGTACACCACAGAGCAACACCATTGCACTAACAGGATTTAAGGCCTTCTCATTTATTAGCTTTTCTAACTGGTCAATTCTCATCCAAAAATGAGTTGAGAAGCTGATCATGATATGTTTCCTCATTGAACTGGTAAATATACCATTCCCAATTTTTAATGTTCCTCCTTGTTCACAATGGAAGACATCCGCTCTCCCTCCTAGAAATAAAGACTGAGTGTGGGGAAAATATAGCCTAGATTGGCCAGATTCTCCCTCCTATGAATAAAGACTGAGGGTGGGGAAGAAATAGCCTAACTAGGCCAGAACTTCCCCCCTGAAAATAAATAACAAGGGTGGGGAAGAAATAGCCTAGCTAGGCCAGACTTTCCCCAAATAGAAACTTAAACTAGTTAAACGAGAAATGCAGAGAAGTTGTCAATATAAGTTAATGTCTACACCTTATAGATACAAGAACAGGATTTGTAAGTGTAAGTTAACTGGGGTTCAAATTGCTATGAATTTTGACAAAAGAAAATAGGTATAGGTAGAATCAAGGGTGGGGAAAGTTTGGCCTAGGACAGACTTTCCCCGGGGAAGATAGAGCCCAGGGGGGGAAAGTTTGGCCTAGTCTAAACTTTCCCCGGGGAGAAAATAGCCTAGGCCAAACCTTCCGCGGGGAAAGTTTGGCCTAGGCTATTTTCTCTCCGGGGAAAGTTTAGACTGGGGAAGAAATGGCCTGCTACACCGGTACACTCATCAGAAAATATCCAATATATCGCATGATATATCATTAACATTTATTGCGTAAACCTCTTATAATTACAAACAATAATTGTTAATATGCGCCTTTGCAAGATTCAACATTTAGAAAATTAAGTAGTTTGTAAAATGTTCCTCTTTTACAAAATAAGAATTTTTTTTATTATGACTCTGAAGTATAAACATATCATCCATTGTTTTCCCACAGAATCATTCTGTGATTTATAATTGCAGTGAAGATGAATATACCTTGGTGATGCCTCTATAATTCTCGACACAATTAATGTCACCTCTTATTTTCTATTACTTGTTGTTGTACATGTGCATTACAGTGACAATTTCTGAATGTCATGTCACCTCCCTTATTTTTGGGAACTGTTGTACCAATTGACCACATTGGAGGAAATAGACCCCTTTCTTATATCAGATTGAATACAAGCCCAAGACATGGTAACATAAAAGAATCTGTTATAAAATAAGATGACTTTAGATGATTTTCATTCTCGTAAGTATATTCATTGTGAATATCGAAGAAAGTTTAAAAGTGTTTACACAAGTCGCTAAAGGTATGTTTCGTGTTTGCTATTTGATATTGTTACTTTTTGTCCTTCATGTATAAAGAATGTAAATAATATTTCAATATAGGGTGTTCTATGTTGTATAGCTTGTACACATCATTTTCTCAAAACGATGGTATAGAATTACCCCACGTTAAGCTGTCACACACAGGTCCTAGGAAAGATGGAATAGAGTTACCATTTACATAGCATACACACACAGGTCCTCAGAATGATAGTATTAAATCAACTCTTATAAAGCTGTCACACACAAGTCCTCGTAAAGATGGAACAGGGTTATCTTTTACAAATCATACACACACAGGTCCTCCGAATGATGGTATAGAATTTAATCTCATAAAGCTTTCACACCCAAGTCCTCGGAAAGATGGAACAGGGCTACCATTTACAAAGCATACACACACAGGTCCTCAGAATGATGGTATAGAATTTAATCTCATAAAGCTTTCACACACAAGACCTCGGAAAGATGGAACAGGGCTACTATTTACGAAGCATACACAGCATACACAGGTCCTCAAAATGATGGTATAGAATCAACTCCCAGCTGTCACACACAAGTCCTCGAAATGATGGAATAGAATCGCCATTTACAAAGCATACACACACAGGTCCCCACAATGATTGTATAGAATCAACTCCCATACATCTGTCACACACAAGTCCTCGAAATGATTGAATAGAGTTATTATTTACAAGCATAAACACAGGTCGTCAGATAGATAGGATAGAATTAATTCTCTTTAAGCTATCACACATAGTTTATGAGAGAATGGTGGAATAGAATTATAATTTACAAAGAAAGCACACAGGTCCTCAAAATGATGGTTTAGAATCAACTCTCATAAAGCTGGCACACACAAGTCCTCGGAGAGATGGAATAGGGCTAACATTGGCGAAGCATACACACACAGGTCCTCAGAATGATGGTAGAGAATCAACTCCTATATAGCTGTCACACATACGTCCTCGGAAGAATTGAAAAGATCTACCATTTACTACCACAAACAAAGGTCCTCAGATAAATGAAACTCTCATAAAGCTGCCACACACAAGTCCTCGGAAATAGAGTTAGAGTGGAACAGAGTTACCATTTACAGAGTATATACACACAGGTCATCAGAATGATGGTATCGAATTAACTCCCATAACGTTGTTATACAGAAGTCCTTGAAAAGATTGATAAATAATTACCTTTTAAAAATCATACAAACACAGGTCCTCAGATAGATTCAAGTGATTATCTTTTCAAACGCTGTCATACAAAAGTCCCGAGAAGGATTGGAAGCATTCACTCATAGACAGGTCCTCAGAAAGACTGTATAGAATATTAATTTTCATAGAATAGAGTTACTATTTACAAAATACACACACAGGTCCTCAGAAAGATGCAATCTCATCTCAATAATACAGTCACATAAAGGTCGCCAGATATATGGAATAAAAATAAACTTTAGTGTACATAAAAATCAACGGAAAACCTGTCGAAAGGTAGACACAATAAAGAAATATGCAATGAAAACAAAAGTCATAAAACAGTGACATGACGAACATCGGAGAGATAAACCAACACTTACGTCATCAGAATCATGACATCTAATCAAACCTATTTGCCTTCACTCTGTTCAAAATTATTTAGAATGTGATCTGTAACGAGAAGTATTTTCAAATAAATTCAAATAAATTTAAGTATGAATTGATTGTATATGTCAAGATGTTGCTCAATGTAGGGAAAACTTTATTACTAACAAATGTTCAATAAGTTTTTGTCTGCTTTCGTCAAGAATTCTTGACTTTCCTTCAAAGAGAGGACTTGCACAATTCAACACCTTATTCATTCTGAGGACTCAGCGCAGTGCATTATGGGAAGGGTCCTCACTTTGTAGTCCTCACAAGTCATGCAAGGTCAGAAAAACACTATGTCAATATTCAGACATCTTACACGGATAACAAAGTGATCATATAAATCGTTGACCCAAGGAGATTCATATATGTAAAATTCATGTCTCTGTCTCAGTCACAACTATGGGTCCTCGTTTTGATGGTTCAGATACTAGGACCTCGTTTTGTAGCAAATACGCATATGTGTGTGTGTGTGTATGTATATGTATATATATATATATATATATATATATATATAAACTCTTCAAAAAAAGAAACTTGACATTCATGCGAAATTGATTTTTTCGAAACGGGTAAAAATTTTTCATGATACATACCTTTGATTTAAAGAAAGGCTTGCTCAAAAGTGTAAATTTACCAAAAACAATGGCCCAAAAAGTTTACGCTGTGTTCACAGACGAAAACGAGCGATTCGCCCAAATGCATTTTCTGCCAAAGCACGTGCAGCATGGGATCTTGAAGGTTTACATGCAGACACGTCTGCTTTAGGGGTATAAAAAGCCATATCAGCCGCTGTTCATTCAGACTACACAACATCGGTACAGCGACCTGAAGAATGCCAAGACTGAACAGAGCGCAACGCAACAACGCTATTGGCAGACTGCAAGCAGGAGCGACGCAGCGAGATGTTGCAACACACTTTGGCGTGTCCAGACAGACCATCTCTTCATTGTGGACCCGTTTCAACACACGAAACAGCGTTGATGATAGGCCAAAGTCAGGCAGATCAAGGGTGACTACTCGGACCCAAGATCGGTACATCCGACTGCTCCACCTTCGGGAACGCACCAGGACAGCAACGTCAACAACAACGCAGATACCAGGCCTGCGTCAAATTTCCGTTTTCTGCTTCGATGAAGTGATGGACGAGCACGTGTATACCGACGTCGAGAAGAACGTTATGCTGCCAACTGTGTTTTGGAGGTGGGAGTGTCATGGTGTGGGCCGGGATTCGTCATGGTATTGGGACACCCCTTGTGCATGTTGTGGGTAACCGCACAGGAGTACGGTATAGGGACATGATCCTACAGCCTTATGTTATTCCTCACGTCAACGTCCATGGTGGTCTCTTTCAGCAGGACAATGCTCGACCACATGTTGCACGTGTTTGTCAAGATTTTTTACAGCGTAACAATGTCCAGACATTGCAATTGAGCATCTCTGGGACAAACTGGATCGACGCGTGCGCAGTAGGAATCCACCACCCCAAACACTTCCAGGACTTCTTGCAGCTTTTCAGCACGAATGGCAGAACATTCCACAGGCTGTGATTGACAACTTGATTGCATCCATGGGTCGTCGGTGCCAAGCAATAATCAATGCCAATGGTGGCCATACCCGATACTGACATTTGTGCACCCCTGTGATGTTGAAACACTTGTGCGCCTGTGCATTTCAAGATCATGCTTATTCTGAATAAAATTTACTGAACAGAGATCTTCAAACAGTGTTTTAGTTTTCATTTCAATGTTTAACTTGCATCTGTGGTCAGGTACATGTGACCTGTAATCAATAATTCTTATTGAAACATACAGTATTACTTGCTATTCAAATGGAGTGAATCTAGCCGTTTATTCATATTAAACAATTCATATCTGTTCAATAGCTCTTAAAACTTTAGTTCTTCTGTAAACCTTTTTCACTTAGTTGCCCTGTCTGTCGCCTTCTTCATCTCCAAACGTTTGATTACAGGTCACATGTACCTGATCACATTTCATTCATATTCCTATAATTGAAAATTAAACCTATTGTTTTTTTATATCAGGTATGATCTGGCTGTTCCTCCTCCTACCGCTCTGACTAAATATAAATAACCATGTATCTTTTTACAATTATCAGAGTACACAATGGTACAATAAGTAATTCTATTCAATATTATGATTTGCACATTGACCGGGCAGGAATGCCTTTAATTCCAACATAAAAAGCTAAATCCCTGTGAAAAATTAAGGTTGGGCTTCGATCAAACACCACAAAAGATATTCACGAATTCCGATAGTTCTCCTACTGGCCAACGAAATCACCGCGTGAGGTTTATTTCAAAAGTGCGTACAGAATGTAATGACTTAGTTCAACATTTAGGGATAATAATGAAATCATTTGGTAAGGGTTAACCTTACCCGTCCTAACATCTTGTTTAATGTAGCGAAGGAACCTCTCACGTTCCATTGTTAGCGGCGGGGACATTGTCACTTGTTACGTCTGTATTATAGTTATAGTTATAATAAACAATATCTATGGTATTTACATCAGGTTTCTTGATCTGGCTGGTCCTCCTCCTACCACCGCTGGTATCCGCCCAGTGTTCCACGTGTCTGGGAGGGAGATGCTACGATACTGGACAATGTATCCTAGGCTGTGTACCAGGATACATGAACAGATACTGTGACCAGGCCTGTCCGTCCAACTGTCTGAATAGTGTCTGTCTAGTGAACACAACATCTGCAACAATTACCTGCACAGATGGATGTCGGCCTGGTTACTGTGGCACCAAGTGTACTCGTCCCTGTCCAGAAGGTTGTGTGACGTGTGACAGACAGTGTGGCTCCTGCAACAAGACTCTCTGTCCTGAACGTCATTATGGAGAAGGATGTAGAAGTGTTTGTTCTCCAAACTATGAGAAGTGTGACAGGGAAACTGGACAATGCTTGAAGTGCAGACGAGGTTACTATGGAGACAACTGTGACAAGAAGTGTCCAACATGTTTCCATGAAGGGAAGAACTTGATGTACAAATGTTTGTCTGGCTGTGAGTTGTGCAAAGATCAAGGTACCTACAGATAGCAATTATTTCATTACAAGTTTAGAAATAAATTAAATTCTTATACTAAGATTCAAGGTAGTTCATCAGAATTGCTAGCCTTAATGGGCATGCATGTCTGTCTGTTCATGCATCATAACTTTTTCAATGTTTTCTCAATAACTCAAACATTTAAATTGTATAACATATGGTGGTAACATTTGTGATTTATTTGAATTAGTTCTGGGCTGCAAAGAAGATGCTCTAAAATCTGTTTTTATGTTGTGTCTTCAGAAGAAAAGGACTTGAAAGTTTAATGTTGTGTACCCCGAGGTAATGGATATATTATAAATCTTTAATTTTGTGCATGTGTTATCAAAATGATGTTTATCTCCTCCTCAAATACAAATGTGTATTTAAAGAAAATTTACAGAATTAATTTTATACTCGAATGGGATTATAGAAAGTTAGATTTCTATTTGATAACTCGGAGGCTCCCCATTACTTGTTTGGATTATAATATTATGAGTGACACAGGCTCATAGCACCCATGGCTTAAAACACCTTTTTCATTAAACTTCAAAAACAAAAAAGAAATAAAGCTAGAAAGGTGTATAAAACCTTCTTGCTCACTTATAAATTGTAGATTCGGCCATGATGTGTAACAAGTCAAATATCAATATGTGATATAAGCTACATTCTCCCCCCACAGAGGCAGTTTCCTCATTAATTCCTACACAACCTTTTGCAATAAGAGCTCTTCTTGAGTTTCTGGCAGGTTCCCCTAGTGGCAAATATTGCAACATAAACTACCACACTATATTTCAGCCAATGAAAGCACCGAATGCATCAGTAACACATCTGTTGTCACACAGGCCTATGCAATGATGCCTGAAAGGGCAAAGTGCAGTTTTAAAGGCGTTTTGAATGAGAACTTTTGAAACAGCATCGCTTATTGCAAAACTAACTTTGATTGCATCCAATCAGACTTCTACATTTCTAGACTAAAAAATGATAGAGGTATAGCAATTTATGATTGAGCGTCTTCTGTCTGGAGAGAATTGGTGAGCTACCAAGCCAATGATCATAGTTCTTAACCATCAGGCATGTAGGATTTGATTATCCATCAACTTGTCACTTTTTCAAAGTTTCTTTCCAAAACAGTTGGTCCAGGTGAGTGCACATTTGCCTGACTCTTTGCAGCCATGTAAATCATGAATTTTTGATTATTTTAGAAAAATGCATATAAAGATAAACTGTTTGTGTAGACTCCCTGGCCGCCAGGTAATCTACCAGGTAAAGCCCTTTGACATACAGTGCCGGAAGCTTTACCAACAATATTTTTTATTTTTATCATTTTAATTGTTTTAGTGAAAATTAAATAATTCATTGATACAGATCCCTGCCCTGAAGGCTTGTTTGGAGATAAATGTGAACTGGAATGCTCTGCTAAATGTGGCCTCTCACCGGAGACATCGAGAAATCCGTGTAACAGAGCAACAGGAGAATGTTCTACTGGGTGTGTGTCTGGATATCATGGACTGACCTGTAACTACACGTGTAATGAACATTGTCTGTCCGGGAGATGTAACAGAGCAACAGGAGAATGTTCTGCCGGGTGTGTGTCTGGATATCATGGACTGACTTGTAACTACACATGTAATAGATTCTGTGAGGGCTGGCTCTGTAACCAACACGATAAGGTCTGTACATTTGGATGCATCAGTGGCTACATAATGACCTCAAAGTCCTGTGAGAAGCTGCAAGAGACAGGTAAAAACTAATAATGTGGTGTATTGTCCAACGACAGTTATGTCATATTTTCACTCAGTGTAAAAACTGATTGGTTTTTTAAAACTAAATATGTTCTGACAATGGTGTTCTTTAATGAACTGAAAGGGGAAATTCTTTCAATAACTATCAGTTGATATACAAATTTATGCTCTGGTCTAATCTATCTATACAGAGACCTTGGTAAATTGCAAAAAATATAAATGAAAGAAACAGGAGAAACGTATGGTGGTTTAAGAAAGTTCCTTCAACATCTGTGGTCAATCCAACTTCCGATCACTACATTACATAACAATTTTATAATGTTTTTCAGAAAACAATATCCTTCACTACAATCACTTATTTTAACCACTTAGTTACATCATGATTTAAATAAGTATAAACCGGTACGTTCAAAGCATGCTGTACTATTTACATATATTTTATGATAATCTTTGAGGAAAATGGTTGGACGATTTTCAGACAATGCTATCATTTGAATCTCCTTTTGAGGAGAAATTGCCATTTATGTTGTCAGTCGACTGTTGCTTTTTCATCTTGTAAATGTCTGAATAAAAAACAATCTTATCTCTAATTAAATGTACCGGGTAGTCTTAAAAGAGATATATTCCTTTTGTCTACAACTGTCAACCTTAATCAACAGGGAAAAAAAGATTTTGCAGAATTACAGCAATACAGAATTAGTTGCTAGTGTGTAGAATCTAAATTAAAGTTAAAGGGTTTGACACACGCCTGCATCTTTGAGGAACCTTTTAAATGACAATAGCATGCCATCAGAAAGTAGTGTTACAGTTCTTGTAATATCCAATCTGATTAAAATCAGATGAAGTATCGCTCGCTTAACATTTGTCCATCATCAATATGCGATACTAACATCTGACACTATCCCGCTAGAAGGGTCACCAGATTGACATTCGTCCTTGAACTCCCAACCAACAACCTATTGAAATATAACCAATCAGATTACGCGTTACTTCCATTGTTCGGGTCACCATTTAAAAGGGCGCGCTAAATGGCTTGCGGTGATCTCGCAGACAAAAAATTTCGTAGACACGGGAATTTCGTTGGCGAAACAATTTCCTAGACAGTGAATTCGTAGACAATATTAAATTTGTATTTCTAAGTTAATATTGGCTATTATTATTATTATTTAATTTGGCTCGTCATGTCGACTTCGGACCCTCATAGAAATTGTTGAACATTCTTAGAAATTCCAGATAGTGATCAATGTTAAATGGAATTGTTTGTTAAGTCCGAACTTTTGTCTACATAGCAATGATTGTATTGTAATATACAAAAATATCTAAATATAACAAAATGTCAAAAGATAAAATATTACAATAATAACAGGAGAAGGGGACAAAGTGAAATTGTTATCAATCGAGAAGTGTGAATATTCAAAACTAAACCTACACCTACAACATAGGAGAGGTAATCGAAACATTAATATAACTTTCAGATATTGAAGATGACGAAGCATCAGAAATAATAACAGACACAAGCAATTCATTTGTAAATGATATAGTATATCATTCACATATTATTGATTCATTATTCATTTTAGTGCAGTCAAACGAAAGTCAAATCATTAGACAGGAGGGCCTGTTACATTAATTATTTTTTTAAAGGTTCAAACAAGAACTAAAAGAATTGAAAATGACACATGAATATTGGATTACTTCAATAGTTTCAAAACACAACAAGATTGACTATTAGAGTTTTTATTTACTTTATTTCTTTAATCGAAACTGTTAGTGTTCGAATCCTTAAGTTATAAAGGTTTGTTATTATTACTTCTAACTCTATTTTAAAACTTGTCTACGAATTCACTTATCTTCGACTTCACCGGATTTCGTGTCTACGAAATTGTTTTGTCTACGAAATCACCGCATCCCCGCGAAATAGCTGTAGAATTTTGAAATTCCGAACTCAAGAGTCGAATAAGTAAAAATTTTGGATTGTTTACTGAACCATAAAGATTGTATGGCAATTCTGCCCTTTCACATTTACTATAAGGTTGTAAAAGCAAGAAACGAACCCGCTTTGCGTCGGATCGTTGTCAGGTTCTGCACACCCCTCGAGCGGGCACTATTTCCCGTTAGGGAACCAACAACCCTATCGGGATAATAAAACCGTCTTAAACACGGACAAAAGGGTTGTTATTCACACAAGTATTAGCAGAATTGCAAGTAAAAGCGTCCTAACTTTCTATTCATGCTAAAGAGCTAAAGAACCGTCTAAACTAATAAAAAAAGAGGGGGGGGGGGGGGGGGGCAATGGACATCAATGGCCTTCTTTGTGGTATAAACTCTCTCTTCACACAAACGCAATTTTTCTTTAAAATACTTTCTTACAATTTCAGCACCCGTTTCTGAAATTTCTTTTTGCACAAAAGAGAAACCACTTATCACGCAAAAATTCGTCTTACAATACACCCGTTTGGGTGTAAGACAGGAGGACATGGCGGCCTCTGTCAATATCTACATTTTTCAACTCATACCGCGGAATACACCGAACGAAGCAGTCGGAACAGATCGGCTGTTTCCGCAATGCCTAACTCCGCGCAACACCGAACATACGCTGTATGGAGTCCAGGCTGATGGCATTAATAGCCTAGAATTTGATTGGTTAATTCTCGTAAGCCCGGGACATTCAAGTTAACGGGGCAGTGTCAGATGGAATATAGCTTGTTAAACTGAAACGAAACGAAATTAAACAAGCGGAATTCCATCTGATTTTAATCAGATTGTGTAATATCATGTTTAGGGACAAAATTGGTCTTACAAAACATTAGAAAATATTGTATTTTTGACAATGAAATGCAGCCAATTTACAAGGGCAGGTTAATATGTTAATAAAAATGGATAAAAAGCAGAAGACAATGGTTGTGATACTGATTTTATGTTTCAATATTATCTCCCTGGCCTCAATGCATTTTGCCCATTTGTTTTTGAGCCTGTCTATGCAATTGCTGTGGAAGTCTTCTGACAGTTTTAGAACTTTCCATGATTACAGGACGGTTCTTGTGTTCAACAGGCTTTAAATCTATGGGTAGGTCTCTTATATCAGGGAAACAACTAACCTTTTTCAAGTTCAGAAGCAAATGATCCCTGATTTTTGGTTAGAATTTTTGTTCCAAAGTAACAGGTTATTTTGTGTAGTCGCCTCGGCTGTGACAAGAGGCTGATGCATGTGAGTGACCTGATACAGAGGTTGCTTGATTTGTAACTCTTGGAGGCCACTTCTCAAGCGAGTGCTGGCTTTTCTAGTTTCTCTCACTTCCTTTTTTCTTCACATGTTTTCTCAATGACGTAGTTTGGAAACCTTAACGAGCGACGAAAATAAATTATGATTCTCACAATCATATAACACTAAATTTGGGAAGAAAAACTTTATTTGCAACATTTTTATTGCTGTTATCTAAGTTCAACATTCTAAAAATCACATTTGCTCCTTTTTTTAAAGTGACTAAATTCCCAACAGCATGGCACGTTTTATCACTTGTAAATCGCAAATCTTACAAAAATTATGTGATGATAAAATTCTTTTGCATAGTATCTGTGAACATGATGATTGACAAATCGATGACTAGTGGTGACTGAGTTTGACCCAAATTATTAGGGGGCGGGATAGTGCAGTGGTTAGGTTCAAGAAGGCAGTGGTCCGAATCCATTAGGGGCTCAGGAACTTTGTCTGCAGTAGAGAACTGTTCTACATGCAGAGAGATTTGGGTGCAATGCTACAATGATATTCAGGGCAGTACCATCCATTATTAGCTTGTTCCAGCCTATGCTAGGAAGTTTCACCACAATGCATAGCCACAATAGTGTTGTGGACTGTCTCCCAGCAATAATTCTAGCAGCCGCTATAAAAGTTGAATAATATTGAAAGCAGTGTTAAACCACACATCATCTCACATCACCCCAAAATTATTATTTGTACAGTGAATGAATTAATTGACAAAACTTCTCTTTCAGGAGTCAAAGATGAGCCTGTTTCGAATATGCTCCTGCTTATCCTGATAATCTGTGTTATGAGGTAATTTGATATTATCTTATTCTTTTAAGTAAACAATTCAATTCTTTGACAACATTTCATTTCATTATCTTAATCATTTATCTCACGAATTGTTATGAATGTTATTGAGATATATATACATTATACTTCTATGTTTATAACTATTGCTTTAAATTACACATTGCAGCGTTCTGATCATTCTGATTGTGTTCTTGGTTATCTTCTTCTGTGCTCGAAGATCATGCAGAAGGTAACATTTTCTTTTCTCTATACTTCGAAACAGTTATTTGAAAACTTGCTACTATTTTACTTTACTGATTAAACTATTGAATAAGATTTAAAGGAACGTCTTTGCTTTAAAGGGGCACAGAGAATGTTGTTAGGCTCAAATATGTCAAACTTCATAAATGGTGTTATTTCATCGACAAGTAGTGGTTATTTCTGAAAAGTAACATCTTACTTCTTATAAGTTAGCATAGTGACAATAAACAGGAAGAAAGTCTAGATTATCCTGTACATCAAACCATTTAATTGTAAAAACATCATCTCTATCTATACCGAAACGTTGCAATTCATGCAATAAGAAGTTGACTATCCATAAGAAATTATTCGTTCTTCTTCTTAATATTTATTTGGTCATTTTTAATTTACAATCAAAGCAGGAAAATGTTATAATTTTTGCATTTAAGAGCTTAATATGCAACTTTTGATAGGCGATTTGAACTTAACTCAGGTCATATGATATTCTTACTGTACTCCATTGAAGCCACATACAAAATTAATGAAACATACTCTGCATCACTTTAACAACTTAGGACTTGAAACTATATGAAATGATGGGTGAAGCGCCTATCGTCATTGAACCGGTATCTTTGACTACTAAAACGTAATATACACGGCCAAGTTCAGTGCAATGTTTCACCTCTTTTATTAAAACATTTGTTTTGAGCCTTTTTGACAATGAAATTGATCTGTTTTACCAGGGTTAGGTTGTTTAGTATATTTTCAACAGTGTTCAACCTAAAACAAAGATGTTTATGTGAATAACGTCCTTGTTAATCAAGTGTCAACAGTCATTGAACGGTGTTGCAATACTTTTTCCCTCATGTATATCTCTATCTGTGAAAGATTTGATAATCAGATAATACAACAGTAATGATCATTGTTATTTTCTTTTAACCAACTCTAATTATTTTTTTAAGTTTTGTTTTCAATATTTCATCCATATACCTCTCCATATGTATCCTAAACATTTTCTTTTCAATAAATGTTTTAGATTGAAAATCAAATAATCTTGCATGACCTACATTTCTATGTACATTATGATATAGTGGAAATTTAATATGTAAAAGCTTTTCTCTCTTTTATGATAAGGAGTGGGTCATGCATATGGCTAAAGCATAAAAAAAATGTAAGATGGACCAAACAAATTTCTAAAGTACGGACAATGATAAAGTAATATTATATACTTTTCTCCTTTCATTTCAGAAGAAAAAAGTCCTTTGAAACTGAAAATGGTAAGTACATTGATGTTACTTCCTATTTATTATACCCCCGCCTTACAGCGTAAGCGGGGGTATATAGCGTTCATTCTGTCCGTCTGTCCGTCCGTCACAAATCGTTGTCCGGAGCATATCTCCTAAACTATATATGCTAGCTTCACCAAACTTCATACACCTATCAACCATGATCCCTAGATGTGCCTTTTGAGGGTTAGACCAACAAAAGATTTTTTAAAATTGCGGTTTCCATGGAAACATGACTAAAACAGTGAATTTATTACTAAGTCATTTGTCTGGAGTATATCTTCTAAACCGTACATGCTATCTTCACCAAACTTCATACACTTATCAACCATGATCCATTGGTGTGCCTCTTGAGGGTAAGACCCAAAAATTATTTTTATTTTTTGCGGTTTCCGTGGAAACATGACTTAAACAGTGACTATCTGACAAAGTGCTTTTTCCTGAGCATATCTCCTAAACTATACATGCTAGCTTCAACAAACTTAATACACTTATCAACCATGATCCCTAAGTGAGCTTTTTGAGGGTAAGACCAATAAAGAAAGCCAGACTATAGTTTGAAGCGGGGGTATGTGAGCTGTGCTCACTTCTTTACTTATTTCCCTCTGCGTTTATTGTGCTTCTTACGCATTCAATTCAATATGAGGATGCACCCTTGTAAATATATACAACCAACTTCATGATTATGATTTTGGACCTCGTGACCTTGACCAAGGCACGGGAATTATTTGTGAAATCGTTGATCTGTCAGTTTTCATCGTTATAATTTAGTAAATGTTGATGTAATTAGTCACAAACTTACCAACACATAGTTTTTGCAATTTTTTTAAGATTGCTTGATATTTTTCTGGTATCAATTTTGTCCCATTGAGTGATTTTTCAAAGAGTTGAAAGACAGCATGGCCATCTAGCATGTCCAATCAGACCTTGATTAAGAACACTAATGTGTTACTATTTTTAAGATTTGTCAATGAAGCTTGAATTTATCTCAAGTTGAAAAGAAGACTTTTAAGATTTCAACTCGTGTAAATGCAATATCATCATCATTAATTCTTCATAAATTCGGCTTGAAAAATCGCAAATTCATTTGCTGGGTATTTAATCATTTAATAAGAAATTATACAAATGTGTCTAACATGAAAAGTCAAATGTTAGTAAAGTAATAATTCTAAAGACGTGAGGACATTGTTCAAAACCTGCTGCATATCTCTCCTTGTGAACATGAAAGTTTATACATGATACATTGGTACATTTGAAGATTAGAGACACTCCTATTGTAGTGCTTAAATGTATCTCTTTCTCTTCCAGCTGACAAGAAAGAGAGGGAAAGTCTCACACCAGTAAATATAAATCATTCACATAAACAAAGTTGATCTTTCAAAGCACAGGAGAAAATTTGAACCTCAACTGAAAGTTTATTAATCCTTGTTTGTTTCAACTAGGTGATTCAGACATGTTGTTGTTTTATTTGTTTTATTGAAAATAATTAAAATAATGGACATTCCCTTTGTTGTATAGAGAGATAAATTGTGTCTACATTCCTATGAGTATACAGATTTGATTGTTGTTTTTCAATCTAACTTAATATTTACTATGTTTTTATTTGATTAATAATTTGCTGCCTAATTGTACTTTTTTGGAGTATTTTGTACACTTAGGGACCGGTCATTTATTACAGGGGGGGGGGGGGGGGGGCCGGGGGTTTTCAGGGGAGGGTCATGAAAAAAAATACGAAAGGTTGGGGAGGGTCATTTTGAAATAGACAGTTATAAAACCATCCTTCTTTAGCAATTGAAAGTGGGGCTGAAACATTATCATAAAGCCTTATCAAATGAAAAAAAATTTCAGAATATGAGCAAGACTTGTTTAAATTCTTAAAAACACATGCTTATATAAAAAGATCACCATGAATTCACTGCTCAATTCATTGTTCTTTATTCTTGTAGAACAAAAAGTAGTTCTGTTGGACTGAGAGTTTATACAAGCAGTTAACAGGTGTTTGCTATATTTTATACAACAAAGATGCATGTTTGATAACTAATAGACTCATAAAGTTAAAACAGCTAGTCAAATTATCAATATCTGAATGATTATATTAATCGTTCTCACTGATACAAAGTTATGAAATGGTAACACTTTAGCAGATGGCTTGATTGGTGCAAATTTGTTAATATAGCCACACTTATGAAAAATATTTAGAAAAATAAATTTCAATGTTGATATTAAAAAAATTGGGAACATTTGCTTTATTCATACTTAAGCTTCCATACTTTTTTGGTTTTACACTTTATTGTTTGAATATTATGTAACATGTAACAAATGTAACATATGTAATTTCTGTGAAACCTAGATGTGCCTTTATTATCCTTATGTTATGTACCTTCAAAATTCTATAGATTTCTTGTGCTACAAACTTCATGTAGACGGTTAAATTTGTTTTAATCAAAGTCATAAACAAACAGTTAAATGTTATAAAATTTGATAATTTAATTCCTATAAAGTAAAGATTTGACATTTTACATTGTTTGGTCCTATACTCTGAAAGACTTTGTAAATAGAATTTAAATCTGTTTTTTTTTTTTATTTAAAAGAAATCATTATGTCAAGAGCTTATCTCCCCACCTGGTCCTTCCATGGTTTTATCAATTTATGAAATCATTGTTTCAAGTTTTCAGTGTAATAATGTGGGCAAGCTATGTATTTTGATGGAATTTTTAACTAGTGCAATATCTTAGCTCTATTTATCTCTGTTGAAAGTAAATTCAATGAAGAAGCTGATCATCCATAAAAAATATTCCTTCTCTTCCTCAGTGCTAACCTTTTTTGTTATTTAAATAGTAAAAAGACATTGTGATTTGAATTTTAAAAATAAATACAAAACGAGCGTTAAATGTAAGATGAAATGAAAGATAGAATTTACACTATGTTTAACATATGTGTGTTTTATAAGCAATAGTATTCAAAACCTATTTTGATACACAGTTGATGTAAAAAAAAGTTCTAATAAAACTGATTTTAAAACACTATAGACTATAGACCATTATCAGATATCATGTTAAACCCGTCAATGAAAGGGTAAATCTGTTGTTTTTTTCAACATTATTTTAAGCGTTACTTAAAGAAGTTTCTCTTTTGGAAATATCCTCCAAAAAATTGAATGTAGAACCGACCATAAATCTTCAAAAGACCAATTTCATAAACTTTCATAGATATGATTTGGGGGAGGGTCATGAAAAAAAATATGCTTAAATTGGAAGGGCCATGAAAAAAATTGCGACGAGTTGGGGAGGGCCACATTTTTATAGACAATCCAAAGTGAAAAAACCCCGGCCCACCCCCCCCTGTAATAAATGACCGGTCCCTTAACAGTCATGAAAAAGGATTGTACACAAATGTTGCAAATTGTACACCTATCTGAAAAAATCATTTATTCATTTCATAGTAAATTACTACTAATAGGTTTTGTGTATTGGAGTGCTTACATGTTAAAAAGTTCAATTTGAACTGTATATTCTTAGTTAACAAAGTGAGAAAAGGTGTAAGAAATGTCTAACCAGAGCAAGATCTGTTTGAACCAGTGGTAAAATACAACCTTCATTCTCTTTGTACACATAAAAGATACAGAATACACCTAAGTTACAATAATTCTACACATTCACAAAATGGAAGGTAGGCAGTTCTGAATACAGTGAAAGTTGGGAATTACAAGTGTTGCAAAACCTATGTCCGCCACCCAAAGCATATATTGCCTCTTCTTTCAACCTGAAAATAATCACTTTACTTTACTCTTCACACTTTACACATTGGTCTCTGCTCTTATCCACAATTGATCTAAACATACGACTGTAATTGCTTGTATGCACTGCTTCAATAGAAACTACCACTTGTATTTGAAATACTTGTGATGATTCACAGATTCCAAAGGAGACAGTAAGGTTTTATCAAGTTGTATAATGATACATGGCTTGGAAAACTTACTCATTATCCATTATAGTATGAAAGTTCCATTGGATAATCTAATCCTGAATTTAAATTGAAATAGTTATGAATTTCTGATGGCTTTAACTTAATTTGATACAATTAAAGTGTTGATGACTTCATCTGGTAAAAAGATGATCATTTATTATGACTATTATTCAACAGGAGAGGCATACGAAACATATTGATAGAAATTAGGAAAAAGTGTGAAAACTGGAATTAAAATTTAGAAAACAATTATTTACAGTAATTATTATTACATTTTCTGATCAATGGCACAGTTATTTGATAATAAATAATATAAGTAATCAAAAGGGGATTTAATAATGGAATCAATCTCCACAGCGCTTTACCTGATGAGCGATGTTAAACATTTGTTTAAGACAATTAATTTGTTTAAGTTTATCTATTTGAACGTGTTTTTGATATTTACTTTTTGCTGCAATCGATTTGAAATGATGTGACTCATTGTGTAGGACTGTTTTCATTTTTTTAAATATTTCAAAGTTCACCGACAACTGTTTTCATCAGAATATCAATATTGAAATTAAAAATCATGATTGCATGCACATCAAGGTTAATATTTTTGTTAACAATATTTCACCTAGTAAACGCATATGATCAAACAAGAAGTAACAATCAGTAAAGTCCTGCATATTCAATATAGAGAAGTTGTTATTCAGAAACGTTGTGTTTTCTCATATTTAAACGTTTTGTTCTATATATCTTTTTTTTCTCAAGTTGTGATATTACTTTTATATATTGATTATGGCAATTGTTACTATTTTATATCACAATGCTTTTGCGTTGCTACCTGTTTTATAACTTACTCAGTAGAGATGGACTCAGAAATTTTACTGAGGAAGATTCATGTAGGATGTGATTCAATGTTTGGTTTGCTTGTATATTCTTTTTCCAAATTTAGTTTTTTTTAATCTGTGATATGATGTGATATAAGATTTGATTATGAATATGAAGATATTTGTTATTGTATGATATTGAATTGATAATCTTTGAGCATATGAACATATCAGAGGCATTTTTAAAATGACTTCCATTTTCAAGCAGGCCTTTCGATATTCTTCACAGTAATATGTAAATAAAATATTTCATTGTCTTATTATGTAAGAAACCAAATACATTGAATTTTTTTCAACTTTTGAATATTTTGCGCCATGCAAACCCTGTTTCGTTAAAGAGCCACTCTGTGAGTTGTCGGAGTCATATATGCCAAACTTAATAAATGGTGTCATTTGATCACGAAGTATCCACTGTTACCAAAAAGACACGTGTTGAAGCTTATTGGGTTTTTACAGTGACAATATGAAGGTAGAACGTCGCAATTATGATCGAAAACCGGACAGTGGCGCACGTCAAATAGTCAAATGTAATTTTGGAGACCTATCTAAAACAGCCAGGAGGGCAGTCAGGAGTATTGTTTGTTAGGTAATATTACTAGTAACCATGTATATTGGACGTGATATCTACACCTCTGTGCATTTTTAAGGCTGTCTTTAGATTTTCATGGAAAATAAGTATTTGTCATATGTATGTCTTTTGGACATGAAAAGTTTTGATGTTTTGATTTTATATCACCAAATATGGCATTTAGATTCGTATCAAAGGTAAATAATATGTTTGAAAATCACGGAGTGGCTCTTTAAGTCAAGAGTCTTTAAAGGAAGACTACAAGATCTCATGTAACAAAATATGTTTAGCAGAATTAATGATTCAGTTTATTTCTACTATTACATATTACTCAAGTCATTAATAGATGTTGAGTACTGTATATCACAGGTAAAGGAGAATCGTTGACATTTATGCTTACCTGGTATCCAGTATTTTAAACTCGCCCTTTTTTATGTCACATTTAAAGAAACTAGTGAAATAGCCAAAACATGTAAATTGAAGAATGAATATCATTTTTTATTATATTTCCATTTGTGAAATATGCCATTTGGTGAAAATAAAATCCGTATTTTCACTGAGTGAAATAAAAATGGTATTCTACTCAGTGAAATAATGCAACAATCATATGACATCACAAACCATGTCAAGAAACAATTGAATAATGTCGTGAAACGATTTAGCGACTCAATTCATAGAGTTAAGGTCATTTCGAGGTTTTGGGAACTATAATAAATAGAATGTGCCACGAGTGTAAATATATAATTTTTTACTTCATGAGATGAGATATACATAGTATTTGTCGAGAAATGTCCAATATCCTCTATTTCTTTCAACATATTGTCTGAATATCATATTTCATTTTTATTGATTGTACATAAATGGCCTTCTTACCGAAATAAACTTTTGTAACAAACATGTTGAGTTTCTTTTCTAGAAAGACATCAATTTCAGTAACAACATTGATTTTAAGGTAAAACTCCTTTGAAAGGTGTCATTACAACATAGAAAGTTGTATGTTTGACTTTGAAAGTACAAGTTTAAAGTTTGCAAATTTAATATTAACATTTCTTCTTTTTTTGTATCCACAAAATTTTAAGTTTGTAATTTTAGTTAATAATGTTAATAAACAATTTATTTAAGTACTGTAGATGTATTCATAACTTTTAAAATTGATGTCTCCAGTCAATAATCATCTATGATCCAATGTTTCATCAATTTAAACTAAAGGAACATTACTTGTTTTTATACAAATAATATAACTTGTTAAAACACCTTTGAAAATTATTTTTTATTTACAAACTTTATATTCACTAAAACTACTATACAGTTAATATGTTTTTGTCATGATTTAAAATTGTTTTGGAACATTTGATAGTCGCAATTGCAACTTTCAAAAATATAATGCTGGTTATATATAGTCATGAGAAAACCAATGGCAAAAGATTCCTTTTTCATCTTGTGGCCACGTCCGTAATATCAAATAACATCTTTTTTTTTAAAGAAAGACGTGTTATTATAAGGCAAAGAGTATCATGTGAATATCCGTGCATCTCTAAATAGCACAGTACTGATTGTGTAAGTGCTATCGCTTATATGACTGCAGTTTATTATTTTATCAAAGCAAAGATAAAAAGAGGTTTAAAAAACAAATTAATGCCTGCTTGTTATTGTTCTTGAGTCAACGAAGAAAAAGCATAACATTTCTATTATTCTGCAAATTGTATGTGTTGCTACCAGCGAAAATTATACTACAAAGAAACAGATACTGTTAAGGATGAAATCTATTTCATTGATGTATTGATCAGTGGTGTCACTTTTTTCTGTCTTCCGTACACTTGACTGGTAATTAAGAAATAGTTGACGTCAAAAGTGATAAACAAGAATGATTTACGACATGTATGACTTGGACAAGTATGACTTTGGTCGTAATTTCTTACACCGCTTTTGCTTTTGCTTTAGCTACACAAATTCAGCTCACTTACAGTTGTTTGTGATGGATTTTGACAAATCACTGTTCCAACATTAAATAAACAGGCTAACACCACTGGCTCCTAAATGAAGTAGTTTTATCATTTAATAATATTTTTTTACATTTTCCACTAATGTCAGATATGATTGAATTGGGATGAATATTCTTAGGTAACAACACTGTGTGGCGCATTTTGAAACATTGTAGATTTAATTAACATTGATATCTTAACGTTTTGTAATAACATTACAAGAGTATGTGGTACGTTGTCAGGATAGGTTTTATTTCAGGTGAAAACACAAAGTATATGTTATTCTGCATAGAGTGGGTTTATTACTAATGAATGGTAATGGAATAGAGCAGTATCATATTGCTCCTGTGTGTCGGTGATATGGTGTTGGTCTCCTGACGTGAAGTACACAGACAATTTCTATGGGAGTTTACCATGCATTGGTAAAGACAAAAGAACGTATAAGGGAAAATCCAAATAAATAAAGATCTAAAGTTTTAGGTCACACTTTATGACAACTGTGACAAGGTCAAACGACAATACAATAGGAGAGACCATATATGTAGATATTGATATGAGTTTATAAAATGACGGAATTTAACGTGTATCCATCGGAAAAAGTTTGCAGGAGGAAAGCTCTCAACACCAGTGTGACTTTGAATCGCGGTCAAACCTTCAACTATCGAACCATACATGCATAGACCCTGTTGATTTGCGAATAAAATTTACCACATGTAGAACTGTTCCCTAAATCGAATACTATTGTCGAGTTGCGGGATAAGAAAACCCTATTCCGAGTGCCTAACGTTATAATAGTTCAGGGCAAAACCATACTTTATTAAAAATACACATTGGGCAAACTTAATCTCTTAAATATAACTAATGATAATAGTGTTAACATATTTCAATACAAACATTCAGATTCAAATTATTGAATTTTGTTCCATTCCAGATTCTTTTACTTTTCAGGAAATCAAATTATGGAAATAGAAACAATATATCGCAATAAATCGAGCTAATCCAATGGTATTAAGTTGACATTTTAATAATACAGTTTCCAGCAACGATCAGTTCTGTGTTGTTTTTGTTTCCCATTTCCGCCTTGACTGACATAATGAAAACAAAAACTATACTTCCTTGTTGAAATGTATCCTTAGATTAAAACAAATAAAAAAACATGAATTTGAAATCAGGAAAATTGGATAATTGTATTGAAGCAATCACCCAAGACATCGATGATACAATATAAATCTTTATTTATTTCTTTAAAAAGAAATGTATGAGGACATTTTAGTCAATGATAACCGTGGTTCTGAAAGTACTGAATTTTGTTTACGAAATATAAATATTGTTTTTAACGTTTACAGGAGTTTGTGATTACGAGGTAAAGGACTGGTGAAACATGTTACTACTTGAATATTGATATGCATGTTTCATTGGTTCCTGTAAAGGAAATAGCATTACTCAAATAACAGTGAACAATGTTGACTTTCATTTCTCAATGAAATTGAACTTGTTATCGAACTCGTAGATATTAGTTTATAGTATGATTACCTTTTGATAATCATCTGATTATATGATGTGTCTTCAATTTACATATTTTATCGAAACTTTTTCATTGTAATGAATCATCTATCTATCTAACCAATCGAGTTAATCTGCAACGGATATTAACAAGGGATTCTCAAACAAAGATATTCCGTTGTTTTAAAAGCATTATTTTTTGTGAGTGGTGTGTAATGCGTGAGTAGTAGATAAAATATCGATCATGTAAAGATAATTATCTAACTCAAATACTGCAAATCGACACTAACTAAAAGTGCGTTGTATATGCGAGTTTTTTCTTTTATTTTCTGGTAATTTTTAGTGGTGAAAAGCTCGTTGCTTCCAACAAAAAAAGGATTTCTCTCTCAATGTCACATAAAGGGGCACAGAGTATGTTGTTGGTGTCAAACATGTCAACCTATATAAATGGTGTTATTTAATCGAGGAGTAGTGGTTGTCTTTGAAAGTCACAACCATAAAGCTTATGAGTTCTGTATGTGGACAATAAACAGGTTTAAGTCGTGTTTTGTGATCGAAAATCGGACAGTGACGCGCGCCAATGACTCAAACGTAATTTTGAAAACCTATTTACAGCAGTGGCTAACATAAACATTTATTGTTAAGTAGGTCATTTAAGTAAGATTCATGTAAATAGGACGCAGAAATTCAACCTCGTAAAATTACTATGACCGTTTTCCGATTATCTATGAAAACAAGAAAAAAAAATATTTTCGGCATTTTAGAGATCAATATGTAAGTTTAAGGATAAGATTTGAGCGTAACACAAGAAAAAATGATATTTTGACTCGTATTTAAGTGACATTCAAAAATCATAAACATACTCTGTGTCACTTTAACAAAAAATGACACAATCAATGCGATTTTGGAAAGCTGATTTTGACATCATGAATAATGTCCTTTCAATTTGTCACTTTTGTCATTTTCACTTTTTTTTGTTGAACTAAGATTGCTTCACCAAGCTTTCATTTCATATCAAATATCAAAGTATGGTTTACATAATTGATACTTCCGTGTTGTGTGTGATTCAGGCAATATTTCATGTCACTCTACAAAGGAAAAGCATCCCATTTCTGAGGAATATATCATATGTCAGGATGTGAATATTGGACTTTTCGAGCACTGTTATTCTTGATCATATAACATTTTAACAAATTATGTAAAAAATACACAGGGGTAACAGAAGTCATACATGTGTGTTACTATGTTAACCTCGGGTTTAATTCCCTCATCACAGGGGACCCTCAAGTCACTTCTTAATACGTTATTCTCTGTTTTAATTCCCTTATCACAGGGGACCCTCAAGTCACTTCTTAATACCTTATTCTTTGTTTTAAAACACTTATCACAGGGGACCCTCAAGTCACTTCTTAATACCTTATTCTTTGTTTTAAAACACTTATCACAGGGGACCCTCAAGTCACTTCTTAATACCTTATTCTTTGTTTTAAAACCCTTATCACAGGGGACCCTCAAGTCGCTTCTTAATACCTTATTCTTTGTTTTAAAACACTTATCACAGGGGACCCTCAAGTCACTTCTTAATACCTTATTCTTTGTTTTAAAACACTTATCACAGGGGACCCTGAAGTCGCTTCTTAATACCTTATTCTTTGTTTTAAAACCTTCACCGCAGGGGACCCTCAAGTCACTTCTTAATACCTTATTCTTTGTTTTAAAACCTTCACCGCAGGGGATGATCTCGTTTGGTAATGTTGAGCATAAAACGTGAATTCGTGAGATATATGTAACAAGGTAACGAAATCTAAACTAAGACGACACCCGTTTATGCGACATAAAGTAAAACAATATAATTATCAAGCCAACAAAAGTAAAAGAGAAGCTGTGAGTGAATAATATGGTTTATTTGCAAACTAAAACATTACGATGAAAATGTACGGTAACTGGTTACCCGGCTGATATACACACATCTAATTACTAATTGTGTAACAAAAATAATTGATAAATATCGCGTATGTCTGGTTTTTTTCACGTATTGAATTCTCTGGCCATTTTTTGACACTGTTTGTAAAATCTACAGTTTCGCGTTTTATGTTACCCATATTAGAGTTTCAAAATTAACATTGTGTAATACGGTCCACCATAAGTTCCCCGGTGAATGCTGATATCAATACTCTGCCTATCTATACATTTGGTCTGGTTAATAACTAAGAAAGAGAAGGAAGAAAAACAAGTAATAAGAGAGTGGGCAACTTTAATTGACAAACAAAGACAACATGGAAAACCGATAACTAAACAAATGTATACAAGTGAAGAGTTGAGGAACCCCCAAGGGTTATATGTTACTTCAAATGTTAAAATATAATGTACTTCAATGTTACATGATATGTTGCGTGGAAAAATACACTCACAAAGCTTAGAAGTAGGAGTTATAATTGCAGCATAAAGTAATAGCATTACCTTGAAAAGCTAATAGCATAACAGCAACCAAGCACCCTAAGTAAAGCTACTGGGAGGGTGGGAGAGGTTTTCGCTAAATTTTCAGCCATCAAAAACACGGCAAACACGCCAACTAGCAAACGCAATAGCAAGGGAGGAAGTTAAGGGAGAAAACCCGAACGAGAAAATGCTGCCACCCAGTAAGTAATACTAGTTATAATATATAAAGGGGTTATTAAAACTTAACAGAGAGTTCAAGGAAAAGAAAGTAAAGTAGAAAAAAGAAGGAAAAAGTTTGTCTTAAAGGTGGGTGGGTCAATTCTAAAAACGTTAAACATTAAAGGCTGAAATGTATTAAGTAATTATAAACGATATGCTTAAACTGTCAAAATTCTAAGACATTAACCAAAAAAGGCCCAAGAGGCTACTTGGCAAATATACATGACTTATGCTTAAACTTGCAATATAACCGGCAACATTTGGCCGAAACGCAGCAAAGTGGCTAAGCGCCTGTCAACATCAACATCACAATAACGCTTAAAAGCCTCAGATGACCAGTCCCCCAGAACTTGTATTTCAGAGTCCGAACAACCAATGTAGCAAGCCCAGCTGGCTCCACCCCTTCTGAAGGAATGTCCTGCATAGTTCTTAGGATTAAGGCCTAACTGTTGAATCAGATCTCGCAGATGATTAAGAAAATCAGAGTATGAAAGTGGTTTCGATTGTCCATCGCAGAATAGCGGTCCAAGAGGTTGGGCTGCCGGAGTAGCAACTAACATGTTGTTCATAGCCGTAGCTGGACACAGTGGATGATTCTCAATTCGAGGGAGCACTGTTTGTAGTTCCCGCTGTCTGAATTGGATTGTTTTCGTCCATCGCAATTTTACGATGTAGCCCCAAGCACATGGTACAACATCAATTCTACGAATATCCCTGCTCTCATTGAACAGGCCTCTAAGTAAAAAATTCCCTGTCCGTAACAGGCCAAAGAAAGCAAGTAGGCATGCTGCCCAGAATATAACATCATGTACAACCCTGAAATCAAGTTTACACTTTAAGCTGAGGAGAAGGTATGGAGTAATAGCCTGCACACACACCTGGGATGTACCCAGAACACGTTTCAAACCCGCCCATAGCTGCATTATCCCCCGATCATCTTTGGTGGGATCTGGCACATTTGCAGCTTTATGCAATAAAGACACAATATTCACATATGATCGTATGGTGTGGTATTTAAGTTTTTTCACATCCGAAAGATATACCATGTACAATTCAACAACTTTTGAAGTAGCCGGCACAGGCTGCAAATTCATAAGACTGCAAAGTTGACACGTGTAACATTTAAGGTGGGTCCTGTATGTCGTTTTCGTCGACTCTGCCCAGGCACTCTCCTTGAATATGTTCAATCTTGTCTGTAGGTGCCCAAGCTAGTTGTCTGGGCCATCTGTAACAAATGAATTCTTGTGACATGTGGCAACCCAATTCCTTCATAGAAAATTCCCTTAAATTCAACTGGGGGAGAATGTTGTAAAGCTGAGATAGCTTATTAGGTTCACTTAGTCTTGAACAAGTATCTGCTACATAGTTACAGGAACCTTTCAAATACTGTGCAGTCAGCTTAAAGTTAAATACAGCAGATATGAAACACAAAGCCCTGAGGAAAGGCATAATGGGAGGGAATTTTGCTGTAGCTTTGTTAATGATACTTTTCGCAGTCACATTATCTGTCTGAACAATAACACGCCTGTTACTTAAGAAAGGAGCCCATCGTAGAATTGCCACCACTATTGCCATCGTTTCCTTATAGTTAATATGCCAGCTGGCCATCTCAGGTAGGTCAATCAACCAATTTACATAAAAATAATCCCCTTCAAAATAGCCCCCGCCCCCTACATCACATGCATCAGTCTGAAGGCTTGTTATAGGTCTGTTGTCCAGGATAGGCATATTTCCATTGAAGACAGATAGAAACTGTATCCACCAATTCACATCAGCATAGAAGTCCTCTGATAAGCGAGCTTTATGATTACTAGCTGTTAACTGGCACTGCATATCTATGACTCTTCTTAGGAATGTCCTTCCTCCATGTATCACTTGACTGGCCCAGTTCAGGAGCCCAGCCAAAGCCTGCAACTGACGTTTATTAGCACGCTTTCGTTTACTGAAATCATGTAGAGTCTGCCACAGTTCGGCACACTTTGACCTGGTCAAGGCTAGGGTCATATTCTCAGTGTCTATCTTGATTCCAAGGAACGTTAAATGTTTGCTTGGGCCTTCAACCTTGGTCCAATTAATACGGAATCCCAGCAAACGCAGTGTTTGGCACAGCAGCCTAAGTCCCCTTGTGCATTTGTCAGCAGAGTCCTCTATGACCAGAAACTCATCCAGGTAAGCTATAACACAAACGTTGAACTTTGTCTTCATTATGCGGCACACTGCAGAGCTAAGAGTCTGAAAGATCTTTGGTGATTTTGAGACTCCAAAGGAAAGTTTAGTATCATACATGTAGAGTGGGACCTTTAGACCATTGAACCACCATTTTAGACCCGTGAGGGGGTAGTTAGATGGGTGTATACCTACTGAGCGATAAGCGCTGTGCAAATCGACCTTGGCCAAATAGGAATTTGGTTTTATCAACTGAATTGCTTTTCTCAAGTCCATATATTCACATGAAGTGTCTGTACAGTATGAATTCAAGTTCTTTCCCACAGGTTTACTCGCATCGTGGATAAGGCGAATCTTACCATTTGATTTAGGGATAGCACCTAAACCACTAACAATTTTTGGAGGATCACTGCATATAACATAGTTTCCATCCCTCACCTCTTCTATAATTTGTGCTTCAACAAGAGAACTATATTGCGATACTGATTTGTAATTTTCAACCTCAACTGTCTTTACTTCCTCCAAGTTACAGCTGTTTACAATTCTGAAACCCTCTGGTACACCCCCAAGAATATAATCCGTGTCACAATCATCCTCTGGAAGTGAATCTGCCCATGCTGCATAATTCAATTTGAAATTATCTGCGTTGATATGTTTGACTATATTATGATCAGAAATGTACTTTTCAACATTGTTAGTGTCACTTTCACAAACATTATCACTAGTTACGTTAAGGACTACACTGTCTTCACCGTGTGCCCCTTCGTAAAAATGATCACAAGCTAAGCGTTTTTTGACTCCGCACTGAAGTTACTGAACTGAGCACTTCTTTGCCCTTGTGGTACACTTGGATGTCTCCTAGCCGGGTGAGACGGGCTGTAACAAATCGTTGTGCGCCATGCGACAGTTAGGATACATACACTGTTCCACATTGAATTTTCTGCAGATTTGCCGCCCATCAGCCAGAAATGGTCCTCTCATTCCAGGGGAGGGTCTACCGGAATTATTCCATTTTACCTGATTGGTCAGAGGTGTAAGTGCTGGCTTAGGTTGCAAACGAAAATCATGTAGATCAGGCCTGTAAACACCCCAATGAAACTTTTCATCCCACTGTTTGTCTCTGTATTCCTTGTCATAAGCAAGCACACTTTGCCAAGTATGTTTAGATGCAAGCCTGAAGATGTCTGTAGAGTACTTGATGTAATCAAGAATTGTCTCTGTACTAGCCTTTTCTTTAGATATCATGTGTGCCAGTATTTTCATGTTGGCGTAGCCCCACTGTTCCATATTAATTTTTCTCTCCCGCTTTGAACCTAGCTTCAGAATAGCCCCATTTCCTAGATCGTATTGATCCTGATCATTATGGTCAACATCCCACATGAAATTTTGAATTGAATGTTTCTTACAAATATTGACGGGATCATTCACTGTTTTAATCGTACCTGCAGTACTCAAGTGTAGCAATTCCCCGGTCTGTCGACTTGCCGCATCTACAGGTCGCTTCTGATCACGTGGTGAAACTTCCGCCGGGGGTGGCAACTGTAACGACCGATTTATGTCCAGTTTCTTTTCCTCTATTTGACGCAAAAGATCTAGCTTCTAGAGTTAAAACTTCCATTTCATTTTCCAAATCTTTCACCTGATCGCGTAGAATCTTTCTTGCTTCGTGATCGGGTCTCGGTGTCGGCGCCATATTGGAAGACCATGCGGCATGCTTTGGAGTTTTCTTCTCTTCTACAAGGAAAGACTCATCCAAACCTTTCATTTCATCTTCCATTATTTGCTTCATTTTGTTACCCGCCGATGTACGCTTAGGTCGCACATCCACCTGCTGTGACGCAGGCATTTTCGCTAAATTTTCAGCCATCAAAAACACGGCAAACACGCCAACTAGCAAACGCAATAGCAAGGGAGGAAGTTAAGGGAGATAACCCGAACGAGAAAATGCTGCCACCCACCAAAAACTATTTTACCAATGCTAAAATAACACGTCTATATAAGTCCTTGATTCATCATAGCCATATTTCACGTTGTCAGACCATCTTACCTCTTGAACAACTCCCCGGCACTGGAACTTGAACGTGTTTTGATTGTAAGGCGTCTTTACCTAAAGTAGAAAATGTATTGGAAATTACGAAGTGGTTAGCAAGTTCTGCTTTCTGATGAAGACGTCTGTGGTTCGAATCCAAAACGTTGCTCGGCAAATGTGTCTTTCATAAAAGCTATTCAACAAACAGCTAAAGAGATCTTAACCTGGAATCAGTTAATGTCTCTCTCGTCAAAACTGTTCTACTTGAATGATTGTTTTGGTGCAATATTGACCGACTGGTTGTAACAGATAAGTCATATAATTAAGGAAGTGGATTTTTTTTATTCAAAGGTTTTTAAAAGCCTTTCTTTGTGAACAATATTAGATTAAACTCTATGAAATATCTAATAATTTACTGTTCCTTCATCCATTATATTATCTTCGTCGGGTTCTTGTGTATTCATTAAAATCTAGACTGGCTGAATGAGGACCTAGACTGTATTAAAAGCTCATATTTATACCCAGTCATGAAGCAGTACTACAACAACGAGAACAAGTAAATGTCTTCATTTCGGGATTTGGGATGACAATGCAAGATAAGTGAGTTGGTTTTATATCTAATCACTACATTTAATATTTTGGCACGTATGAAAAGCCTAATCAAGTTAATGAAAGGCTCTCTACATATGTGACTTCAACTTGCATGAAGGTTTCGGTACCATATCACACAGTTCTTCAGTGGATTATCATCTCTACTTATGGACGATGATGAACCAGAAGATGGGTTTTGTTGCTCGTTCGTTTCGTCAAGATTTACAAAACAAGCATCAATCTATCATTTAGTGGTCCATTCTATTTTCAGATTATTAAGATTATAGAAATGTACCTAGAAATCGATATGTTTGTTGTGATGGGAATTGCAAGAATGTATGGTTGAATGATTCTTATGAAATATATTCTGACATGTTGACAGCGAATTGGTTATCGCTGTGTTTTGAAGATTTGCCCTGCCTTATGTAAAGACTAGAATACGGGTGGACGTTTCCATGTTTCTATTAAGAACTGATGAAATGAAAAACATAACTCGACGGTTGTCAAAGCGAATTCAAAAATAGAGGTAAATTTAGATAAATCTAATATTATAGTATTTCGAAATGGTGGTTGTGTTAAAGTCGTTATATGCAGGAAAAGAGGTTAAAATAGTGACATATTATGAATATCTTGGTATTGTTTTTTTCTCTAGGGTAGTTTGGTCTAAGGCTTGCGAAACTCTTTCCGTTTAGGCTAAAAAGCTTTGTTTCCAATTCACAAAATGATTAAGGTTTACCCATCCCTCCCATTTGATGTAGTTCTGAAAATATTTGATAAAAAGATAATGCCAATATTGTTATACGGTTCCGAAATTTGGTGGTTTACTTTCAGAGGTGAAATAGAGAAAATTCAAAAATTGTTCTTTAAGAGGTGTCTTAATTTTTCTAAATTTACTCCAAATCGTGTTGTATTAGGAGATGTTGGAAGGCATCCGGTTTATGTAAATTATTTCAGTCGCTGTGTTGGATTTTGGTGTAGGCTTCTGTGTTTGGACAGAGGTCGAAATTCTAAAGCATGCTACGAAATGCTTAAGTTACTGGATAGTAATGGTTAAGTAAACTAGGTAACAGGAATTCGTATGTTATTGTATTCAATGGGATTTTCATAAGTTTGGATATAGCAGGATTTTGCAATTATGATTTATTCATGCAGACTTTCCTTGTACGCTGTAAAGATATTCAGTTCCAAGATTGGCATAACAGACTTGTTGGAAGGAATGATTTCATATTCTACTCAGTTTCAAATCGCTCTTAGATACAGAGAAATATGTTTTAAAATTATTTTGTCAAAAGGATTTCCTACGAATATTTCGTCAATTCAGATTGCAGTCACACAAGATTAGTAAATTAAGGTTCGAAAATGCTATCGATAATGATCTGCTTTTATGCACTAATCGTAATATGAAGGTAATAGAGGGTGAGTATCATTTACTGTTGTCTGTCCCTTTTATAGGCAATTACGGGAAAATCTTATTCCTCCATTCTATTTAATATTTCCTTCAAGGAAACTTATCCCAGTTATTATCTTCTAGCAATCCTGAGCATGTTAAAAATCTGTCCATTTATTTGAAAAGAAAACTGCCAATATAATTTGTGGAAACTTGACATGCGTCTATTTTGAGCTGTATTTTCATGTGCTTTTGGTCTTGAGGCCTTTTCACGGAATAAACTTGTCACTTGTCACTTGTTCAGAATTACCTAACAGCATGAAAATCCGTACCGAATATCATTATTATGAAAGAATAAGTGGATTATCCATAAAAGCCTGATATGTTTAAAGATTTAGGTTCCAATGCTTGTACATGAAATAGAAATCGATTTTTTAAAATTCTCTTAACGAAAGATTCATGGCTGTTATAGTAAATTCAGATCTAACAACATTAGTCTCATCGTTTTATGCCAGAGGACTTGAAAAGGATTGGGTAGTTTTGTATTAAGAAGAATATTGATGTGTCTTCTCGTTAGTGAGGGTAAATCAAAGCATAAGGTCCTTGTTGTTTTTCCTTTAAGGAGATGTCAGTGAACTCTAATCGTATCAATTTATATTAAAGACAATGATGTTCATCCCAATGTCTCCTGACAGCCGAAGATGCTTGCGTGATTATTGTGTAGTGAAGATCTGTTTACTGACAACTGGATTAAGCATCAAAACTCTTGAGATGTAACATGTAATAGAAGTTTGACAGTGTCCTTTTGTTGAATCGAGCATAGATCATTTCATCTTGCAGGTTTATTATTTACTCTAGATCTTGAATTTATGTTCTAGAACTAATTCAGTTATTCGCCAGACGTACATAGAGGTTGTTGGTCAAAACTAATATTTGCGTATTTACTAGTCTTTAAATGAAGTCAAGCCTACAATTAATATAATTCTTCACAAATATTAATTTTTCTAGATTTTTCACAATCCTCATTGATTTAGCGCGTGTTGAAAGGCTCCAGCGTACTACCTTCTGACAGGTTGAAAAGTATTATTTCACTTTGTGTATTGTAGTTTGAATTGGATATAAAACTGATCAAATGGGGAGAGGGTTTCCTTCGGTTCGTATTTGAGATTGGAGTAAAGAGATTGTTCAGTAATTCAAAACATATGACTCTGGAAATCTGTCGGTATCCTCCTCTGGCAGTGATGGAGTCAAACCCTGGGGTCATCATGTTTTTTTGTCAGGTAAAAGAGTAGAACAACGCTGACGACGTGTGTCTGCGTGAATGAGTTTTTAATCAGGTTGAGAATAGTTTGGATTCATATGTCAATGCTACAATGAAAATTCAGATCATTTTTTTGTTTCGAAATGAAAAGGTTATCATAGTGAGAACAGCAATGTCTGTTTAATGGTTTATGATTGTAACGTTGACGCTAAACTAAATATATATTGATACCATATTAGTAGTCGTTTAGAAATACCTTCAATCATTCATTTATTCAGTAGAAAGGCCTGCGGCCCACGTACAGAATTATACATAGTACATATATTCAGAGTTGCTATTTATTTATATGAATTACGTAAAATTAAAGCATCTTTAACATAGTTTGAAATGGACATTAAATAGGCAGAATTATCATTTTGGAGGTTACGGATCATAACATCTTTATTAATATACACAGGTATATTTTCCAAGTATTTAAAACGTAGATTTTCATATACTGGACATTTATAAAGAAAATGGAATACGTTCTCTACATAATTGGATTTACAGATTTTACAGTAGCGATTTTGGCGAGGAATACCATCACGTCTACCAATATTTTTATAAATGGCTAACTCTCCAATTCTTATTAACGTAATCCTGCGCCTTGCCTCCTTAGATTTAACGGTTATAAGATAATTTTCCAAACAAAACTTAGTTTTGATTTTAGAATATAAATGTAATATTGAATACTCATTTATCTCAGACATTATTGATTGAACAGAACAATTCTTCATCCTTGTTTCAAAATTAATGAGGAAAATATCCTTAAAACCTACACCTTGATTCTCCCACACAAAACCAAAACCACAAGTGAATAAAACCGTTCTCACGTGATAAATCCAAGTTTTACGACCAACTTTATCCAGATTATACATTATAAGATAAGCCTGTTTAGGATACCGAATCGTCGGCATTTCAAGCAACTTCAGCCAAAATTTAATAACTCTTAACAATGAATCAACATGAATATAATGCCTGCCGCATTCTGCCAGAATAGCAACACTAGTGCTCTTATTACTCACACCTAAGACAAACTTACAAAATCTTACATGAAACTGTTCAACTATTAACTATTTTTGAAAACCCCATATTTCTGAAGCATATAATATAATAGGTTTTATCTGAACATCAAAAATTTTGAAGAGAACCAATGGAGATATATTTTAAAGTTTATAACCAAGTAATTTTACTGAAAAAACAGCCTTAGAAGCTTTGTTGACAAGATTTTGGACAAACTTAGACCACGATAGTCTACTCGAAAACAGTAATCCTAAGTAATTATAGTAAGATGAAATTTTCAACCTGTTTCCCTCAAAATACCAAGCTTCACTTGTTCTAACTTTACCGCCATTCCTAAAAACTACTACTTCTGTTTTGTCAAAACTAACAACCAAACCCCACTTGTGACAAAATCTAACCAACAAATTAATCTTCTTTTGCAAACCAACAACACTGTCCGAAAATAAACAAAGATCATCAGCATACAACAACAGGTATAAGTCCATAAACTCTGAACATAAGAATATTCCTCTATCCGATTTCTCCATTTCACCATGAAGCTGATTTATAAACAAAGAAAACAATAAAGGACTCAAAATACATCCCTGCCTCACACCACTGACAGAATCGAAGTAGTCTGAAACTGACGATTTAGAAAGTTTAACACAAGCCTTTGCTTTTGAATATATATCCTTGATAATTTTAAACATACGATCGTGAATGTTATTGGATAACAAAACATAATACAATAAATCTCTATTTATAGAATCGAAAGCCTTCCGAAAATCAACAAACAAACAATAAAAACGCCCTTTTGATTTTGATAAATTCTTTTGAACAATGCTTTGTAAAGTAAATATATTGTCCACCGTTGAATATCCTTTACGAAAACCACCTTGACTTTCCGGATACAAATTCATAAACTCAACAAAATCCTTCAAACGATTATTAAGTACAGCAGTGAACAACTTACCACAAATATCCATCAGAGACAAACCTCTATAATTATTTACATCATGTTTACTGCCCTTTTTATGTAAAGGAAAAATTATACTTTCAGACCATTGCTCTGGAAAATTCCCACATTTAAATACATTATTGAAAAGTACAAGCAAATATGAAGAGAGAATATCATAATTATGTTTAAATACCTCAGGTGGTACACCATCAGGACCAGAACTTTTTCTCAACCTAAGATCATGTACAGCTCTATCAATTTCCTCTTGAGTAAAATCTCTGTTTAACAGATTATTAACATCATCATCATTACACGCAGCACAAAGAGAGGCCCTATCGTCATGACAACTTATATAATCCTTGACAAAAGTGATAAACTCTTCATCAATAACAGCATGTTCAATATTAAGAACAGATTTAAAATAATCGACCCACAACGAACAATCAATGGATGGGGAAGTACACATAAAATTCTTATTAAAGGTTTTAACATAAGTCCAAAAGGATCTTGCATTATTGCTTTGATACTTCACAAGCAAGTCACTGGTAACATTTGAGTAGTAAAGTTCTTTCCGGTGACGACATAACTCTCTAAATTTTTTTTCGAGCAGTATGGAATAATGATATATAGCCAAAGTCACCCGTTGTTCTGAATCTGTCCAAGAGGTGATATTTTTCACGTTTTAAGTTTTCACAGTCTTTATCAAACCATACTGCACTAATGTGACTGTTACCAGAGTTACTATTAACACAGGGTGTCATACCTTCATACCTACCATACCTTCATAATGTGTCAATATTGTATCATAGATTATCAAGCAAAAAAGTTACTTTTGTTTACAAATTCTAAGTGAGTCTGTTTGAAGTTTCATATTTTCAAAGAGGTTTTATTTTCTTACCTTTTTAAGATATACTGTCAAGTATTAACCATTTAAAATTTGCAATTGTTTGTATGTCTTAAAACAAATTTTTTTGGTGAATATTTAATGGATTTCTGAAAGGGAAAAGTGTTTGATTGCTAGTTGCGCTTTAAGCTCATTGGAATCAAAATACCGATTTTACGAATGCTTCAAGTAACATATTTTCCTTACTGTTTGTCAGTGTGTTTCAGAGGTGATCAGAGATTAATCTTTCATTTCGAGTTAATCAATATCGTTGTTGCCACAATCACAACTGATTTTGTAAACACATCCTCTTGTTCAAATATTTACATCCTGTCGAAAGATATATTCCTCAGAAATGGGATATTTTATCCTTTGTAGTTGATTGACATGAAAAAATTCCTTTCATCTAAGTATACATTTCCGCAAGGAATTATACTCTTTTCTTATTATAGCAGTTTAGGCGGAAATTAGTAACGAAATGAAAGTTCTATCCGTAGTTGCTCGTTGATGGCAACTGTTATAATAATAATGTCAAACTAATTAATATTTTAGCTCGAGTTTCAAAAAGTCTTTTAACATGGCCTAGATTGTTTCTACTTCAATGGGAAAATACATGTAATACTCAGTGTGTACCCTGTATGTGTGGGTCTATAACCAATCTCAACTAAACAGCTTTTACAATAATAATAATAATGATATTTGTATAAAACTTTCATGATTTAATTTCTTATCATATGGAGTAAAAGGTCGTAAACAGATAAACTACTGCATTTAGGAGCCAGGGTGTTTGCCTGTTCTTTAAATGTTTGAACATTAATTCGTCGAAGACCAACACATATAGTTGTGGATGGGCGGAAATATTGTGTATATTAAGCACCAGCGGCGTAAGAAATTACAACAAAAGAGAATGAAGTTCATCAAAGTTACCATATCCGTCATAAATTATTCTAGTTTATTATTTTCGCATGTAACATATTGAAGTTACTATTTCCTTAATTATCCGTCAAGAGTAAAGAACACATCAAATAGTGGCAGCACTTAGATATTGATCAATACATAAAATAAACTCCCAGGCAAAAGAAAGGTTTCACTTTTTTTTTCCTTGAAACATTGAGTGGGCTGGGACGGGTTTGATTCTAAGCAGGAAATGATAGTATTACGGCATTGTTACCTCTACATGCACGCATCGCATCGAACGCAGCCACTGGAATTGTGCATTCACAAACACTTACCAAAACGTGTTTTGAGGCATAATTTGTGATGCACGTGCAGCAATGTTGCATAACTACCCTCGTTGGAAAGAGCAGACATTCAGTAATATAAAGAACACCATACGTATGCCAAAACTCACGTAAGCTCAACGTGACCAAGCGATCGGTACGTCCACAAAGAGGGCTTCCCGTCAAATGGCAAGCCCCTTCAACTGCAGCCAAACCACCATCAGATGGTTGTTCCTAGGCTACCAACAGACAGGCGAGACACTTGACAGACCAAGATCGGGAAGACCGAGAGTAACAACTGCGACCGAAGATCGCTACATCAGGCATCATTTCCCAAACAGATTTGTAACGGCGACATCAACAGCACTCGGTCATGTCATCAGCACAAGAACAACCCCTTTGGAATCAACTTGACCGCCATTTGAGACAGCTGGTGCCGCCTCCAAACAATCAGCAGGAACTTGAGCAAGCTCTGTTAAACATATGGAACAGGATCCCTGCTGACGTCATCCGACGCCTGACGACTTCAATGAGAAGGCGTGTACATGCATTGAAGCCAAGGGTGGTCATACTCGCTACTGATGACATAACGACATGATTCCTGTGATTACCGAGAGTTTCTGTGCACTTGTCCTTTTAATCCAAATTTGTGTAATTTTTAATATTGACCGCCGTCTCTTTCCTTGTGTATTTGGGCAGATTAAATGCCGATGTTTTGATGTTTTTTTAAGGAGAATATTGGAAAATGATTTCTTTTTACAAACCAAACGTCCGATATCAGTTTGTTTTTATTTTATAGACTCGAAAAATGAGTGAACCTTTCTTTTGCCTGGTAGTTTAGATTTCACTTTAAACAGTATCTGTTTCTTAACCGAAAATATTTCTCTGCTAGTAGCACATAAAGTGTACAGAATAATTATGCCATGTTATGCTTTTTCTTAGTTGATTCAAGAATAACGATACTAAGAAGGAATTAATTCGTATAAACCTGGTTTTATAGTTGCTTTGATGAGACTATTAAATGCTGTCCGTCCATAGTATTTACCCGCCCAGTGTTGCTGTTTTGACATACATGGAAATTCATATGATACTTTTTGCCTTACAACACATCATTTTAAGTAAAATCTATTGTCTTTAAATATTCTTGACGTCATCACATCAAGAAAAAGGAATGTTTTGCCTTTGGTTCTATCATGCAGATATATCACGTCATATAAGACGTCATAATGATAATATAAACATCTCAGATCTTTATGAAACTATCCCCGTGTAAACTTTTATCATGTTTATATGTAAATTATTCAATTATTATTATATGAAAATTAGACGCAGAAATTAGAAAAGAGTCCACATGCCAATAGCCAAATGTAGAACCAGCTGTGCATAATACTCTCATTCCAGAGTCCGCCAGCATGGCTATCTGACCGGCACATAACCTTGAAATTCCATAACAGTCCACATGACAAGAATCAAGTGTGAAACCATCTTTAGGTAAGGATCATTCAGATCGCTGGTTACACGAACCCTAGCGATTTATTGATGGTAGGTCTCATAACCTCTGACTATGTGTCTCACACGAACCTCTATAAAAACACAACATGCCTTGACTTCAGCAGTCCAAGTTGATGTCAAGCTGTTGGTGTTTATTTTCTAGGTGAGTTGAGTTTGGTACTGCTTCATTTTATTAAGTTAACTTTTGTTAATATTTTTGGTGAATTTGAAGTCTAGTACTTCTTTTAGTAAATTGTCAAGTTAGGCTTGTTTGTTAAATCAGATATATTATGAACTAAGTATTTAAGGATGACATTAAATAAGTTCCAGTTAGCAGACTAACACATAACATTAAAGGGTACTTTCCATTGATGAAGAGGGCGACATGATTAGCTTGTCTATTTAGCACAAAATGTTCTATTGCATCCGCGTTATCATTGCATTGTACGTGTATGTCGGGACGTCTTAGATATACGTTTTAAATATACGTTTTAAACAGGGACTACAATGATTCGTAATATAAATTACTACTGCAAGTACTCATATTACAAATATCACGTAATCCAGTGTTTGTATATCTAAGGTAATATATGTTCTTAATGTTTATATGTATTCAGGGGTAGTAGTCCTCTATGACAACAGAGCTGTATTGGAGTCAATCATTTGTAATTGATACACTCAGCCTGTATATAAAACTGTTGACTCCAAGCTCTTGTATCACGTTGTCGCGCATGCACACACCATACCAGTAGCTGGGTTGCTGCAGCCTGTGCTTATTGGAGTGGACTAATATTCTCTGATAAGATTAGCTCTTCAATTTAGTTTTGTTCAGTAGAATAGATTAGAACAACACTCTTTAACTAATCACTCCTATATTTAAAAATGATCGTAAAGGTTTTGTTATCTAGGTAAATTAACTATATTGTATAATGGCCCTTGTGGGAGGCAAGCTAGCAGCCGAGCACAAGTTACATTGTATACTTAATAATGAATAAAAGTAAATAACATTTTTATAACGCTACAAATACCATTTACTATGTAATTGATATATCTTAGATGTCATTGTTTTGTGTTAATTTGATCTTTAATGTACTCTGTATGTAATCCTGATTATGACCATTACTTATTGAGGTAACTATGTTGATTAATTGTTTAATGAATAAAATTGAGTCCAAGTTGATGTCAAGCTGTTGGTGTTTATTTTCTAGACTTATCACCCGTGTCATCCTTCCCCGGAATCACTTAACAAGGCACAATAAAGGCCGATGTTAAAACCAATAGAAGGGACATGCAATGTTTGCCAGAGCCTCGATATCGTAAACGACGAGTGCCACTTTCTTTAACAACTTTTTTGAAAGTTTTTATTACGACTAACAACAGTTTTATGAAAAACATGTTAACTTTATCAAGAACTTTTAAAATTAAAGTTATAAACGTTTGTTATATATTTATATATACTAGCATATATAATCGGTATATAAGAAAAGGATTTACGGGTTCAAATATCAAGATGTAAATGCATGTTTGGAAATAGAAATACCAACTTAAAAAAGGTTATATCACAAACTTTTCTCACATTAAATATAAACAAGTATTGATACTTGTTATACTAAATTTATAAGACATTTGACCACAGATAATTTTCCCAGGAAATGTTCAACTGGAGATCACAATTAAAACAATTGTGTTCAAAATCTGAAAAGATATAAATACACCTGCAAAATTTTAATTAACTAATGTATAATCTTCATTAGCGATAACTACATTTTTTAAATAAGTGGAAATAAAAACAAATTTAATATTCATTATGTCAAATTTCACGGTCGGATAAACAACTTTCAAAGTCGAACATAAAACTTTCTATGTTGTAATTACAAAGTTTTAAATACCCTATTTAAAAAAATTTTGTTACTGAAATTTATGTCTTTCTTGAAAAGTACCTATCTGTTTCTAAAAATTAACATGTTGGTTAGTCAATAGCATGACCAAAACTAAAGGTGATCGAAAAACTGACAATGTACCCTGGAATTGCCTTGCGCAAAAAATATGTAAGTATTTGGTTTTTATATAATAAGACAATGAAATATTTTTTTTTCCTTTTTACTGTGAAGAATTTCAAATGGAAAATTTATTTTCTAAATTGTTCATCAATAAAATAACAAATGTTCTCTTCCACTATTTCATTATTTATTCAATGCACAGAAGCTACAGGCATTGGGAAAAAATAGTACAACATACATTTATATTTCACCACGTTTAAATCCTCAAAAACTATAAATTCAATAAATGCAATAACAGATATCATGTTCATTAAAAAAATCAATATATTACAACATATCATGGGTTTAAAAACTTAATCGGAAAATTTATGATGCTTTATAAGAAACAATTCTTATAAATAAAAGTTGACTTCTTGCAAATAAGAATAGTATCGTCAGTATTTGTTAGAATAAATCTCTACTGATTGAATTACAAAACAGATACCGAAGAAAAAACATTGTGGTAAAAAATAAGTAGCAACTGCCACAAACACCATGTAACTACAATATAACAACTTGAAATATAAACAGCTGACATGCAAGTTGCACATGATGTTTTTACTGTACATATTTTATTATCGTAATATTTGTATGACTTTAATAGAATTAACAATTCTTTGATACTTTTTTTGCTTACTTATATTTTACATGCAAGTTTGGAAATAAGAACAGAAGATAAATAATAAAATAAGGAAATCAACATTTAAAAAAAACCTCACAAGTTTAAAGGAAATATTTTCAAATCATGTTTCTTATCATAATCCACAGTCCCAATAGACAAATAATATATGCATAGTAGACATATTTGATCCAAAATTGAAATCTTAATTTAATAATTTCAGATCTTTCTTCATGATCTCTGCGATGTGCTTGACCTTGTTGAGCTAAACAAGAGAACATTTTATCATCCATATATGATAATTTTCTTTCAAATATATTACATTTTCCCCGTAAAGTGAACATCTTACAAACATATTTTAAAAAGCATATTAATTACACACCCTTATGTATTTAGAATATTCATAGGGGGAGGGCAAATAGTACTATCTGTAAATCAGCACATATGAATCCGCTCTCGCTCCTTCCAAATACCCTGATCTCAGGCATAGGGGAGGAAATAGTACCTTATGCATCATCCACTCTCGCTCCTGCCTAATACACTGATCTCATTTGACTAAATCCTTCGTATGGCTGGCGGTTGGATATTGTTAATTTTTCAGCCAATGCAATGTCGTTAATTAAGGATCTTGAACTCTTGAATGTTTCCATCCAGGTCATGCCGCTGTTGCTGAATGCGTGACTGCGTGTCGTCTCATTAGCTGGTAAGATAGCGAGCGATACGAGGGTTTCGGCTTGAAGGAGATCAGGGTATATATACATTCATCTTGTTAATACTGCATTCAAATCCTAAAAGATTATCAATTTAATAAAATACAATAACAAATATCATCATATTCATTTAAAAGAATCTTATCACATTATATCACAGATCAAACTAGAAATTTGTGCATGTGATGCACAGTGATGTCCCCCTTCCAAACTTAATCAAACCTAATCATCATAAGGCACCACTCCATCACTAGACTTAACCACATAGCAACTTTCGTAAAAAGAATATTGAACAGTTTTTGAGATAAGATCCGGAAACGAGGGGGAAATAAAAACATACTGTATGATTGTTTCTGAGAAACATTCCTTTACAAATAAAAGTTGACAACTTTCAAATAAGAATAGTATTGTCACTATTTTGTCAGTATACATATCAACTGAATAAATTACAAAACAAATATCGAAGAATAAATATTCTGATAAAATATAGTCGCATATGCGACAAACATCATATAGTTACAAAAAAACAACTTGAAATAGCAGCTGGCATGGTCAAGCTTTACCCGCGCAAGTGGCACATTGTTTTTTTAAATATATTTTTATTGTTATATTTTTTCATAGCTGTAGTAGTATTAACAATTCTTTGATACTATTTTGCTTACTTATAGTTCATATGCAATTTTAGAAATAATAACTATAGGAAACTGTTCAATAAAAAAATATTTTATATTGTTAATGACACCCTTTCATTTGAATATGTATCTGACTACAAAATTTGATACAAATTATCACTTTTCCACAATTTCCCCTATTTGTTAAGATATTCTCCAAAACAATTATGATACCTCATAACATATTTATTAATTTCAATGACAAACTTGAATTGAAATGGCTAATTAGTTATGAAGTTATAAGCCGGACACAATGCCCATTTTTGCTCTTGCGGTGGATAACAACATATATCAAACATTTGCAAAAGCTATGAGGAAAACTCGATATCAGCTTCTTTATATTAAATGTGCAGGAAGTTTCTAGTTATATGCCTTCACCAGGTGAAATATTTGAAATATATTGCTGAGTATAGACTTTGATGTGCATACACTTAGAATTTGCAATTTCAATATTGACATTCGGACAAAAATTAATAATAAAATAAGAAACCAGAAACCTTTTTAAAGCATTGAATTTCAAAAAAATAAATATATTATATTAGAAACATAGTTGATGTATATTTTGACAAATATTCTGAATAAAACAACATTTCTTGGGGAAGTCAATAAGTTCATATATACCTGAGAATTGATACACAGCTCATCGTTGATGTCATTGATAAGATAGGCCATCATGACAACATTTTAAAGGCACAAACAACCCTTCACGGTCATTTGCTTGATACCTTAAAACCTTTCTCTTCAGACAAGCCTATCTTTCCTAATCTATATCACAATTGTGCGCTCAGAGCATGCTCTGCGCATGGAATTAGCGCTATACAAATGGACTGTTATGTTATGTTATTTATGTACAGCCAGTTGAACACAGGTATAAGATCATATTCGAGGGGAAGTCAATAAGTTCATGGAATGACTATTGATACATCCCTGGAGACATCTGAAGACAGTTTACAGACATAAACAACCCTTCCTGATCATTTCCTTGAGATTTACAGCCTGTTGACACAGGTACCCTCATGGAAAGTTCTAAAACTGAGCACCATCGGGTTATCAAATTTCTAACGAAAGAAGGGGTGGGACTGAGAATGTGAGAATGCAACCGAAATACATAAAAATATGATCAATGTGTATGGGAAAGAAGCCCTTCAGACGAAGTGGTCAGCGGGGTCGCAGCTCCTTGGACAATGACCCACAGGATTCCTAGTAATTCCTCTCAATTACTCTTAGGCCGTAAGTTCAATCAAGTGCAGAGTGCAAAATTAGAAGATAAATAGTTGCGTTTGTAAAATTTCAGGGATCCACTGTTATTCAACACCCGCTTAAATTGAATAACAATGCATCCTGTAAGTTTTACAAACGCAACTATTTATTTATGATATGGTATCATGACCGTTATTTATTAGAAGTTTCGGAGCAAACTCTGTTTTGCGTATTTGTTTTTGTGTGGAAAGGACTTTGAGGCCCTGGAAGGTCTAACTTATGTGAATTCCCTGCATAATTTACATTACAAACATCGTACTGATAATACAAAATAGTGGCAATCGTAACAGCAAGACCTTACAACATACTTGTTTAATTTTAAACCGAATTGTAACATGATTTCTTTGTATTCTTGATTCTTATTGGTTGACTTGAAAAATTACCCTGTGTTGAATGACAATGAATACCCGCAAATCAGCTACCCCGAATCACTGCGAATTGATACAACATGTAAACTAAATCCGACCAGACTCAAGATTATCAACAATCATAAAGTGCATAGAAAATATCGTAAACCCCTAAAACAAAAGTATAAAACTAGCCCAAGACCATTGTGACAGCGACGCAAGCATTGTGATGTCAAAACGGTTGGCCTTTGTGACAACAAACCATGGGAATGGCATTCGAAAGAAGGCGGCCGCATGAAACTTTGCGGCAATCTTGGCTAAAAAAGCAAGTTGAAATTATTTTCGTTCTTCAAAAATAAATCATATTAGAATTTTTTTGTAATATATACCGGTAGACACAATCTTAAATATTACAAAGACAACTGTCAAATAGGAGTATGGCACGAATTTTCAAAGAAATTAGAAAATTAAAAATTGAGTCGGGCTGGCACTAGTGAACATGTTGTATCAATTCGCGGTGATTCGCCTTAGCTGATTCGCGGGTATTCATTGTCATTCAACATAAGGTAATTTTTTCAAATCCACCAATCAGAATTGAGAATACAATGAGGTCATGTTACAATAATTAATAATGTTAAAGTAAAGTTTAAGGATGTGCTTGCTTTGGCACAAACACTAATCCTCCAGACTACAGAGCTTTTCGAAATGTAACAGGTAATTGTGGGACATGTCAACAAGAAAAATTCATAAACAGAAACGAAAGATATGCCTTCCTAGTTCCTATATTGAATGTGCAGTACAATATGTCAACCATATCCTTATCTGTTATGGGTGCTCCGGTGAATATACTGGACAAACTGAGTGCTTTAGAGACTGAAACTCATTTCACATATCTCAGTGTCCACATGGATACCTGTGCAAAAGACAAAGATATAAGATTTATAAATGAAAGAATCATGCGTCAATTGAAAAAAGACTCTTTCGTTAAAACAAAAACATTTCTTTTTTCTATCAATTCATTATTGTGTTCATCCTTTCGTACGATGGATTATGACATCATACCATTGTTATGTCAACAAGTTGATGTCGTAACGTCTGAACTGTTTTCTGTAATACTCCCTGACGATATCAATGAAAAAGTTTGAGAAACTTTCCTCTCGTCCTTGTCAGCTGGAAGAGAAAAAGAATCATTCAAGCATCTTCCACAGAAGAGACGACATCAGTTTTTGAATGATGTCCTCATGTTGTTACAATAATAATTGTATTTCGTAAGATAAATTACATAGAAACAACCTAGAAAATAAACTTGTGATTTCTTAAACAGAATTTATGAAAAATTTAGCGTTGTTGATGCTGACTTAAATATTGCATCCACGAGTTAAAATCTTAGATTCGTTCTTTTCAACTGGAGATAATTAATATTCAAACTCAATCGAGAAAGCTGCATTGTAGTGACACCAATGTGTCCTCACTATAGGGGCCTGACGCACATGTTGCAAAGTTAAGAAAAACTGCTAGAAATAAATGCCTTCTTTTGCCTCTTTGAAGAAACACACACATGAACCAAATAGATACCAGGAATATTTTTTAGCAATCTCTAACAATTTGCAAAATCTGGACAAGCCCTGGTGTTGGTATATTTGTGACTTATTTCACGGACATTACCTCAATCTCAACAATCCAAACTTACAAATCAACGGTTTGGGACGGTCAAGAGGTCCAAATTCATCATCATGAGTTAGTTGTATACACAATACAAGGATGCCTTCACATACTGCATCGATTGCATAAGAAACACAATAAACACATTTGGAAAAATAAGTAAGCAAAAGTTACATCATTGTACATACCATTTCTAGTTTCAAAGGACTCCTGCCTTCTGGAATAAAAGGAGAAAAAATAAATAGACATGGTGAGTTAATCTATCAAATCTCAAAGTTTCATCTCATATATTTAATATAACTTGTTTATTGTCTGTACTTTAAAAAATCCTTATGTCCATTTTACATGTTTCTTATACTTTAGCCATCTGCATGGCCCCATGAACCGTAATATTATGTTCACGAAAGCAGGACTGCCAAACAAGTACACTAACCATTCAGGAAAGGTAACTTTACTTCCTTTCATTTTTTATTTGTTATATAAATATAAACACTATATGAGCGGGACCAAACTTCTCCTTAGAAGCTAGCGGACCCATTTGAGTACTCAATCATCAAGTAAATTATCCTTATCAGCAGTTTATCTTAAAACAACAGTCACACTGGACCTGGTATGCGGTGCCTGGGTGAAGTCTGCAGAGAGTGGGAGTTAGGGATGACAGTTGGGGGTCAAATTTAACCCAGTAAGGAAGCACTGAAAGATGATATTCCAGGCAAACCAAAACTTCTGTCTCACTCTAGTTCTGCTCCATGACTGCGTTTGAAACAGGAGCCCTTGATACAGTCTAGGTTCTCATTCATAAAACTTTAAGAATTTCCACGTGTAATTTTAATCACAACACGGCTTATCTAATAACTGTTGTCTATTTTTTTAAAGAATATAATCATATATGCTTATGTGAATCACATCTATATTGCATAAAATTTGTTCTGGGCTATTGCGTCAACCATGTTATTTGAAAACGGTTTTGAAAAGGATCTAGTTCAACGCCAAACCGGACATCGGTCAAACGCTGTTTTACAATACAGGCTTCCCAATGATTGACGGAAACGGATCTAGTTCAACGCCAAACCGGACATCGGTCAAACGCTGTTTTACAATACAGGCTTCCCAATGATTGACGGAAAAGGATCTAGTTCAACGCCAAACCGGACATCGGTCAAACGCTGTTTTACAATACAGGCTTCCCAATGATTGACGGAAAAGGATCTAGTTCAACGCCAAACCGGACATCGGTCAAACGCTGTTCTACAATACAGGCTTCCCAATGATTGATCCTTAAGTGAACCTCTACTACTCTGCAGCCTCTATCCTCCCTATCGCTTGCGTATCTCTTTACAACTTTAAAATGTAGATGACAAAATATGATTTGAATTTTGCAATATGTCTCATGTGCATGTCACTCTTTCGATAAAAGCCTTGGTATAAATGAATACACTTACAGCAACGTTAAATCTGAGTTGACCTCATATAACCTGCATTTTTCATTTTGGATGATGAATCCCTTGCTGCAGAAAAATTGCAAAAAACTATCCACAGAGGCCACAATTTCCTTCCGGAAGGAGGACACAGAAATCAAATTTTCTATCTAATTAGTATGTTCTATACAAATAAAACATTCAGGTGCCATTTTTGTTGTCTTAATAGGAGTATGTAAATCACTTTATGAGCATGTACCCGAATTGACTTGACAACTGTACATCTATCGGGATATAATTGTACTCCACGTGACCTCAATACATTCATATGATTGGACGAAAGCATTTGACTGTGCTCTAACGGAAAGCAAAGATAGAATGCTAACATCTTTCAATGAAACATAATACATTTTTAAGATACATATGGTGATGTATATAGATCAAATATTGACAAAAAATAAAATAAAATAACATTATTGTTGTATTATTTTTTTATCAAATCTTTCACAGATAGAAAGAAATACATCAAGGACAGGTATTGCAATACCTTTTTCAATGAATGTCGTGATACAAAAGAGCAATATTTGATTAACAAGGACGTAATTCACATAAACGTCTTTGTTTTAGGTTGAACACTGTTGCAAACATACTAAAAACCTTGCCTTTTTAAAACGTCTCAATTTCATAGTTCAAAAAGACTTATGTACAAATAACAATGTTTCATTAAAAGAGGCGGATGTCATAATTTACTGACTTTAACTGATTACTGAAGACAACAAGACACAAGAAAGAAAGTCAGTTTTTGATGCAACTCCAATGAGAACAAAAGGTTACAAATGTAAGCGCAGTTTCCTACAGGTAAAAATATGACCTTCTTTTACGAAAGGTACCTTGATCTGAAAGTCCTATGTTATCAGAAATACAAGTCCCTGTTAAATGACCTACTAAGGATTACCAACCTATATTTCTCATTGTGTCTGGTATAAATAAGTTTCAAAACTAACGTTCAAGTCATAGTCTCGACGTTCTTCCTGTTTAATGTCACTATGCTTACTGATAAGCATTGAGCTGCTAATTTTCAGAAATAACCACTACTTGTCGATAAAATAACACCATTTATGAAGTTTGACATATTTGAGCCTAACAACATACTCTGTGCCCCTTTAAAGCAAAGACGTTCCTTTTAAATCTTATTCAATAGTTTAAACAGTAAAGTAAAATAGTACCATGTTTTTAAATAACTGGTTCAAAGAATAGAGGAAAGAAAATGTTACCTTCTGCGTGATCTTCGAGCATAGACAACCAAGAACACAATCAGAATGATCAGAACGCTGCAATGTTTAATTTAAAGCAATGATTATTCACATAGAAGTATTATGTATATCTCCATAACATTCGGGGACAATTCGTGAGATAAATGATGACGATTATTAAATGAGAAGTAGTCAAAGAATTGAATTGTTTACTTAACAAAATAAGATGATATCAAATTACCTCACGGCAACGCAGCTCATCAGGATAATCAGGACTGTATTAGAAACAGGCTCATCTTTGACACCTGAAAGAGAAGTTTAGACAATTTATTCATTCACTGTATAAATAATAATTTTGGGGTGATGTCAATATTATTTAACTTTTATCGCGGCTGCTAGAATTATTGCTGTGAGACAGTCCACAACACTATTGTTGCTATGCATTGTGGTGAAACTTCCGTGCATCGGCTGGAACAAGCAAATAATGGATGGTACTACCCTAAATATCATTGCAGCATTGCACCCAAACCTGACTGCGTGTAGAACAGATCTCTACTGCAGACAAAGTTGCTGAGCCCTTGATGGATTCGTTCCACGGACGTCTTGATCCTAACCACTGCGCTATCCCGCCCCCTAATAATTAGGGTCAAACTCAGTCACCACTAGTCATCGATTTGTCAATCATCCTGTTCACAGATACTACGCAAAAGAATTTTATCAACACATAATTTTTGTGAGATTTGCGATTTACATAAAACATGTCATGCTGCTGGGAAACTAACCACTTTAAAAAAAAGAACAAATCTGATTTTTGGAATGTTGGTAACAGCAATAGAAATGTTGCAAATAAAGTTTTTCTCCCCAAATTTAGTGTTTTATGACTGTGAGAAGCATAATTTGTATTCGTTGTTCGTTAAGGTTTCCAAACTATACCACTGAGAAAACGTGAAGAAAAAAGCAAGTGAGAGAAACTAGAAAAGCCAGCAATCGCCTGGGAAGTGGCCTCCAAGAGTTACCACTCAAGCAACCTCTGTATCAGGTCCACATGCATCAACTTCTTGTCACAGCCGTAGCTACTACACAAAATAACCTGTTACTTTGGAACAAAAATAGAGCCATGGGCTCTGTAGCTCATCAGACTTTTGATAGAAATAGGTGTTGTGGTTTAGACCATGGGGTCATGGGCAGTGTAGGAAAGATAGCCTGTCCCAACGTCAGAGTTATTCACAATCAAATAAAAAAGGCCCATTGCCCATTTGGGGTCAAGGGGTCACCGAACCTACAATTCAGAATCCCCATTGTCCAAGGAGTCTATACACAACTATTAAGCTATCAAGACCTTTTGGAACTGGAGAAGAAGATGAAAGTAGGATTTTAAGGTTTTGACCCCTGTGACCCCATTTGGGGTCATGGGGTCACCAAACCTACACTTTAGAATCTCCAGTGCCCAAGGAGTCTACACACAACTTTTCAGCTCTCTGGACCTTTTGGAACTGGAGAAGAAGATGAAAATAGGTTTTTCATGTTTTGACCCCTGTGACCCCATTTGGGGTCATGGGGTCACCAAACCTACAATTTAGAATCTCCAGTGCCCAAGGAGTCTACACACAACTATTCAGCTCTCTGGACCTTTTGGAACTAGGGAAAAAAGATTAAATTAGGTTTTTTAGGTTTTGACCCCTGTGACCCCATTTGGGGTCATGGGGTTACCAAACCTACAATTTAGAATCCCCGTTGGCCAAGGAGTCTACACACACCTTTTCAGCTCTCTAGACCTTTTGGAACTGGAGAAGAAGATGAAATTAGGTTTTTCATGTTTTGACCCCTGTGACCCCATTTGGGGTCATGGGGTCACCAAACCTACAATTTAGAATCTCCAGTGCCCAAGGAGTCTACACACAATTTTTCAGCTCTCTAGACCTTTTGGAACTGGAGAAGAAGATGAAATTAGGTTTTCCAGGTTTTGACCCCTGTGACCCCATTTGGGGTCATGGGGTCACCAAACCTACAATTTAGTATCTCCAGTGCCCAAGGAGTCTACCCACAACTTTTCAGCTCTCTGGACCTTTTGGAACTAGGGAAAAAAGATTAAATTAGGTTTTTTAGGTTTTGACCCCTGTGACCCCATTTGGGGTCATGGGGTTACCAAACCTACAATTTAGAATCCCCGTTGGCCAAGGAGTCTACACACACCTTTTCAGCTCTCTAGACCTTTTGGAACTGGAGAAGAAGATGAAATTAGGTTTTTCAGGTTTTGACCCCTGTGACCCCATTTGGGGTCATGGGGTCACCAAACCTACAATTTAGAATCTCCAGTGCCCAAGGAGTCTACACACAACTTTTCAGCTCTCTGGACCTTTTGGAACTGGAGAAGAAGATGAAATTAGGTTTTTCAGGTTTTGACCCCTGTGACCCCATTTGGGGTCATGGGGTCACCAAACCTACAATTTAGAATCTCCAGTGCCCAAGTAGTCTACACACAATTTTTCAGCTCTCTAGACCTTTTGGAACTGGAGAAGAAGATGAAATTAGGTTTTTCAGGTTTTGACCCCTGTGACCCCATTTGGGGTCATGGGGTCACCAAACCTACAATTTAGAATCTCCAGTGCCCAAGGAGTCTACACACAACTTTTCAGCTCTCTGGACCTTTTGGAACTGGAGAAGAAGATGAAATTAGGTTTTTCAGGTTTTGACCCCTGTGACCCCATTTGGGGTCATGGGGTCACCAAACCTACAATTTAGAATCTCCAGTGCCCAAGGAGTCTACACACAACTTTTCAGCTCTCTGGACCTTTTGGAACTGGAGAAGAAGATTAAAATAGATTTTTAAGTTTTTGACCCTTGTGACCCCATTTGGGGTCATGGGGTCACGAAATCTACAATTTAGAATCCCCATTTGCCAAGGAGTATCCACATAAAATTTCAGCTCTCTAGAGTCATTGGTTCTGGAGAAGAAGTCGAAAAAGTGAAAAGTTTACGGATGGACGGATGGACGGATGGACGGATGGACGGACGCCGGACGCCTTGCCATGCCATAAGCCCATCGGGTCTTTCAGACCTGATGAGCTAAAAATTCTAACCAAAAATCAGGGATCATTTGCTTCTGAGCTTCAAAAAGGTTAGTTGTTTCCCTTCTATGAAGAGACCTACCCACAGATTTAAAGCCTGTTGAACACAAGAACACAAGAAACCTCTTTAATCATGGAAAGTTCTAAAAGTGAGAATTGAGCAGTTATCATGGTCCCAATAAATGTAGATCAATGTGCATTGGAAAGAATCCCCTCAATATTCTATTGTTGCAAAATGGTCAGCTAAGTTTTAGCAGGGTCGCAGCCCCTTGGACAATGTCCCACGGTTAGGAAGGCCTGTTGAAGCCATTACAGATGATGTGTTTGCACGGGTCTAGGGCCAAATGATGGCCGATCGTAGAATAAAGGTGGACAAGATATCTTCAGAGTATAGCATTTCTGACGGCAGTCTTTGCACCATAAATCATGAGCACTTGCCAATGTCAAAAGTGTCTGCAAGATGGCTGCCACAAAACTTAAATGCATAAGATCGACAGCAGAGAATTGAATTCAGTCATGAGCTCTTGGACATCTACAATGCTGATCCTGATAACCTGAAGCATAAACACTCTCGTGCACCCAAGAAGTTCAGAAGTCAGCATTCTGCTTGTAAGATCATGGCCACCATTTTCCGGGATTCAAGGGGCGTGATACTTATAGACTACAAATCACTTAGAAATACAATAACAGCTTCTTCATGACATTGTTCCAGTGCACAAGAATCATATTGCACAAACTGAACTTCAACAATATATTTTTGACCAACTTAACCTCCCCCCTCTCTACAGTTCACATCTGTCCCAAAGCCACTTCTGTCTGTTTTACAATTTGAAATCTCACTTGTGTGGAATAAGATTTGGTGATAATGATGAACTCAAGACAGCTACTGAGGCGTGGCTAAGGGGCCAGTCAAAGGACTTCTACAGCAAGGGCATAGACAGTCTCAGAGATAAATTAGCAAAGTTCGTTGAGGTCCAGGGAGATCATATTGAAAATAAAATCAATCAACCATTGTCTTCTGTTTTATATCCACTTTTATGAACATATAAACCTGCCCTCTTACATTGTTTTCAGACAGCCAGGCACTACATTGGCTGCACTTCATTGTCATTTTCTTATGTTTTGTAAGACCAATTTTGTCCCTAAACATAATAATAAATACGAGAACTGTAACAATAACTTCTGATGCTGTTGTCGTTGATGTCAAAACCTTTAACTGTGCTTTTTAGATTCTACACACTAGCAACTGAAAGTGTACGTCAACTAATTCTTTAATACTGTGAAAACAAATTCTGCAAGGAAAACGAACCACTTGTTGATAAAGCATGACAGTTGTAGACAAACGGTAGATAGCTTTTAAGACTACACTATAATAAACATGATTGTTTTTTATTCAGATATTAACAACATGAAAATGCAAACAGTCAATTGACAACATAAAAGCCATTTCTCCTCAAAAGTAGATTCAAATGTTGGCATTTTCTAACATCGAACCACTTTCCTCCAAGAGTATCATGAAATATTAGAGCAAACTCTGAACCTATGTACTTTTCAAAATCATAATGTAACTAAGTGGTTAGAATTGTAGTGTATGTAACTGTTTTCTTGAAACCATTTCAAAATTGTTATGTAATGTAGTTAATGGAAGTTGTTGGATTAGTTGATCAAATCACAATAATTGGATAGACCACAGATGTTGAAGACACTTTCCTAAACCACCATTTGTTTCTTCTGTTTTATGCAATTTACACCGGTCTGTGTGTAAATAAATTGAACCTGAGCATACATTTGTATATCAACTGATAGTTATAATTTCACATTTCAGTTAATTCAAGAAACCATTGTCAGAACATTTAGTTTTAAAAAAACCAATTGGTTTTTACATTGAGTGAAAATATGACTTATCTGTCATTGGAAATTTTTTTTTTTTTTTTTTTTATTTTGCTTTTTTTTCAGGTATACATACAGGGTGAGATACAGGGTAATATATAAAAACATGTTATTCCATATACATACAGATTCAAAATAGATACATTGTTCATTGTTTTGGAGAGTTTTAACTGTTATTCATTTTCTAAATAAAATATGCAAAATAGACCACAATTTCAGGAAATACGATTCCTGGTCTTGATTAATGTAGATATATTTTGTAATATCGTAATATTGTATTATTTGCCTTTTGACATATGCGATATCAGGAATAAACCCCTTCTTACTACAATAGTATATGATATTCTTAACTAATATGATCACAGCGTTTAAGGCGTAATTATTTTTTCCTTTCACTCCAAATAACACTTGAGAACTCGTAAAACTAAGTTGTACATCAACAGTATTAAGCCACATTTTAAGTTCACACCATATATTTTTCACCCTGCTACACTCCCAGAACATATGATAAATAGTTTCGTCTGATTCATTGCAAAAAGCGCAAAGTGGGGAATCAACATATTTTATTTTATGAAGGAAATGTCTTGTTGGCAATATTCTATGGATGATTCTATACTGTAGCCATCTGAGATCAGTGCTAGGAGTACATTTGTTTGCACTCGTGTTAAAACATTCCCATTCTGAATCAGTATGGTGAGAACCAGTGACTTGTTCCCATTTATCATAGCAAGGGAGTTTAACAAAGCGCGAGTCAAGTAACAGATCATATAGTTTCTGATGACCTAAAAGAGTATTTGTACATTTAATTATGAAAGGATATACAGGATTGCATAACTTACTATCGGATATAGTAATACCTATTGAGTTAGCATAATATAGAACTGCACGTCTAATACCTTCGTAGTGAAGAAAGTTTGTATCAAGGGAGTACACGGTACACAATTCTTCCTTTGAATAAAATTTTCCATTTTCATTAAATAGATCATTCACAAATATTATACCGTTTTTTACCCAGCTTCTGTATAAAATACTCTTATTACCAACCTTTATGCAGTCATTATTCCATATACTTTGAGCGAGTATATCATACTTATTTTTAACGTGACATTTATATTTATCAACAATATTGGACCAATCTTTAAAGACTTCTTTCCAAAATGGATTTGAAATTGAAGATATCACTTTACTTTCAATATACAGTTTATCCGAAATCCACAAAAGACTTTGATTGGGCAGTCTATGAATGAGAAGGTATTTCCAATTAGATGAATTACTAAGTAATCTTTGAACCCATTTTAATTTTTGCGAAGATATAACATTTTTGATAATTGGAACTTTAAAACCCCCATGTCCCGGATTAAGAATAATGGTATCTCTTTTAACCTTGTCTGGTTTATTTCTCCATATAAATTGAAAGCACTGCTTTTGGAATTTGTCAATAACAGATTCAGGCGGGCGGGGTAGGGCAGAGAAAAGGTGGTTTAACTTGGGCAGTAGGAGGGATTTCAGCACTGTGTTTCTTCCGTAGGGTGTAAGATTTCTAGCAAGCCAAATGTTCATTAAATGTTTGATTTGTAAAAACTTTTCTTCATAATTTATTTGGCTCATGTGGTTAATATCAATGGAAAAGTTTATTCCTAAGAGTTTAAAATCTCCCTGTGACCAATCAAAGTTCCAATCTTTACATAACTTGATACGAGATCTTTTTTTTGAACCTATCCATAACAATCTAGTTTTCTCTACATTAACCTTTAAACCAGAAAAACGTGCAAAGAATTGTAGAGTTTGTAAGACAGCATATAGACATTTTTCTGACCCATCTAGTGTTAAAGAAGTATCATCGGCGAACTGTGACAATAGATATTCAACATTTCCAATGTTTATCCCTTTTATATTAGCGTTGTTTCTAACAAGAATGCCTAAAATTTCGACGGAGAGAATGAATAGATATGGCGCTACCGGGTCGCCTTGACGACAACCTCTTTCTATTTTAAAGGGGGAGGATGGAAACCCATTAACCAAAACTCGTGATTCGATGTCATTATAGAAAGTAGCAATCCAATCAATAAAGTTTTTGCCAAAGTTGAAGAATTTAAGGACACTGCATAGATAATTTCTATCGATAGAGTCGAAAGCCTTTTCAAAATCGATTAATAGTAGTAGTCCTGGAATTTGAAAGGTTTCAGTGTGTTCCATAATGTCGTAAACTAACCTTGTTATCTCACCTATGTATCTATCTTTTACAAAACCTTTTTGATCGTCATGTATTATAAATGGGAGTATGGTTTTCATTCTATTTGCGATAGCTGCTGCTCCGATTTTATAAGATGAATTAAGAAGTGAGATGGGCCGCCAATTCTTTAGATATTTCTTTGGTTTATTACCTTTTGGAATACACGTAATTAAACCTTGCTTTTGTGAAACTGAAAGTGTCCCTTTTTCGTAACCGGTATTTAAAGAGTTGAGTAAGAAAGTACCAATATCCTTCCAAAAGAATTTGTAAAATTCAGATGTAAAGCCGTCAGGGCCTGGACTTTTATCGTTTTTCAATCCCTTAAGTGCTTTTGATAATTCATTCAGAGTCAATTTTCCTTCCAAAGTCTCTTTCTGATTTTCGTTTAGCTTAGGAATATCATAAGTTTGACACATTTCATTTAGATCAATTGGAAGAACATCTTCGGATTTGTAAAGTTTAGTATAGTAGTTTCTAGTTTCATTTATTATGCTCTCATTGTCAGAAAGCTTAGATCCATTTGGTTTTTCAATTTCCGTGAAAGATTTATTTAGGAAATTTCTCGACTCTAGTTTCAAAAAATATTTTGTAGGTTTTTCTCCCTTTTCAATCCATTTGACTTTTGATCTCGTCATCATACCTTGTATTTTAACGTTATTGATGTCATCAAGACTTAATTTGATGTCGTTGACCTTATCCAGCATGTCAGCCTTGGCGTTTATGTTTACTTCCTGATCTAATTTTAATTCCAAATCATGTAGCTCTTTTTCAAGGTCTACTTCTAGTTTATTTTGTATTTTCTTTTTTGTTGAAGCATAGTAAATTGTCTTGCCCCGGATCATTAGTAGTATAGTTTCAAACAGTAACTGATCATCTATAGAATAAAGAATATTTCCACTTTCAATAATTTCATACTGTTTTAATGTAGATTTTATAGTACCTTTGATTGGAAAATTAACCAAATTATTAGTTTTTACCTGTAGCTTGAAGCTCCTCGCAGGACTTTGAGGTCTTTTTGTAGCCACTGATGCAACCAGATGTGCAGACGCCGTCGTGTTGGTTACAGAGCCCGCCCTCACAGAATCCACTACAGGTGTAGTTACAGGTCAGTCCGTGATATCCAGACACACACCCAGCAGAACATTCTCCTGTTGCTTTGTTACATGGTTGTCCGGCTGTTTCCTGTGACTCGCCACATTTTTCAGAACATTCCAGTTCACACTTTGCTCCAAACAAACCGTCGGGACAAGGATCTGAGAGTAAAAGAGCATTTCTAATCTTCATAATAACATATCAAGGGAAGAACATATACTTCTTTCTCCAACTTATGTTTTCCAAATAAAAAAAAAATTGTTACAAAGTGTAAATGAAACCATATATTTTATAACGAACTGTTAGATTTACCCTGTTCTTTGCAGACCTCACATCCAGATAAACATTTGTAGATCAAGTTCAGTCCTCTTGGTAAACATGTTGGACACTTCTGGTCACAGTTGTCTCCGTAGTATCCTTGTCTGCATTTGATGCACTGTCCGGTCTCCCTGTCACACTTCTCGTAGGTTGGAGAACAAACACTTTTACATCCTTCTCCATAATGACGTTCTGGACAGAGAGTCTTGTTGCAGGAGCCACACTGTCTGTCACACGTCACACAACCTTCTGGACAGGGACGAGTACACTTGGTGCGACAGTAGCCAGGCCGACATCCATCTGAGCAGGTTATGGTAGCTGATGTTGTGTTCACTTGACAGGCTTTATTCAGACAGTTGGACGGACAGGCCTCGTTGCAGTATTGGTTCTTATATCCCTGTACACAGCCTAGGATACATTGTCCAGTATCGTAGCATCTCCCTCCCAGGCACGTGGAACACTGGGCGGATACTGGCGAGAGTAGGAGGAAGAGCCAGATCAAGGTACCTGATGTAATAAAACAACATAAATATAACAAGGGAAACGGTAAAACTATTGTGCCTCTATTTTGAATATATTTCCCCTAGCGGGAAAATACTGCAACTTAATACCCCCTTTACACCATTCTTGTTCTCAGTACGTTCTTGGATTTTTTTCAGAACGGGCTCGAACTGTGTAAAAACTGTCTGACGAAATGGACGATGTGGCAACTGTTTACGAACTTTATGAACTGGCTCGAACGTACTAAAAACTGGAAGGTGCTCCAGAACGTATGACATTTGGAACGTTTTACAAACGTATTGAAAACGGGATTGCCGTTCTGCAAACGGAAATGCCGTACTTCGATCTGACTAAGGACAAGTAAGAAGCTTGGGCAGTTAAGAATCTTATTATATAGAAATTCATGACCCTTGAGCCATTCTACCATGTCTTCTTCATGTTCGGGTGTGAGGTTGACGTGAGTTTTGCCTTTTCTTTGTTTGCTCTTCTGAATTTGACCTGTCTGAGTCATATTAGTCTCTGACTGTGTGACAGAAGATTCAGAAGGTGCAGGCGATAAGGTTATCTCTGGAACAAAAGCCTCGGCCGCTATGGCTTCTACAGGGCTAGCGGATCTGGTATTTGATTTCCTGTGAACAACCTTCCTCTGACCATACTTCTTTGGAGGCATGATGTTTTGACTAATGAGAACGGGCAAGGACGTGCTGGGTATTTATAGAAAACGGGCAAGAAATGAATTTTACAATAAGGACGCACTGAGAACGGAATTAGGACGTAGTGAGATTGGAACGAACTGTCTTAAAAAGAGTTGGTCGCAGCTAGGATGAATTGTGCGGCTCAAGAATTGAGTGAGTGAGTGAGTGAGTGAATTAGGGTTTAACGCCGCTTTAAAGAGTATTTCACTTATATCGCGGCTGCTAATATTATTGCAGGGAGAAAGCCCGTAACACCATTGTGGCTATGCATTGCGGTGAAACCTGCGAGCATCGGCTGGAACTAGCGACAATATTATAATCTTATTGCTCTCTTGTATTTAAGTACGCCTTAAGAATAACCATAGTTTACCATAACAGATAGGTATTTGTCAGTATTACTAAAGCATATGAGATTTATTTCGATATGTCAGTGCTTTTCAAATTAATGTTTTATATCAAGATGTTACACTGAATAAATTGTGGGTTTATTTCCGCAAGCTCTGAAAGATGATATAGCTTGAAGAGACAAATTGATTACAGTTTAACAATAATATTGAAATATAATCACTTATTTCATATCAATCACATACTTATCATAATACTCTAGTTGATAAAAAAAACAACTAGTTCACATATTGAAATTGAATTAATAAATTATTCGGGAACACTCTCTCTCATAAATGAGACATCAAAGGAAGAGAAAGTGAAACTAAACTAGAGTAGAGTTTAACACAGCGTCCTCTTGTTCATAATCATCATGACAATGTCACAGCGAATGCTTGTTTGTGTGGCTGCTGTCATCTTGGGTTTGTATTACAAATTTTACTTATTTATCATAATATTATTTGATTTTTATTATTCGGCTCATGATTGAGGAATTAAGAAATCATGTTTTATGATGTTTAGGGGGGAAGAAATACTCTGTCTCAAGTTTCAACAACTGTGGAGATGAGTGCCCTGAAACCTGCCTCTGTCCCTGTAGGCAGACTACTGGAGAATGTACAGAGGGCTGTGTGGCTGGATACTACGGTTACAACTGTAACAAGACGTGTGACTCTCACTGTATGCAAAATGTTTGTCTACAAGAAAGTGGACATTGTGAATGTTTGCTGGGATATATGTACACAAATTCAAGATGTGTAAAGGATACAGGTTACATACTTTCTTGTTGATATCTGAATCACTACTTTAATCGCTGAACACTTTCTTTGGTTATAGGAACTTGCCATAAAATAACGAGAGTAATTTTATGAAAATGGAAAAACATGTAGGTTTATTTTGCAAACTATCAACGTTATTTTCAGACCACAATTTTAACAAAAAGTTAAGTGCCACCAGAAATTGAATTTAAGTTTAACAAATACACGTAACTCACATGTATGCCTGATTATGGATATGTATAAATTGGTATCGCAATTATAATTATTCGCAATCGTTCTGTATATTGATAATCTACGCCTTGCCATAATTGAATCTCAAACACATATAAGCAATCATTTGTTCAACATAACAGACGATATTGTTGCCACCTAAAAAGTTTGATTTCTCCAACGACATGAGCTCATGCTTTAAACTCGGTTCACGAGTAAAGTAGGAGTTTCACGAGCATTTGTGATTGTATGCATCAATGTCTTGGGACTTGTTTATGCCATGAAACTTCTTCAGTATCATTTTCAACAATAAGTTGAAAAGATATACTCAATTGAAATAATTGTTCTGAGTATATAATCTATTCATTTGAGGAATACAACTTTTTTCATTCTCTTGTATAGGTAAACAGTGCCGAAAACACCAAGGATGTCACAAAGACATATGTTCATCAACTGGAGAGGAGGAGTGTATTGAGGGATGTAAGCCAGGTCTCTTTGGTACATCTTGTGAGAGTCCTTGTGGAGGAAACTGCTTCTGTGATCAAGTGTCAGGGAAGTGTACAGACTGTGTAACGGGTTGGTTTGGACCAGAATGTCAGTCTCAGTGTAGTTCTGGGTGTACTGAAGGTTGCTACAAGAACGGAAGCTGCATTGACGGGTGTAAATCTGGATCATATGGAGAGCAGTGTGATAGACACTGTTCACGACACTGTGTGTCTGGGTGTGACCAGCTGTCAGGAGAGTGTGTCCAGTGTGAAGTAGGTCGGTATGGTCAAACCTGTCAGTCCGAGTGCAGTGCTGGGTGTGCAGGCTGTGACAGAGAGGGAAGTTGTATGGAGGGTTGTGTGAAGGGATACTATGGAGAGATGTGCGTCTCCGCCTGTCCACAAGGATGTAATGACGGCTTATGCGACCTTAGTGGAAGTTGTATGATAGGTTGTGTGAAGGGCTACTATGGTGAGATGTGCAAGTCCACCTGTCAAGAACAGTGTGATGACAGATTGTGTGACCTGAATGGAAGGTGTAAAAGTTGTAAAACCGGATTTTATGGGCCGGGATGCAGCAAGATCTGTGAGGGATGTGCTGAAGGACACTGTGATAGGGACACAGGGGAATGTTACAATGGTAAGTAGCACACTCAATTACAAGGAAGATATCATATTATGGTTAACAACTTCTTTGTTCTGAAATGAAATTATTTCAGAGTACATGCTTGCACCTTCATCAGGTGGGATGAAGGGAATATGAAATGGGTACATATACCATAGAACGGAAACATTGAAAAATAGTGAGGAAACCTAATTAGTGAGATTAATTAAATGAGAATATACTACAATATAGAACATTCTCATCTAATTAATCTCTCGATCTAGGTTTCCTCACTACTGTCCAATGTTACCTTGCCACGACATGTATATAAAATTTGGATTGAAGGTTGTTAGGTTAGATTGACAGCAAAAAAAACAACGTTTTCTGTAAAAAGAAGTATGACGGGCGACTCAAAAAATGTATAGTGTACATGATTTCATGTCATGGATGTCAGGAAATATATATCAGGAAAACAGAGCCAAAGTTAAAAAGAAGAATGAATCTTATCATTCACAAATTTAACACTGAATCTATTGCTTGGCGGAAAAGGAATTATTATTTATTAAAAAACTAGAGTCAAAGCTTAAACGCACTGGTGCACGCCAATATTTCATAAACACAACGAATGCACAGATACTGCATATCTCTCGATATTACTCACTATCCTCACTCAAGTAATCTACCTCGTAAGTTATTTTACAAATATTTACGTATTCAGGTAGTAAAGTGGATTTTTAAATGTTACATTATGAACATGAACTACGATATCGGATATATTAAAGTTTTGCTCATAACCAGAAAAGCGGGAAACTGCAGCCGCTCAATCTAATAACAAAGCTAATAGTGTGTTATTAAATCGGTTAACTTAAAACAATGCTTTCATAAAACATATTTCATGATTTGTTCTCAGTGCAGCGTTCAGGTAAATTCAATAGCTGCACACAATACTAGTTCAGCTGTTTCCATGTGTCAATAATTTATCCGTTTTGTGCACAGTTAACCATAGATTTTTATATGTCCAAGCCCACAGCTGCTGTCTTAACGTTTTCATTGTTGATTGCAGGTAAATTGTAATGAATGTTTCGTATTTCATTGCATCGATAGAAAGTTTAAGTGAATGCATAAGTCCTCGTAAACCTTAAAATAGCCAATTAAAACCATAAAAGCGTGCACTAGTGTCTTTAATTCAAAATTCTAATCTGACATTCTTCAATTCAATGTCCATTTACAAGTATGTCTTGTAATGCACTATATAAACAGAATGCAGTCTGTATATATGAAATGTATCTACGCAACATATGTATCTATGCAATGTATTGTGACGTCATAACTGTTACTCATGACGTCACTACCGACTCAACATCATTCACCTGATGAGACCTTATGGTCGAAAGCACTTGTGAATAAATCCTCTTGATTTTCTTCAGCAATTTTTTTTTCTATAAATATATATGTGTATATTAATATTTGAATATATATATTTATAAAACCTGGAGATTGAAAAATATGAAGTTAGAAGTAAAAACAATCCATTTTAATCGTTAGCGCTTTCAGCTCAAGGAGCCCTTCAGGCCATATATGCAACGGATGTGTTTACTTCTAACTTCATATTTTTCAATATATATATCCCATTTTAGATTCCCTACATCCCATATATACAAGAATATACTCTGAAGCGTCGTGAATACGATAAAGAAGTTGTTATTAACAACATCTTGATCATAACCCTCGAAACAAAATCTTAAAATATACATCAAATTAAATTTCTGTCCTTTATTGACTGTAACAGAGGACATCAAGGAGACGTTTGGTATCAACTATTCCTGGGTAGCTGGAGGTGTCTCGTTATTCATCATTGGAGCTGTGTTCATTGTGTACGTTTCTTATCGACTAAAACGGTACGTGAAGGTTCCACATCAGAATTCAGTGCTTTTCAACGTTCAACGTTTCAACTTTATTATTTTTCTTTCAAGCCAAATTTTCCTTGAGACGTGTGTCCAGCTTTTGTACAATTTTTGTATCACAGCCCATATGAACTCATATTTATTTAACATATAATAAATTAGTTTACAATGCATGTTATTGAGATTACCTTTTGATGACTTAATCTGTAGAAAATAAATTGATAAATTGTGTAGGTTTCAAAAGACATCATTTACGATTTACACAGGATGGACGGTAGGATCTACTATAGTGCAAAGTGGAGAAGACATCCTTCTGCTGTTGGTGATGACCTCAGAGTTGTATCAGGTCCTCATGTTGTTCGGGACCCGTCTGATGTTGATGAGGAATTGGGTAATACTTCTCCCCGAGTCTGTCATATTCGCCGGCACGAACCAGCCACTTACATTGAGCCTATTGACAGTGACATAAACCCTGTTCTACCACAGCAGCAGGCTGTTAGTGACTCTGATCAACAGGTGGCAGCTGCTTCATCAAAGAACCTTCAACCATCAGACGGACTGCTGAACCAAGCGGCAGCTTTAACGTACACAGATAACGCATCGAGTAGACCGAACAGTTACTATCAAATAAATGAGGATTTGATATTTACACCTCATCAGTTGCAAAGAAAGCAACAAATTGAATCGATACAACCTTCATCACCTCCCTTGTCTGACAGATTATCAGCGCAGTCTGATGATAGAAACGCAACAGGAGGAGTCATCAATATTCCTCTGATAGCAGAATGTTCCTGGAACACTGAGACTGAGGACTCATCGCCAGACAAGGACTCTCGACCTGATGACGAGAACTACGACCATCCGTTTAAGGATAACTACAATTAATTGATTAAGGACGGAAACAACTATAGACCATAGCAAAGTGACAGGATATATAAGAAATTTTTGTGAAGAAACAAGCAAACAACAATATTATTGTAGAAACTTACATTTCTTCAACGCCTTAACCCTGAAATGATCTAACCATTATCGCCATTGTCTGAAAGAAGGTCAGTGCAGTCTTTTGATGGAAAGCAACAGGAGGAGACATCAATATCCCCCTGGTCACAGAATGTTCCTGAAACAGTGAGACTGAGGACAAGGACTCCCTAACCTATGACAAGAACTGTGACCATCTATTTAGGGAAAGCTACAACTAGATGATCAGGGACAATTCACTCCGGAAGAAGTTCGAAACTTGTGGAAACAACAATCTGCACCAAAAGTAACAAGATGGGGAACCACAGGCCTCATTCATCAGTGGGTAACTAAGAACAAGGACAATCCTATACATAAGCTTGAAATTTTGCGTTTGTTTGATGTTTCCTATAGTACTGATGTTTTATTACTTTTGTAGTTTAAAAGAAACACCTGAAATCCAAAATCTATTTTGATTAAGAGAAATTGAGAAGCAGCCAGTTACCTCAAAATATCTGCATTCTTATCAAAATGGTTTGTAATATTGTTTTATTTCATAAATACCTATAAATAAATTCTTATTTTTGAAAATATTCATTAATGCTTTATGCTTTTATTTATCCATGCCTTCAGTGAAAGTATTGGCTGTGTACCAAAATAGAGCCTATCATGATTTAATTTGATATCTGCAGAGCATATATATATATTTTGAAGTAAGAGTTACTTCCCTTTGACTGTTTGCTTGACAGTTTCTTCTTTTTTTACATTGAAGTTACTTCCCCTCACTGCACAATTTTTTCAATATGGCGGTAAGAGCCTACCTTATCATGATTTAATTTGATAAATGCAGCATATAAACAAGAATGTAAACGTGATCCTGCCTGTCAGTGATGAATGTTGTTATTAGTGAAATACAAAAAAAGCTTTAGAACTTGATAAAATATAATAATTATAAAACTCTACTATCTATTGGTAAGGATTTTCTGAACCAAAGATAGTGCTAATCACTCACCGACAATTCTGTAAACATGTGTTTGGCCATTATTTCTGAACAGACAAAACCTACCAATCTTGTAAAGTAAAATTTGCCTATCACCACTCCAGCAATGTCTAACTTGTCTTACTCGTGTCAACTGACATTGTTGTGGTAGGGTCATGTGCTTGAATCTCATATGGTCCTGTAGCATAAGTTGTTTTGTGTGGACTAAGGGCTACTTGGCTGTTGGCATCACCGTCTCAAAACGTTGCCTGAGATGAATTGACCAGATATGACAGTCGTCAGAGGGCTAAACCAAACATGACTGACCATTCTAGACAATTCTAAGACTTTGCAAAAGCTTGATGAGAGTTTGTACCTATACCTTTTTCCTTTTTTTAGGGTAAATGATGCAGACAGAATTCCACTTCCAGAATCCTTTTTCCTGGTTGTGTGTTCTATGCAATAGTACTATAAGGAGGATCCCCTTCTGAAATAGAATCGAACAAACTTGCAGAGGTTTCAGATTCTTCCTGTCTGCCCATGCAAGATTGCAAGTGGTGTGAATAGAGTTACCTGCCCTTGGTGCCATGGCAACCGTTGGGATTTGGGGCCAAGTCCACCTTACAAATGTCACCACAAGATCCTGACTCATGCATTGTTGTTGGAGTCACAGGTACACGTTGAGGATCTTCCATCTGATGTCAACCAAGTTAAAGGCCAAATTTTCATCAATCCTTTGAACATCGAGGATCGAGCTGAAGGTTGGGATCAATGAACCTTATTCTCCCATGGCGAGGCAGACTCAAATCATGTCCTAACATGTAAAGTATCGGATAAACCTTGAAGATGAACGACCTTTCAAGTAAAGGCAAGGACGCATCGTTCCATCTATGTACCAAGAGGTCAAGGAACATCATTGCAAGTGGAGTCATCCATCAATCTTACTGCCCATGGTCATCCAAGGTCGTCTTGGTAAGGAAACAGAATGGTAATCTACGCGTGTGTTGACTCCCAACAGCTCAACCGCTGGACCATTAAAGACATTTATTCTATGCCAAGAATAGAAGAGATACATGGATGAGTCCAGATAGTGCTCATTCTTCAAGAAAAGGATAAGGTTCCTCTGTCATATATAGTCAGAAGATGTCTTTGAGACAGAAACAGACAATGGCAAAGTCATGGATATGATTAATCAAATTTAAATTTCAGATTTTATGAGAATCAAAAAGATAAGTTTTGGCCTTTCAAATGTCAGGCCCCTCCATTTTGAGATAGGTCTTTAGAACCTTATATGAAGTTGTGTACACAGATATGTTTCGTTCTTGTAAAAGTTTACTGAATTGTTTTAACTTCCTAGCCCTAATTGTATTAATGTATTCCAGTGACAGATACGAGGGTTGTCCCAAAAATGTCAAGCCTGACCATCAAAACCAAAGAAATATTCAAACGTTTATGACTTATTTTTGGACATAATCACCCTTGACCTCAATGCATTTACTCCAGCGTTTTTGTAACATCTGCAACCACTCTGAAAACCACTTCCTACCCCGAGGCCCCAAAAACGCCTCTACTGCAACAATGACGTAATCGTCAGTCTCAAACCTTTGGCCATAGAGCTCTGTTTTCAGTCGAGGGAAGAGGAAGAAATCTGAAGGGGTTAGGTCTGGAGAATAGTCAGGGTGAAACCATGACACGTTTTCGCTTTTGGTACTCAGATAACATTCTGGGGACCAAGCGTGCTGATACCTTTTTCATATATAATTGTTCATGTATAATTGTTCAACTGATGATTTACTGATATGGTGAGTATCAGCTAAGTATCTGATAGTCACTCGCCTGTCTTGCCTTATTGTGTCAAGAACAGCCTCAATGTTTTCACCTGTGGTGACATCAGATTGACAACCAGGATGGGGCTTGTCTTAAGTGCTTACTCTATCCCGTTTAAATTCAGCACACCAATGTTTAATGGTGCGATATGAAGGAGCAGAGTCACCTCATGTTTGTAACATATCCCCATGAATTTCCTTTGGAGTGTATTTGTTTAGACTCAGATATTTGGTAACAGCCCTACATTCACTTTTCCCCATTTCTGCAAAAGATTAGAGGGTACCTTTGAATGACAAGCTATTTTATGCAATTGAAGAGTATGCATCTCGTGATTTTCATGTTATTTACACGTCAATGAATGTTCTTCATGCACGCACAGTATGGTTGCGTTTCAGGCATGTTTGATATTCAGGCCAGAAACTTTTGGGACAACCCTCGTATATTTACCATCAAAGTGTAATAAAGTTAATGATATGCTTTGAATATGAAATTATGCCATGCTAAATATGTATGCATGGAGTTTTTGTATTATAACAATTTTCTGCCATCATATTGCATGTACTTCTTATTTGTAATCATTTTAAATTGTATAATTCAGAGCCTATTCAATATGTTACATCTCAACAGGTATTGCTCACAGGCAAAAATAACTTCTCAAATCCTTAAGCATTGTCATATATGTTTCAGGGTTTATGTTTTCATAGTCTTAACAACAATTTGCATAAATGTGATTTGCTTGCTTTTTAAGATCTAATAAACTTGAACATACATATTTTACTTCTGATATGTAAACTTAAGTTTCATGACACATACCTTTTCAGTCCAGTCATGTTTTACTATACTAATGTAACTTTCCCGACCCGTTTTACCAATGGAATATTATCCATGCTGTATGATGAACTAATGAGCAGGAACTATACTCATTGTGTCACTCCCTTTGTATGCACACCTATGAAATGTTGTCAAGACCTAGTTAGTCATGGTCATACGTACTGACATTACAAATTAATAGTGAGGACAAAGATTTCAGGTAAAGAATTATAAACCCTCGTATTACAGCTGGCTCACATAAGTCCCTAGTCATTGAATCATTTGGCACCCTTTTTTCATTTCAATGGCAATCATAACAGAAAAAAACAAGTAAAGAAGTGAGCACAGCTCACATGCCTCCGCTTCAAACTATAGTCTGGCTTTCTTTGTTGGTCTAACCCTCAAAAAGCACACTTGGGGATCATGGTTGATAAGTGTATTAAGTTTGTTGAAGCTAGTATGCATAGTTTAGGAGATATACTCAGGAAAAAGCACTTTTTCAGATAGTCATTGTTTTAGTAACGCTTCCATGTAAACAGCAAAAAATAAAAATAATTTTTTGGTCTTACCCTCAAAAGGCACAGTGAAGTGTGTGAAGTTTGGTTGAGAGAACATGTACGGTTTAGGAAATATGCTCCGGACAAAGGACTTGGTCATAGTTTCACTGTTTTAGTCATGTTTCCATGGAAACCGAAAAAAATATAAATCTTTTGTTGATCCAACCCTCAAAAGGCACATCAAGGGATCATGGTTGATAAGTGGATGAAGTTTGGTAAAGATAGCATGTATAGTTATGAAGATATACTCTGTACAAAGGACTTTATCACTGTTTAAGTCATGTTTCCATGGAAACTGCAAAAAATAAAAATCATTTGTGGGTCTAACCCTCAAAAGGCACATCTATTGATCATGGTTTATAAGTGTATAAAGTTTGATGAAGATTGCATGTATAGTTTAGGAGAAATGCTCCGGACAAAGGACTTGGTCGTAGAGTCACTGTTTTAGTCATGTTTCCATGGAAACCTCAAAAAATAAAAATCTTTCGTTGGTCTAACCCTCAGAAGGCACATCTAGGGATCATGGTTTATAAGTGTATGAAGTTTGATGAGGATAGCATGTATAGTTTAGGAGAAATGCTCCGGACAAAGGACTTGGTCATAGAGTCACTGCTTTAGTCATGTTTCCATGGAAACCGCAAAAAAAAAATAAAAATCTTTTGTTGGTCTTACCTTCAAAAGGCACATCTAGGGATCATGGTTGATAAGTGTATGAAGTTTGGTGAAGCTAGCATGTATAGTTTAGGAGACGGACAGACGGACGGACAGAATGAACGCTATATACCCCCGCTTACGCTGTAACGCGAGGGGTATAACTATTAAGGGTGCGCGGTATTATCGGTATATCGGTATATTGCAATACAGAAACACCACAATATATACCGGTACTGTCTTCTGAAAATATCCAATATATCGGAGGTGTTAAAATTAACAATTTCCTTGTAAAATTTCAGAAAAACGTAACAAAAACAGCCTATAATTTTACTGAAAGTTGCAAACAAATGTGGACTTGCAATGTGAAAATAGCACAGACATGTTAAAAGTACGAAACCAGTCACTTGATTACCTTTCTTTACAAACGACGTCCAGCTGAGCATTGATTACTGTTATAATAGCTGTTATGAAGTCAAGAGATCATAGAAAAACAAAAATATGAAAATTACCAATATATTGCAATACACATTGCAATACGCTTTTGTGTATCGCGATATATTGCGATATGGAAATGAGGACCGATACCCATCCTTAATAACTATACATACCTAAGCCCTTACTTGTACAGTTGAAATTATAAGGTGAATGGACAAGTCTCTGCTGTTGAGGCTGGTCTTGCCGTCCAAGCCTGTTTTGCTGTTCATCCTGTCCAAGCTGATCCAGATTTTGCAGCCCTAGCTGTAGCTGCTGTTCTTGCTGCTCATGCTGTTGCTGCTGGTCTTGCTCTTCTTTCTGTCGCCGCCCTTGTGGTGTTCCTTTCGCAAATCAAGAGAAGCATCGTCAATGATCAACAAGTAGCAAGTCAGTATTTGAATTAGGAAATTGAGCTCTAAAACTTGCCATATACTAAGGCTTCTTGTGGAGATTTAAAAGTGACGTTATTGCATGTTTTAATGTATGGACTATTATATAGACATAACTCTGCACAATGTTACCAAACTGTAGACACAAACACTTGCTTTCTTTTCCTATCAATGTAATCATTCTTTGCTGTTGGCCAATCATCAATATATTATAACATCATGGTAGTCATTTCAAATTTCAAAAGTATGGTCCAATGACTGACTTGACCTATCTAAGGATCATACTACGAAATGAAACATTTAAGTCTTGGGGATAAGGGGGCTTTCGTTTATGAAAATATGGCCCCTAATTTTTACCCTGGGTCTTGAAAAAAACCTTGGGTAGAATGATAAGATTGCGTTCAAGGTAGCAGCTGCATTCTCTTGCCTTATACAACTCAATTTATCCATATTTGGTTGAAATTAGTATCACATTACATGATTGATTCAAACAAATTTGACAGTTATTTTCACTTTTCAAGAGATATAACTAAAGTAGTTTTCAAATGTTTAATAGTTGCCCTTGTTGCAGCAATTTGGGGCAAAGATTCTTCAAGTCTTCAATTTAGAAACCTTATTGACTAAGGGAGTTATTATAATTCTGTTATAAGTCTTGGATTTGCAAACCATGTATGTTTATTTCCATTCTACCTATTACGTTTGCAATAAAATTTGAGGTGAGTGCATGCTTTATTTAGAAGTTTTTGGTATGATGATATAAACCATAAAAACTGTTTAAACCTAGGCCTAATTTCATGTTATCGATGCTGGCCTCTATGAAATGTAAACTGTCCAGTTTTCGCATAGTTTGACTGCGTTAAACATATACATAATCTTATTAAATTGGTTTAATATAATTACATTCGGCCATGTAAATCACAATAGTGTGAAAATGTCAGAAGTATTTAGAGAATATTGTTGCTAGGCAACTAGTGAATTCTTGCGTCTTTGACAAAGAAAACAGAAGAAGAATAAAGAAGAATTATAGAATACAAAATTAAACAGTCTTCAATCTAGGCTGCGCTAATTATACTTATACCCGATTGCAAAAAATATCTTGAGGTAATTGTGACATCATTGATGTCAACTATGAGATAATAAGTTGAATTCAACTTCACCTGTTGAGAATTTAAAGCCACTGAGACACCAAAACCTGTTTCATTTATCAAGCTGAAGTTCTCTTGCATCATTTACTTATTCAAGTGCAGCTTAACATGACTATTTGACCGTGACCTAATTTGCATTTAAGTAAGTGACCGGGCTTATCAGTCAATGTACAATTAAAGAATCAAGAATAAACTATATTGACATGCCTTGTGAAATGAACAGTGATTTTCAAACAGTCTGGATTTTCAGGATACTGTATTTCCTCGATTAGACGCCGGGTCTCGAATTGAGGCCAGGGGTATGGCTGTTTTAAGCAAATACCCGCCAGGTCTCAAATAGACTCCGGGTCTTGAATACACGCCGGGTGATAAGTTGATTAATTAATGCTCCCGTAGCTATGACCTGGATGAAATTTCCTACTAAAAAATTAATAGACGCCAGTCTTGAATAGATGCCGGGTCTCCAATTCACACCGGGGGTAAAGGGAGGTCTGAAAAAATAGATGCCAGTATAACACTGTATTTAGTTCATTTTCCTGCAATCTGGAATCAAAATAACACTTCAAATTCCTTGAAAAATGACTATTTTTTTCAGAAAAAATTTGCTTTTATATGTAAAAGCCTCAGAAATCAATCTTCATATTTTCACATGCAAATGAAAATAGTCAACCTATCGGAATTTGTTCTTTACTGTACTGTCAATTTCTTTAACTTCTTTCCCACTTTCGTCTCGCTCGATAACTTTCGCCATCTTTGAATGAAGTGGCGGGATTACCATGTACCTAAACTACGGCGAGAAAGGGGTAAAGCTGTCCGTTGTTTCCAATGCTATAGCAAAAGCCCGTCCCTCAAAAACTAGGGTAAAAGGCTCCGTACAGCGAAGGCATTGCCTTGTCCTATTTTTAGAAGGAAAGTGGTGCTTGGAGTTTAGTTTACGGTCGGCGCTTCGTTCTTCAATCACGAGTCATGTAAATAAAAAACAAGACCTCACCCACCCGCTAAAAATTTTATTGCAGATTTGTATCGATCTCAAAAATGACCAAATTTCATCCTCAAACCCCGGAAATCCGCGAATCCGCGGAAAATTCTCATGCCTGGGACTCTTACTCATCTTGCTTCTTACAATCAACTTTGTGATCATCTGCCGTGCACCTGTTTTTGGATACCTTTACAAGCTGGATTCATCTATCTCCCATCAAGGCCCACTGACTGGTTTCCACATTCATCAACTGTGTGATTCATAAGGACGGGTGAATATATTTACCGTATTTCCTCGAACAGACACCGGGCCTCGAATAGACGCTGCGTCTCGAATAGAGGCCAGGGTTATGACACCGGGTCTCGATTACCCGCCGGGTGATAAGTTGATTAATTAATGCTTCCTTCACCAAATGCAAATATAGAATTCTCCCTCCGAACGAAATTTCCAACTAAAAATTGAATAGACGCCGGCCTCGAATAGACGTCGGGTCTCAAATACACGCTGGGGGTAAAGAGGGTCCGAAAAAATAGACGCCGAGGGCGATTATTTGAGAAAATATGGTAGTTAGCTAATTAGTGTGATATTGTATTATAGCTTGTATTAGCTTGATATTGTAACCTTAAACACTTTGTTTATTATTTGATTGATTAAATTGTAATTAATATACAATTGTCTTGTTATATTTTGCTGGATTGACTGGGAACATTTGCCTATTCTAAATTCATTCGTAACAATATGATAGAAATTTTTTACTTGCATTAGATTACCCATAATGGGATTGGGTTCCTGATCATTTTCCTGCAGCAAGTAATACACACAAATCTTGATTTAATTTATCAACATTTGACTGTTTAAGAAAATAACAAATTAAAATGCATCATAATGATTTAGTTTTTCATTGCAATCTACTATTGTGAAAACACATTATGAATATTCTAACTTTATCACTGTCGACATGCGACTTACTAAACTTAATTGTCATTGGTTGAGCTGTAAAGTTGTAACCAATGAGAATATTTAATAAAACAGTTTCAAACAATTTGAAGAGTGAGTTTTTGTCATTTCTTGCATAGGTGATAAAATGATTTCAATTCTACACTCACATAATAGTCATATTAATAATGATTATTGCTTAACTAATTGTTTCAGTGTTTTATAAGCATAATAAATTTTTAGCCACACAAAATTATGAGACCCCTTGATATTATATCCCAGAATGAACACTGGTAAAAAATTTTAAAAATGCTCTTTGAAGGTTAAATTTTGTAACGCCAATGTTAAACTGAAATACTGGTCACAATGATATTCCTCATTTTCTCTAGTTTTTGGAGAAATAATGGGTTTTGGTCAAAAAATTGTATAACCAAGTAGATGAAATATTGTTGGATTTATTTCAAGACATATCAAAACTCACTTCCGTTGTCTATAAGGTCATCCAAACTCAAAGGTATTAATGGAACGTGATGCCAAAACATTGTTTGGGAAGGTCATGTTCATTCCTATAACTTCTAAAGAATGAACACTATACAATTACAGACTGGTGATGAAGTCATTACCTTTTTTATAGACCCGAGGAAAGCAATATTGACTGAGGACAAAGCCCTAGGTCAACATCTCTTTCCTCGAGTCTATAAAAACAGGTATTGACCAAATTCAGCGGTCCATAACTGTTTTATTTTGTTTCGAATTGAAAACAAAGAAAATAAAAAATTACAGTCATGAACAGCAATTTGGATCAATTGTTCAACATGACGGTCAAATGACGTCACGATAACATGACTTCATGTTACAATGGTTGACATCATTATGTCTAGTTTTAATGACACAAGTTAATATTACTTTTGGTCAGACTCAAAGTGAAGTCAATATGCTTTTCTGTCAACTGACATGTGACCTCTTCTCAACCAAACAATTTCCCGAGGAAAATCAGGTAACATAATAACACTTGATTGATCAACAACTTGGTCTTCAGTAAATGTCTATACAGTATTTCTATATTAAACAATTAATGACTTCAAGTGAGGTTGATCCAATGATTTATCGACCTTAGACATGTGATATTCACAGAGGCGAAGCCGAGGTGAATATCACATGTCCAAGGTCGATAACTCATTGGGTCAACTGAGTCTGAAGTCAATAATTGTTTTATTATATGAAATAGGTCTTAAGTAAGGTCTCCATTCCTCTGGTATTTCTGGTAGACTGGGATTTTTCTAAATCTATTTTTATCCACCTGAGGTGTTTGGATTGTTATATTAACCTCACGCGATCCACACAGGTTGACATGGCTTGATGTCATTGCTGTCATGTGACCAAGTACTGTTTTCTGAAGTTAAGGTATGGGAAAAATGATTATCGGATCAATATTTTGGTTTTCATTGACAATTGTTAAGTGAAAAGCAAATTGTTTGATGATGACATGTTAACGAGGAATTGCATCAGTTTTTTCCCCAATTTGTCAATAAAATACATTGGATATACTTACTTCCTAAGAATAAAATCTTTCTCATGGCAGCCACTTTCTCCTTATACAGAGATGCCAACACTGTTTGAAGAAAGAGTAATTTCAGTCAAAAATGTGTCATTTCAATAGAAAATTGTAATGGCAATAGTTTGATTTAATAGTCAAAGGATTTATCTTTCCATCTGTGTGTAGATGTTTAGTTTTGATTGATTTATACTTTAAAATCCTGTGTGATCCAACATGGAAAACTTTCTGAATTTTTAAGAAATGACCGCAATTGTAGACAAGGTGATCCTCTGTCACCATATCTCTTTATTTTTATTGCTGAAATATAAGGTTGCATGATTAGAAGTAATAAAAAACATAAAGGGTATGGTAATTGACAATGAAAATACCTTTCACAAAATGTCAGAATGTCAAAATAAATATTGATAAGATCAAAGCAATATGGATAAGGATAAGGAAAAATTATGTACATTAAAATTGAATGGCAAAGTGCGGTTTTTTAGGTTCTAGGAATAAACTTTCATAATGACTTGAATAACTTAGGGGTAATCAATACCAAAAAATAGAGCCATGGGCTCTGTAGCTCATCAGACTTTTGATAGAAATAGGTGTTTATGTTTAGACCATGGGGTCATGGTCAGTGTAGGAAAGATAGCCTGTCCCAACGTCCGAGACGCGTAACTATAAAATTGGAGAGGATTTTTTTGTAAAAGTCACCCAGAAATGTCAAAAAAAAGTATTTCAGGAAAAGCTTTAAATAATGTTCAGTTTTCTTAAGATCAGTTAATAGTTGAATAGTAGAATAAGTTAACAGATCAGTTAAATGTTGAAAGTTGATGATCAGATCAATGCACATCAGAAAGTTTTCAGGACCAGAGCTTGAAAACAATTTGCCCAGGATCTACCATGAATATAATAATCATGTCAGATATCTACATTCCTTAGGTTGTCCATATTAAATATATGATCTAATGATACTTTTACGCATGTCTCACAATAACAGGTCTAATTGCATATTTTATGTTTGCAGATAATGTGCATATGTTAAATCTTTATCAGATTTTGTCTGAGACTGTTGCTCTTCATAGGATGTATTCATTTGAGGATACGAGTATGACTTTTGAAAACTGTTATCATCTCTGGCCGAAGTTCCATATATAACCTCGAGTGATTGGTTTTCGGACGGTTAAGACGTGGATTCCCGTCAATATAAAGACACTCTAAAAATCGACAAACAAACATGAAATACTTGCATATTTGAGTTTTATCTTTGAGAGAAAAACTCTCGAGAACGAGTTACAATGACGCCATATTGGTTCGTTCAGTGACAGGTGCGGGAATCCCGGCTTCAAGCGAACGGACTTTGTTTTCGGACACCCCATTGGTCGATACTAAAAGGGCTATCCCAAGTTACGTCAGGGATTCCCTTCATAATATGTTGCCTCCTACCTGTCACTTATCCTCTTGTTCATCAAAATAAGTTTATTTATGCATATTTACTTTTAAGAAATGGACATCGCAGTCAAAGTTTTTTTTAAAAGAACAGTGATAGCATATATATGCAATGTATTTTTCGTGAACGAATTTAATATTGGGCATAATATGCCATCATCATATATAAACATTGTAAGCGATCAGGCGCGTAGCAAGGCTAAAATAATGTGTAAGCCTGGTGGTGATGGCAAACAATGTGAGGGCGCGAAGCGCCTGAACGTCCTAGGGGGGTTTCGGGGCATGCCCCCCCCTTGAAATTTTAAAAAATCCATGCATAAAAACTTGATTTTCTGCATTTTCCAGGGAGTTTGGTCACTTTTTTAAAAACTTAAATTTCATTTACTGATCTGGTATAAAGTATTCTATAAAGTATATCCACGAAGAGAAATATTTTCTTAGATTTTGTATAACATCAGCATTCTGTTTTCGTTGTCATGCATGGTTGATAATAATAAAATGATTAGATAAACGTTTTCCACTCTACAGTGCAGACAAGGCTCGTTGAATGTTGTCCTTAAGGACCGGTCTATGATAATATTTTACAAAACAAATCCCTCCTGGATCTGAAGACATGTCATTTTGTTAAAGATCAACAAAGATGCATTGTGTTACCAAATAAACAAACACTATTACATGATTAGTGTTGCGTTAGGTCTAAATATTACATACATAATAATTAAAGCTCTTGATATATGAATGAATTTTCATAACAGTGTAGTAAACAAAGTGTTGTTTTAAAAAATGGTTTTAAAAAATAACATATGAATGGGCAGTCTTCCAAATTCCATCTAAAGTTAAGGTCATGACATCTGTAAAGACGCATAAGACCTGTCCATACATCCAAGTGTTGTATTACCATAACAGAGACAAACTGCCCAGAACTTGGCGTTGGCCCTCTAGTCTCTCGTCTGTCATTTGACTTAAATTAAAGGGGAAAAAAATTGACCCAAAAATCATGTGTAAGCCCGGGCTTTTTTTTAACTATGGATGCTACGCCCCTGGCGATGGTCGTCTGATTACAAAGAAAAAGAATTTGTGTTGTGATATATTGAAATCCTGGCCAACAGTTAGCTACATACGTATTTCCACCCTCAATTTTGGAATAATATTTTTTTGACATCCAAATGTTTGATGTTTGAAATAGGAATCAGAAGAAAATAATGCAATAGTTGCAGAGGGGGTACGAAAGTAACAAACACCCCAATAAGGGCCACAGGGGCCACACGCTAAATCCTTTTTTTATCTTCTTCTCCAGAAGCATAAGGCCTAGAAAGATGAACAATTTGTACAGACTCCTTGACTAATAAGAATGATAAATTGTTGGTTTTGTAGCCCCTATTAAGGGCCACAGGCTTCACCATGTAGCCCTTTGACCCCTTTGAACCTTTGGATCTTGTACCAGTTAAATTTTCAATTGAATATTCTAGCAATTTCCATTTCTGAATTGATTAACGATATCTGATATCACATCGCCTTTATTCTTTATTTTATAATTGTTGACCCTGTTGCCCCATTAAAGGGGGAACCACAATGGCGACGACTTACAGCAAAATCAAATATGAGCTAGAGCCAGTGGCTAGCCGCTTAAAATTAGTGCAGGGTATCATTTCTGCTTCTGTGATGAAACCTTTCAGATAGAATTGGAATCCCCATTGTCCAAGGAGTCTACACACAACTATTAAGCTATCAAGACCTTTTGGAACTGGAGAAGAAGATGAAAGTAGGATTTTAAGGTTTTGACCCCTGTGACCCCATTTGGTGTCAAGTGGTCACCAAACCTACAATTTAGAATCCCCGTTGGCCAAGGAGTCTACACACACCTTTTCAGCTCTCTAGACCTTTTGGAACTGGAGAAGAAGATGAAAATAGGTTTTACAGGTTTTGACCCCTGTGACCCCATTTGGGGTCATGGGGTCACCAAACCTGCAATTTAGAATCTCCAGTGCCCAAGGAGTCTACACACAACTATTCAGCTCTCTGGACCTTTTGGAACTGGAGAAAAAGATGAAAATAGGTTTTTCATGTTTTGACCCCTTTGACCTCATTTGGGGTCATGGGGTTACAAAATTTACAATTTAGAATCCCCATTGGCCAAGAAGTCTACACACATCTTTTCAGCTCTCTGGACCTTTTGGAACTGGAGAAGAAGATTAAAATAGATTTTTACGGTTTTTACCCTTGTGACCCCATTTGGGGTCATGGGGTGACAAATTCTACAATTTAGAATCCCCATTTGCCAAGGAGTATGCACATAAAATTTCAGCTCTCTAGAGTCATTGGTTCTGGAGAAGAAGTCGAAAAAGTGAAAAGTTTACGGATGGACGGACGCCGGACGCCATGCCATGCCATAAGCCCATTGGGTCTTTCAGACCTGATGAGCTAAAAATGAAAGTAGACTCTTCTTTTGCTCTTTGAAGGTTAAATTTTGTATCGCCAATGTCAAACTGAAATACTGGTCACAATGATATTCCTCATTTTCTCTAGTTTTATGAGAAATAATGGGTTTTGGTCAAAAAATTGTATAACCAAGTAGATGAAATATTGTTGGATTTATTTCAAGACATATCAAAACTCACTTCCGTTGTCTATTAGGTCATCCAAACTCAAAGGTATTAACGGAACGTGATGCCAAGACATTGTATAGGAAGGTCATGTTCATTCCTATAACTTCTAAAGAATGAACACTATACAATTACAGAATGGTAAGGCTGGCCGCACACTACCTCCGATTTTCCTTGCGATGTGTCATGTGATGCGTAATAAAACGCATTCAGTGCATTTATCATAGACCGCGCACACTACATCCGATGCATCAACGCAAACGAAATCGCATGAGGGATTCCCTTCTGACGTCATTTTTCCCACGTGTGGCAAGGGTTTTTCCTTTCAAACCAGTGGAACAAAATTAAGGTATGTATCACGTTTGCATGCAAACATGATTTGTACCATAATTCTAAGTCCCGTTATTTAAGAATTGAATGTCAGTTTGTGTGTTTGCAATGGAAAATGAACGGTGTCAAAGCTACATTCAAACTCTTGTGAACCAAGCGAGCTTTTACGTAGTGATATATTGTTTATTTGAAACTTGATCAAAAGTATCGGGGAAAACCCAGAAAGTAGTTCCGTCAAACGTTCACACAGCAAGTAACTGTTCACACGAGTATGAAAGTTTTTTTCGGAGACTTCATGGGAAATGAACCTCTGGAATTAAGATCACATGACAGTGCTCTCAACCAATCAACGTTCAGGATTATGTGTAAACTTCAAAGTGCGAAATTATTAGATATGTTATTGAAATAATGTTTGATGTAACTGCTATACCAACATTTACACAGTATATTTTTGTTCTTTTTAAGATTCAATATGTCCAAAATATACAAATGTCTGATAGACACAGAGCGTCTGATACCTCTTGTTGAAGACCATCCAACTCTGTATGACAAGAGGGCTAGAGACTACAGATCTATACGTCTGGGAGCACACTACTCAAATATGCTAGGCTTGAGACTAAAGGAAAACCTTTTGATAAAAAACGCAATATTTAACGCATAAGCAATCGTGTATAGTGTGTGTGAAAAAATCGCACCCCAACGCATCACATGAAAAATCAGACGTAGTGTGCGGCCAGCCTAATGAGGTCAATACCTGTTTTAATAGACCCGATAAAAGCAATATTCCTCGGTCAACATCACTTTCCTCGAGTCTATAAAAACAGGTATTGACCAAATTAAGCGGTCCATAACTGTTTTATTTTGTTTCGAATTGAAAACAAAGAAAATAAAAAATTACAGTCATGAACAGCAATTTGGATCAATTGTTCAACATGACGGTCAAATGACGTCACGATAACATGACTTCATGTTACAATGGTTGACGTCATTATGTCTAGTTTTAATGACACAAGTTAATATTACTTTTGGTCAGACTCGAAGTGAAGTCAATATGCTTTTCTGTCAACTGACATGTGACCTCTTCTCAACCAAACAATTTCCCGAGAAATTCAACTGACATAATAATATGGAAGGGGATGTGTGCAAAAAAATTAAATCCTGTAAACTCGTAATTCGCAAGTTGTAACATGTCGTTCTCAACCATGCGATTCTCGAAAAGACAAGTCTAAGTATGCAAACCTAACATTTCATTCCTGTAAAACTCAACTTTCTGTTCTCAACTTTACAAAGTTCAAATGTAATTCTAGAATTGTTAAAGTCGAAACTCATTTTTGTATTTCAAATACGAGGGATATACACATTTAGCAATGCTACAAAGTACGTTTTACAATTGGTGAATGAAAAATGAAGAGTTGTAAAATCAGCCTTTGGAAACAGACTTTTGCATCTGGAGTTTTACATGAGTTGCATGGTTATGATTGCAATGTTCCGAAATACATCTGCACACGATTTCGCATTGACCATATTTGGAAGTTAAACGAAGACTGCTGATGATTTCCGAAGATGATCGGTATTTGACAAAGACGAGACCTCCCTGATCCAAGCTCCATGCAACGCTGTGCAAGCTTTTTTGGATAGCGTTGAGTCGACCACAATGCGCGGAGCTTGGGCATGCGACCTTCACCTTTTGTAAAAGTTCTCAGTAACTCGCGTACGGTGTTTTCGGACCCCTAAGGCAAATAGCAACAATTGTAATAGAATGAATATCATTTGCAATTAATTCTTATCTGACCATTATCCCAAAAAAATTTGGTGAATACGTCATTCTCTAAAATATACCCATTTGATATTTGAAATACCACTCAGTTATAAAAATCTGGGTATCATACCCACATAGCCAAAAGCTTATCTGGAGCTCTGCAGTAAAGGCCTATACAGTATACCGAATTTCTATAAACTTAAATATAGGCTGCATTATGCAACGAAAAGTCCTATATTGCCATTCTTCAATATATAAGTATCCTAGATCAAAGTAATAAGATTTCAAACATGACAAGTAGACCAGAATGAAAATACTGCTCTCTGATTGGTTCCTCTTATCATTATCAGGGTAATTATTTCACTCTTAATATTCAGGTTCGATTCACATTTCCATACAAACTGCACTCAGTGAACTTTCTGGTTACATAGACTCGTAGACAACCGCAAGAAGAAATTCCATATTGGAGATTCTACAGACATTCTAGAAAATTCTCCAAATGAACATATGCAACATTATTCTTCAATTCTACAAAATGCATCAACTGCTCTCAATTTTTCTAAATGAAAAATTAGCTGTATCTAAAATCGTTTTTGGCTTATGTTTTGATATTTGTATGCTCTATGTACTATGAAAACTGGAACAATCCTGTGGTTTCACAGGCAGTTTGAACCAGTCTGTACGGGTTTGACCTTATAACAGTGCTGTTGCACATGGCAAAATAGTTCCTCATAAGTTTCTAATTATTCGTGTTAGAATGGATATAAATCACAAGCTCTGTTTGGAATCAAATTTAGTGGTAAAAATGAACTACATACAACACAACATGAAAACCAGAATTGACTATATCAAAGGCGTCTTTCCCAAACCCTTCTAATACCTTCATGAATTCTCTTCAGCATCTCATTTCTCTTTTTCTTCCTCAATTGGTTCACTGGAACAGAACAGAAAGCGGTACAGTGCTGTCGGGTAAAGCTACGCATCTACGAGATACATGATCATTCATCTGAGAAAAACAAAGTATATGGGATAAAAATCACATAACAGTTAAAGTGTTTAGTTTTGTTGATAGTATATATATAAAATGTACATGTTGAAATGTTCTTGTCACAAGTCGGCTACAGATATGCAGGCAGGGTTTGAATAGACCTAAGGTTTTCATTGTCATAAAATATACTTTTAAGATTATATTTGGATAAAACCAAATAAAATACATTGGATATACTTACTTCCTCTGCAAAAAATCTTTCTAATGACAGCCACTATCTTCTCACACGGAGATAGGAACACTGTTTGAAGAAAGAGTAATTTCACTGTCAAAAATGTGTCATTTCAATAGAAAAATTGTAATGGCAATAGTTTGATTTAATAGTCAAAGTATTTATCTTTCCATCTGTGTGTAGATGTTTAGTTTTGATTGATTTATACTTTTAAATCCTGTGTGATCCAACATGGAAAACTTTCAGAATTTTTAAGAAATTAACGCAATTGTAGACAAGGTGATCCTCTGTCACCATATCTCTTTATTTTTATTGCTGAAATATAAGGTTGCATGATTAGAAGTAATAAAAACATAAAGGGTATGGTAATTGACAATGAAAATATTACCTTTTACAAAATGTCAGAATGTCAAAATAAATATTGATAAGATTAAAGCAATATGGATAAGGATCAAGAAAAATTATGTAAAAACATAAAAATTGAAAAACAAAGTGCTGTTTTTTGAGGTTCTTTTAAGGCCTTTAAAGGATCCAGATTGTTTTATGACACTCTGATTTCTAATGCAGAGTTTTGAATGGCAAGCTTCCTTTACAGATGTTAATCATAACTAGATTTAGTAGATTTTTTACTAGAGAAAGAGATGGTTAAAAGGATGTAAAACTCGTATACTTTCAATGAGTTTTCACATGGTGTTATTTATACCAAAGAGAACTATTGAAGATGAAACTTGTTGACAACTTATGTTGATGTTTTTGCAATGAGATGAACGAGAGTATCTGTCATGCATATTGGGAATGTAGAATGGTACAGTCATTCTGGAGTGAACTTGAGGTTGGATCAATAGTCATATGCAATATACAGTCAACATAACAAAATAAATTGTTTTGTTTGGAACATTTTACATTGATAGATTATTGAATCATATAATATTATCAGCAAAAAAATCTATCCATTTATGTAACATTAAGCAACATGTCCCACATTATGTTAAGTATTTGGTTACCTTGGAAGATATTTACTATATAGAAGAGTTTATTGCAACAAAAAAGGACAACCTTCTTAAACATGACAAAAAATGGTCATCTATATTTGCATCCGATAACTGAGATGCAACTGTAATATCTATTTGAAATACCTAGTTGTATTTGTAAGATCTTGAATGTATTGTATTCATGTTGATGATGTATGACAATGTGCTCTTGGGAACAATCAAAACATAAACAAAATTTCTTTTAAAGTTTTAATTTCTTGTAGCTAAATGATTTCTTTAAGTTTTCATGATGAAAATGGTTTTCTCAGCTTTGAAAATCTAAAGCAGATATACAATATTAGAGGAACATTTTTAGATTATCAACATTTATTAAATAACATTCCAAAGAACTGGAGACAGCAACTGGGAAACAGAAATACTTGCTTGAATCATTAAACCAAACAATGTTTATAATAATATGATTTCTAATAGTAAAGGCTCAATGATATTCTATGACAAATTAAATGGGGACAACACTGTCCCAAAGGTACTTGATTATTGGCATACTGTCTTCAAACATGATTGTTGTGTTTAGATTTTATAGCAAATGAATAAGTGATTTTCAACTGGTTGATTTTCAATACAAATTCATCTACAGAAAATTATAAACAAAGAAAGAAATAATTAAGATGAAGTTAGCTGATAATTATTTATGCATTTTTTTGTAAAAATTCCTCAGAAGATGTTTCGCTTGTTTATTTCTAAATAGTAAAGAAATTTTGGAATAATTTTGAACTGTTTCTTAATACTTATCTTAAATCTAGCATCACTAGTAAAAAGCTCTGTGATATGTACATTGCCTTTTTATGTACGGGGTAATATTTATGAAATAAAATCAATGTAACAAAAAAATTATTAAAAACAAGATGTACCCTGGAGTAACTTGTTTTCATGGGTCACCTGTTTTCGTGTTATTTACAAAAGATGTCTATTTTCTCTAACCCCTTACTGCATCCAGACATGTTAGCACTTATCTTATTCACCAGTTGTTCTGCATTGATCCAAGAAGGAAATGATCACTATTTCATCAATCTATTCATTGATTCATTTCAGTGAAGAAAATCAAATAAAATTACATGTCTTCCACATAACACCTTTTTTGGACAACATTTATGGTTGATTTTTTAAAATACAATTCATGTATAATTTTTCAAACAATGTTTTCCAGTAAACCCATGTTATTCTAATCCTGAATCACCTGACTTTTGAGTATAATACCTGTTCTACTAATAAATATATGGAATCATAGAAAGGTTGATTCTTAAATAATTTTGGCTTTTTTATATGATTTTCTGGTGCAGTGAAAGCAAGTTATTGCTTGAAAAGTTAAACTTTTCTTTGCTTTGCTTTGCTTGCTAATATTAAATCTTTAACTACGTTGAATGCAAGGTATTTGGTAACTAGAAGGTTTTCTAATACTAAATATGCACTAAGCTGCCTCAGGATTTCTTTACTTTACCAGAAATAAGACATTTTATGATGAATACTTATGAAAGTGAAATAATTCAATGACCCTATAAATATTTTAAACATGTCAACATCAATTTAAATGCTATTGTACGCTATCGATCTGTGTTTTAAAAAAAAGTAAAAATTGAAGTTGTTGCATGTTTTGTACAGCTTTTGCGATAATGTCGCCGACATCGATCTGTACGTTACGTTTTGTTTCATCGGTAGGTACTTCGTCCATCGACATCCTCGACCATTCGATGATAACCTGCTTCAGAAGGTTTCAACTGCAGAGGTTGGCAATATATATCTATATCCGGTCGACCCTATGGCTATGCTTGATTGGACCAAGCGGCGTATAGCCAGGTCCTGGAACCGGCGTACGCCGGGTCAGTAACAGGCTCAAGTTGAATCAGGGACCTTATATACATATGTATATAATTATAAGGTCCCTGGTTGAATCAAGTATGTTGGCATACACACAGGAAGCAGTCATCATACCTAAGACTAGTTTCAAAATACATTTCATCTACATGATATACGTAACCTGTTTTCATGGGTGACCTGTTTTCGTGGTATTTACAAAAGATGTCTATTCTCTCTAACCCCTTACTGCACCCAGACATGTTAGCACTTATTTTATTCACCAGTTGTTCTGCATTGATCCAAGAAGGAAATGATCACTATTTCATCAATCTATTCACTGATTCATTTCAGTGATGAATATCAAATGAAATTTCATGCTTTTCACATAACACCTTTTTTTGACAACATTCATGGTTGATTTGTTAAAATACAATCCATGTATGATTTTTCAAACAATGTTTTCCAGTAAACCCATGTTATTCTAATCCTGAATCACCTGACTTTTGAGTATAAGACCTGTTCTACGAATAAATATATGGAATCATAGAAAGGTTGATTCTTATATATTTTTGGCTATTTTGTATGATTTTCCGGTGCAGTGAAAGCGAGTTAATGCTTGAAAAGTTGATCTTTGCATTGCTTGCTAATATTAAATCTTTAACTACTTGAAATGCAAGGTATTTGGTGACTAGAAGATTTTCTAATACTAAATATGCTCTAAGCAGCCTCATGATTACTTTACTTTACCAGAAATAGACATTTTATGATAAATATTGACGAAAGTGAAATAATTCAATGATTTTAAACACATGTCAACATCAATTTAAATGGTATTGTACACTATCGATCTGTGTATTAAATAAGGACACATTTAAGTTGTTGCATGCGTTGTATTCTCATAATTTTATATAATAGAAATACCATGAAAACAGGTGACACCAAATAAATTAATAACAATTTGCATCTGTTTTTAAAATGTGAACAAGATTTAACAAAAGAGTAAAACAACTGTTTGTTTAACATTACCTAGTTGAAAAATATGTACTCTGTCACTTTATGATGTTTATGATGTTTGACTTATCGGCAATAACACTTATAGAAGATTATTTCTTATCACCACGGAAATAGGTAACACGAGGGTAAATATTTTTCGAACATTTTGAAATGTGACTTTAAATGTCACTATCAAGTTATGGATGATTTTTTAATAATTATACCTATTGCCAATTAAATCATTTTGAGTTGTTATTAAAAAAAATAAATAGAGGATATTTGACATTTCTCAATATTCTGAATAGTCGCAACGAAAATATTTGTCCGCCATTTTACGCCGGGTTCGTCATTTAAAACCGGCGAATCCGGCGTGCTCCTGAGGCGTACTCCGGTTGCCAAATAAAGTGACTAGCCGCTTTCGTCATTTCCGGCGGCGTACTCCGGATACTTCGCCGGGTTACCAATCAAGCATAGCCATCCTAGTCAGCTGTTCGGAGGGACGCATGCGCTCGCGAGCGACTGCGCTCAACCACTCACAAGCCTGCTGAACGGTGGCGCGAAAGCTTCCTTCGATACAAAATGGCGGAAGCAAGAGCCGTCAGTTTATTACTGTCGTCAGAACTGTCAGACTACCCTTATATCGACAATGATTTTGTTTTGAGGATGACGACCGACAAATCTGTCAAGAGATCCTCGGTTCTAGGGACAGCCAGGATAGACAATTATGTCTCTGACATGGTGCCTCGGTACCCGTTGTTTTGACGAATGACGCGATCTTGGGATGATGATATTCATAAAATAAGAAAACTAAAGTAATCACGTCTGCAGTTTTTGTTAGAAAGCCAAGCTGCACTGATGAATCCTGACAGGACGAAACGTGATTTAGCGCCACTGAACAACTTAATGGTGGAAATTAGGCGCTCTATAAATTCATTATTATTAAATGAATTATCAATGTGCATTTATTATCTTTTGTTTTTTATTGATTATAAATAATAATCTCTTCAGTGCAGTTTTCCTTTGGAAAGCCAAGCTGCACTGACGAGTCCTGGCGGGACAAGAAAAAAAATTATTCTGTTTATTATTATGCCTAGTCGGATTATAATGTAATTCAACCAAATCTGATCCAAAAAATTGTATACTGATCCAAGTTATAAAACCAAAAAAAACCCAACAGCTATCATCACAGTTTTTGAAATGAGCTGAAAAGTAGCCAGCCAAAATTGTTATTTTGTCAATTTTAATGGTAAAATGAAAAAAAACCCCACAAAAGTTACCGTTCCGGACCAAAAGTTACCTGTAGCTCGGGCCTTCATATATTAGCTACAGCCCTTTATTTAGAGTAATGAAATCACCAAACCAAACATTGAAAAATATTTTATTCAACAGATTTTGCAAAACTGTAACAATGGTATTCTCAGCCTATCTGAGATTGTCTGAAGAAAATTGAATACATGAATGTGAAAATACAGAAATAAGAGGAAGAAATGATTTCATTGTTGAAGGTGGTTGTATACAAAATATTGATATAAAGAAATAACTAAATTTGGTATCATAGTGTAGAAAAATATGTCCTGAATGTAATTATGTCATAAAAAAGCATGTAACCACAGTATTTTTTCAGAAAGTGATCTCCCCTTAGTGCACCCAGTGTTTGAAATAATTACATATAAACAAATATCACAATAGTAAAATGTTTAGTTTTTAAACAATTTGTGTTTTTTAAATAGACATTTCAGAACTGATATGAACTAAACCAGAAAAAAAATCACTTTTTAGGCAATATGACATATTATCTGTACAAATTCACACATAAATCAACTTTCAGAAAATCAATTTTCATAAATTACTGTTTCATCAATGAAAAAATATTTTTCCATGTAAAGAATTTTTTAAAATTTGCATATTTTTTTTATCAATTCGCAATAAAATAAGATTCAAAAATAAAAAAGGGTATGTTACTGGGGGGATAGCAGAGATATTTTCAATCAAATCAATCAAAATTTCATATTCAAGGCACAGAACTCTTCACAGGGAAATTCATGTCTTTTGACCTTTTTTACTTGTTCTAAGGTCATATAGCAAACAATAATTCTCACAATCACAATATAAAAAAATGTTTTCCTGTTAGTAACAAATTTTTATTTATCAAATAAATAAAAACAATGGACATAAGAGTACAAACTAACTATGTCTTTTTGGGACATTAATGATTGTCATAAAGTGACTATTGTAAAAGAAACCCAATGTCCTTACATTGTGACTATAAAAGTAGGTACAAGAAAGAAGTTACACATTTAAAAATATTGAGAGTACATGACATGCAAAAGGCACATCTGGATATATATTCAATTATTCAATGATCAAGTTACTAGATATTGATTGAGTTATGATCAAAGCAAACAAATCATATCCTGGTACAGTCATTTGTATTTAAAAGTAAGAGTCAATATTCCAAAAGAATCATTTGGGTACCTGACTGAAATATACACAAGGCACATCTAGTGATCACAGTGAATGCATATCTCAAGTTTCATTACATTTTAACAATTAGCAACTGACCTATAGCCGGAACAAAAATGTCTCAAACAGTCAATTGTGAAAGAAAGAAGTGGAAAATCTAAATAATATAATGAGGGTATGTAACCAAAACATGCAAAAGGCATATCTATGGAGCATACCGTATTTCCTCGAATAGACAAATTTTCTTTATAAAAAAAATGAATATACGCCAGGTCTCAAATACATGCCGGGGATAAAAGTGGTCTGAAAAAATAGATGCCAGGGGTGTTTATTCGAGGAAATGCGGTAGTTATTACACCAATGAAGTTTTATCACATTTGAACAAATCGTATAAAAGTATTGAGCAGAACAAAATGACTTCCTCAAACAATCACTTCTGCAAGTAAGAAGTAGAAATCTAAAAAAATAAAAGTGATTACATACATGAAGTTTTGTAACATTTGAACAAATAGTATTCGAGTTATGAGCGGAACAAAAAGTGTTACTGACGGACAGACACACAGACGGACAGATGGATGCGCTGACCGCTATATACCCCCGACAACTAGCCAATGAACTTTATGTGAATTTGTATAATTTGTTCTCTTACTATGGTTAACTGGTTTGTGTAATGAGATTTTTGACACTATCAAAATTATACATTTAGCACTAACAAACAATTGTCACTGAAAAATTTAAAATATAAAATTTTCAAATAACATGCTCTTGCCCCTTTAATGAATGAATAATGTTGGGTTCCAGAATTCATTTTCACTCAAAAACGACAATTTAGGGTCTTCTATTTCTTCTATTTATTCCTATACTCACCATGTAGATTGAACATTGACTGCAAAAATCGAAAATCTATATTTAGTAACAGGAGTTCACATGTTACACTTATAATGTATGTTTTACTCTTATTACATAGCAATATGCATTATTGCTTCAAAAGTAGCATTCCAAAACAACATATAACTTGTCATATTATATATCATAGTGAACAAAAAGAACTAATTTATCTCAAGTCAAATTCAAAATCCTACAAATATGACTAGTCTATATCCTCCTGCAATAACTTTATCTAATTCATACATAATAAGATAGGCCTGCTTGGGATATCTGTAGACATTTCCTGCAATCTAATCCAAAATTTAATAACCTGGCGTCATGGGTGCCATTGATGGTACACATATAGAAATTCCTGCGCCTGGCCAACATCGTGATTCTTACATTTGTAGGAAAGGATTTCCTGCTCTTCATGCACAGTTGGTCTGTGACAGTAAAATGCTGTTTACTGATGTCTACTGTGGATACCCAGGATCTGTACAATAGCCCCTTGATTAGTATCTAAATGATTTGCCACAAAAGTACCACTTAATTGGAGACGCATCTTATCCAAATTCCAATGCTCTGCTTTCTCCATATCGTGACAATGGCCATCTATCGCCGGAGGAAAAAACCTACAACTACAAGCACAGTAGTACACGAGTAGATATCGAGCGTGCCATTGGGTTGTTGAAGGGCAAGTTTCGGAAAATGAAATATTTGGACATGAGGGATGTTAAAGATGCCAAAAGTTGTGGTAACCTGTTGTGTGTTGCACAACTTCATAATAAAACATGAGTCTTATCACAATGAGGAGATTGAAATCATGGAATTGGGGTAAGGTAGCAAAGAAAGTGAACATGCTGTAGAAAATTCAGATTGCCAAAGTGGAGTTAGCAAAAGGTTGATGATAACAGCTGAGTTGAATTAAGTCAGCAGGATATGGTATTCTTTGAACTTACTATGGTGATATTGTAAATTTTATGCCAAATTACAGAGACCAAACACCTGTAACATAAAGGAATAAATTTTTGAGACTGTAAAGTTATTTTTTTTAGTTGACCCATGTAAAAAGCTAAAAACATAGTGCGGGTACATTAATGAGTGAAATATGTACAAAAGGCTCATCTATTGATCCTAGTAAATACAAGTCATAAGATTCTTATCATTTGAACCATTAGAAAATGAGTGTGGAACATTAATGCAAACAGTTAGTTAAAAATAGAGCCATGGGGCTCTGTAGCTCATCAGACTTTTGATAGAAATAGGTGTTGTGGTTTAGACCATGGGGTCATGGGCAGTGTAGGAAAGATAGCCTGTCCCAACGTCCGAGTTATTCATAATCAAATGAAAAAGGCCCTTTGCCCATTTGGGGTCAAGGGGTCACCGAACTTACAATTCAGAATCCCCATTGTCCAAGGAGTCTACACACAACTATTAAGCTATCAAGACCTTTTGGAACTGGAGAAGAAGATGAAAGTAGGATTTTAAGGTTTTGACCCCTGTGACCTCATTTGGGGTCAAGTGGTCACCAAACCTACAATTTAGAATCCCCTTTGGCCAAGGAGTCTACACACAACTATTCAGCTCTCTGGACCTTTTGGAACTGGAGAAGAAGATGAAAATAGGTTTTTCTAGTTTTGACCCCTGTGACCTCATTTGGGGTCATGGGGTCACAAAATCTACAATTTAGAATCTCCTGTGCCCAAGGAGTCTACACACAACTTTTTCAGCTCTCTGGACCTTTTGGAACTGGAGAAGAAGATTAAAATAGATTTTTAAGGTTTTGACCCTTGTGACCCCATTTGGGGTCATGGGGTCACGAAATCTACAATTTACAATCCCCATTTGCCAAGGAGTATGCACATAAAATTTCAGCTCTCTAGAGTCATTGGTTCTGGAGAAGAAGTCGAAAAAGTGAAAAATTTACGGATGGATGGACAGACGGACGGACGCCGGACGCCTTGCCATGCCATAAGCCCATCGGGTCTTTCAGACCTGATAACTAAAAAGTCAGTTCATTTTTTCATTATATTAATTAATCGCTGAAAGTTTCCTCTTTTCTATTTCCATTCTTTCTTGGTGCATGTCTTTGATCTCCTGTCGGTACATGGACATCCACTGCGGTTCCTCCTCTGAATTCCTCCTTCTTTTCTTACTTGATCTAGGCGTTTCTGAGAGGTCAGAAATTCCACTAATTAGATCCTGAGTTGAAGTGGAAGAAGAAGATGAGTGCCAACTGTAGTCTGTTGTCATGTTGTCCGACAATGTTGCAGATGTTGAGGGAGAAGTAGTAGATCTGATAGTAGAGAATGAACTTAAGGGAGTTACAGATGGGTTATCTCCAAACAGATCATCAATCAAGGTGAAATGCTTCCAAGGATTTCTTCCTTCTCCACTTCTTTTCCTCCTGTCACACACAATCTTGTGCCTAGAAATAATACATGTATGTGATAAGGGGTGATTTTGATTTTTATGATTGTCAATGAAATACTTGGAATTACAGTGAAAATAAATCTTTTTATTACCTACGAGGGCAATCATATCGGGGTTCATATTTTTCATACGATGCCCTAGGGCAACATATCATTTTTTCATTGTGACGTCGCGTAATAAACAATAGTTCACCTATGATGTTGTGTTCCAAATGCGCCTATGCCTATGCTTGGATGTTGATTTTGATTAGTTTCTTTGATTTCTCGACTTCGGTAATAAACAGAATATAATATCCTCTATGTATCAGTCACTAGTCAAATTAAACAACTAACTCCATTTCATTCCTAACGAGCTAAAAGTTCAAATTTGTGGTCTTTTCCTGTTAACAGAATGGAAATTATCATTTATTAATCTGTATCTACATTTAAGACACATTAGATAGTGTTCAAAAATAAATCACCGAACAATTTGTAAATATTACCTGTTAATCAACGACCTAAATTTCCTTCACATTCATCACTCGATCTTTTGTGGCCATGTTGACTCACCTCCTCAGTTACCTTTTGCCAGCCATGTTTTTTTTCCTGTTAGCACCTGTATATAGAGTTTATTAGGTAATTCTATATTTAAAATAAGACATAAGACATCTTAAAAACTCAATTGACAATGTTAAAATAAAACAGTATCCAATGAAATAACTTTTGAATATAGTACCTGAGAAAATATGTTCCATGTCTTTTCATTGACTTATTAATAAATTAAAGTCAAGACTGTTGACTCTTTGGTTTGTTACATGTACAATGTTGTAATTAATAATCAATATAATATGGAAATTTTATATTATCATAAGATAATCTCAACTAGGACAGGCTGAATGTGTATGTACCTGGTACAACCTGAGATACTTCAGTGCTGGTAGTGGCCGAAGATGCAAAAGTTGCCTGATTCGCAGAAGGTTGGGGACGAGCTTCCTTGTTACAATTTTCTATAAAAATAACAACAAATATCCCTGATGAACATATGCATATTTTACCTAATTAAAATAAAATCATCAGAGAAGGAAAGGTATTGATTGATAAATTCAAGGTTGGAGAACATTGTTGGCAAACTGGGCATATAATATGAGACACAGTCACTGATCATATCATTCTCGCATTTTCCATCTTGACTATTTTCTAGAAATGCTGTATCTCAAGAGCTACAGACCCAATAATAACTTATGTTATGACTCCTCTTCACACTTCATTGCATACAATTTGAAACCTATCACTCTTATTCTTGAAAGTAATGAATTTGAAATATTTCTCTCTCCACACTTAATTCATATAACAAGTTACTTACCAGAGGTATTCACAGCAACAAGCTCCAGGTAACGAACTTTTTCTCTATCAGGGAAATTTGAGGGCGCCGATCTCAGAATGTTGAACAGAGTTTCCTCTGTAATGCTGCTTGTACTTATGTCAGGGTTAAAAACCCCTTGTTTTAAGCCAATCTACCCTCCCCCCCCCCTTTTTTTGCAAAGGAAGATAGGAAGGTCTTAGGCAAAAAATAATCGTTATCCCCCATAGAGAAGTCACCCCCCCGGTTGACTTCAGCTAGGGTCCGATATAACAGTGAGTTAGTGGGTTAGTGTGTTATCCCGCTAAACTGTAACATAAAATCAGTGACACCTCGATACAAAAAGCTCAATCAGCTAGAGGGTATCTGACTCTGTCCACTGGAGAGAACCGACTGACCAAACCGAGCGCGCTCGCTAGAGTGCTTGTCTAGTTGGTGGTGCCTGATGAACGTGCTCGGCCGGCTCCAAATAGCGGCGGAGCAGATCTCTTCAATGGGCAGAGCCGCAGCATAAGCCTTAGAGGTTGCTACCGCCCTAACCGAATGAGCTTTCAAACCTTCTGGGGGCTGCCGCCCCTTATGAACATAGCTCAAATATATCGCGGATACTATCCATCGAGATATGGTCTGCTTAGATGCTGGAAGGCCGGCCTTATTGCCGCCGTAACAGCAAAACAATTGCTTATCCTTACGGATCTCTTTAGTACGTTTGACGTACATTTTGAGGGTGCGACGCACATCAAGGATGTGGGGTTGCGTCGACCTCGCCCCTGACGTCGCCGCCTGCGTCAATGCAGGCAGCTCGATCGGAGCAGAGACATGAAAAGAATGATCAACCTTCGGTCGGTATGAGTCCGGCAGTCTGATGCTGACTCTGTCCGAATGAAAGACAGTCAGCTCGGGATCGGCCGACATCGCATGGATATCGCCTACCCGCCTGCCAGACGTGACCGCCACCAAAAAGGCCGTCTTCCATGTCAGAAGTTGCATCGACAGGGTTTTCAGGTCCCGAAACGTCGGGCCGGACAACCAGTCTAGAACAAACTGAAGTTCCCATGAAGGGCTGATCCTCCGCAAAGGCGGGCGGATCCTGTCCACACCTGCTAAGAAACGCTGAACCAATGGATGACTACCCATCAGGGCTCCATCCACAGGCACGTGGAAAGCCAAAATGGCCGTAGAGTAACCCCTCACCGTAGATGCGGCCAAGCCGTCATCCAATCGGGACTGAAGGAACTCAAGGACTGGTACTAGACCCGCAGAAAAGGGATCGGTTAACCCCCTATTTCCATAACAGGCCCATCTATCCTCGTACTGAGCGTTTGTGGAATCCCTCCGCGAAGCCAGTATTGTGTCTGCAACTCGTGCAGGAATACCGCTCTCCTGGAGGCGATTCCGGACAGAGGCCAGGCCACCCACTGAATTCTGGGATTCGGGTGTGGCGCTCCCTCCTGCGTGAGAAGGTTCGGCCTCCCCGACAATAGTACAGGAGGTCGAACGAGAAATCTGAGCAGTAACGGAAACCAACTCTGCGCTGTCCACAGAGGTGCCATGAGCACCAACAGGACAGGCTGTTGGCTGCTACCTGCGACAGAACCCTGGGTATCAAAGGTATCGGTGGGAAAGCCCACAGCACCCTTCCCCCCCAGTCTATCGCGAAGGCATCGTGAGCCAGAGCTGCTAGATCTGGGATCCTGGAGCAATACACAGGCGTCTGTTTGTTCACTGACGACGCAAACAGATCCACCTGGAACGACCCGTACAACTGGGAGATAATTTCGAATATCCCCCGGTGGAGCATCCACTCGTGTGGAGCCAGCATGCGACGTGACAATGCATCGGCTCGGATGTTGTCCACGCCCGGGAGATACACTGGTATCACCTGAATGCTGTACCGGTCGCACCAGAGTAGGAACTGCCACGCCTCCTCTAGTAGAGTAGGTGACACTGTTCCTCCCTGCTTCAGGATGTATGACATGGCGGTCTGGTTGTCCATCTCTAGGCGGACCACCTGACCCCGAAGGTACGGCAGGAACCTGCTGAAGACATTCCTGACCGCCCTCAGTTCCAACACATTTATGTGCCATTGGGATTCGTCCAGAGACCACAGGCCCGAGGCTGAGTGATCTCCCAGGACTCCCCCCAGCCTGATAGAGAAGCGTCTGTTTGCACTGTGGCTGTCACACAAGCCCTTTTCCAAGGGCAGACCCCTGGTCAAGTTGTCCTCGGACTGCCACCATTCCAGATGAGTGGGAAGCCACTCTGGAATGGTCACCGGCTTCTCTAGACTCTCGGCATGCGACCACAGCCCCGCTAGAGCCTGCTGTATCGGTCGCATCCTCAACCGAGCCCTCCAGACCACATCGACTGTCGCTGCCATGTGCCCCAGCAGCCTTAGCCACATACGTGCCGGGTGCGTCGGGGTTTGGAGAAAAAACGTCATGGTCTGGCAGACTTTGGCCACACGGTTTGGAGCCAAGGAAACCACCCCTGCTCCCGTGTTGAACCTGGCCCCCAAGAAAACCAGGTCCTGCACTGCTGTGAGGTCCGATTTCTTGAGGTTGATTATCCACCCCAGCCGTTCCAGAATACTGCGAATGGCTTGTGTGGCTTCCTGATTCTCCTGGCAACTCAAGGCCCTGATCAACCAGTCGTCCAGGTACGGGTGACATACCCTGCCCTGCGACCTGGCCACCTGTGCCGGAATCAGCATCAGTTTGGTGAACACCCTTGGCGCTGTAGCGATGCCGAAGGGGAGCACACGAAACTGGTAACAAACCCCGTCGAAAGCAAACCTGAGGTATTGCCTGAACTGGGGGTGCATGGGTATGTGGAGATAGGCATCTTTGAGGTCGATAGACGAAAGCCAATCCCCCACTTCTACCGATGCTATCACAGATCTCAGAGTTTCCATCTTGAACGACGGTATCTCCAACATCTTGTTGAGACCTTTCAAGTTCAGTATGGGCCGGAAGCCTCCGTCCTTCTTGGTCACCAGGAAGTATGTCGAGTAAAACCCGCTTTCTTCCTGGCCCTCCGGAACAATCTCTACGGCCGCTTTGTCGAGCAGAGCTACGACTTCGGCGCGAAGAACTTCCGCCTTCTCCGGGGAGGATGGCACCGGGGTGCGCCTCACACCGGTAAAAGAAGGTGGCCCAATCTTCCAGCGAGGCAAATGTCCGTCCCTGAGCGTGGACAGGACCCAGGGGTTGGACGTGGCCTCTTCCCATTCCGAGAGGAACCGGGACAGCCTGCCTCCTACTGGAACGTGTGGGAGAAGGCAAGAGACGTTCGACTCTGGCGGCACTCCGGCCCCCTGTCGAGACGTCAGCAAGATAGGAACATGGGGGATTAGGTGCCCTGGTTGGGGCCCCTGTTCCCCCGAAAAGGCTGCTGCTGGCCCTTGGCCTGCAGCTTGCCCTTGGCCTTGCCCCTCTTGCCTTTCCCCTTCCCCTGGTACTGACCCCCACCACCTCCGCCAAGCGGCAGCTGCCACTTGGCAAAGGTTTTGGCAGGCGGTCCAGTGTGGAGGTCAGCCAGGGGGGAGGACTTTCGCTTCCCAGCGTTGCCAAGGCCGCCTTTGACGCCCTTGACCCGTGCCAGCTGGTCAGCGGTGTCCTTAATGACCGTCGCAGCCCCCGGGAACAAGGTAGAACCGAGTTCATAGGGGAGTGCGAGCAGTACATTCTGTGTTGACTGCGGCAGCTCCGAATGGTGCAACCACAGTCTGCGCAGCCCCATCACTGCACACATCACCTGGCTGGCTGCGCTCCTAATAGCGTCGCCAGACAGGTGACTACCTACCTCCGCCAATTGCCTATGGAGCATTGCTGGAACGCTACGCTCCTTCCCTTCCCCCAGAGACTTAGCCTGGAGAGACCCCAGGTAAGCCCCATGGACAGCCACGCGCAACTGCTGACAGCCGTTCCTGTAGCTCTCCTCAAAAGAGCGGAACAGCTGCCTAAGCAGCGACTCGTTGGCCTTGAAGGGAGGCACGCGCCTGCCCCGGGCCCCCAAGGAGTCCGGGTTGACGGAGGCCAACACATCTGGGTCTGGCGACGGCACATCAAACAAACCCGCCTCCCCCAACGGATACCTCTTATTTAGCCCCGGCAAGTCGAAGCGAGCACGGGTACCCGAAAGGAGAGGGGAAATGAAATCGGCCGCCACCGAATCCAGAATGCGGAGACGCACCTGTGGGGCCTTCCGCTGAGCGAAAGCTCCCCCCGGTAACCGAAACCCCGATTCGTCTGCCTCCTTCTCAGGAACGACGACCTGAGGAAAGGCCTCTGCGAATTTCTCGCGGACCTCCCTCAGCGCCGTGGAAAACGGAAGGTCAGACGGGTCGTCATTCCCATCCCCCTCGACCTCCATCTCCCCCTCCGACCTCTCCCCCGACACCTCGGAGCCCTCCGTGGAGGACAAGGTGTCAGCGAAAGCGATCGGAACGGCAGACGAAGGAAGAAGAGGAATGCGGAACACCTCCCCGCCTTCCCTACTTCGTTCCAGAGAAGGAAGCGGACCACGAAGCCCAGGTGCGGGCCCCGACACCGAAGCGCCGGGACGTAATCTCTCTGGGGTACCGGTCCCAGCCGACGTACCGGGCAAGCCGGAAGCGGTCGGGGGGATCCGTATGGTAGAGCTCTCAGCGACCTGGTAGGGACCCGGCCTAGGAGCACCGGCCGCCTGACGTAAACCCTGGACGAGGCCCGGGTCATTGTCAGTGCCGGCGTCGACAATGGTACCTAGTGTGCCAGTCGACGGGGCATCGGGGCCTGACCGGGTCGTCGATTCACGAAGCTCCTTGCGGAGCTCCGACATCAACTCCCCCATCAGACCCTTCATTTGCCCCTTAATTATGGAATTAATATTATCAAGTGAAGGTGTGAGTGTGTGGACCCTAACTGAAGACAACCGGGCCCCCGAGTCCGAGTCAGACACTCCAGAGGAGTCCGACGGAACCCGGGGAGACACCGGTGTCTTATCCCTAGCTTTACCTTTCACCTTTTGTTTAGAGGGGGGGGTGCAAGCACGAATATTGCCGCCTGACTCCAAGACCCTTTTCATGAAGGCGGCATCTAGGGAACGGCGACGTCTGGTCCTAGTGGAGAACCCCAAACAGGTGCTGCACTCAGAGTCATCATGCCCGTCCTCCACCAGACAAGTCAGGCAAAGCTCGTGTGCATCCGCTTGGGGAATATTCCCCCTGCAGTTAAAGCACCGCTTGAATGACTGCAAGAATCATACAAGGTGTTTTAACCCGTAAGTAGACTAATATGTAACTATGTGTATACATATGTGATGCGCCTACACTAATATAAGAAGCCGCGAGATTTTATAATAATAAAATGCTAAGGCATCTTAATCAAGCAAGCCCATACAACATTCCTGCAATAAAAAGAGCATGAAAAAACAATGGCTTGCCCGTCAGAAAACGAAAGTTTTGGCCAAGTTAAAAAACCAGACACAAACAATCGTCCCAACGTTATAAGATGTATTTATCAAAAAATAACATCAAGTGCCAAACAACATACGAATTCCATACCAAAGATTGAGCATTTCCCTCTAGTCGGGAAAAAATCTTTCGAGAATTCGCCATGTTTGTCCATTTTCCAACCCATACCGCGAGCACATGGCCACGACAGGTTTGAAAAATCCCTAAGTCACAACGCGAGAATGCGAAAATGCGAACCTATTCTATTGCTAGATAGAATAAAAGTTACCACACATACAGTCTCTTTGTCCATGTTTTCTTTGAAATAACTCAGTCAAACTAGCAAATCTCTCGGCGAACACGTCTTCACAGAGCGATGACAGATTGATAAGTGGTTTGCTAATAGAGTTACCGGCCCTGGCGGAACGGTTATCGCCAGGGTAGGGGGCCCTGTTAGGGTGGTGAAAAGTACAAAAACACGTTTTAGTGGTTTTTTGTATATTTTTTATTTAAAAAATAGTCACAACCTGTCATATAGCAAAAAATACAGATTTTTATGCAGTAAGTACCCCAAGGAGGATCCCTTCTGAAAAAGAATAAATATTACTTGTTAATACCTTTCTGTAATCAATATATTTCTTGGAAGTTGCTTGATAGATTAATACAATGGGGTTTTTTTACAATACAATTTGGATAAAGCAATGAAATGTATATAATAGATATATATAAATGTAAAAACAATACTCATGGATTAACAAAGGAAGGCCAGGGTAGGCCCACAATTATATTACTCACTCAGTTCTTTTATTCCGCTACTTCCAGGAAACATTTTCCCCAAAACTTCAAACATTCTGGTAGCAAGTGTTGTATCTGAAATTGTATTACAGACTTCATTGCAACCTGGACAAAATATCAAAAGCCAAAGGCTGGAAGGTAGTGATACATGATACTGTATCTGTCAAACAAAAGTGCCAGAATGAATATGACTGGTTCATACCTAGGCTAAAGGAGGAAGTAACTTCAACTTGCTAATGGGGTTAAAAGATTTTAATGAAATAGACTACAACAGCACTTAATTGTATGAGAATTAGTAGTTTTCAAGTAAATTTTAAGTGCTTTGTAAAGATATTTGTATTCATGGTAATTTTAGACAAATTCATGTCATTAAATTTGATGAAACACACTGCATGTCACTTCAAGTAACATTCTCCTATTATTTGTTTTATTCAATTTAAAATTTGAATTTTGAGCAGTGACATAGATGTTGCAACAAAAGCTTCATATGACAAGTATTTATTAACAATAATATTATTAATAACAAATAAAGCATTTTCTATTAGCTGTCCATATCAATTACATAACAGAAGTCCTTACTTTCACAACAGTTCTTCTTTTGGTCTTCAAATCTGTCAAAGTTCTGTACAAATGTTATAAACATATTGAATACAGAGTTAATTTAAGAATAAATTAGCAATTAGTCATGGACCATAACAATAAACAAGATATAATAAAAATTGCATATATTACGTAAACAGTATGTAAGCAAGATTTCATTTTCCTGAGCCAGTGGTTCTGCAGTTATTCGTGTGAACTAATTCAGAACATTTAATATTTAAAGTCAGTTAAAACTAATGATACATCTTCATTGATGTTATGTGATCATTAGTTAAGGTGCATTTATTGCTTTAAAGGTCATGAAAGTGTGAATGGGTCAGTGTTGTAACATTGGGAAGACCAGTTTGGTAACATATAAAGGCAATTAGGTTTTATAAATCTATGAGTAAGATCAAGCAACATTAGTGAAATTATGTCATTGGTGTTACATTGTTATGACAAATTTTTCGGCTCTTTGTTTTGATGATTTTTTCTGGAAAGTTTTTTTAGGTTACATTTTAATAATGTACTATGGAATCCTTTAATTTTTCAATTGGTAAATAAAGGCACTTATTTGGGCTGTATCTAAGAGTTTGGTTTTAAAAAATCAGTGGTGTAACAGAAAATGTCATTGGTGTAACACTATCACTACAATATGTTCAATAATTCATACAAGGCTTATTTTCATGAAAACTTAAAAAATTTAAGTGTTAAGAATGTTCTATTAAACCCTTTGAACTTGTCAATTAGCACTGAGATGCATATAACTTGGCTTTGTCATCGAGTTTGATGAAACAAGTAATTGGTGTAACAAAATATGTCAGTGGTGTTACAACAATACTACAAAATGTCAATTTTATACATTTTAATATGAAATGATACTAATTTGCTGAATGATATGTCCTTTGCTATGTTGTAAATGATATGAGGAAGAAACTTTTCAATGAAAATCAAAATGAAATCAACATATTGATGACCAACACACAAAGCTCAAAGGAAGTATATTAAAATCATGTTTAACAATTATATACATTCAAATCCCAAATAGACAAATAGAATTCTACATTAAGCGAGCAAAAAATATTTTTGCAATTCACTTTGAGTTATGGTGTCAATTGCTTACCATGTTTTATTTTTTAAGTATTCCATCAATAAATGAATTGTATTTGATAGACCATGATGAATTAAAAAGGGTGTTATTAGTAAAATTATGTGTCACTTTTTCTATTCTTATTCTTTTTTTAAGAGTTAACTTGTGGATTTAAAATTTTGAAATTTGTTATCCTACACTTCATTTCTACGTGCTAAGCCTATTGCCTGGGTAAAGGCCTTCAGTATTTCATTTCTTTCCTTCGCCACAGCAACAGATTCAAGTTGAATCTTTTTAAGATCCTCAAGTTGATTTTGTTGCAGTTCAGCAAACTCTGTGAACCACAGAGGAACATCAGATTTTTTCGCTTTCTTCCTTGGAGTAATTGCTTCGTTGCCAGGAGTGCTTGGATTTGGTGTGGTCTGTGATGCTGATTCTGAAAAATGTATAAGAGCATGAAAGTATGACACAACTGTTCAAGTATAGGAATCAGATCATATATACCTTTTTGTTTAGCAGTGACAACATCCTACACAAATTATTCTTAAATTCTATAATTATTGCTCAAATAACTTACTAGCCATGTTTGCTGCCTTTGGCTGCATTTCATTTGCTGTCTTTACTGAAAAACAAAATATCACAATTTCATTTGAATTAAATTGCAAAACAAAGTTTTTTTCAAGACATTTCAAAGCATATGTCTGATATGTTACTGAATTTTACATTTTTGATATGCATTAGATTGAAGTGTTTTTATTACCTTGTGGAATAGAGGCTAGAGTTGACACTGGAGTGACAGCTGGATCTCCTTCCAAAACCTCACCCATCAGGTCCAGGTAGCCCCAGGCCCTCTTCCCCCTCCCACTCTGCTTATTGGCATCACTGATTGTGTTGTACCTAAATAAATTAATCTTTAAATTAGTAGTTCCTAGCCCTGAAAAACACTTTAATGACCAACTGCAAACATAATAGCATATTTGTACATAAAAGTTACTAGATTGATTGCTATAAACATCTCTCTGTATGAATTATACATTAATGGCAGTGTAGGACTATTTTTTAAAAATATTTTAATGAGTATTATGTCCCTTTGAAATATGAGACTTTGAGAAATATGTTTTATCAAATAGGGTAAATTTACACTAACTGATAATCTATTGTTGTAGAATAAAGTGTCACCTATTGTTGTAGAATAAAGTGTCACCTATCAGACAAAAACTGCATGATGTCATAAAAGTGAAAATACCATAGAGATGTTTTCAAACCTGTATTTTATAATTTAGTGATCGGAATTTCTTGTCACAAGCTATTGGGGTGTAGTTGTGACCTTCTCGTGCCAACTTCAGAGAAATTTTTCTCCAAACCTCATGTTTTTTTATAACTGGAGACAAGAAGAGGTCCTAATGCTCCTGGTAAGTTCTTACCAGGAGCAGAATGGCCTCGTGAGACCAGAAGATTGCTGAAACAAAAATGCACATAAGCATGATTAAACCCCTTTCTACAATAAACAAGCATTCTTTCTCCTAGTATCCTGTAATAACCAATTCCAAGGGGAAATGTTTTCTACAGATTTACCATAGGATCAGCTTTATATGAATTACAAATTTACATCCTAAATTACAGTGGAAATCTAAATCAGTGATTATTTTTAATTGTTACATAAGTCTTATGAAACAGTATATTATAATGACACCTAAATCTTAATTTCATAACAAAAAAACACTTGTATTCCTGCATTATAACACTTTTTTTTAGAACACTATGAAGTACAATGAGTGTTAAGATGATGGTAAAATTCAAATGAAAATTATCATTTAATGATTATTAAAATTGAATTGTAAAAACATTCATGCTGTGAGGAATGAATCTTTTCTTGCTTTCGGTCGGAATTGAACCGACGTCGAATGACAGCCATACGAAAGCTGTATCCTTTCTCAAGGTAAACTAAAATTATCTCTTTGTCAATTCCTTTGACAGAAAATGAAAAAAATACCAATGAGATTGCCTATCACATTGATAAGTATTATGAATGACCTTTTTAACAAAATAAATGTTCAAATAAAATAAAATTATATTGTCAGTTTACTTAACTGACTGTAAGATAAAGTGTGATTTCCTATCACACCAATGAAAATTCAAAGAAAATAACTTACGTTCAAATAAAAGCAAAATATTTTGTCAGTTTTCTTAACTGACCGTAAGACAAATATATCACACACAAATAAGAATTCAAATGCAAATTGCATTTGTTGACTATCCATGTAACAGAGAAAAAGCGGGAACTATAGAAAAAAGCATTGAACTAAAAACAAAAAGGCGTGATTAACAAAATTGAAATATTTCTTTTCTACATACTTACTATTTTACAAATAATCATCGTTGTAAACCTAATCATAATACTAATAAAAACTATCAATTCTTAGTAATTATGAAATAATGTAATGACATGGTTAATTTTTCGTATTAATTGTGATTCGACATGGGAAAATCTTTCAAAACAACAAATCATAATCAAGGATTCACTTAGTCTTATTACAATGATTGTTCAATTATTGTGTAAAAGACAATCCTTTACCTTTTTAGAGGTCTTCATTATTGAATTTTAAACTACATTATGATATACATTAGATTGACTTACGATTGTTCACGGTTGGCAATACATCAGTGACATCATCATCCACTGTAAAGAATGATAATCTAACATACAGATTTGAATAGACAAAGCAGTTGTGTAAGAAATATATGAACATTATCATTGGGTAAAACTGAGCTCTAATTGTTTAAATTGAACACTGTCAAATTCTTATACAGCTACAATGTACTCTCAAATGTTTCATCATAAATTCATTTTTAAAAAATTCTAAATTAATTAACAATATTTAAATTATTCTCCTATTTTAGTTCAGCTCATAACTCTTTGTAAAGCATGACTCCTGTTTTAAAAACCTTTTATTCTTATTATACTTGTTATTCTTATTAACCTACCTTCAGCATTCCTTGGGTTTTCATCTGATCTGTTTGCTGCAAATATATAAATACATAATTTCAATAATCTTACAGTGCATAAGCCTAAATGTCTTAACAGATAAATTATATAAATTAATAAATAATGATAAAACTGTAATTACAAAATTCAAATATATAATTAGTATTATTAATTACATAATTTCAATAATCATACAGAAGCCTAAGTGTCTTACAGATAACTTATATAAATTAATAAATAATGATGTTACTGCACTTACATATTGTTGAAGTGGCCGAGGTAATTGTTGCTGTTGCTGGTGCTGGTGCTGTTGCTGGTTGTTTCCTTTTGGGGGCGAAGATCATGTTTGAGGATTCCAGGAACTGTGCTGTAATGGTTCTTAAGAATATAGACTCTACTTTCAATTAATTCAGTAATTGTGACAATATCATTATTGTCTCCTATGCTGACAAATAACCTAATGAATAATCAAAACACACATTATACAAAAACAATGCAGCAGCATCTATAAAATATACATAATCAATTCTTTAGATATATTTTTCACATCTCTATAGTTTGGGTTACATATGTACAAAAAAACAAATACATAAGAAACAAGCTTCTATAATTTCACATATTTATCAATAAACACGGACTTAACCCGAGATCCAGAATTCATTTCAATATCAAAGGCAAAATCTAATTAAATATTGCTAAGAATGTTCAAGAAATATGCTCAAGATGATGAATATCTTCATACTTCCATAAAATTTAACCATCAGTACATTACTGTTAAAAGAATTCAGTTAGGACATGACAAAGTCGGCAAATCAACTGTGACAATCTACTGATGGGAACATCCACTTGTTAAAAGGGGAGACAGGTGTAATAACTTCTGCTCAAAATATTTGTACATTTATTCAAATCAAGGTGACTTATCTAAAGCAATGTCGATAAAGAATATCATGAAAATAATCAAATATTCTAAAATAAATTCAAGACATTTTGAGTCATTTAAAACATTATAACTGTCAACCCATATTCTGTAATAGACTCTTCTAGCAAGGTTTTCATGGAATTAGGTCAAGGCATTTCCTGTCGAAGTAGCGGATGGATACAGCTTGGTAACTGCTTCATATTTAGTTACAGAATTGATGTTATTCTAAAATCATAATAGATCAAAATAGCAATGTGTGTACTTTGAGAAATTGATAATGAAAATATAAAATTTTATATATGTCTGCACTTTGTACTACAGGTAAAAGAATGTGCCAATATTTACCCATTATGTGGTGGGATATTTAGGTTACTTTATAATTCATAGTTTTCACATGACGTCACGAACCTCAGTCACGTGGTCCGTCAGCCATTTGTGTGGACAACCAGCGCAGGCCGGCCACAGCGGCCAGTGCATTCTCACTATATTCTCCGTAGAATTAACGGTCTATCTTATGGCCAAATTAGCTCCAAACGATGCGAATCTTGCACACATTATAAACTTACATGATTGCAAGACATGTTCATGTCGTATCTATGTGAATATTTGTACTAGCGGAGAAATAATTCAGACAATTTGAACTCGCTTCTGCCATCGATGTGACTTCGAACTTTCTCAAAAAAAACTTGAAATGAAAGGAATAATATCTATACAACCCCTTACATGCTTTGTTTGATGGCTTGTAGACTAAACACCATTTACGGTGGACATGCTATTTTTTATTTTCTTTGTTGAAATATTTTACATCGGGTGTTTAAAATATTATAGTTATTTTTCTCATTCTAATCACAGAAAATTGAATTTTAATGTAGATGATAATATATCCCCTCCCAAACAGCAATAGACTATTGACAAAGGAGAGGAATATTATTATCTTGGTTTCATTTCTTTTGAAATTGCATGATTAATTTCACTTTCCCGTGATTATGATTTTGGGCTACCCAAAAACATCCCACTTGTCAGACACATGCGGTTTTTCTAAATGTCATTCAAAAATCTTCTTCATAATTTTTTCCGTATTCATAAAATATTAGCAACATTTTAAATTAAATTCGACGTGCAGATCACAATGAACTTTATTTTTTGTTCTCTTTGTGAGCATGATCCAGCTATTGAAAAAATGTCTTGACGTACGCTTATTGATATGTGATAAGACTATTATTTGTATCTAGTACAAATGCCATGTACCGTCACTCATAAATGATTGTGCGATTCGTTATTTACAATTTCAATGCACTTGTATTGTATGTATTTGTTTAGGTATTTGTTTTATTCTTTACATTTAATTAATCCGTTTATAAATAAGTTAATTTTCTCTCTTTCTCACTATTCTTGTGTTGTTTCGTCATTAGGTATTGAAGGTGAGAAGATCAATATGATAATGTGTCAACTATGGCATATCAATGGCAAGAGGTAGAAAATTTAAGCTGATACACATAGATAAAGGTTTTACAGGTCAATTAAAAACTTAATTGAGATATGCGATGGAAGGAAACTATTTGTTTTCATATTAGAGAGTATCGTTGACGCAAAGTTTTCAGTTAGTTATTATGATAACAAAAAGTGCATGTGTCAGACTCAAACAGTTAAATGTTCAATTGATTCCTTTTGAAAACAATTATATACCATGTAGGAATTTACGTCTATGAATCATTGTTTTGATGGCAGGATTTGATGGCAGTTGAACGTCTTTAGAAACGAGTCTCTTACACAAGCACGGGAGACATCACACTTGTGATCTTTACTAAGAGAAAGAAAGATTATCGTAGGTTTGAGAATTCTTTCAAAGGGTCCAAATGTTCATATTTATTGATTCTACATAAAAATCGGTTTAGCGATCAAGCGTCCAGCGTCTGCACATCCACGACGAATGTCTAAGAATAACTAATACCATATGTATATACCTTCTACTTACTAATCATAACGTTCTTAACTAAATATGATATCTCGTATAAAGAAAATATTAAGTAGGTTTATCCTTTTTTCTCAGGAATTGTGCGGTAGTATGCTCACTGTCATCGAAAACTTCGGTCGATTCAGTCCGTGTTAAATGGAGTCAAAGTATAAACTGAAGTGGGAATTATTTAAAAAACCCGACCCCCTGTTACTTTATTTTCCACCTCTGCATCTCCACCTGAAAGAAATAGCAAATATACGACCCTTTATTGTGTTTAGAGAGTCAGTTACACACGATCATTACTGAGCCGAGTGGCTTGCTTGTCCATACAAATGGCTGACTTCCGGTGACAGTCTCGCAGTGAATGGTTTAGTGAAACCTATGAATATATGAGTTCATGTGGTATTCAATATATGTCAGATCAACAGTTCAAATCAAAACTTTTAAAATCATGCCTTGATAAATCTAAAAGAAAAGTTACATTGAATTTATTTTTTTTAGGATTATTCGATTTATTTTCATAGAAACACTAGCTATAATTTTGTTCTCATAAACTTGTCATCACTATCATATTTTTCAAACACACAGGTTTATTAAGAATTATCTCTGGACATGTCAACAACTTAAGACAAGGCTGAAAATAATGCAATTGACTGTTGATGGTTTGAATAATATTAATTTCTCGGGCTAGTTGAATTGTTTGTGCGCTATTGACATTTTAAAGTTACTAGCCCGAAAGGCGTGTGGTAGATTTTGGTTAGTTTCTAGCCCTGACTGCCGATGAGTAAAAAGTTGCATAATTAAATAAAATGCTGTAGATTGCAAATGTTTTGGATTTTTATTTTTAAAAAAAGATACAATGAAAAGATTTTTAACAACAAATAAATATCTTTTTGTCAATCAGTTTCAGTGTAAATAATGAATATATATCATATTTTTGTTATGGAACTAATATTTTCGTGCAAGATACAATAGTTACTCATATGTGTAATTTTTTTAGTCTAGATTATAATCTAGCACGTGCACGTTCCATTTAATTTTAGATAATGAGTTGATTTACGAATTTTTTTTGTCTCCTACAGTTGACAGGTTGATAGTCTTAGTTCTAATTTTTAAATTGATGAAATTGGTATATGAGTGAATTGTCAAAGGATTCATTTAATCTTGATCAAAGTATTCGTTTGTTTCTCTTGTTCATTTGTTAAGAACTGTACTGCTATCATAAACTTTGTATTTTGAATGATTATCTTAATAAATTTTAGTAGCTGTCATGAATCAAGATAGCTGTAAAAAAAACAAAAAAACCAGCTTAAAATCTTTTTTGGAAGTGTGGTATGTGAGATACATCTGTAGCAGGAAAACACCTCAACCAGAATCTTACATATAAAATCTGCAATTTATATTCAATACACAAATCTAAATTCAAGCCCAAGTGTGCTTAAAATGGCACTATTGCATGCTTAAAACTAAAAATTTTCTATGGGGGAGGCCCCCCAAAACCCCCCCCCCCCCCCCAAAAAATAGCATGGGCGCTATTGTGATGACCGCTAATAAATGATCATGTCCTTAGATAGTATCATTTGTACTATATGATGAGTTTTCTCCATAGTAGTTATTGCACTAAATAAGGCTGTGTCCTGCCGTATCCCGCGCCACACATCCATCGTCGCATGACCCGGCCAATCAGAAGCCTAGTGTAGCCTACAGACTGTAGATGGCTGTTCACGTGATACACAACATCGCCTAGACTGTAATCGGTCTCCACAAGCTGCCTGTAAGAGCCTGCTGAGCTACAGATCGTTGAACGGCGTTACAAATACATAGACACATCTATTAATTTAGTATATATATTGTACAACATCAAAATTCTATGAAGTATGAATTCTTGGTAATGTGCTATAAATAGTTACGGGAATTTCCAATTTTCGTTATATGAAAGTTATGAAAATTGGAAATTCCTGTAACTATTTATAGCACATAACCACATTACCAGAATGCCCGTATGTGATTTGAAAGGGCTTGCAGTGATTTCGTAGACAAAACCATTTCGTAGACAAAACAATTTCGTAGACAGTATTAAATTTGTAAATAAAGCTTTACGTCATATGATTGTTGCATCATTTCAATGAGTAGAATACCATTTTTATTTCACTCAGTGAAAATACGAGTTTTATTTTCACCGATAAATGGCATATTTCATCATTCGAAATATCTTTGTTATTGTAAATTTAAATTTTTCCTAACTATATTTCAACTATGTTTCTTTGTTCGCTGTTTTGTATATATGTATTTCTTCTTCTTTGAATATATTCTTGTATTATGTATTATGTTGAACTTTATATATGTCAGTTCTGTACATAGGAGAGGGTTTCATTAAGTTGGATAACTTGTACCCAATCCTTTCTCTGAATAAATATGTTTGAATCAATCAATTCCAAATATAATAAGATGTTATTATTTTCATATTTTGAACCTTTGTAATGATTCAATTTGTATCAGGTATTGAAGATGACGAAGAATCAGAAATAATAACAGACACGAGTAATTCACTTGTAAATAATATACGATATCATTCATATATTATTGTTATATTTTTCCCGGATGTCTTCTCGTCTCTATGCTGGTGTTGGTTGTATAGTTATTGATATAAAATATAATCATACTTACCTTAATTCATTTAATTTAAAGATCAAACAAGAACTAAAAGAATTGTAAACAACACATAAATATTGGATGACTTTTATCGTGTCAAAACACAACAAAATTGACTATTTAATTATAGTTTTTATTCACTTTATTTCTCTAATCGAACCTATTAGTGTTCGAATCCTTGAGTTTGATAAATAAAAGTTTGTTATTATTACTTATAACCTTATTTTAAAACCTGTCTACGAATTCACTGCTCGATTTGTCTACCGCATCCCTGTAAAAGCGTATTATGACTCATATTCCAGTATTTCATCAGCGATTGCCTCCCTTACCCTTGGTTGCCTATATAACGCTTTGATTTAGGCTGAAACAGACGCGAATCACTGCACTGTTAGATCAGGGACCTTATATACAAGGTCCCTGGTTAGATAATGTCAATGGGACCTGCAAAGATCGGACCAACGAAGTGACTGCACATGAGACCAACTGACATTTAAAGTGTTGGATTTTACATTGTGCTGTACGTGAAACAGCAGCGAAACACAGGGCCATTGTCAACACTGACTGTGCATCAATCGGTATGTCATGTCATCGATTTGACGATGTTTATTTCTGAAATTTGAGAGTAATGCATTGCTAATGGGTCATTCTCGAAATTTGCCCAAATTTCAGTCAGTAGCACATTGCTCAGAAAATGTGATGTCAACAAATTTTCAGAAGTCATTTAATCAAAGAAAAGTATGCTTTGTTCCTGATTCAGATGTAAAATGTTGTATATGAAAGTATTTTTGGGGATAAATTATAGGGTTTTTAATGTCGTTTTTTTTGAGAAAAACGTCCGTCAGAGGACGAGGCGATTTTTCAGAACCATAAAATGTCAATTCCAATATCTATTTTTAATATTTTTTTCAGCACCTCAAATAAAATACCAATAGAATAAACACTTCCCTGCAAGAAATAAATTCTTTGATTTTTTTTAATGAATTACGACCAAATCAAAGACCGTCCAAAATGTCATAGATCAGTGGTGTAACAAATCATAAAACTGTGACATAAATAGAGACAAAACACAGTTCACGTAACTCTTTGTCCGGTCCGGCGTATGAATACATCACAATTTAGTAAGGTACTGCCCAAGAACTCATTACGTCACCGTAGTATTATCAAAGAACATTAACAAATAGTTCTTCAAAAAGTTCAAGATATTGAGAAAAGTTTGAACAAAATTAGTTTCTTACTTAATGATTGTCGAATTTCGAACACAGAATGATCAGATTTTAATCTGATTAGATATGAATTGAAATTAGAAAGTTGATAATGAAATTTGGCGACCGACATAGTCAACAGTTTGAGAGCCGAGATGGCGGGTGGACGGTTACTGAGAACCGCTCTCACTGTCACTTTCGATGACAGGTCTTCGTCGCTTGTCAGTCCTGTAATTGTTCACATTTATTGTGAAAGAACCACCAGCAATGTAGCTGGAACCAAAAACAGACTGAAGGTGATCACGTTTCGATGAAACAGTCATCGTGTTTGATGAACTTGTGTTGGGGGAAACAAGCGGCATGGTTCCATCGTTGACCTCGTTATAACGAGGGGCATATGGCAGGGCAGGGACTTTGTTTACATCTCGCCGTGGCTCGTTATAGGGCACAAGTTGACCTGACTTTGAGGAATTTGACAGAATTTATTAAATTTGACTGTGCTGATCATCGCTTATGTGTGAGTAGTTGTTGATGCTGTGAACATTTTTATGGCCGGTTATCTGCATGATATGCGATGGTGGAACGTTATTGTCATTGAGTTTCTGGACCAAATCAATGGCGACGTAGGTAACGCTCGACAGATGAATTGATTCCCCTTAGAGAATTAGTTTCAAACTCTTGGCCATCACTTTTCTTTGTAGAAACAACAAACATACACAGAGGATTGTTTAGAATTGAGGCTGGTAATTTGTGAATAGGACGAGTTTCACCTTGGGTTGCCAGGAATAGACCGATCCATTAAGCCCCGCCCCCTAACGACCGTCCCTAGCAACCGCAAACCTCGGACAAACATGCGGAAGTGTCCCACACATGTGTTTTTGAGTACGAGTATTCTGCCGACGACTACGGCTAATTAGAGTTTTGTCATGTCTCAGAAACGGTTGAAATATTGAAAATACAGTCTATTGATAATGTAACTGCAGAAATTGAAACAAAATAACTGTTTAAAAATATTTTGATCACGCGAAAACAGGTCCTCTGTCGCGTCAATGGGCCATTTCTATGTTGTGAAATCGAGCAACAATAAATTTGCTGATGATGGTTTCAGGTGTTTTTCATTTCTAAGAACTGCTGGTTAGTGACTCAGATGTTCGAAAATTTACTGATTGGATATGACCCTGAAAAAATCGTAAAATCCTGTGGTTCATATGCATTATGTGTGCGTGCACTGCCTATTTATAGCAACACGGACTGGATCATCACATAAATTTCATCTCGCAGACTGATCTTTTCTAAAGTTTTATTAGCCTTCAACACAGTCGTTTTTTAAAATTAAATCTAGCATCAGTGAAAATAACAATCTTCTTTTATGAATCTATGAGTTGAATCCCGTGGAAAGTGGTTGACACATAGTAACATGTCAGTTATCTCCCTTTATAGTGTTCTATCATGTTATATTTTGACTGTTTTAATCATTTTAAAACTGTATTTTGGATAAAATCCTTCCTCCAGTGACTGGACATGATCTGTATTTACTATTTAGGGTAGATATAATTGTTTTTACTCATGAAACTTGTGATAACTATCAATATTTAACTATATAACTTCTCAATTCATACGGAGAATGTGATGTGTGCTTTTTTATAATAATATCATTTGATGAAGAAAAAATAATTAATTCAATTCAGTAAACATTTCTGCAAAAGGAAAATATTAGAAATAATTCAATAAATGAATCATGCCTAAAAACATGAACTCTTATAAGTACCTTTATATAATTATTAATACAGTATAGATGTTGTCACAATATGTGTATTTATGAGTTTATTTATAGGACTGTTATACTGCTCAGAAACAATCAGATTAATTTGCAAACTATTTTGCTGAAGTATTTAAAATATTTTATCTAAGAAATGAGAAAACAATGATTTCACTTGTATCATTATTCAATTATAAAAAAAATTAGGTATATTTTCCATGCTGCTTTATTTGCCCAATGTCATACTGTTTTTACATCTGCTACTAATTAATGATGGGCAGATTTATCAAAACCCTTTGACTCCTTGTGACTGAAAAAAGGAACACAAGCTTATGAGTGTGTTTTATTCATGCATCAAATGACTTTACACATTTTCTTTCCATCTAATTATTGAGAAGAGTGTAAACCTGAAATATTCTAACTGATGGTTTTCAAAATTACATAAATAAAAGAGTGAATGGTTTGATGAAAGTGATAACAGCCTGTCAAGAATAATAAAAAACTGGCAATGTTAATTTTGTTAGTTCACATAAGAAGAAATTGATAAAACTTATTAGGCAGATATTTTGACAAAGTCAGTGTTATCAAATCAGACAAAATAAATAGTCTGATCAAATTATCATTATTATAGATCTAGCAATACAAACTGTAAGAATTGGTTAGAATGTTCCACTTGCTGGTTGTTTTTTAATATTTTATACAGATATGGCGATTTTGTGTCTATATAGGGTCATTTTCATTAAATTGTTTCACCTTTGTCAAAAACTTATTTGACAATTATATATTCATGAAGAGAATGTCATTAATTATATGTCTATATTTTCAAGATTTTTAGAAGGTTAGAATTAATTGTCCTATTAATGAGATGATTTTTTCACAGACTTTAGGCCTATGTATAATCCATGGCTATAGTATTTTATCAATGTTTTCATGAGATTATTTTTTATTTAATCTGACATTCTATTTATAGGTATCACATCTAATGGAAACTTGGAAAAATATCATTAAATTAGTTTTTTATCTATGAAATTCCATTTCATACATCTATATAGCTTTCAAATTTTTTAATGTTTGATTAGAATAATTGGGTTATTTGTTTCACCCCCAACCTGTCGGGGAACAAATGCCTGCTATCGATCGATTTCAACTAAGCCTTTAGAAATATATTATTTGAAAAAAAATATTTGATGCTATTTATTCACTTTGCCTGAGGCAAACTTACCTTACCTTGAAATTAATTCAAATTATTTTACTGAACTGGAAAATTTAGCTTGAAATAACCCCCAAAATACACTTTTATTTATGTAAACAAACCGAGCATGGTGCACTCACCTCTCATTAAATTATTGATACATCTCCGATATGAGTCGGATATGCTGTCTCCGATGTATATTTCCGAAATAAAGGACCCTTTGTGCAATTTTACTGACACTGCCATCGACTATATTGACTTGATATTACTGCAATTTCTTCGTAAAATGTCTGGACGCAAATCCTGCGTCATGAAGACAGCCCGCCATGTTGCCTGTTGATGTCCGAGGAAGCGATCGCGGGAAGGTAGGTCAAAAATACGGCGCGCCGATTGGTCGAAAACCTGTAGGGGCGGGGCTTAATGGATCGGTCTATTGGGTCAATAGGTTAATGTCTCTCAAAGTTTTTCTAGCGGTATTTTTGTTCTCTTGTGCAGTAATCAAGGCATCAACATCATTCTGACTTACTTTGGCAAATCTAGAGTCAGTTGGTTGTGGTTCAGGAACACTGAATGGTAGTTCTGTAACTCTAGAACTTGATGTTGCAGTAGATGTGTTTGATGGTGTTGATAAAATTAATGTTTATCTCCCTTGAATAAAATATAAAATACTGAGTAATCAATAATGAAAATGCCAACTTGCCTGATATAAGATGTATAGAAATCATTTCAAATGTACTAAATAAATGAGAATTTACAAGATTTGACTTGTTTGTTTTTAATCAAATCTTGTTCATTTACTTGCACCTTTTTATTTCCATGCTAGGAGGTAACAGGAAATATGGGTTTTTTTCCCTATACATATATGAAGATGTGTTTTTTAACACCTTTATGACCTAAAAAATTATACATATAAGTTGATAAAGCAAATCTGGTTAAATTGTATTTGTAAGATGCATGTTCTTTGAGTTTCAGAAAATTAAGTTACAATAAAAACAGTTTTAAACATTCTCTATCAACTTGCATAATAAAGACTAAGTTCTTTTTGATATTTTTCAACAACTCACTTTTTATTTAATCTAAAAGTATTGGCAATCTTTTCATGTTCATGGCATATACTTAAACTTGAAAATACAAACATATTAATTGTAAACATATAACCAGTTTGCCAGTGTTACTATTGTCACTGTACATATATGAAACATTAGTTCTTTTCGTTTATTTTATTACCAATAGCATAACATGACTTCATCTTGTTCCAAAGTTCTGTCCAGAATTAAATACAAGATTTGGGGTGAGATCAATATGTTCCATTATTTTCAAAGCATGTCTGTTGAAGTCTGGAAGAGTTTTGAAAATAAGTGAAAGAAAGGAAATTAAGAACCACATTTTTTTAAGATAATGTCTCAACAGGTTTTTATTCAATACAGGGGTTAACACTTTCAACATTCAATTTTATGCAATAAAAGACCACAGTGTTAAAAACAAATTGTGAATATGGGTTTGTAATTTGTCTTCGATTTTATTTACCCGTATTCGACGTGATAAGCGCCCGGGGCGCTTAAAAAATTGGTAAAAGGGGGCGCTAATTAAAACGATAAAAATTGTCCTCAAGTTTAGTCTTGAAAGTGTTTTCTTACGATACACATGTCTTTGAAATATGGTTTTATAAGTTTTATCATTTTGGTGGTGGCTGGGGGTCTTGAAATACCCTGTATTCTTCAATTTAGTGGAAGTAAAAGACTTATTGCAAGACTGAAAAACCTTCCTCAATGAATCAGCATGCAAGGTAAGTAATGTTGATAGGTGGGCGCTAAATCAGGACGCATATTGTTCACTCAAAAACGTGGTGGGTGGGCGCTTATAGGGGAGTGGGCGGTTATTAAGTCGAATACGGTAATGATAGTTAAATTTGGATGTATTTCATCATTAAAGAATACATGATTTTGACTATGAGCATTTGTGATGCGATAATCATAATAACACTTTTTGCATGTAATGATACTTCATAGCACGTAATTGTCGAATGATGAAATAAGTTTGAAATTTGTACATAATTATGTTGCAGAATAATTTGGAAAATCAAGGGTATTAAACATTTGTTTCAAGTATCATATAAGTAAATAGCCTCAGGAGTCAAGACTTGGATGGTGTGACTCTGAACCAATACCGTATCTGAATGTCGGTGTGCATAAATGAGAAAATAAGAATTAAAAAAAACCTAACTGATACCAAAAACTTAAAGATGATAATTGAAACATGTTTACCCTATGAGTAAAGATCATAGTTACAAAAATGTTTAGTCTGGCTGATAAATACACACAAACCTGTGAGCACAAAATCCTGATAAAACATGCTACTAAAACAATAATAACAGTATTGTTCGAAAAGAGTTCACAATTGGCTGTTGAGTCCTCGTCCGAGTTTTTAGTCTTCCCATCCTCTTTGTAGATCTTCGTACTTGTGGTTCTTTAGGATGTAGTTATCCGTTACCCTGAAGTCTACTTCTTAAAGGGGATGGTTGAAGTTGACAGGTCAGCAGCAATCGGTCCTCCCATGGTTGTCAGGATAACTGGCTCAGGGTTGTGTCTTCTGCTATCTTCTCATGGTGCTCTTGGAGAATTCAAGGTCGGTTCCGTCATCGGGATCTTCATTTCTCCACCATCTGTCAAAGAAGGCGCCAACCCGCAGGACGATAGGTATTACCATCTCACAGGTTGACATCAGTCTAGACTTATCCCAGGGAATTAGCTTGATGCTATAGGATCCAACCTCAGAGTTTCGGGAAGAGCATCTGATCAGACAAGTAGATGACGTCATAGATGATGTTTTATTTCATTATGACATCATGAGTATGAAGAAATAGGTCAGCCGTGAAGTTGACAGCAAAAGGTGGCAAAGTGACTGCCCCATGCCCATACCTAACTTATCAGCCGACTCTAAACTCCACTCTCATTCCCTGCTGTAGATTCCACTCTGGTCTCCACTGATGTTCCTTTCAGAGAGGGCCCTATTTAAAGGATTCACATGACTGAAAGCTGTTAAACCCTCAAGCATGTTAAATGTCAAATAGAGTATGACTGACATGATACCTCCTTAAGTATAGATGTTACAATTGTTTCATTTCGATTGCCTAAAGTGATGGACAATAAAGAATTGCTGATTACTAAAGCAAATACAAGACTATTCATCTGGGTAGGTGTTTGCCTCAGGTGTTTGTATAAGAGAATTGACATGTTTCTGTTGTGAATTTACTCAACTTGAAATTATGAAAAAATATACATAGGAATATATAGAAAAATATGAAGAATATATATATGCACTGGCAGTGTCCATTCCAGGACTGGAAAACAAGGGGGGATTAGTTGCCCCCTTGTGAAAAAAAGAGGGGGATTTTCCAAAAGTAGGGGGGAGGGGGTAGTTAATTAGTTGCTTTTGGAAACTGGAAATATTCAGTATCTGTAACTTCATCAGATTGTATGTCCGAGTTTTACAAGGTATCAGTTTGTTTATCGATTCATGTCAGCGCTTCGACTAAACAAATAATTAGATGTTGGCGAGGTCGAAAACAGTACATTCATGCAAACATTTATCGGAAATCACAGAAAATATTTTGTTAAAAGAAATCCCGCTACTGAGTCTGAATATGAATTCTTCAATAACCAATACGGTCCCGTAAATATGATCAACAAGACCAAAACAAAATATCACTGACATTAGCATTGATGAGAACAGTATTGATAGAACCAATTATTATAACATATTTTCAAATGAAACCTACGGTCCTACATTCATTTGGATTAAACTTGAAAGCTAAGATCAAAACACGAGAAATAAAAAGTACAGCGATTTGGTAGATGTTTGTATCAAGCATTATGATAGGCTTAAATTACGTGATCTTCACAGGAGGGCTAATCACAGATGGTGTTTCATCTGATGCTATTTTTAGACATGAAATGCATCGGTAACTACTCGCCGCGAGATATGATTTTACGATTGTTTATGGTTAATTATAGGCCGTAAAAATAGCTTTTTCACATCACAACAATACTCTGGGAAAAATAAAGCTTTTTTGCAGGGATTATATCTCTATTTATAAAATACGAGTCAAAATAACTGTGCGCGACAGATCACGCGCTGACTTTATTATGATGGGCGATTTGATTTTAAGCGTGAATCGCGCGATCGCGCGTCCTAGATTGGACACTGATGCAGTTATTAGCACTGTCATACCTCTCTCCATCATCAACCTCACCCTTAGAATCAGACTCGCCCTTCTCTCCATCATCAACCTCACCCTTGTCATCAACCTCACCCTTAGAATCAACCTCATACTTCTCTCCATCATCAACCTCACCCTTAGAATCAGACTCGCTCTTCTCTCCATCATCAACCTCACCCTTAGAATCAACCTCATACTTCTCTCCATCATCCTCACCCTTAGCATCAGACTCGCCCTTCTCTCCATCATCAACCTCACCCTTAGAATCAGACTCGCCCTTCTCTCCATCATCAACATCACCCTTAGAATCAGACTCGCCCTTCTCTCCATCATCATCATCACCCTTAGAATCAACCTCACCCTTAGATTCAACCTCATACCTCTCTCCATCATCAAGTTCACCCTTAGAATCAGACTCGCTCTTCTCTCCATCATCAACCTCACCCTTAGCATCAGACTCACCCTTCTCTCCATCATCAACCTCACCCTTAGAATCAGACTCGCCCTTCTCTCCATCATCAACATCACCCTTAGAATCAGACTCGCCCTTCTCTCCATCATCAACCTCACCCTTGTCATCAACTTCACCCTTAGAATCAACCTCATACTTCTCTCTATCATCAACTTCACCCTTAGAATCAGACTCGCTCTTCTCTCCATCATCAACCTCACCCTTAGCATCAGACTCGCCCTTCTCTCCATCATCAACCTCACCCTTAGAATCAGACTCGCCCTTCTCTCCATCATCAACATCACCCTTACAATCAGACTCGCCCTTCTCTCCATCATCAACATCACCCTTAGAATCAACCTCATACTTCTCTCCATCATCAACCTCACCCTTGTCATCAACCTCATACTTCTCTCCATCATCAACCTCACCCTTAGAATCAACCTCATACTTCTCTCCATCATCAACCTCACCCTTAGAATCAGACTCGCCCTTCTCTCCATCATCAACATCACCCTTAGAATCAGCCTCATACTTCTCTCCATCATCATCATCACCCTTAGAATCAGCATCGCTCTTCTCTCCATCATCAACTTCACCCTTAGCATCAGACTCGCCCTTCTCTCCATCATCAACCTCACCCTTAGAATCAGCCTTGCCCTTCTCTCCATCATCATCACCCTTAGAATCAACATCACCCTTGTCATCAACCTCACCTTGTTTTCCATCAACCTCACTCTCATCATCAACCTCACGCTTAGAATCAGACTCGCCCTTCTCTCCATCATCAACATCACCCTTAGAATCAACCTCATACTTCTCTCCATCATCAACCTCACCCTTGTCATCAACCTCACCCTTAGAATCAGACGCGCCCTTCTCTCCATCATCAACCTCACCCTTGTCATCAACCTCACCCTTAGAATCAACCTCATACTTCTCTCCATCATCAACCTCACCCTTAGAATCAGACTCGCCCTTCTCTCCATCATCAACATCACCCTTAGAATCAACCTCATACTTCTCTCCATCATCATCATCACCCTTAGAATCAGACTCGCCCTTCTCTACATCATCAACATCACCCTTAGAATCAACCTCATACTTCTCTCCATCATCATCATCACCCTTAGAATCAGACTCGCTCTTCTCTCCATCATCAACCTCACCCTTAGAATCAGACTCGCCCTTCTCTCCATCATCAACCTCACCCTTAGAATCAGACTCGCCCTTCTCTCCATCATCAACATCACCCTTAGAATCAGACTCGCCCTTCTCTCCATCATCAACATCACCCTTAGAATCAACCTCATACTTCTCTCCATCATCAACCTCACCCTTGTCATCAACCTCACCCTTAGAATCAGACTCGCCCTTCTCTCCATCATCAACCTCACCCTTGTCATCAACCTCACCCTTGTCATCAACCTCATACTTCTCTCCATGATCAACCTCACCCTTGTCATCAACCTCATACTTCTCTCCATCATCAACCTCACCCTTAGAATCAACCTCATACTTCTCTCCATCATCAACCTCACCCTTAGAATCAGACTCGCCCTTCTCTCCATCATCAACATCACCCTTAGAATCAGCCTCATACTTCTCTCCATCATCATCATCACCCTTAGAATCAGCATCGCTCTTCTCTCCATCATCAACTTCACCCTTAGCATCAGACTCGCCCTTCTCTCCATCATCAACCTCACCCTTAGAATCAGCCTTGCCCTTCTCTCCATCATCATCACCCTTAGAATCAACATCACCCTTGTCATCAACCTCACCTTGTTTTCCATCAACCTCACTCTCATCATCAACCTCACGCTTAGAATCAGACTCGCCCTTCTCTCCATCATCAACATCACCCTTAGAATCAACCTCATACTTCTCTCCATCATCAACCTCACCCTTGTCATCAACCTCACCCTTAGAATCAGACGCGCCCTTCTCTCCATCATCAACCTCACCCTTGTCATCAACCTCACCCTTAGAATCAACCTCATACTTCTCTCCATCATCAACCTCACCCTTAGAATCAGACTCGCCCTTCTCTCCATCATCAACATCACCCTTAGAATCAACCTCATACTTCTCTCCATCATCATCATCACCCTTAGAATCGGACTCGCCCTTCTCTACATCATCAACATCACCCTTAGAATCAACCTCATACTTCTCTCCATCATCATCATCACCCTTAGAATCAGACTCGCTCTTCTCTCCATCATCAACCTCACCCTTAGAATCAGACTCGCCCTTCTCTCCATCATCAACCTCACCCTTAGAATCAGACTCGCCCTTCTCTCCATCATCAACATCACCCTTAGAATCAGACTCGCCCTTCTCTCCATCATCAACATCACCCTTAGAATCAACCTCATACTTCTCTCCATCATCAACCTCACCCTTGTCATCAACCTCACCCTTAGAATCAGACTCGCCCTTCTCTCCATCATCAACCTCACCCTTGTCATCAACCTCATACTTCTCTCCATGATCAACCTCACCCTTAGAATCAACCTCATACTTCTCTCCATCATCAACCTCACCCTTAGAATCAGACTCGCCCTTCTCTCCATGATCAACCTCACCCTTAGAATCAACCTCATACTTCTCTCCATCATCAACCTCACCCTTAGCATCAGACTCGCCCTTCTCTCCATCATCATCATCACCCTTAGAATCAGCATCGCTCTTCTCTCCATCATCAACTTCACCCTTAGAATCAGACTCGCCCTTCTCTCCATCATCAACCTCACCCTTAGAATCAGCCTTGCCCTTCTCTCCATCATCACCACCCTTAGAATCAACATCACCCTTGTCATCAACCTCACCTTGTTTTCCATCAACCTCACTCTCATCATCAACCTCACCCTTAGAATCAACCTCACCCTTGTCATCAACCTCACCTTTTTCTCCATCAACCTCACCCTTGTCATCAACCTCACCTTTTTCTCCATCAACCTCACTCTCATCATCAACATCACCCTTAGAATCAACCTCACCCTTCTTTCCATCATCAACCTTACCCTTTAAATCAGCCTCACCCTTATCTCCATCATCAACCTCACCCTTGTCATCAACCTCACCCTTAGAATCAGACTCGCCCTTCTCTCCATCATCAATCTCACCCTTGTCATCAACCTCACCCTTAGAATCAACCTCATACTTCTCTCCATCATCAACCTCACCCTTAGAATCAGACTCGCCCTTCTCTCCATCATCAACATCACCCTTAGAATCAACCTCATACTTCTCTCCATCATCATCATCACCCTTAGAATCAGACTCGCCCTTCTCTACATCATCAACATCACCCTTAGAATCAACCTCATACTTCTCTCCATCATCATCATCACCCTTAGAATCAGACTCGCCCTTCTCTCCATCATCAACCTCACCCTTAGAATCAGACTCGCCCTTATCTCCATCATCAACCTCACCCTTGGAATCAGACTCGCCCTTCTCTCCATCATCAACCTCACCCTTAGAATCAACCTCACCCTTAGATTCAACCTCATACTTCTCTCCATCATCAACCTCACCCTTAGCATCAGACTCGCTCTTCTCTCCATCATCAACCTCACCCTTAGAATCAACCTCATACTTCTCTCCATCATCAACCTCACCCTTAGCATCAGACTCGCCCTTCTCTCCATCATCAACCTCACCCTTAGAATCAGACTCGCCCTTCTCTCCATCATCAACCTCACCCTTAGAATCAACCTCACCCTTAGATTCAACCTCATACCTCTCTCCATCATCAAGTTCACCCTTAGAATCAGACTCGCTCTTCTCTCCATCATCAACCTCACCCTTAGCATCAGACTCGCCCTTCTCTCCATCATCAACCTCACCCTTAGAATCAGACTCGCCCTTCTCTCCATCATCAACATCACCCTTAGAATCAGACTCGCCCTTCTCTCCATCATCAACCTCACCCTTGTCATCAACCTCACCCTTGTCATCAACCTCATACTTCTCTCCATGATCAACCTCACCCTTAGAATCAACCTCATACTTCTCTCCATCATCAACCTCACCCTTAGAATCAGACTCGCCCTTCTCTCCATGATCAACCTCACCCTTAGAATCAACCTCATACTTCTCTCCATCATCAACCTCACCCTTAGAATCAGACTCGCCCTTCTCTCCATCATCAACATCACCCTTAGAATCAACCTCATACTTCTCTCCATCATCATCATCACCCTTAGAATCAGACTCGCTCTTCTCTCCATCATCAACCTCACCCTTAGAATCAGACTCGCCCTTCTCTCCATCATCAACCTCACCCTTAGAATCAGACTCGCCCTTCTCTCCATCATCAACATCACCCTTAGAATCAGACTCGCCCTTCTCTCCATCATCAACATCACCCTTAGAATCAACCTCATACTTCTCTCCATCATCAACCTCACCCTTGTCATCAACCTCACCCTTAGAATCAGACTCGCCCTTCTCTCCATCATCAACCTCACCCTTGTCATCAACCTCACCCTTGTCATCAACCTCATACTTCTCTCCATGATCAACCTCACCCTTAGAATCAACCTCATACTTCTCTCCATCATCAACCTCACCCTTAGAATCAGACTCGCCCTTCTCTCCATGATCAACCTCACCCTTAGAATCAACCTCATACTTCTCTCCATCATCAACCTCGCCCTTAGCATCAGACTCGCCCTTCTCTCCATCATCATCATCACCCTTAGAATCAGCATCGCTCTTCTCTCCATCATCAACTTCACCCTTAGAATCAGACTCCCCCTTCTCTCCATCATCAACATCACCCTTAGAATCAGCCTTGCCCTTCTCTCCATCATCACCACCCTTAGAATCAACATCACCCTTGTCATCAACCTCACCTTGTTTTCCATCAACCTCACTCTCATCATCAACCTCACCCTTAGAATCAACCTCACCCTTGTCATCAACCTCACCTTTTTCTCCATCAACCTCACCCTTGTCATCAACCTCACCTTTTTCTCCATCAACCTCACTCTCATCATCAACATCACCCTTAGAATCAACCTCACCCTTCTTTCCATCATCAACCTTACCCTTTAAATCAGCCTCACCCTTATCTCCATCATCAACCTCACCCTTGTCATCAACCTCACCCTTAGAATCAGACTCGCCCTTCTCTCCATCATCAATCTCACCCTTGTCATCAACCTCACCCTTAGAATCAACCTCATACTTCTCTCCATCATCAACCTCACCCTTAGAATCAGACTCGCCCTTCTCTCCATCATCAACATCACCCTTAGAATCAACCTCATACTTCTCTCCATCATCATCATCACCCTTAGAATCAGACTCGCCCTTCTCTACATCATCAACATCACCCTTAGAATCAACCTCATACTTCTCTCCATCATCATCATCACCCTTAGAATCAGACTCGCCCTTCTCTCCATCATCAACATCACCCTTAGAATCAACCTCATACTTCTCTCCATCATCAACTTCACCCTTAGAATCAGATTCGCTCTTCTCTCCATCATCAACCTCACCCTTAGAATCAGCCTTGCCCTTCTCTCCATCATCATCACCCTTAGAATCAACCTCACCCTTCTCTCCATCATCAACCTCACCCTTAGAATCAGCCTTGCCCTTCTCTCCATCATCATCACCCTTAGAATCAACCTCACCCTTCTCTCCATCATTAACCTTACCCTTAGAATCAGCCTCGCCTTTATCTCCATCATCAACATCACCCTTAGAATCAGCCTCGCCCGGTCTCTCCATCAACATCACCCTTAGAATCAGCCTCACCCTTCTCTCCATCATCAACATCACCCTTAGAATCAGCATCGCCCTTATCTCAATCATCAACCTCACCCTTAGAATCAGCCTCGCCCTTCTCTCCATCATCAACCTCACCCTTGTCATCAACCTCGCCCTTGTCATCAACCTCATCTTTTTCTCCATCAACCTCACTCTCATCATCAACATCACCCTTAGAATCAGCCTCGCCCTTCTCTCCATCATTAACCTCACCCTTGTCATCAACCTCATCTTTCTCTCCATCAACCTCACTCTCATCATCAACATCACCCTTAGAATCAACCTCACCCTTGTCATCAACCTCACCTTTTTCTTCATCAACCTCACTCTCATCATCAACCTCACCCTTAGAATCAACCTCACCCTTGTCATCAACCTCACCTTTTTCTCCATCAACCTCACCCTTGTCATCAACCTCACCTTTTTCTCCATCAACCTCACTCTCATCATCAACATCACCCTTAGAATCAACCTCACCCTTCTTTCCATCATCAACCTTACCCTTTAAATCAGCCTCACCCTTATCTCCATCATCAACCTCACCCTTGTCATCAACCTCACCTTTTTCTCCATCAACCTCACTCTCATCATCAACCTCACCCTTAGAATCAGCATCGCCCTTATCTCCATCATCAACCTTACCCTTAGAATCAGCCTCGCCCTTATCTCCATCATCAACATCACCCTTAGAATCAACCTCACCTTTTTCTCCATCAACCTCACTCTCATCATCAACCTCACCCTTAGAATCAACCTCGCCCTTATCTCCATCATCAACCTCACCCTTAGAATCAGCCTCGCCCTTATCTCCATCATCAACATCACCCTTAGAATTAACGTCACCCTTGTCGTCAACCTCACCTTTTTCTCCATCAACCTCACTCAAAGTCAAAGTCAAAATAAGTTTATTGTACTTGAGGACTCTGGCCCATATACAATGATATACACATATATATATACAATATACATCTTTACAGAGATGCGTGTGGATATAACAATGGAATTAGGATTTACCGATATTTAGGATTAAACAAAGAATAATACAAAGTTTTTGCATACAAAGTATAGATCACGAATTTCCATTTAACATGTTTTGTCTAAGATCCATGCCATGTTTTATGAACAGTGATAATTTCAATATAACATCCTCATCATTTGATGACAAAATTAATGTGTATCCTGTTACACTCCTCATTGAGAAGAAACGTTTCGGTAAATATTTCAGTCTCAGTTCAGTATAATACGGACAATCAAATGTAAAATGAATTTCGTCTTCTATAGCATCATTATAAAATGGACATAGTCTTTGTGTTCTCTCAAGCGAGATATACCTTCCATAGTTAATCATCAGTTTTAACAAACCAAGTCTGTATTTGATATATAACTTTCTTAAAAGATTATTCGTCAAGACTGATAGATATTTTTCTGGTTCTAATAAACTCTTAAGCCTTCTATACAAATCATACCGTGAGCTGCTTTCTATATTTGATTGCCATCCTTGATAGAACATATTAATTGCAACGTTACGAAAACCTTTTAAAAACATATCTTGCTAACAAACATTTTGGTTGAGCCAAATAAAACCATATCCATGAGAAAATAATAATTGTCTAATGTATGATACCCATGTAATTTTGCCGATGCTATCAAGATGAAACATCATGTTGTAGGCTATCTTTGGAAGGCGGTGTTCTGGTATACGTAAAATCTTAAACCAGTATTTTAAACATCTTAATTGTGAATTAATATATAGTGGGTATCTTCCGCATTCACCATAAACCATACAATTTGGAGTAGACATTCCAACACATAAAAACTTTTTACAGGCTAGTAAGTGAATCCTTTCGAAACATTCATATCTTTGATAACCCCACACTTCAGATCCATACAACAGGATTGGTTGTATCTGAGTATCAAATAACATAAAAAATACATTTGGTGTCAAAACTCCAAGTTTGTGGGAAACAGACATGATATGCAATAATGCTCGTTTGCCACGCAATGATAAATCTAATACACATTTTTCCATGTTCAAAGTTGAATTAAACATTATACCAAGAATGGTTCAAGATATTTATAACCGTTTACTATATTAAGTTCATCTCCATTAAAATACCACTTTTCCTTACAGCTTAAAGGACCGCCCTTTCTAAATACTATGATTTCTGTTTTAGCTAAATTTACTGAAAGTTTCCATTCTTTAGAATATTCATGTAATACATTTAGCTGGTTTTGTAAACCAATCACGGTATCAGACATTAAAATAACATCATCCGCAAAAAGATGCATAAGGATTTCCATGATATCAGGAAACATCTGTATGCCATGTTTACCGTTACGTGAAATATCATAGTATAATTCACTAATGAAAAATGAGAATAAGAAAGGACTCAATATGCAACCCTGGCGCAACCCAGATGGACAATCAAAAAAGTCAGTAAAACCATAATCACTACGTACACATGACTTAACATTTGAATATATTGATTTTAACATGTTAAACATCTTCCCTCGTAGTCCAGCACTCTCATCATCTACCTCACCCTTAGAATCAGCCTCACCCTTCTCTCCATCATCAACCTCACCCTTAGAATCAACCTCACCCAGACCCTTGTCATCGACCTCACCTTTTTCTCCATCAACCTCACTCTCATCATCAACCTCATACTTCTCTCCATCATCATCACCTTTAGCATCAACCTCACCCATATCTCCATCATTAACCTCACCCTTAGCATCAACCTCACCCTTCTCTCCATCATCAACCTCACTCTTAGAATCAACCTCACCAAACCCATCCATTAACTTTGCCCATGATTTCAGTCAGAAATGAAAAGTTTAGAATGTATCTCTAAGGTTTACTCAATCGGTCTCTCCTATTGACATAAATCCATAAAGTGCTTATATTCATTATCATTGAACAGATTAGATATTGCAGCAACTATTCTTTATGAATTTAGTTTAAAACTGTGTTAAATTTTAAACAAATATATGAATGTCATTTCCAATCATGTGACCCTATAATTCTCCTATGTTACCATAACTTGTTAGTATTTTAAGTTTTCCGGTGTCTTGGTCTCAAATTAAATTACAACTACATTTTTAATCATAGATGACTACATATCTGTTCTGTTTCCCAAATGTTCTTTCCTGTAACCAAACATAGTGTAACAGGAAAGAACTTGTATCGCTGAATTGATTTTTTAAATACAATTAATGCTCCCCTTTAGTTTTTCAATTGTGGCAAATAGGACAAACCATATAGCCCGATATATTAGGTATTTTAGGTAATTTTAATTATCACCGACACTCAGTTATGAACAGTAACAGGAGAGAAAAATAAAAAAGTCTTACTCGCCTCCCGGATGAATGCATGCAAATATTTATTTGTTGAAATCATCAGAGCTTCAGCACATGGTTACCACTGTTCAAAACAGGTAATGCCGGCATGCCCTCCACATTGCACCAGCTTCATTTACAAAAGAGGGAGGAATCATTGGTTTTTTTCAGTTTTAGCACAAGGTAACAGGATGGAATCAATCTTTGTGACACAAAGTATCTTCAATGTTTTTCTATAAAAAAAGCTCTGAAATTTTCAAAATTCTATGTAAAAGAAAGAAGCTATTTTGCGAATAGATAGTAGGTAAAAGATTAAGATTTAAAAAATTATTTGTATGCTTAAATTAAGACCAAATTTAATATTTAGAGCCTGTGACGGCCATTTTTACACATACCTGACAAGATTATATTGCAAATGCGTAATAAATGAATTACCAAATCCAGAGGTATCAAAAAAAGAATTAAAGATTGTAATATCAAATTGTGTTTTCTTCCATGTGCACTGGTTTGAAGTCTCCAGAGTTATTTCATTTTGAAATAGTACTAAATGTGCCTAATTTGAAAATTATTCTCTCTTAATAGATATTACCCGTTTTGCTTGTACCTTTTTTTGTGAACAGTTGGATATACAATGAGACATGTCCAAATTGAAAATGCATGGTTGAGAATTATTTTTAAAAATCTTGACTTATGATAAAGATAGAACATTGTTGAATTGTCTATACGATATGGGTGTCCCTATTAACGGGGTAACTAGAATTTCATTGATAAATTAATATCAGTGAACAAAATCAACAAAGTAATAATATCATAAAGAAATCAAATGTAATTTTAGTTGATAAAAAGATTTGATAAAAGCATTTGCAAAACAAAAAAACAAAAAATTCAGGTGCAAAAGTGGTCTTAGTTTTACCGGGCAACCAATTTTAACGAGTAAGCTTGGACACTATGTCACCAAACTGTGATTTTTTATAATAAATCTTTTGACAACATTCAAATTTGAGTATATCAGAACTCTATTTAAGTATGTTCTATATTTATTATGAAACAAGATTTTCACCATATTTTCTAAACCTTTTAATATCCTTTTTATATTTTGTTTAAAGGTTAATTTTTGGATTTGGTTCTTATTTTTGTAGTAAATAGAATGTTATATTCAACACAACTGAAACCTACAATGCATTTTCCATGTGCACACGTCTCATCATTGACTATCCAACTGTTTGTAAACAAAAATACAAGTCCAACGGGCAATATTTTATGAAGAAAGATGATTTTTCAATTAACGAATATAGAGTTTAAAGAATGAAAATAACACTGAAGACTTCAAATCAGTGAAGAAAATATAACTTGATATTACAATTTTTTTAGATACCTCTGCATTTGGATTATTCATTTATTATGGCAGTGTTGAAATTGTGTATACATTTATTTTGGTTTAACTCTAATTGAAAGGCAGTTGGAGTTGTGTTCATAGTATTTAAACAACATTTTAGTTAGTGCTTTTAGAATTAACCTTAGTGACAGAAGTTATTAGCTTAATAAATTAGTTAGATTTATGCGATAATCTTAATATAAGTTATTAAGATGGTTAGAGATAAAACCTTACATTTAATTCTATTTGTCTACTTGTAGACTTGCCAACCTATGGGAAATAGGGGTAGTCATTAGAAAACAAAACTTTCAGTGTCACTGACAAGAACATTTCAACATGTATATTTTACATTGATATTGTGAGGAATCGACTTTTTAATTCTTATATTCTGATTAACTTTTTTTTTAGTAACGTAAATATTTTCACATTGTTTCCAAATTGGCCATATGTTCTAATTGTCATACATCCCGATAAATGTAAATGTCACTAAATGTTTTCTCATCAATTCTCCTTTGCCATCAGTAAATATTAACATTGTAATTCAGCATTAATATCTTTTGTTTACCTCTCAACACTCCCCTCGTGTTCGCAACTAGCATAACTTTTCATGTCAAATTACCTTGACCTCTGACCCAGGTCATGCATTGTTTACTTCCGGGTCACAGCTGTCAAACTTTCGCGGGTAAGTTACGCGATAGTGAATATGTCAAACTTAGATCTTCTATTTATTCATGGTTAGGATTATATCATTGCCTATAAATGAATTATTATGCTATTTTAGGGCCTCAGTAGTTAAAATAGATTGTATTTTGGTAATTTTCATAGACATTTCTGTCATCTTCATCGGGTGTACGTCACTCGGTGCATATTCCACAAGCCCATATTCCACAATATTCCACTAATTCCATAAGATTCTGCGCAACTTCGCAAGATTCCTCAAGACTACACAAAGTTCCACCCGATTCCACTAGATATTGTGAAGTGACGTAATAGTAGATTATAAATAGAGGTGCCAGTCGACTGGCCCGGGTTAGCCTGTCATCGCCGTAGTGTAAAGGTCGTCTTAGCGTCACTCGTCATTAGGTTAGTTGGGTTACTAAGAAATTTTAGAGGGTTGTTATCGTAACGTAGTATTTCAGGTTCACATAAATAACGTTAGGAAGAAGTAGTATTGTGTTTTTGGCAGATAATTGATTAGCGAACACTCGCGCTCATGTTAAAGTTTTACCGGAGTGTTCATGGTTGTATTTTCACAAGGTTTATGAATGTTGCAGACTGAGTTAAACTCAGGGTGCATTTAATATTGAGATTGTTTCACGTTGAAATATGATAATACAGTAACGTAGCTGTAGCGGTTCAACTTGAAAGTATTTGTTGACATATTACAGGGTAAATTTCTGTGATATTAGAAGTAGTATTTTGTGAGATTGTCTGTTTCTCAGTGGTTCTTTCAGACAGAGGTTTACAGTTGGAGTGATAAATAACTGTAGTTCAGTGAGAGTATAGTTGTTTGAATATAAAGTTGATCACTGTGAATTCTATTACAGTTGTCAGGGTTGAGATATTTCTAGTATAGACTAATTGAGATATACTGTTGAAGTTTATTGTTATCAATTATTGATATCTCTTTCATCATAAGTATTGTATAATTACAAATATAAGCATAATCAAGCATTATCTCTACGGATCTGATCTCAGAAGTTTGTTGATATCAATCTGTGGTCTTGTTGAAGGCATAATATTCTGTCTATAAAGTAATAGTTCATTATAAAGTATTAAAAAGTATCATATTTCATAAGCTAAGAAAGTTGATCAAGTTATGTAAACCTATGTGGTGTTAAGTTGATTCTGATACCTATCAGTGTTACAGTTTATTGTTTAGTGTTGTGTGAATAAGATTCTGTGATAAGCAAGAATACAATTATTGTTGCTCTGTGATCTCGCTTGAATCTTCATATACATATTTTTCAGTTGGGTGTCTCATCACCAAATAAAATCGTTATTGAACTTGAAAACCATTTGTTGATTTATCATTTGCCTTGAAGTATTAATTATTGAGAAGAATTAGCCATCCTGACAAGAGGCTATCATTGCATGGTCGTCACAACTTTTTGGTGTCAGAAGTGGGATGTGACTATTTCTATACACATCCAGTGATTCGATCCCATAAATCTTCTCTGAAATTTATTCAAAATTATTGGCTAATTTGATAGATTGCAGATTTGCACATATGAGTTTCAAGGCTAATGGTATTAGGTATTAGGTATTCATAGGTATCTAGGGAAACAGGCTTTAATTTAATCTCTTAGTTTAAGATCATAAAAAAAACCAATTCACTGATAAGAATTTAGTTTTCCTAAGTAAAGTTTAAGCAAATATTAATTAGTTTAATTAAGTTTTACTGATAGAAATTAACAGTAAGGCTCTGTTGTTCCACTATGGCTTCTGCTGCTGAAAATAAGATCACAACAAGATCAATGTCCCACAGAACAAGCCCAATGCAACCCCAACACAATTCCTGCATCCTTAGTCCTGAGTTAGTGCAGTTTGAAAGTCATGATACAGATACACATAATCAAATTCCCATCCCAAGTCATAGCATGCACTCATCCCGACACAGCAGCTTGTCCGAGACACACATGCAGCCACCAAGCGTCACCATCAATGATCTAGAAGCAATAAAAGACCAGATGCATCATGTCTGTCAAGCAGTTTCAACATTAGGGGGGGCAGTCGAAGACATACACAGGGATATTGCGGAACAAAGGTTCCAAGCTAACCGGAGAAGACTCCGACACACTCAGCACATTGATTCACAGCACACAAGTGAATCTGAAGGGGAAAGTGAGAGGAATAACACATCATTTCATAGCAGACCCGTAAATCGGTCACACAAACATGTTAAACTTCCACCATTTACAGGTAAGGAATCGTGGACCGTGTGGTTCAATAGATTCCAAGAAGTTACTGCACGTCAGGGTTTAAGTCCTGACGAGAAGTTAGACGAGCTGCTGCCAAGACTTCAGGGTCACGCCGGGGAGTTTGTTTTTGAACAACTGACACCCGAGACCAGAAGAAGCTACAAGTCCCTTTGCAGAGAGCTTTACAACCGCTTCAGAGTCATCGAGACTTCAAAGAGCTACAAGACACAGTACAGTCGTCGACAACAAAAGTCAGGAGAATCTCCTGAGGATTTTGCTGCTGAGCTGAAGCGACTTTACGACAAGGCGTACCCTCGTCGTGATCAAGACACCAGACAGGAAGACCTTCTCCGAAAGTTCTTTGATGGAGCGTATGACGACAAGGCCAGATTCCACGTGGAATACATAAAAGAACCAGCCACAATCGATGACGCAGTGTACGAGATGGTATGTTTCAGGGAAATGCAAAGATCATCAGTCAATGACAGATCAAGAGAGAAGTTTGCCAGAGCAGCTGTTGTAGAGACAAGCTCAGATGATGACAATGAAACCACAATTGCAAGGGCACAGTACCCCAGCAAGAACAGAATAATCAAGAAACCAGCGCAACCCAACGCTGACGTCGACAAGAAGCAAGTAAATGAGGAGTTTGAAGAGATGAAGAAGGAAATCAAGCTGTTACAAGAGGAGTTAAAGAAACATCGAGGCAGCGAACACCAACCCAACTCAAGTGGCAGATTCCAAACATCAGCGAAACAGCACATCAGACCGAGAGCATGTTACCATTGCGGTGACCCATCTCACTTCATCCGAGAATGTCCGAACCGTGGAGTGACCAACCAAGGCTACGTGCAGCAGGTGAAACAAGCGACCACCAACAGCCATCAGGACAGTGCTTTAAACTTCGAGGGACCAACCGAGCAGGCCTAAAGTTGGTCGACAGTTCACAAGGCCGGGATCAGCAAGATAAAAAGTTAGCTGATCAAGCAGAAGTAAAGCAGCAGGAAGATGTTGAAACCACAGTAAGAAGGGAAGTATCATCTTCAAAAGATGCAGTAGTTAAGGGGAATATTTTAAATGTTACTGTTAATTTTATTATAGATACTGGGGCGGAGAAGACGATCATCTCCAAAGACGTATTTGATCGCATCGACCCTGCCAGAAGACCACCGCTGGGTAAGAAGACAAAAGTCTCCCACGCTGGTGGAGAACCACTCAACAGCTTTGGGAGATGCACTTTGCCGCTACAGCTGGGACCTCTCACCGTCGTCAAGCCAGTGATTGTTGCAGAAATATCCGACGACTGCCTGGTAGGAATGGACATCCTCAAGGAAAAAGGCAAAGAACCAGCAGACATCATGTTGAGTAAGTGGGCAATGACCCTACATGGTACAGAGATACACCTCGTCCAGAGTGCAGAGAATCACATTCGCAAAGTCCGGGCGGCCGACCACTTCATCATTCAGCCATCCTCAGAGATGATCATCGAAGCGCTAGTTGACAGACGAGAGAGTGATGACAACATGACCACCTGTGAAGTCATCGTCGAACCAACAGCTAGCTTCATTGAAAACTACCCACTCGTCATGGCGCCAAGTCTAGCTGACCTCAACAGAGGGACGACAACAAGAGTTCGGATCATGAATCCATTCTCAACGCCAGTGTCGATCAAGCAAGACACAGTCATCGGCCAAGCGGAAGAAATTGCTGACAACGGAATCATCACCACCATTCTCGATGCGGAGGATGAAGAAATGACTGACAGCATGAACCGCGTACGACGCATCTCCTTCGACACCCCAGGGATAAAGCCAGAACTTAAGGGAAAGACATCAGGAGTCAGCAATGTAGCAGCAGCAAGCGACAGGGTAGAAGATTTGGAAAAGCAACTACCAAGCCATCTGTTGAAAATGTATACAGATGCAACTAGCGGCAAGAGACGGGACATAAAAGAGCAACTAGCGGAGCTACTGATAGGTCATGCAGACACCTTCTCAGTGGATGAGAACGACATTGGCAGAACTCACCTCGCCGAGCATGCAATCAGAACGGGTGACACACCACCAATCAAACAGTCATTTAGAAGAACTCCAGCAGCTTTTCAAGACGAGGAGAAGAAAGCAATTGACAAACTCAAAGCTCAAGGTGTCATCAGGGAAAGTAACTCCCCATGGAGTTCACCACTGGTCCTCGTCCGAAAGAAATCAGGAGGTGTGAGAGCGACTGTTGATTTTCGAAGGATAAATCTGGCAAGTTTGGACGACGCCTTCCCCACACCGAAGATTCAGGATTGCCTAGACACTGTAGCAGGTTGCCGGGTGTTCTCAACTCTCGACATGACGTCTGGCTATCACCAGGTCCCCGTCAGAGAAGAAGACATTCCAAAGACAGCATTTGTGAGCAAGTACGGCTTGTACGAGTTTACCACCATGCCGATGGGTTTGAAGACGGCAGGAGCAACCTTTCAACGAGTCATGGAACTTGCTCTCAAAGGACTACAGTGGACGAGCTGCATCTTGTACATCGATGATCTGATCATCCCATCTGTGGACCAGCCTCAGAATATTGAGAGATTGAGCAGAGTTCTAGACAGACTGAAGAGTGCCGGGATGAAGTTGCGTCCGGAGAAATGTCAGCTCCTGAAAACTGAAGTCACATTTCTGGGACACAAGGTGTCTGAAGCCGGGGTAAAGCCAGATCCGAACAACGTCTCTAAGGTTCTCGGGTGGAAAGAACCGCAGAATGCCAAAGAAGTACGGCAGTTCTTAGGTATGTGTTCGTATTACCGACGTTTTATTAAAGATTTCTCAAAAATTGCAAAGCCTTTGTTTGATTTGACTAGGGATGATAGTAAGTTAGAGTGGACTGAGCAGTGTCAGGTGTCATTTAACGCTTTGAAAGGTGCTCTCACCGGCCCAAGCGTCATGGCGTCACCCATCAACGGCGGCGACTACATCCTCGACACGGACGCATCAGACTTCGCTGTCGGAGCTGTGCTGTCACAGATTCAAGACGGCCAAGAGAGGGTGATAGCATATGCCAGTCGCACACTTAGCAAATCTGAAAGAAATTATTGTGTAACAGATAAAGAACTATTATCAGTCAGATATTTTGTTGAGTACTTCAGTCATTATCTGTTAGGTAGAAAATTTGTTATCAGATCTGATCATCAGGCGCTGAAGTGGCTGATGAATTTCAAGGAGCCGAAGGGCAGAGTCGCACGCTGGATAGAGATACTGTCAGCGTACAACTACGAAATCCAATTTCGTAAAGGTTCACGTCACGGTAATGCTGACAGCATGTCACGATGTCCGAATCCAGAGGACTGCACGTGCGCTGAAGATGATTTAACAGGGGAGCTGAGATGTGGTCCCTGTAAGAAGTGCAGACGGAGAGCTGACGAGATGCAGAATGAGGCACCTGTGACACGAAGACTTTTTGCTGTGGACTTCCCGACAGGATGTGAGTTTCCCTGGGCGAAAGAAGTCATGAAAAGTTTTAGAAGAATGTTTGTCATGGTCATTCTGTTGATCTCGACGTTACTGGGCTTGAGCGAGAGATGCTCATGCGGTACGTCAGCTGTCAAGAGAAAATTACAGATGAAGTTCAGCTATGCTGTGTGTCAGCTGGACGTGTTGAGCCGAACACTTCGAGAGAAAGGTCGAAGTTATCTGCTGAGCGGAGGGTTGTTAGAGCCGCTTATCAGATGTTTGAAGAAGAACGCTTGGTCACAGCGTATTGGTGACATTTGCAGAAGAGTGTCAACGCGACACGAAGACAGAATTCGGGAAAAATGGTTCCCATGGAGATTCACCGTCACCTTGGACGAGCTTCGTCGTAAGCAGCGGGCAGACGCTGATCTGAAGCCGGTGATTAAATGGATGGAGCAAGGCAAGCATCCACCCAGAGAAGAGTCGTGTGTAACGAGTCCTACTACACGACACTACTTGATGTATTGGGACAATCTTGTCCTGCGAGAAGGTCTGCTTTACAGAAAGCATACCTGCAAGCTGAACGAAGAATGTTTGCAGCTTCTGGTGCCGAGGTGCATGAGAAATGAAGTCCTGCATCAGATGCATGACAGCCTTTTGTCCGGTCATTCCGGCCGAAAGAAAACGAAAGGCAAACTTCTGTCAAAATTCTACTGGTTCCGAGCAAGAGAGGACGTGAACAATTGGTTGGCACAATGTAAAGTGTGCGGCGCCAACAAGTCTCCTCCCGTGAATCCGAGAGCTCCATTGGGCAGTATGAGAGTAGGTGCTCCCTTGGACCGCCTGGCAACTGATTTTGTGGGTCCATTGCCGAGAACGCCAAGAGGTAACAGGTATATCCTTGTCGTCACAGACAGTTTTTCGAAATGGGTTGAGATATTTGCAGTTCCAGATCAGAGCGCTGAGACCACAGCCCGTACCATACTTAATGAGGTAATCTCCCGGTATGGCTGTCCCCTTGATCTGCACAGCGACCAGGGCAGAAACTACGAAAGTGCCGTCTTTCGAGAGCTCTGCGAACTGCTGGAAGTGAGGAAAACTCGCACATCTCCATACAACCCTCGGTGTAATGGACAGACAGAGAATTTCAATAAGGTAATGATCAGAATGATCAGGGCCTACCTGAAAGATGAGCAGACAGACTGGGACCTGAACCTGGGCTGTCTTGCAGGAGCATACAGGTCTACCCCGCAAGAAAGCACAGGCATGACGCCTAACCTCTTAATGTTAGGGCGTGAGGTTCGCATTCCTGCTGAGATTGCTTTTGGTCACAGCACCAATGTGATGGGTGAAAGCATATCATCATATGGCGAATATGTTGATAAGCTCAAGGCGAAAATGCAGAAAGCTCATGACATAGCGCGAGAGAACCTCAAATCGGCCGCTAGAAAACAGAAAGATATATATGATGTTAGGCAATCAATCAACACATACAATCCGGGTGATTTAGTTTGGTACCTCAACACAAGTAGGAGGGAAGGGTTATGTGTTAAGCTGCAAATGCCATATGAAGGGCCAGCTCTCATCTCTAAGAAGTTAAGCGTCCTTGATTATGTCATCCAGGTGAACGGGGCGGGGAAGCAGAAGGTCATCCATCACAATAGGTTAAAGCCATATACTGCGCAGCATAAACCAAAGTGGATAGACAGGGCCCTGAAACATAAAAAAAGGCAGAATTAGAGCAAGTTCCCTGTTACTATATTAATCTAACCATGTCGATTTTCTTACAGTTATAACAAGATGCAGGCTAAGGCAGTCGTCAGAGGAAGGGCGTATAAATGTGGAAGATGTGGAGAGACGGCAGAGAAGTACCGGATCCGCAGTCATTTTCTGAAGAACCATGTTCCACTGGATGAAGCTCCATACTATTGTACTTTGTGCAACTTCAGGAGTGAAAATAAGGACGATCTGGAGAAGCATGTCTTCGCTTATGCTGAGCACGTTGAAAGAATGAGGAGGCTCGAGGCAGAATAAATGGAAGTCAACCCCCAGGACCATCTCCGAGCGTCTATGCGGCCGTATCGGATCGCGGAGACGGATGTGATGAAGCTAACGGCGGAGGAATCTGCAGAGGTCTGGGCCAAAAGACAAAAGAGGAGAGGGAGCATGTCAGCTGAGAGACCATCACAAGCTCCAAGACCCTCAGAGAGCCACGGGGACAGGAGGCTCGTGACAGCTGAACCACCGGCAGCCCCAACAGTAAGCGACGATGTGCTCAGCCTTTTCGATCTGAGCATGTTCGATAACCCAACTCCCATTCAGGCAGAAGTTGTCCAAGAATACGCACCACTCAACACACCGAGACCAGACCAACAGAAGGATCAAGAACCGCCATCTGTGGCCTCATCATCAACCTCCTCATCATCTTCGGAGTCATCAGACACCAACGGCGAGATCAAGACCCTGCTCCAGACCCTCAACACCACTCTAGGCACTCTCGTAGCAGGAACGGAAAAGTGGACTACAGCTTTAGTCAACCTCACCCAGGCCATCAAGGAGATCCACAGATCAGGCCGCCACTCACCAGATCGCCACCCTGAGAGACGTCCTTTCCAGGAAAATCGCAGGAAGAGAAGCTTTGAGGACAACCGACGACGTTAATACTTAATAATTGTTTTTAGGCTTAGCTATTGCCAATGTATAATCAATCTATGAATTCCATTATTCTGTAAATCTCAGCTAATAATTGTATAATTTATATACCTATAATTGTGTAGCGAGGACGCAACACGCTTAAGCGGAGGGTATTGTGAGGAATCGACTTTTTAATTCTTATATTCTGATTAACTTTTTTTTTAGTAACGTAAATATTTTCACATTGTTTCCAAATTGGCCATATGTTCTAATTGTCATACATCCCGATAAATGTAAATGTCACTAAATGTTTTCTCATCAATTCTCCTTTGCCATCAGTAAATATTAACATTGTAATTCAGCATTAATATCTTTTGTTTACCTCTCAACACTCCCCTCGTGTTCGCAACTAGCATAACTTTTCATGTCAAATTACCTTGACCTCTGACCCAGGTCATGCATTGTTTACTTCCGGGTCACAGCTGTCAAACTTTCGCGGGTAAGTTACGCGATAGTGAATATGTCAAACTTAGATCTTCTATTTATTCATGGTTAGGATTATATCATTGCCTATAAATGAATTATTATGCTATTTTAGGGCCTCAGTAGTTAAAATAGATTGTATTTTGGTAATTTTCATAGACATTTCTGTCATCTTCATCGGGTGTACGTCACTCGGTGCATATTCCACAAGCCCATATTCCACAATATTCCACTAATTCCATAAGATTCTGCGCAACTTCGCAAGATTCCTCAAGACTACACAAAGTTCCACCCGATTCCACTAGATATTGTGAAGTGACGTAATAGTAGATTATAAATAGAGGTGCCAGTCGACTGGCCCGGGTTAGCCTGTCATCGCCGTAGTGTAAAGGTCGTCTTAGCGTCACTCGTCATTAGGTTAGTTGGGTTACTAAGAAATTTTAGAGGGTTGTTATCGTAACGTAGTATTTCAGGTTCACATAAATAACGTTAGGAAGAAGTAGTATTGTGTTTTTGGCAGATAATTGATTAGCGAACACTCGCGCTCATGTTAAAGTTTTACCGGAGTGTTCATGGTTGTATTTTCACAAGGTTTATGAATGTTGCAGACTGAGTTAAACTCAGGGTGCATTTAATATTGAGATTGTTTCACGTTGAAATATGATAATACAGTAACGTAGCTGTAGCGGTTCAACTTGAAAGTATTTGTTGACATATTACAGGGTAAATTTCTGTGATATTAGAAGTAGTATTTTGTGAGATTGTCTGTTTCTCAGTGGTTCTTTCAGACAGAGGTTTACAGTTGGAGTGATAAATAACTGTAGTTCAGTGAGAGTATAGTTGTTTGAATATAAAGTTGATCACTGTGAATTCTATTACAGTTGTCAGGGTTGAGATATTTCTAGTATAGACTAATTGAGATATACTGTTGAAGTTTATTGTTATCAATTATTGATATCTCTTTCATCATAAGTATTGTATAATTACAAATATAAGCATAATCAAGCATTATCTCTACGGATCTGATCTCAGAAGTTTGTTGATATCAATCTGTGGTCTTGTTGAAGGCATAATATTCTGTCTATAAAGTAATAGTTCATTATAAAGTATTAAAAAGTATCATATTTCATAAGCTAAGAAAGTTGATCAAGTTATGTAAACCTATGTGGTGTTAAGTTGATTCTGATACCTATCAGTGTTACAGTTTATTGTTTAGTGTTGTGTGAATAAGATTCTGTGATAAGCAAGAATACAATTATTGTTGCTCTGTGATCTCGCTTGAATCTTCATATACATATTTTTCAGTTGGGTGTCTCATCACCAAATAAAATCGTTATTGAACTTGAAAACCATTTGTTGATTTATCATTTGCCTTGAAGTATTAATTATTGAGAAGAATTAGCCATCCTGACAAGAGGCTATCATTGCATGGTCGTCACAATATTATAAACCAAAATTGAAACATTAACAATGATGTGATTTTTATCCCATATACTTTGTTTTTCTCAGATGAATGATCATGTATCTCGGAGATGCTTAGCTTTACCTGACAGCACTGTACCTCTTTCTGTTCTGTTCTGTTCCAGTCAACAAAATGAGAAGGAAAGAGAGAGATGAGATGATGCAAAGAATTCTTGAAGGTATTCGTACATTTCTTTTTGTAGGTCTGTTTTTTGTAGTGTCTGTAATGCATTTTTGCCCGTAACTTTAACTTTAAACCAAGCTTGTTATTCATCTCCTTTCTAACACAACTAATCACAAATTTATTAGGTACTATTTTTCCTTGTGCAACAGAACTGTGTTTAGGTCAAACCAAGAACAGACCCGTTCCAATTGCATGCAAAACTACAGGGCAGTTCCAATTTTCATAGAGCAGTAAGGGTGCGCAGTGTTGTCAGTATATCTATATATTGCGACACCAAAACAACTCGATACCTACTGGTACACTCTTCAGAAAATATCCAATATATCGCATGATATAACATTTACAATTTCCGTGTAAAATTTCAGAAAAATATAACCCAAATATGTGATTTTCTATTATACGTATTGCAATACGCCTTTCTGTATCGCAATATACGGAAATATGTAGCAATACCTATCCTTAAAGAACACACAGCATAAGCAAAACATAAGCTAAAAAGATTTAGAATACAACTCATGCATGTTTATTTTATTGAGTATACTATCAACAGAAGACAGATTTTCAATGTCTTCAGAGTTGAGACTTTCACGTAAATACATACGTTGACCTATCACCCCTACAAGGACTGATCCAATCAAGGGAAGTTACTTTAAAGTATTTGTTCACTACAAGTGGACTATTTAGCCTAGGTAGGTAGCCTAACTCTTCATCAGTCTCTTCCCTGATGACAGATGCGTCTTCAGCTATGCCTGTGAAAATAAAGCAGCAACTGCTGATTCTTTGTCCTCCGGACTGAGCTCTCCAATAGTTCAATTGGCTTCTTGTCTGAAATCTAGTAATTGCATTGGTAATACTTATGACGGATGCATTCTTCATTGAGTTTATCACATTTTTTGTTCTTTCTGTATTTGAAAAAGATTGCCTCCGATCCAAAAGTGATCCAAAAGTGATCCTCCGACTTTAACAGGTGCTTGAACAATGAGTTGAGGGTTAGGGGAACTAGACTTAAGCTCCCGTGAATCCCCAGGTTTTAGATAAGTCTGAGTGTACCTTTTCATCCAGTTGATCAAATCATCCAGATTATCAACACTCTGCCAAGTACTGAGTTTTGTAAATGCACAAATGAGCTTCTTCTACGGTTGCCAACTCATGATTCTATGGTATACAACGAATAGCAAAATTTATAATGAGAGGATAACAATAATGATTGTGTGCTTGTATAAGAAAGTGGATGCAGATTGATAAACACAACGGATGTTGTAACAACCTAAAGAGAACTTATGCTATGGTTACATTGTGGTTATACTATGGTGAAATTTAAAGGTTGAAATTTAAATAATTCACATACTGAATGCTTACATATTTAGATGTGCAAGAAAAGTGTGAGCATGTGTACAAATGCAAAGTGTAATTCTATAAGCACGCGAGGAGGGACACGGGGAAAGAGAAAAATAGTAGAAAGCACTCTGATATGCTGAACCAAAGTATAAACTTACCAATACTGAAGAAGCAAACACAAAAATATGACACAAAGTCCTGTTATAACTAATGAACACTTACCAAACTCTATGAACACAACACCAAACAATGTTATGCCCATGGGCTTCTAAACAGATTTTATTTTGCCGAAAAGTAGCCAAAGGGTTTATTTTTGTCATCGAAAGTACTGCTTCGGGAGGTGGTATGAATGCAGCAAATTGAGATTTTTTATGATTGATTATTATTTTGTATTTATGGATACGATTGTTTCACAAGATGGAATGCACTGTTCGTGTTAAAAGGCAACTAGTTGAAAAACATAAAACATGTGTACACCAAATGTGCGTCTGACACAAGGCAGGGTAAACTAAGAGGCGGTAAGCTGTATTGCTCTTTTGCTTTTCGTACAGACAACAGGAATAAGTGGGCAAGTAAATTCTTATAGGGTTCTACAATGCTTTCTCCCTATCTCTATTGAAGTTCATATATTATTTTACAGTTGTTCACTTGCAGATTTATTTTCATCAATCAAGGGTGGACTTTCTTTATACAAGTTAAACAACAGTTCCAATATAAAGTGTGTTGTAAATTTTCACATGGATTAAGTAGTGATGGTTAAAGCTTCTTGACTAAAGGGTAGAAGTTTTCTCTTTTTTCATTCAATGCCATGTATAGTTACAAAGTCAATCTTCACAATTGTTCAGATGAATATTGCAGAGGTTAAAACATATCAATACAAAGGTGAGACAATAGACCGATCCATTAAGCCCCATCCCTTCAGGTTTTCGACCAATCGGCACGCTGTATTTTTTTACCTACTTTCCCGCGATCGCATCCTCGGACATCAACAGGCAACATGGCAGGCTGTCTGCATGACACAGGATTTGCTTCTAGACATTTTACAAAGAAATGCAGTGATATCAAGTCAATATAGTCGATGACAGTGTTAACGGCCCCGAAACTCAAGTTTCTGGCGTGGCGGCCGCCATCTTGTGTTGTGACGTCACAGGCTATAGTCCGTACCATTATCTATTTGTAAAGGTTTTGACGCTTGCACTAATCTTGCTATGCCGATTTAGAGCAGTATACAATTTTGTATGATGAGGAAAAACATTAACTTCCGATGTTTATATTATAAAATTTCTTATATTCTGTCCATAAGAGGATTTGTTAAAAAAAAAAATTAATTGTAGGTTGAAATGTGACAAAGTAAATATCCTTTCAATTTCAAGAATGATTTATCTTTCAAATTGCGAATAAATTTCGGTATTTTAGAAAAACATTTTTTAAAAATAAATGTGGCCAGACATTTCACAATTTCCACGTTCCTTGAAGGCACATTATTGTTCTTAAAACAGTTTATTACTCTCCCGTTGAAGATACCGCCGTTTAATAAATCTACAAATTTATTACACATTGTGTAATAACATCGCGTGTGGATTGACGTCACAATCGTTTAGCATGACGTCACAATGTAAGCGGCGCAGCGACAATGGCTATCTCGGCGATTTTCATGATTTTTCTTTGCTATGATTCAGCGAGTAATAAATAAAATACTAAACTCAGTCCCGTATAATTACATTTTTATGAAACTCGTGAATGGTATCGGTATCTAACTCGCTTTCGCTCGTTAAATACCAAACCAAACACTCGTTTCATAAATATGTTATTAAACGGGACGTCGTTTAGTATTCTCTATTTATTACTCTGCCGTTGAAGATACCGCCGTTTAATAAATCTACAAAGTTATTACACATTGTGTAATAACATCGCGTGTTGATTGACGTCACATGACGTCACAATCGTTAAGCATGATGTCACAATGTTAGCGGCGCAGCGACAATGGCTATTCCGGCGATTTTCATGATTTTCTTTGATAAATTCAGCGAGTAATAAATAAAATACTAAACTCAGTCCCGTATAATTACATTTTTTCCAGATACATTTTCATTTGATATTTGTAAGGCCAGTTATTTTATTAACCCTCTTAATGCCACGATTTTCAATTATATTTATGTGTCCTGTTGGTTTATCAGCTAATTGATTAAATCCATTTATTACTTTTTCAGACAGAATTATTTATTCATATTTGACCGAGGGTCGGACATTGTTGCGATTTAAGTGGTCTGAAGGACTGACTTGATACATTTCCTAGGCTTATAGGGCATTTGAATACATTACTTGCCCTTATAATATACAATGGTACGAACCATGGTCTGAACTGTCGGAAACAGGGTCATATTGAGGGATTACAAAAATCTCTAAACCTAAATGTGAAATACCAATACTCACAATAGACTGATTAGATAGTAATCTCTCATTAACATGAATACAATTTGATACTTCTTTACATATCGTATTCTACGAGTCTACATTTACATGTACATTGAAACAAATATTTCACCGATCTTTTTTATGAATATGGTAGTTGTTGCTCCCCGGAAAAGCTTGATTATTAAAATATTTAACGAAAGAAAACAATAAACATTTTGAAAGGAACATTTTAAAACAAACCTAGTCGAAATTTTTAAGTGTCCGACTTCAGGCAGTTTGCCATATACGATGGAATCGCGCACAACTTCAATTCAACTCGTCAGAGTCCTCCCCCGTTAGTTATACGAACAAAATGTATTTTACTGACATTTTCAAGGCAAGACAGTAAAAAAGGTATATCAAATTCATGGCATGATTGACATGAATTGGTGGCTTTGGCAGACAAACTTTGCCACACGGAAAGGTGTCCATATCGGTAATTTCGCTTTAATTTTTGGTTTTCGTAATCGAAATTAAAGCGGCAACAAGAATATGTTGCATATTTCAAAGGAAAACATATTCAAGATAATTCAAGTTTAAAGAGCCACTCCGTGATTTTCATAACAAATTATTTACCTTTGATAGGAACTTAAATGTCATATGTGATGACATAAAATCAAAACATCTCAACTTTTCATGTCCAAAAGACATATATATGACAAATACTAGTTTTCCATGAAAATCTAAAAACAGCCTTATAAATGCACAAAGATGTAGAAATCATGTCCAATATACATGGATACTAAGTATATATACTTATAATATAAGAAACACTATCAACTCCTAACTGCCCTCCTGGCTGTTTAAGATTAGTCTCATAAATTACATTTGACTCTTTGACGCGCGCTACTGTCCGGTTTTCGATCATAATTACGACGTTGTACATTCATATTGTCACTGTAAAAAAAATAAGCTTTAGAATGTGTCTTTTTGGTAACAGTCGATACTTCTCGATCAAATGACTCCATTGATTAGGTTTGGCATAGATGACTCAAATAAGTTATCTTTAAGTGATGGAAAGAAGTGGTAAACCTTTTTATGCCGATAATTAGCGCACTCATACATGTATTGATTTGTTGAACTACGAAACCAAGTTCTTTAATATAACAGAGCAATGACCTACGACAACCACACAAATTCGATTATTCAATCTTTATTCAGTACTGAAGAAGCCACAGGCCTGTAGTACATTACATGTATGATATGGGGATTAAGACAATATGAAAGTATAGAACGAGTTCATTTATATGCATGCAAAAGATTTCTTGGGGTAAAACAGAGTACTTGTAGTACTATGATTTATGGAGAATTAGGTAGATATCCCTTATTTATATATTCCTCTATTAGAGCCTTAAAATACTGGTTAAAATTACAGAAAATGCCAGGTCATAGATTCCCAAAAATGTGTTATGAAATGATGAAAATGTACGACGAAAATGGGAAACGAAATTGGGTGACGGACATAAAAGAATTGCTGAACAAATCGGGATATGGTTATGTATGGAACGATGATGATATTCAATTCCCTACCCAATTTATTTCATCATTTACCCAAAGATTGAAAGATATGTATTTACAATCATGGTCCAAATCTATGCATCTGTCAACTAAATGTTTATTTTACAATCAATGGAAATCTGATATATATGTTTTGAAAACTACTAATCAAAAGTTAATGTAAAAAAAATTGGAGTAGCCCTAACCCGATTTCGTTGCTCATCCCATGAATTGTACATTGAAACTGGTAGATATTCAGGTGTGCCAGGAGAAAATAGAATATGTCAACTTTGTAACAGAAATAATATAGAAAATGAATTACATTTCCTACATATATGCCCTGTCTGTAAAGATCTACGAAAAAAGTATCTCAAACCATATTATTATAGAAATCCTAGTGAACGAAATTTAATTTCATTGTTAACAGCTAATAACACATTAGTATTACAGAATTTGGCGATGTATATATATTTTGCAATGTCGTCAAGAAGAAAGATTGTATTAGAAAATAACTGAAAAGTGACTTAATGCTCATTATACATGTAATGTACTACAGGCCTGTGGCCTCTTCAGTACTGATTAAAGATTGAACCCACACAAATTCGATTATATAGATGTTATGCGTTTTTAAAAAACTGCATCACTGTTCATTGCCAACGTAAAAAGTCGGGCAAAATAACCGACACTGTCCGAGGTAAGGTCAAAACGATCCAAACCTCGGGCGAGTTGACACATTTATTTAAGGTTGATCTTCAAACTATACCGCAACAAAAAAATCGAAAAATCTTTTTTTTTCAAAATGTGATGATGGGGTAAAATCGACATTAATATAATTGTTCTAAATGAGTAAACGCCATGACCCTAACAGGCGTAATCATACATTGAATCAAAATTGTTTTTAAAATATTATTCTTTCGCAGATATTTACAAATACTGTCAATTTCTGACTGAAAAAAATACAAATGTTAAAGTAGTATCATAGTTGTCTTAATAATGCATTAGACATTATTATTCACGTATGAAAGAAAAGGGAGAAAAAAAAAACTTTTCAACGAGTAAATGAAGTAGTAGTCGTCTCTCATTGCCACTGTAAACCTTTATTTAAATGCAGTAGATACCAGATATGGACTATAGCCTGTGACGTCACAACACAAGATGGCGACCGCCACGGACGAAATTAGCGATGTTTTAGAATAAATACGGATAAGGTTGGTTCTCGTTATCGTAGAAAGTTGAAAAAAGGCCAAACTTAAAGTGAAATATCTCCTTTATCAACAGTCCAAAGGGTATATTATGACACACGAGCTAACATATCTAAAACTGCCTTGGAAGTGGAGTGAGGTTTGTCGGCCTCTCCACCAGACGTGGTTTCTACAGGGCTGAGAAGCGGCCCAGAAACTTGAGTTTCGGGGCCGTTAGGTGGCTAAGTCTAAGGTACTCATCATAAAGGGGATAAATTTGTTAGAAAATGTTATTGGATCTCATCGGATAAATAACCAAATGATTCTAATCAAACAATAACTTTATTTATTATATTTGAAAGCTAAATAGATGGATGAATTTAAATTTCATAGACAAAAATCTAATTAAATGATATTTTTCCACGTTTCCATTAGATGTGACACCTAAATAGGATGTTGAATTAAATCGACCAAAATCTTAAATGCCATGAAAACATTGATGAAATAGCCATGGATTATGCATAGGCTTAGAGTCTATTAAAAGATCACCTCATTAATAGGACAATTAATTCTAACCCATTAAAAATCTTGAAAATATAGACATATATATTAATGATATTCTCTAAAGTTCTCTTAAATAAGTAGTTTGGCACAGGTGAAACAATCTAATGAAACTGACCTTAGACACACAATCACCATGTCTGTATGAAATTTAAAAAAACATAACCAGCAAGTGGAACATTTTAACAATTTTTTTTTCAGTTCTAGATCTATAATAATGATAATTTGGTCAGACTAGTTATTTTATCTGATTTGCTAACACAGACTAAGTTTAATCAATATTTTCTTATGTGAACTAACAAAATTAGCATTGCCAGTTTTTAATTATTCTTGCCAGGCTGTTATTCACTATCATCAAACCATACACTCTTTTATTTATGTGATTTTGCAAACGATCTTTTCGAATATTTTCAAATATATCAAGTGTTAGATGGAAAGAAAATGTGGAAAGTCATTTGATGGATGAATGAAACACCCTCATAATAACAACTTGTGTTCCTTTTTTCAGACACAAGGAGTCAAAGGGATTTGATAAATCTGTAAATGGCAAATAAAGTAGCATGGAAAATAGACCTAATTTTTTTAATTGAATAGTACTGCAAGTGAAATCATTTTTTTTATCATAAATCAAATAATTTTTTTTAAATACTTCAGCAATATAGTTTAAAAATTAATTTAACTGTATCTGAGCAGCATAATTCAGTCCTATACTATACACATATTGTGACAATCTCGATACTAGCACAGTTTGTTGCGGGCTATTCAAGCATTCTCGCCCAGCTTCCCCCTCAATGCGCGGAGCACACAGCGAGGATTGACCACTTGGAATTGCTCATGCATCAAGCGTGCACATGTCCGTGGGAAAAGATCCTTGATTTTCATGCGGCAGTGCTCATGGACATCGAGCGGGGTCGCCGACAGTGGGGGGATTCCTTCTTGGATCTCGAAGGGATGCTGTACCGCATGCGGCACTCAGCGGGTCAGGACCGGCGCCCCACTGTGAGCAGGGACAGTACTTCATCATCCCAGCGCTGGTTCTGTCAAGCCTACCAGACGGGACAGTGTGACGCTACCAGCTCCCCCCACGTAGGACTCATTAAAGGGGAGAGGCGTCTGCTGTCTCACATCTGTGCCACTTGCTGGCTAGTTAACAAAGAGGTGGCCACCCATCCCGAGATAAGTTATGACTGCCCCATGAACAGTAGACCGACACCCAACCCGCAGACACGTGCACCCAAGTATGACACGGCACGCTGACTACCCGATGCTAACAGTACCGTCTCGTCCGTTTCGTCGTATAATGTTGTTTCGTCTCCCCCGTTGTTTTCGTCGGACAGTCACTTTTCAACAGCTCAAGTTTCGTCAACCTGTTTTATTCTCCCCTTTGAGTCAGATGTGTCTCCGGAGGACTTAACGTCCTTTTTAGTGCAATGTCACGCTGATATTCAGCGTTCGTGTCTGCCAAATGCTATGGCCTGTCGCCATGTAATTCCTTCCACCTGGAACGCCAGTTACTTACGTGAAAACTTGGTTGCTTATGAAGACCAACAGGTGGTTGATTATTTTGTTAACGGCTTTCCTGTCAACTGTACTTTCTCTTGCTTACCTCAATCAGACAGCAGAGTCCACGCAGGTGCACGGAATTACTCAACGACAGTCAATCATGACTTACATACGGAAGTTAAATTAGGGGCCACCCTGGGTCCGTTTTCAGATAACCCTCTATCAATGCCCTTGTCGACTTCACCGCTCAATACTGTGCGGAAGGATCATGATACCAAACGGAGGGTGATCCTTGACCTCAGCTGGCCGCCATGCGCCTCTGTGAATGATGGCGTTGATAAGGACATTTATATGTGGGGAGAAGTCACTCTTACTTACCCCACGGTGGACTCTCTCGTCGACATCGTCGAAAGTATAGGTGTTTGTTGTTTACTATTTAAACGTGACTTGAGCAGAGCATATCGCCAAATTCCCGTTGACCCGGGGGATTTACACCTACTTGGTTTTTCTTGGAAGGACAGTATCTATATTGACAGGGTATTGCCGTTCGCCCTACGATCGGCCTCTTATAATGTGTGCCAACGTGTCACATCGGCGCTCACGCACATTGCGCGATCCCTCGGCGTCTCGTGTGTGAACCACCTCGACGACTTTGGCGGCGCGGATACTGTCGCCAGGGCCGAGAATGCATTTGAAGTGTGGGGATGGTGTCCTGCGGAACGCCGGCGCCCTTGAGTCCATAGAAAAGGCATGCCCCCCGTCAACATGCATGGTCTTCCTCGGCATAATTATTGACACCAGTCCCTCCAAGCTACGGGTTCCCGAGGACAAGTTGAACGCTATCAAGGCAGTCTTACCAACCTGGCTGTATCGCAAATCGTGTAGAAAGAGATACCAGCAGTCCCTCATTGGGAAGCTGTCATTTGTATCAAAATGTGTCAAACCTGGCCGCCTTATTTACCAACCTCACAAGACACATTGTATGTGCTTATGTTCATTTTTTAAGTAGGTCGTTTATCAGTGCCACTTCTGTTAAAAATAACATACATGGCGTTAAACTTTTCCATTTATTTAAAGGCTTTCATTTCCCTCAACTTTCATTCCTTTTTCGGCAAACTCTGCGTGGCATTGGTAAACGACTATTTCGCCAACCCGTTCAAGTTTCTCCCAATGGGCCCTGTCACTTGTTAGCTATCTGGCGGGCAATGGACTTTCGCTCATCTGAGCATGCAGTTATATTTTGTTTGTACCTGTTTTTGTTCTTTTTGATGGCTCGGAAGTCTTCCTTACTTCCGCCCTTGCACACCATGTTTTCACCGATCAAGTTTCCCTGTAGAGCTGATGTCACCCCGTCCCCTTTTGGCTTATGGGTAAAACTAAAATTTTCTAAAACCAATCAATTCGGAGACCGAACTTTCTCTGTGCCGTTAGTTTCACTCCCCGACTCCCCCTTGTGCCCGGTCCGGGCATTTAAGGTCATGTCAGCCATCGTCCCAGCTTATCCAACAGCCCCGCTCTTTACCGTTCCCCTCCCGTCCGGTCAAGTTTCCGTCGCTCACCAACTACTAGTATTCCAATCCAACCTCCGCGCGTCCCTCGCTGCAGCGGGCTTATCCCCCACCGCCTTCAGACGGGGCGGGGCTTCCTGGGCTTTAAAGAACGGGGTCCCGGGCGCGTTAATCCAAATGTTAGGGGGCTGGACATTCGACGCCTATACTTACGTTACCTTGACGTTACCTTGACTTTATCCCTGACGTTAAACTTGCTGCAGCTACTCGTTTCGCCAGGGGTCTTACCAGGTTCCTGTAATTCATATTTCATTTTGCTTTATTTGGCATTTGTTTGTGAGTAGTAAGTTAGGGCTTATGTAAACAGATATTTCACTTTCTTAATTTGAATCCATTATATATCATAACTGAAATTCACTTAACATTCAATTAAATCATATAACATTACGCAATACATTTTCAACCATAAAATTTACATAACATATTAAATCTCTTATATCAAATTCCAGATTTCACTTTATTACCATTTGTGTTACATTGTCAGTGACTTGCTACTCTGCCAAACAATAAACCTGTTGAATTTATTCCGTTGTTGGTTCTCTGTTTTAATTGAATAGTACTGCAAGTGAAATCATTTTTTTATCATAAATCAAATTAAATCTTTTAAATACTTCAGCAATATAGTTAAAAAATTAATCTAACTGTATCTGAGCAGCATAATTCAGTCCTATACTATACACATATTGTGACAATCTCGATACTAATAAATTAATAATCATATAAAGGTACTTTTAAGAGTTCATGTTTTTAGGCATGGTTCATTTATTGAATTTTGGCTTCCCAAGAAAGTTTCTGACGTAAACCAGATCACCTGTTGTAAAATCTCAAGACTTGGCATGTCTATTGTGATAGCTTGCCTGCTTCTCTTGCTTCTGCTGGATTAATGTCCAAGTGAAGTTGGTCCAGATGGGAAGGCGGATGCCTCCCAAATAGTAACTCTGCTGGAGATAACCCTGTCGTAGTCTGCAAAGTGTTGTGATACCTGAATAGGAATCTCGACATTCTTGTGTCATTGGAACCTTCGCTGAGATTCCTAAATCCCTGTTTGAACGTCTGAACACTCCCCTCTGCTAGTCCATTGGACACTGGATGGTAAGGGGATGTACAGATGTGCTGAATACCATTTCTCTTGATGAACAAGGCAAATTCATCGCCTGTGAAACACGTCCCGTTGTCTGAAACGATTGTCTCAGGTAGACCATGGACTGAAAATGTTCTCCGAAGACACTCAAGATTGGCACTAGTCATTGCGCTATTGACAGGAAACACATCTATCCACTTAGAGTAGGAGTCAACAATGATGAGAAACATTTTACCTTGTAAGGGACCTGCATAATCAATGTGCAGACGTGACCAAGGCTTAGATGGCCAGTCCCACGGATGCATTTTCACATCGCAGGGTGAGGAGCGGCTCTGTTGCCATACTGAACACGTCTTGACCTTGTTCTCCAGCTCTGAATCTATGTATGGCCACCACACAAGACCTCTGGCAATAGCTTTCATCCTCGCTATTCCAGGGTGTGCTTCATGCAACACATCTACACACTGTTTCCTACCCTGAGGTGGAACCACTACTCTGTTACCCCGGAGCACCACACCATCTTGAACACTCAATTCAAGCTTCCTTTGAGCATAAGGCTTGAGCTCTGAATCTGGCTTCATGTTTTCAGGGAAACCACATTCCACTATCCTGGGTATAGGGTAACAGTCTGGCTTTGCAACCTGGTTGACTAAGTTTGTAGTCTCCACATATGCGCACAGAAGACTGATCTGACTTCAGTACTGGTACAATGGGTGCAGCCCACTCTGAGTGCTGTAAGGTTTGATGTATAATTGTTCCAGTTTGTTCTCAAGGCATATGCCAAATACCGGTGTTTGTAGAAACGTGGTTGTGAGGGGATAGATATGTTAATGTTCATCTTCGTATCCTTCAGTTCACCAAGTTCCTCCTTGAAGACATCAGGATGAGAGTTTAGGATGGTCTGAACATCATCACAATCCACTCTGAGGATTGTTCCCCAGTCAAGACGAACATGTCGCAGCCAGTCACGGCCGAACAGATTGGCTTGTTTCCCTTTCACTATGATAACTGGCAGTTCTAGTGTCTGCTTGCCATAACTAACTTTCACTGAGCAGGAACCAAGGTTGGGTATCTACTCACCTAGATAAGTGCTTAAGGTATGGTATGAGGAGGTCCAAGTTTGGGTGGATCTTTCCCTAACAATCTGTATGTGTCTTCATTTATCACTGAGCATGTTGCACCTGTGTCCAGTTCAATGCTTAACAGCTGACCATTAAATGATAACTTAACAAACATTCGTGGTTCCTTCACTCTCCTCCCAACAATAGCAGTAGAGCACGCTTCACTTTCCTTTTCAACATCACTGTGTCATCAGGAGTGACCCTATTTGTAGATGAATGTTTATGGTGACCACTACTTTGACCTTGACCCCTCGATTGATGCAAGCTATGTCCATGACGAGAGCCTCAAATACTCTGTGACTGGTGACAAACCTGCACAATGTGGCCAATCATACCACAGCTGTAACACTTTGAATTGAATGACAGTCCGAAACTTTGTGATTTCGTAAACCCATCTGTCAAATGGTCTGAAGACAGGAGTATGTTGAGATGCTGACATCTTGAAGCACTGGAAGCAGCACTTTTAATGTCCTCCACATTCATTGCCGCCAATTCCATTGCTAGATAAATGGCAAATAAATGCCTAAAATCTCAAGACTTGGCATGTCTATCGTGATAGCTTGCCTGCTTCTCTTGCTTCTGCTGGACCATTGTCCAAGTGAAGTTGGTCCAGATGGGAAGGCCGATGCCTCCTGAATAGTAACTCTGCTGGAGATAACCCTGTCCTAGTCTGCTAAGTGTTGTGATACCTGACCAGCAATCTCGACATTCTTGTGTCATTGGAACCTTCGCTGAGTCCCTGTTTGAATGTCTGAACACTCCTCTCTGCTAGTCCATTGGACACTGGATGGTAAGGGGATGTACAGATGTGCTGAATACCATTCCTCTTGATGAACAAGGCAAATTCATCGCTTGTGAAACACGTCCCGTTGTCTGAAATGATTGTCTCAGGTATACCATGGATTGAGAATGTTCTCCGAAGACACTCAAAGAGTGGCGCTAGTCGTTGCGCTATTGACAGGAAACAAATCCATCCACTTAGAGTAGGAGTCAACAATGATGAGAAACATTTTACCTTGAAAGGGACCTGCATAATCAATGTGCAGACGTGACCAAGGCTTAGATGGCCAGTCCCACGGATGCATTTTCACATCGCAGGGTGAGGAGCGGCTCTGTTGACACAATGAACACGTCTTGACCTTGTTCTCCAGCTCTGAATGTTCACCAAGTTCCTCCTTCGAGACATCAGGATGAGAGTTCAGGAATCCTGAACATCATCACAATCCACTCTGAAGATTGTTCCCCAGTCAAGACGAACATGTCGCAGCCAGTCACGGCCGAACAGATTGGCTCGTTGCCCTTTCCCAATGATAATTGGTAGTTCTTGTGCCTGCTTGCCATAACTAACTTTCACTGAGCAGGAACCAAGCTTGGGTATCTTCTCATCTAGATAAGTGCTTAAGGCATGGTATGAGGAGGTCCAAGTTTGGGTGGATCTTTCCCTAACAATCTGTATGTTGTTACGAAATAAATTTGGAATAGAAGATGTCCCCAGTCAAACCAGCAAAATATAACAAGACAATTGTATATTAATAACAATTTAATCAATCAAATAATAAACAAAGTATTTAAGATTACAATATCAAGCTAATACAAATAATTATACAATATCCAAAATAAGTCACACTAATTAGCTAAATAAATATATTCACCAGTCCTTAAGAATCACACAGTTGATAAGTGTAGAATACTGTCAGTGGGTCTTGATAGGAGATCGATGAATCCGGCTTGTAAAGGTATCCAAAAATCAGTGGCACGGCAGATGATCGCAAGTTGATTGTAAGATCCAAGATGATTAAGAGTTATAATGCCAGCCTATATATAGGTTAGATACCTTCCAGAATGTTCTTTAAACTTCCTTGACAATATCCAATCAGAAATGTCCAACTCAAGCAATCAAGAAATCATTAGAACATTCTAGAAATAGAAGTTTGTAGTAACTGCCAGCTTAGACTATCAAAACAAGTGTGTGTGACCCACTAAATAATATAACAATGTTACACAATGTTAAACTCTTAATGACATACTCATAACACTCTCCCCCTTAAGGAAAAGAAAGTTACAAAGAAACTTTCTGTTGTAGTAATAATTAACAGTTACATCTTAACAAAATACAAAAACTATAAAACAATATTTCATCATCAAAAAGGACATTTTACACTCTGGAAAGTGCATCAGCACAAACATTGTCTTTACCCTTGATATGTTTAATCACAAGATTGAACCCTTGCAAAGTTAAACTCCATCTCATAAGTCTTTGGTTTTTGTTCTTCATTTTGTGAAGAAAAGTCAAGGGATTGTGATCAGTAAAGACTTCAACTGGAAATGTTGTTGTACCTAAGTACACTTCAAAATGCTGTAAAGCTAACAACAGACCCAAAGTTTCCTTTTCAATGGTTGAATAGTTCTTTTGGTGCTTGTCAAACTTTTTGGAAAAGTAACAAACTGGATGATCAATACCTGAGTCATCCTCTTGAATCAAAACAGCACCTGCACCCACATCACTTGCATCAATTTGCAACTTAAAAGCTTCCTCAAAATTTGGTGCCTGTAACACTGGAGAATTCATGAGCATGGCTTTGACTCTTTCAAATGCAGACAGACAACTGCCATCCCACAAGAATTTGACTCTTTTCCCCAAAAGGTTTGTGAGTGGAGATACAACATCAGAAAAATTTTGACAAAATTTTCTATAATAGCCTGCCATGCCCAAGAATCTCATGAGTTCTCTCTTAGACTGTGGAACTGGAAAATATACAATGGCTTCCACTTTAGCATTAACTGGTTGTACCTGGCCGTGCCCTACAACATGCCCTAAAAATACAACTTGTGCCTTTCCGAATTCACACTTTGCCAGATTTACAGTCAACTTCGCTTCAGACAGTCTCTCGAAGAAAGCTCGGATTCTCATCAGATGTTCTTCCCACTCCATGGCATAAGTGACGACATCATCCATGTAAGCTTCGACACCGTCAAGACCTGATGTGACGTTTCTGACCAGTCGTTGGAACGTCGCTGGAGCGTTCTTCAGACCGAATGGCATCACTTTGTATTGATACAGTCCATCTGGTGTAGCAAACGCTGATATCTTCTTTGCACGGTCAGTGAGTGGAACCTGCCAGAAGCCTTTCAAAAGGTCAAACTTACTGATGTACTTAGCTTGACCGATGTGATCAATGCAATCATCAACCCTCGGTATCGGGTAGGCATCAGTTCGTGAAAGTTGATTCACAGTTTTCATGTCAGCACAGCAGCGCCAACCACCACCACCCTTGGGCACAAGAACACAAGGTGAACTCCACGGACTGTCACTGGGTTCAATAATGTCATTGTCCAGCATATATTTCACTTCTTTCCGCAGAATTTCAGTTTTCACAGGATTCATCCTATATGGGTGTTGTTTCACAGGCACAGTATCACCTACATCTATATCATGACTAACAATATCTGTTCGACCAGGCACATCAGGAAACAGATGAGAGAACTCATAAATCAAATCTGACATTTGAACTTTCTGTTCAGGAGACAAATGTGATAACTTCTCATCAAGGTGAGCTAACACATCAGAATTGCTAAGTTTAGGTGACACATTATCACAAAGATCATCAAACTTCACATTGCTAACAATGTCATCAACATGTACATCATCATTGACAGTACATTCAGAAACTGGGGAGAGTGTGGCAATACATGTAACCTATTTTGGTTTTTCCCTATCATGATATTTCTTTATCATGTTTACATGGCATAAGCGTTTGCGTTTACGACGGCCAGGAGTCAGGACAATGTAATCTGTGTCGCTAACCTTTTTGTCAATAAGGTATGGACCCTGATATCTAGCTCTCAGTGGTTGGCCAGGAATAGGTAGTAAAACTAACACTTTCTCACCAGGAATGAAATTTCTTTCCTTTGACTTTTTGTCATAATTTTGTTTCATTTTTGCTTGTGAAGCTTTCAGGTTTTGTTTGGCCAACTCACATGCTTTCGAAAGTCTGTTCCGAAATGTAGAAACATAGTCCAAAAGATTGATCTCAGAATTGCGACTGAGCCATTGCTCTTTTAGTTGTTTTAATGGCCCGCGAACTCTATGACCAAAAACAAGCTCAAAGGGACTGAACCCTAAACTTTCCTGAACTGACTCCCTGACAGCAAACAACAACAAATGCACACCCTCATCCCAATCCTTCTCCGTCTCAAAGCAATAAGTCTTGATCATATTCTTCAAAGTCTGATGAAATCTCTCCAAAGCTCCCTGCGACTCTGGATGATAAGCACTAGACTTAACCTGTGTTATGCCTAACTGGTACATTGCCTGCTGAAATACCTTAGACATAAAATTTGAACCTTGATCAGACTGAACAACCTTTGGCAACCCAACTAAGGTGAAAAACTTGATCAGAGCCTTGATAATCACAGGAGCAACAATCCTACGAATAGGGATAGCCTCGGGAAGCCTGGTAGAAGCACACATGATAGTGAGAAGATACTGATTACCAGACCTAGTCTTAGGTAGTGGACCAACACAATCAATGATAACTCTACTGAAAGGTTCATCAAAAGCCGGTATAGGTTTTAAAGGAGCAGGAGGAATTTTCTGATTTGGTTTCCAACAATTTGGCATGCATGACAGGTTTTGCAAAATTCAGCCACATCTTTTCTCAAACTAGGCCAAAAGAAATGTGCCAAAAGTGTCTCACAAGTTTTATTTACACCCAAATGACCTGCCATTGGACTTTCATGTGCCAATGAAAGTACATGATTTTGGAATAATGTTGGAACTACAATTTGGTGATGTAATTTCCATTCATCCTCCGCAGGAATTTCCGGCGACCTATACTTCCTCATCAAAACACCATCCTTGAAGTAATAACAAACTGGAACCTTACTAGCCTCCTCAAAAGAAATAGCCTTACTAGCTAACTTCTGCACCTCAACATCTTCACCCTGAGCACTAATAAGCTGCTTTCTAGACAGAATGTGATCACCACCAGACAAACTATCAGACTCAACAAGAAGACCTGAAGAGTTACCTCCTTTCGAAGCCTCTTCTTCTTGGAAAGAATGATCCATAAATGTATCCGATAGATCATAAATGAAATCATCCGGCAAAGAAGTCTTGGAAGAAATGTCCTTTGACATTGAACGAGTCACTGCACAAGAAGGAAAAATACCCGGAAAATCCTCCTCCAACTTTTCTGTACCAACTGAACTCTCCGGACAAACAGTGACAATGGGATCAGCACCAACTTTTCCACCCATAAGATCATTACCGATCGACAAATCAACACCCGGAACTGGGAGAGAGTCAAGAACACCAACCTTCACCTCACCAGAAATCAGATCAGAAGTCAAATTGACAAAATGAAGAGGAGCAAGAGAACTGCCACTTATACCCTGAAGCAAAACATCTGAGTTAGCTGAAGACTCAACAGAAAAAGGCAAAATAATAACGGGCCTTGGGGTAGAATTATCTCCCATAAGTGTCACAAATCCTTTCGAAGCGAAAGGCAAAAACTCCTCAGGAACAACAGAATCTGAAATCTTACTCTCAAAAACAACACTCTCCTCAGAACCACCAGAAAAGAAAGGCTTAGGTGTGATAGATACAAAAGCATTAGGGGAACCTGTGGACTGATTCTTCAACTTGAGTTTGGGACATGCAGAAATCAAATGACCTGGCCTCTTACAATAAGCACAAACAGGATCAGAATCACTGGAAGTCTTAGGCTTAGACTGAAAATGTGATGGCTTGTCAGAAGAATATGAACCTGTCTTAACACCAAAACATCAGGGCCAAAAACTCCCTCATCAATAACATTATTTTAACACAATTTTCAGAATTTGGAATTTCCTCATAGCTGGTTTAGCCTCAAGTTCATAAAATCTTGAAATGGAAAGCAATTGTGATTTTCGCAAGGCACCGACTGCATCAGGGGTAGGGGACTTAAGACAATCCTCAAGTTTAAATGACATTTTGCTGGTTTAACAATTAACTTTCAGAATAAAGTTTTTTTTTTTTTAAAGTCTCAAATGCCAAATGAATTTGATCCCGGACGAGCCCCCAATTTTGTTAGGAAATAAATTTGGAATAGAAGATGTTCCCAGTCAAACCAGCAAAATATAACAAGACAATTGTATATTAATAACAATTTAATCAATCAAATAATAAACAAAGTATTTAAGATTACAATATCAAGCTAATACAAATAATTATACAATATCCAAAATAAGTCACACTAATTAGCTAAATAAATATATTCACCAGTCCTTAAGAATCACACAGTTGATAAGTGTAGAAAGCTGTCAGTGGGTCTTGATAGGAGATAGATGAATCCGGCTTGTAAAGGTATCCAAAAATCAGTGGCATGGCAGATGATCGCAAGTTGATTGTAAGAAGCAAGATGATTAAGAGTTATAATGCCAGCCTATATATAGGTTAGATACCTTCCAGAATGTTCTTCCTTGACAATATCCAATCAGAAATGTCCAACTCAAGCAATCAAGAAATCATTAGAACATTCTAGAAATAGAAGTTTGTAGTAACTGCCAGCTTAGACTATCAAAACAAGTGTGTGTGACCCACTAAATAATATAACAATGTTACACAATGTTAAACTCTTAATGACATACTCATAACAATGTGTCTTCATTTATCACTGAGCATGTTGCACCTGTGTCCAGTTTTATGTTTAACAGCTGACCATTAAATGATAACTCAACAAACATTGATGTTCCTTCACTCTCCTCCCAACAATAACATCTACCACAAATTCAGACAATGGTGACAATGAACTTTTGATCATTTCAGGGTCAGAACATGGAAGAATTGTAATTGACTACAATAACATTTTTGGGTACTTGTTCGTTCACAAACATTTCTTATTTCATCAATCCTGTCACTTAAGTAAGAAAACGTCATGTTGTTGGTCGGCCGCTGTTTCCGTCAGACTGAAGAATACAAATCAACTAACAGTAGTGATCCTTAAACGGATGGTCGTAGTTCTCTTCATCAGGTCGGGAGTCCTTGTCTGGCAGTGAGTCTTCAGTCTCAGTGTTCCAGGTACATTCTGCTATCAGAGGGATATTGATGTCTCCTGTTGCGTGTCTATCATTAGACGGCTCTGATACTCTATCTGACAAGAGAGGTGATGAAGATTTAATCAATCCTACAGTTTGTTGGTTTCTTTGCAACTGGTTGGGCATGAAGATTAAATCTTCATTTATCTCGCAATAATTGGGCACAACATAACTGTCCGGTCTACTCGATGCATCACCTATACAAGATAAAGTTGCAGCTTGGTTCAGCAGTCCGTCTGATGGTTGAAGGTTCAGCAGTCCGTCTGATGGTTGAAGGTTCTCAGGAGAAGCAGCTGCCGTCTGTTGATCAGAGTCGCTGACAGCTTGCTGCTGTGGTAGAACAGGGTTTCCGACACTGTGAAAAGGCTCAATGTAGGTGGCTGGTTCGTGCCGGCGAACAGGACAGACTCGGGGAGAAATATTGCCCAATTCATCATTAACATCAGACGGGTCTGGAACAACATGGGGACCTGATACAACACTGAGGTCATCACCAACAGCAGAAGGATGTCTTCTCCACTTTGCACTATAGTTGATCCTACCATCCATCCTGTATAAATCATAAATGATGTCTTTTGAAACCTACACAATTTATCAATTTATTGTCTAAAGAAATAAAAAGATAATCTCGTCTGCTGATATAATGCATTGTAAACTAATTTATGATGTAAATGAAGATGAGTTCATATGGGCTGTGATTAAAAGCTGGATAAGACACATTAAGAAAAATTATCAAGTTAATATCAAACACTGAAAAGCATTCTAATGTAGAACCATCACCTACCGTTTTAGTCGATAAGAAACATACACGATTAACACGGCTCCAGTGATGAGTAACGTGACACCTCCAGCTACCCAGGAGAAGTTGATATCCAACGTCTCCTTGTTGTCTTCTATAACAAAACAGTAAGGGAAGAATTTTAATTTAATGTATATCTCGTATGAATTTACGATGTCTGTTGTGATCAAGACATTTTGATAACTACTTGTTTATTGTGAAATTCACGATGTTCATGTTTCAGAGTATATGCTTGTATGTGTTGGGTGCAGGGAATATGAAATGGTATTTATGTTTGTGTGTATATCTATATTGTATTACATTCTCATTTTATTAATTAATAGGTTTCCTCGCTATTGTTCACTTTGTCCTTTTTGATATATATACTCACCTGATTAACTCTACCGTTGCTGAATATTATTTTGACAAGTTTTGCCCCTGTGGCTGAATTTTCCAGCACTCCCCACGCTAATAGCGCAATTAGCCCCTGTGGCTAAATTATTTAGCACCGCGAGACGCGACCGTTTTTACAATATATGGTGTATTCACGTGGCGAATTGCAGGTGGAAATGGCCGTTCCATACCAAAGTGGCCCGCCAATCCCGTACACAAATGAACGATCTTTATCCGACACTTTGAATGAAATTTTTATCTTACCTAGAACGATTTCTATTACAATATGAAGATTGTCTTTATTTAGAGTTATGGAAAATCCTTAAATATGGAATTGAAGATACATTATTCCTCTTTACGATGATATATATCTTTTTACAATGCGACCTCTAGTTAGATTTCTACAATTATCTAAAGATTGTCTTTATTTCCGGCTGAATAAAATCCCTTATACTGAGCGCGCATACATGTATCATATATCGAATTGTAGACAATTTATTCTTCTTTATGATGATAAAAAATTGTTAGAATATGTCACCCAGTTCAAAAGATATACGCCGCGAAAGATGGTTGGGGGTACCCCGAGGATGCTCCGACATAACGGGATTTTTAGCCAGAACTAATTCTCCCTAGGGCAGTCTGGCACCGTTACGCTAATTAGTGCCGTTATACCCCCGGGGCACCAGCACGCGAGTGCCAGTGTTCTAGGCACCAGCGTTGCTTCCTGGCATACCGATCCTCTCGGCGCGTGCAGTCACTCGCGGCCGAACATTCCGAGATAATAAAATCAATCATTCTATACGCACGCCGCATCGTTATTTCCTGCTGCGCATGTACAAATTTTACATGGAATTAAAGATAAATCTTACGTCCTTACGACTGTGAAAAAGAAATGAAAAGGTGCCAACTGGTTCAAAAGATATGAAATTCGAAAGAGGGATACCCTCAACTACTTAAAAACAAATTTTGATAAGCGTTCTTTTTGCGACACCAGTTGCATCATTCACCGCATCGTTATTATTGACTGCGCATTTGCAAATTATACATGGAATTAAAGAAAATTCTATTTCCTTGAAATAGGTGGAAAAAATATAGAAAAGTATTAAATAGTTCAGGAGATATGAACCGCGAAAGAGCAACACCCTCAACTACTTGAAAACAGATTTTGACAATCGTCTTATTTGCCACATTTGTCGCTTCACTCGCCGCACCATTTTTATTGTTTGCGCAAATGCATTTTATACATGGAATTAAAGATTAATCTTTCCGCTTGAGAAAAGTGGAAAAAACAGTGCTAAATAGTTCAGGAGATATGAACCGTTAAAGAGGGGGACCCTCAGAAATTTTGGGGGGAAAATTGATAACTGCGACATTTTTCGCGATATTTGCCGCTTCTTTATTATGTGTTGCGCACATACACATTTCATATTGAATCAAAGCAACTTCTTTTTCCTTTACGATGATGTAAAAAGTATGAAGTTTCGCCACCCGATTCTAAGAATACAAATTGCGAAAGATCGGGGGTAGATTCGTGATGCGGCTAGTATCGAACGTCCAGTGACAGCTCACATAGACTTACTCTGTCTCTTTTACGATTTAAAAAAGATTATTTCATTGACAATAAGTATTTTATATGACACTCATTCACCTTATTGATGTGAAGAATAAACTTTATAAGGAGAGTAACGCTCATCCACACTTCTGCTTCTTTCTTCTTTCTTCAATCTTCTTGGTTATCCCCCTCATTTTCCTTCTCTGACATCAAACTGATATAAGCTTTAGTGCAATTTTGTGACGTGTGATAAATTCTGAAACATGGTGCTGCACATAGAGCCACATTACACTCGTTACATTCGTAAGGAGATTCTTTGCCTACCCTTTTCTTCTTTCAAACTGGCTCTTGTCACTGACAGAAACAGTTTCATTTGTTTTTCCAGTGTAGAGTTGAAACTTGCAAACAAAACCACTGGTTGAGTCACACACCTTTATCCCATACCTCTTCGGCTTGTTGGAATTGTATACTTTAAAACTCAGATTGCCTTTCCAAGGCACCAACCCTTAGTCAACACAAATAGTTTGATGTGGCTTGCAAACTCTGGAAAAACGATGCGCTTGTACAAATAGCCAAGTTTATTGATTGGTGAAAACTGGGGTGTGTTTCGTCCCGGCATTTGGTTAATATCATTCAAATGTATGAACCTATCACGAGGCATACATTTGGTAAAGAAAAGGCGTCCACGTCACATCACTCAATGACCAATACTCAGAAAAGTTACTCTGTTACATTGCTATTGTCATTGCTACGAATACTTTCATTTCTTCAGCATTCATATCATACCATTGCCTCAACCTAGAACAGGGCTTTAGAACCTGTTGGTGGAAGTATCTGTTGGTTTCTGCTGCCATTGATCCATAATCATCTTCATGAAAAAACAACCCGAAATAGTCAACAGGATGCGGATTATCAGGCAATTCTATGAAGCGGCCTAATCCTGTGTTGCCAGTAATTTGGAGATCAACACATCCACGTGGCCTCGGACCCTCTGTCCAGCGTTCCATAAAGTTGTCACCGTCATCAAAATGTGTGTCCATTTCATTATATTGCTCATCAAAGCCACTGAACTCTTCTTCTGTGGAAGTACCAGTCGTAGCAGTTTCACCCGTAGTTGCTAATATGTGTCTTGCAATGTTTCTTATTTCTACATCACCATCACTGTCACTGTCACTATCACTCTCATCAGTTGATTCCATATCAGAAGCTTCATCAGCATGGACCTCGTTGATGAAGTCGTCTGACAACTTTTCACCGACCTGCAGAACAAGTTCTAATGTTGCCGGACACTTTCTAACTGTCGGACGACTTTTCACACTCCTGCCGAAGGTACCGATGGCACCGATGGCCGCTGACGTTGTGTCAACATAATCAACCCTGCTGCCGCCTTCTGACTTCCTAAGCAACGAGTTGGCGAGTCGCGAACAACTGCCTTCTACGTCGGGAAAGTTCTGATTGTCAGTTGATGATTACAAAAGTTTTTCAACTTTTGACTTCTCTTCCGAGAATGATAGGTTCCACAGGCCTATCCGTCGGGACGTCCATAGTCAACGAGCACCTGGCCCCTTGTCTTTAGTTCACTGGAAGGAACTCATGCCATCCCGACATATATAGCAAACTATTTAAAACCTCTGAATGCTACCAAACTTTTTTTTCAAAAATGAGTTTCCTCGACCAACAAAGATTTGGCAGAAAAAAACACATACCTGGTGGCGATGCCCGACGGAAGTCCGCTGAAATTCTTTTCCTCGAATACGAACATTTTCATTGGACACATTTTCTCATGACCTGATGGCAGCGCCCGGCTAAAGATCCCCGACATACTGTGTCTCAACCACAAACATTTATGCTGGAAAATTTGTCCATGACCTGATGGCGGTTCCCGACGGCATCCCCGACATACTGTGTCTCAACCACATTTTCGTTGCAAAATTTTTCCATGACCTGATGGCGGTTCCCGACAGAAGATCCCAGACATACAGTGATTCAAGCACAATCATTTTCATTGGACAATTTTCCCATGAACTGATGCCGGTGCCCGACGCAAAAATCCCCTAACTCAAAAAAGAACTCTATGAATGAAAATCCAAAAGTTTTTTTTCCTTCAACTTTCATGGTTTATAAAACTCTATAATTGAACACTAACGAAACAGGGTTTCCGTCATCATTTTTTTACTTATTACATTTATTTATAAATATTTATAACATTTTAGCGGAGCTTGTTGAATCTTTATTTCTGTGAGCACATATACAAATTGTATATCAAATTGAAGAGAATTTTCTGCTCTTTACGCTGATACCAAACGTTGTTTAGCGCGCCACGTTAATACGAAATGAGAAACTTGCCCAATTTGCGCCACTTCTTGTGCCTTTATTTTTGTGTGCGCATGCATGATCAATATATGGAAATGAAGAACATTGTTTCATCTTTATTTAGATGTAAAATTTATCAAAATCCGCCAAGTGGTATAGAAGATATCGATTGCGAAAGAAAGGTACATAAAAATCGAGCTTCGGATCATATAATAAGAAAAGCGACAACAGCACCCTTTGTGCGGCGCTTGCTGCATCGCAATTTGTTTGAGCGCATGTACATATTATATACCATTTTGTAGACAATTTATTCCTCTTGTTAATGAAAAAAATGGTGTTGGAATGTGTCATTTGGTTACGGAGATATAAAGTGCCAAAGTTTCCCCATTTGCGTCACTAACGGAGATGCGAAGTGCAAAAGTTTTATTTTTTACGGCACTGGTTGAGTCTTTATTTATTTGCGCACATTAATCATTGATATAGGCAATTGAAGACAATTTTCTCTTTCAAATGATTCCACCCACATTGAAATATGCCCAAGGGTGCAAAAGATAAGGCGTGCGATAGAAAGGTGTGCTTATGGTCAAAATGCACGCGTCGCAGTAAACGATCACACGCGCAGGGCGGTAAGCTCGTGCGAGAGGGTAGAAAGTGCCCACAGGCTATGGGAGTGGGGGAAAATTGAGTGATTTTAAAGCTTATTTTTGGTACGATAAACGTTGTCAATCTTTGCATAATTTTCGGAACATGTACGCGCATTATTTGGAACACAAACGAAACAAAATTCGGTAGCTTAGCGACAGACGGACGGAAAGTTATACCATTAAACTGACACTACTGCCGTACAACAATTGCCTGTCTTTTGCTACTGGGCACCACAGCGTTAATGAGCTAGCGTGAGAAAAATTTAGTGTGGTAGTCGCATCTCGCCTGGAGGACATGCGGTCAAAGCTAATTTCAACCCGGACAGGTCCATGCTTAGCATCTTAAGGGTTAATGAGTAAGCATATTCACTGATAATTTTATCTCAGAAATAAGTTGTTAACCAAAATATGGTTATTGGTAATTGTGTGCTACTTACCATTGTTACATTCCCCTGTGTCCCTATCACAGTGTCCTTCAGCACATCCCTCACAGATCTTGCTGCATTCAGGCCCATAAAATCTGGTTTGACAACTTGTACACCTTCCATTCAGGTCACACAATCCGTCATCACACTGTCTTTGACAGGTTGAATCGCACGTCTCACCATAGTAGCCCTTCACACAACCTCTGATACAACTTCCATTGAGGTCGCACAAGTTGTCTTTACATCGCCGCGGGCAGATAGACATGCACTGCTCTCCATATGATCCAGGTTTACACCCATCAATGCAGCTTCCGTTCTTGTAGCAACCTTCAGTACACCCAGAACTACACTGAGACTGACATTCTGGTCCAAACCAACCCGGTACACAATCTGTACACTTCCCTGACTCTTGATCACAGAAGCAATTGTCTTCACAAGGACTCTCACAGTATAAGCCAAAGCGCCCTCGCTTGCATCCCTCTATACATTCCTCTTCACCAGTTGATGAACATCTGTCGTTGAGACAACCTAGATGTGTCTGGCACTGTTTACCTGTACAAGAGAATGAAAGAAGTGGTATTCATTAAAGATATGCTTATAATTGTTTATCGTTTAATTATAAACATTTGACTATGACACATATTTTTAATAAAGCAACTCATCTAGCTACTTTTATGATGAATTCCCATCTGTGAATTGGGTGAAATTTGCAGAAATGAATATAGGTAAGTATTTAATGTGTAAGTTACCTGTATCTTTTTGGCATCTGGAGTTTGTGTACAGATATCCCAGGAGACAAACACATTGCCCACTATGTTGTAGGCAACCATTTATCCTACAGCGAGGGTCGCACTTCTTGTTACAGTTGTTTCCGTAGTATCCGGCTACGCAGCCCTCCTTACAATCGCCAGTAGTTTGATTACACGGACAGAGGCAGGTTTCAGGGCAGGTATCTCCACAGTTGGTGAAACTGGAGGCAGAGATGAATTTATTCCCTCCTGAAGAAAAAAGGACCAAATATTTTTTAAAGATTTCCGTTCTATTATCAAAAGTTGAAATGTACAGAATTAAAAATGTGAAGAAATCAGTGATGAAAACACAAACCAAGGACTAGAGCAGCCAGACAGACCAGTGTAACCTGTGACAGAATCATGGTGAAGTGAGCGAGAATGTGATGTGAAACTACTGCAGTTTTGTTTCTCTTTTCTTTTCCTGTTTGCTACATTTATGTACTTGACTCATGCTTTTGAAGCCCACTTTGATTTTTACATTGACAAAGAGACAGTTGGTAGTTTGATGTTTTAATGACATATAAGAGAGACATATTAAAAATCTTCATATTACTATATAGAGAATACTAAACGAATGGTAATGTGATAACATTTTTATGCAACGAGTGAATGGAATTTGGTATCAGACGAACGAAAGTGAGTCTGATACCAAATTCCATTCACGAGTTGCATAAAAATGTTATCACATTATCATGAGTTTAGTATTTTATTTATTACTCAACCAAACGGATCCATATTTCTTATAAATTAATCGTCAAAACAACAGTCAGCTGATCGCGAAACCGGCGTATGAATATCAATCAGTCAAACAAAACACAGAAAAACATAGTTCACCAATTATTTGGTGTCTACATAAATGACGCGCCTAAAAATATATAACAAAAATCCTTTTGGTGAAAAAAATATTTCATTTTTAAGAAATTCAATGTTAAAACAAACGCTAACAGGCAACGAAAAATCTCAACACATGACGCACTCGAAACGTGACGTCATCGGAATGTGACCTCTTTCAAGGTCAGGTCAGTCAGTTTTGAAAAGTTGGCGGAACAGCGTCAACATTTGAGGAGGATTTGGTAATCACATTGACATGAATGACAGAATTATTTATTGGACCTGCAAAGATTGAACTTAGGGAACGGGAGTTACAAGATGTCATGTTCACATTGTGTGTTTGTTGAGGGGGAAGCGATAGGTTGGCTGAAACAGATGACGGAACGGCTAGGTTGTATGGCGTGGAACGGCCGGCAGAGGGAGGACGTAACGCAACTTGCGACGACACAGAAGTTGGGCGAGTTATCAAGCGACTAATTGATTTGTGCTGGTTTTCCGAAATATGGGAGTAATTGTTGACACTTTGAATATTTTTGTGCCCACTGATCTGCATAATCTGCGTTGGCGGAATGTCATGTTCAGAAAGTGTTTGAATCATATACTTTCGTGCAGAGTGGTTAGTCAAGCGTTTTGAACCAAGATTGGCGTTGTTGGCCATTCGTCGCATGATACCTGCGAGTTTGTTAACCCCAACAGGTTGGCGTTTAAACCATGAATGACCTAACATGGGTTTGGTTTTGGAATTCGTACCCAAATAGAAAGGAGACTCTGGAGTGCAAAAACCGGCCGGTCTCAACGATGCATACAATTTATACGCCATGACAGGACACCTGTCGTCACCAGTTGCATATGCTTTTGGGGTGACAGTGCGGACATCGCGAATATTCGCACCTGTGCGAGTTTTGGTTTGTCTCTCTGTGAATTCAAGGAATTCAAGGCCATCCGGATCTGTGTTTAGGGTCACATCGCCCCAAGTCATGTTTCGGTGAGGAGTAACACTTCTCAAGCCGAAGTGAATGGTGTTTTGCCACCAAAGTGTATTAAGCAAGCTTTCTGGATTATCTAACCCTAATTCACCGACATTCCACAACTGATTGACGTCATTTTCGTCTAACGACTGTGCCCGATGAGGTAAGTTACCCAGACCACTTTGCTTTAATATTTTTTGTTTAGTTTTCAACACATCCCTCACATTTGAGAACTCTGGGTCATTCAGAATGGATTTTCCATAGAATTTTGACTTTAAATGCCTGTCAACACTGCTAATGATCCCCCTGACACTTGACGGTTCATAGTTACTACCGTCAGCCTTTTTCACATTAATAATGAATTTGCACAGCAATCTAGAAAGTTCATCAACTGAAATTGTCTCAATGTTCCTCTCATCATTTTCCGCGGCCATAAATGTTGTGAGAATTTTTAGATCGGTGTTCGTCTTTCTCAAAGTGTTAGCATTTTGGTTTTTGCCGATAAATTCGGCAATTTCAGAATCATCACAATACTTTGGTGCATCTCCATTCACAAAATCAATAAAATCATCATCCAAAAGTTCATCAATATTGACACCATCGATCTGTTCATCAAATGACATGTTAATGGTCGATGACACAGTTTCGGCAACACGCTGTAATTTATATCTTGGTACCTGTTTCTGTGTCCCATTTTCAAGTTTCACATTGAAAATATTGTATGTTCCCAACGGTTTGATTATTGACACAACTCTTCCTCGTAGATATCCGTCAATTTTGACACAATCATTAACTTTTATGTCATCCATGTTGACATTATGAAAAGACAACAGAAATCGTCTGCTAAAATAGTTTTTTTATTGTTTATTTGATTTTGCATTAAAGTATACGCAGCATTAAACATTGAAAAAAGGCAAGATTTTATGCTATTGAAATAAAAAAAAACATTGAGATAAAGATCTTTCACGTAAATTCACGTCTGGTTGAGATAGCAAAATTTGACAGTCGCCATTTTATAACTTGCAAGTCACGTGATTGGACGATGTCATGTGACGTTCGAAAGTAGTTCCGTTTGTTCGCACGAGTTGGTATCACACATATGTGTGTTACCAACTCATTGTTATCTAATGAGTGATCTCACCACGGTTGAGTAATAAATATATTTACATTACATCATTATCATTAAGTATCCTCATGTCGTACTAAAACATTACTTTATGTCATACTTTATGTATCATAACATATAAGAGACATAATATAATTTATTTTACATATTGACATTTTCATTTGACTCAGTTGTAATCCACAGACATTGTCCAGTCTTTTACATTCACATATTTACATTTTCAATCTAACACACAGACATTGTTCAGTCTTGTCTTTAACCAAGTTTAAGAAGATTTCCAACAGCATCCAAGAATTGAAGAGGTGACTTCTCATCACGAGCGAGTTGTTCCTTCATGCGATGCATCCTGTTCTCAGCCTCCCTGTACACTCTCTTCCTGTTTCTCGGGGCAGCTCCAAACTCAAGCTGGGCAATCCTCGCTCGCTCTCCCTGCTCAACCTTCTTGATTACTTCCACAAACCTGTAGATATTTGGATGCCAATGTGGGAGCCCTCGGTTCAGTCGGTTGTGGAATCCTTCTAGGTTGTTGTTAGTCCTCGGACCTGTGGTAGAGTGATGGTTTCGTCTGTGGTAGAACAGGAATCGTCTTCTGACTGTGTTGATACAGAGTGCTGCTCATGCTCTTCAGTGACGGCATCGCGGCAGCCTCAGTGATGTCGTAGTTGAGAAGTTCGTCGTTGTACAGTTCTCCCATCGATGTTGAGTCTTCTCTCGCCCTCTTCCTAAGGTTGCAAAATGGATCTTACCATGCTCCGTTACTTAAGGATGTCCGCTCCTCAAATTTAAAGTATTAAACTTTTTTTCTAACTTGTTTTTTTCAAAGGTTTAGTGTATATGCATGAAATATCCACCCAAAAAAATAGGGGTTAGTGTGGGTTTTTTCGAGATATTCTAAGACAAAGATCCCTCTGTCAGTCAGAGTTTTAACATGGGAGTCTATGGGGATATGATGACCTTTTCGGAGAAATCTTAAATTTTAATTAGTTCCTGTATTAAACTTGTTTTAATATGAAAACATGTTTGAGTTAACATAATCTTCTTCCAGAAAAAAGTAAAAAATATATATGGTATCGGGGTTTTTAGCCACTACATTAGGCACATCATGTATTCAAACATTTCAATTAAATTATCAACATTCAAACTATTTTTGGACTAAAAACATGCTTTCTCCCACTCATTATCTTAAAATATACCTTAACGCATTCATACAAATCATATTCATTCAACAACATCTACTTTCTAAGAATAACAGATAATAGAACTTGCTCAAATAATAATTACAATTAAAATTGCTGAGTCAGCAAAATTGAGAATAATTTCAAAATGAAAATACTACGTTTCTTTATTTTGATGAATATTTTGTCTGAAATCATCAAAATTGAAAAATTACCGCTTCATTTTGTTTTATTATATAAAAACAATATGATTTAAGGTTATTTGAATTTTGTAACTGTGACTGAGGAGCGAACATCCTTAAGCCGTCAGGTTTGCCTCAGACTTAATTAAAATCAGCGAATTCGCCCCGCAATCTATGGTGCAGACGAATTGCATTTCGCTTGTACGCTTTTCAGATCTCGGAAACCAAAAACTTCCGACTGTTTTCCGAATGTCGAACTGGCTTAATACCCGAATTAATGTATTTTTTGTACATTCAATTTACCGTAGCTCGGTTTAATGGACAAACAAGTCAAATCAAAAGCTATGATGTTATCTTTCGCAAAGCAAAATCTGCATTCCTTAAAATTATCCTTTAGTAGACGGTATCAATCCAAATGCATATTCTGGAAACAGATACGTCGAATAAACGTTTCGTCTTTTAGTTGTGTTTGTCATGCTTGAAACAAATTAACCATAAACATGCTGAGAAACAAAAACAACCAAAACAAGTACAAATACCTGTTAAAATGATATTTGTCCGACACTGGTTGAAGGTTCAATCATTTTATATAACTTCGTGATACACATACATATCAACATTGGCGCGCTCTGGTTGCGGCCATCGGTGGAATGAGAGCGAGGCTCGGTAGTTACTGTAATTGTAACTGGAAGTCGGAATACGGATTCTACATCCTCCCCTTTTACTTATAAACTTAAAGGAACATCTAAGTTTTAGACTTTCACTTAGAGTCTCTGGAATAATAAAGCAAATTGGTAAATTTGATTAGGGAGTCACGTAATCCGATAGTTAAGAGTCCTTTATAACCTCCATGTCACTTCAATCACTGGTGGTTAAAGTCCATATGGAAATCCGAGCACTCGTTTGATTATGAAATGATTTTAAACTTTTAACGTTCAACAGATAAACTTTAACACTGATCAATGAACACTGTCTCTGCAGATTGTAACACTGACTCCGCAATTTCGAACACTGTCCATGCTGCACAGTCTTTAACTATAACACTGAAATAAACATTGTCTCTGAAATGTAAACGGGAACAGTCCCTGAAAATAATAACTTATCACTGTCTCTTTTTAGAGTGCATATCTTGGGTTTGGTTGCACTATTCTTCCACTCCTTGTTTTCAGGGGCGAGCCCTGGGCGAGTGTTGTTGACATGTGCTTAGGGCTTTTGACTGGTGTTGCCTTATCCTGCGACTGCTTACATGGCAATTTAATAGTTGTTCTGTTTTCCGTGTCATGGGTTGTTGTCTGTCCGCTGGGTGATGAGACTGGTGTTGTCCTTGTCCCTAGTTTGGACGGTGAACATTGGTCCGGACTGTTAAGCTGAAGGTCTTGCTTCTTGGGTGATACACATTCTTCTCTGTAAAGTTTGTCGTGGACAAGCAGTAGATGCCTCCTATTTCTGCGATACGTGCCTCCTTCAGATTCAATGATGTATGATCTTGGTGTCTCGTGTTTGTCTCTGACGATTCCTGTTCTGTTGAATCCTTTGTCTGTTTGTAATCTGACTTTGTCCCCAGGTATAAGTTGTCCCATTGGTTTCGCAGTTTTGTCATAATGTTGTTTCTGTTGATTGGCGATCTCCCTAAGTCTGTTTTGTATTGTCCTTGTATCTTTGAGTGAGGGCTCTAGGAGTTTCGAGGATATAGGAAGTTGAGTTTTAGTGCATCGAGCCATGAGTCGCTGTGCCGGTGATCCAAGAATCGGATCTCGAGGTGTATTCCTTCTGTTCAGTATGGCAAGATATGGATCTGTCCTGTCCATGTCACACTTTTCCAAGAGATTTTTAGCTGACCTGACTGCTCTCTCGGCTAATCCGTTGCTTTGTGGATAGTTAGGACTACTTGTTTTGTGCTTGAAACCCCAGGTTGTGGCAAATTTCTCAAATTCACTTGAGCTAGATTGTGGCCCATTATCTGAGTAGAGGATGTCTGGTATTCCAAATCGGGCAAAGTGACTCTTCAGTTTCCTGATGACCGTTGCTGATTCTGCACTTTCCAGGGAGTTTAATTCATACCATCCGGAGTACGAATCTACCAGGACGAGATAGGATTTCCGCTTGGAAGAAAATAGGTCAGTAGCTAAGGCCTGCCATGGTCTCTCTGGAACACTGTGTTGTTTGAGTGGTTCTTTCTGTTGGTGAGGTTTGCATGCATTGCAAGTGTCACACATTGCTACAAACTTTTCCATGTCTTTATTGAGCTCTGGCCAATATAGAAATTCCCTTGCTTGTCGCTTTGATGCTTGAGCTGAGGTGTGTCCTCTGTGGACTTGTTCCATGTATTCCCTCCTGAGACCTGGTGGTACGACAATCTTCACCCCTTTGTAGATGATTGATGAGTACTGTGCAAGTTCATCTCTTAGAGTGTAGTACTGTTTGACGTCCGGATGAACATCTCTTCTGTACTCTAGCCATCCTTGTTGAATGTAGCGATTCAACTGTTGCATGAGGGGATCTCTCTCCGTTTCCATTTGAAGTTGCTCCATGCGCTGTTCTGACATAGGTAAGACTGTCATCACTTCGAATTCGTCTTCCTGGTTCGACTCGTCACTGAGGTAAGCACGAGAGAGGGCGTCCGCGATTATAAGATCTTTTCCCTTCTTATAAACCAAGTCAATCGAGTATTGCTGTAGTTTCAACAGCATACGCTGTAATCTTGCAGGGGCGGCAAACAACGGTTTCTTGCAGATGGTGATGAGTGGCTGATGGTCTGTTTCCACTGTCACTCTTCTTCCATATATGTAGTCATGGAATTTTTCACATGCGAAAAGTATGGCCAGCAGTTCTTTCTCAATCTGGGCATAATTCATCTGTAATTTTGTCATGGACTTTGATGCATACGCTATAGGCTGTCCCTCTTGCAAAACTGCTGCCCCAAGTCCACTCTTGGATGCGTCACATGTGAGTGTGATTGGCTTGTTAACGTTGTAAAACTTCAATGTAGCTGCATTGCTGATCTCCTTCTTGATTGCCTCTGTTGACTCTTTACACTTGTGTGACCAAGACCATGCATTTTCTTTCTGTAGTAGATCTCGTAGTGGAGATGCAATTTCACTAAGTCGAGGAATGAACTTTGCGAGGTATGTGACCATTCCCAAAAACCTGCGTAGAGCTGGCAGTCCGTCTGGTTCTGGCATGTTCACAATGGCTCTGACCTTCTCAGGGTCAGGTTTGACTCCTTCATCAGTGAGCAAGTGTCCAACATAGCTGACAGCATTCACCTTGAAGTAAAACTTGTTTGGGTTTAGTTTGAGTCCTATCTGTTCCGCTCTGTCAAGCACCTTTATGACATTCCTGTCATGTTGATCTTCTGTCTCTCCCCAAACCAGTAAATCGTCCATGATTCCTTCACATGGTAGACCGCTAAACAAACTGTCCATGTGCTTCTGGAATACCTCGCTGGCTGAGGTAATACCAAAGGGCATTCTGAGGTACCTGTAGCGTCCGTACGGAGTGTTAAATGTTGTCAACAATGATGTGCTGTGAGAGAGAGGAATCTGCCAAAACCCCTTAGATGCATCAAGTTTAGTGAACCACTTGGCTTCAGGCATCCTTGCTGTTATCTCCTCGACTGTCCTCATGGGGTAGTGCTGTCTCTTGATAGCCTTGTTTAAATCCATCGGGTCTATGCATATTCGTACCTTGTTGGTATCTTTCTTCTTTGCTATGACCATGGATGATACCCAGTCTGTAGGCTCGGTGACAGGAGTAATGACTCCATCTCGGACCATCTCATCCAATTCCTCTTTCACCTTTTCTTGCATCGCCACTGGTACTCGACGTGGAGCTCTAATCACAGGAAGTATGTCGCTATCTAGCTCTGCATTGTACTCTACTGGTAGGTTTCCAAGTTTTCCATCAAACAAACTGTCATAACGTTTCAAAATCTTCTCCTTGGTCAGAGACTCTGGTTTCTTCGCGTCTAGAGAGAGTTCATTGATGCTGTATACATCCTCGTCAAACGACAATAGCTTGAGTCGTACACTATCTTTCAATCCAATGATTGGTTTCAAAGATTGTTCAATCACATGGAAAGTGAGGGTTTCCTCTTCATGTTTGTACTTGCACTTCAGCTGCGTTTTACCTATTGTTTTGAGAGAACTGCCTCCATAACTGACCAATTTTACAGTGTGCTGTTTGTTTATCTTCTCCCCTTGACTGATTTTCTTGAACGTGGCGAATGGTAAAACGTTGCACTTGGCTCCTGTGTCAACCTTTAGGCGAACTTGATCATCATTAACAATGATACTTGCATAGGCTTCAAGTGGTGAATCCTCAATGTTGTCAATTTCTAAAGAATCTAGGAAGAAAACATTATCCCCTTCATCTTCATCATAGTCTGATTGTTCATCAATCTCATGTACACTGCGTCTCGGTGTATGCTTGGGTTGTCGCCCTTGTCTTTTCTTGTTTTTCTGTTGTGTCTGTGTTTCTTGTCTTGCTTTATATGGATTCTTACAAGCATTTGCAAAGTGATTAAGCTTTCCACATTTATTGCATTTCTTTCCATATGCTGGGCAACGTCCAGATTGATGTTCATAGGTACAATTTCTACATTTTGGAAAATTTCTTGAATTAGTGATGGAATGTACTACCGTGGATTTGCATAACTCTTGCATGCCTTTACCAGATATCTCTTCAACTGTACAAGTAGCAACAGCTCTTTGTAAATCAAGATCAGTGGTTTTTAGAAGTGACTTCCGCAAACTGTCAGAATTTACTCCACAAACAATTCTGTCTCTAAGCATTTCATCTTTCAGATTTCCAAAATTACATGAATTTGCTTTGTTGATTATATCTGAATAAAATGTTTGAAACGGTTCACCTTTTTCTTGAACTCTTGAAAAGAATCGAAATCTCTCAAGTGTGATATTCATTTGAGGTACACACAATTGCCTAAACTTATCCTTGAGCACAGACAATTTCTCACGTGACTCGTCGCCCGTGTATTGAAATGACTTCTCTCTTTCTATCGCCTCCCTTCCCGCGATATTCAAGAAAATGTATGCTTTCGTCTTCGCATTCTTATCACTGTGTGCTGCCGCAAGGAAAATGTCGAATTCTTGTTCAAATTGTCTCCAGTTCTCAGCAACATCACCTACAAAAGAGAGAGGTTTCGGTCGATTCAAGGATTCCGCCATTTTAACTATCGTCAGCCGACCAGACGACAAATGTCAAATCACAAAATCACACACTGTCATAAAATCCTCAGCATGACGCTGTTCAAATATCGGTTATGTAGTCGTTCTCCACTTCTGACACCATGTTAAAATGATATTTGTCCGACACTGGTTGAAGGTTCAATCATTTTATATAACTTCGTGATACACATACATATCAACATTGGCGCGCTCTGGTTGCGGCCATCGGTGGAATGAGAGCGAGGCTCGGTAGTTACTGTAATTGTAACTGGAAGTCGGAATATGGATTCTACAATACCAATACTAGGTTTCTTGATAATTATATATTAGTCATATGCGACATTTATATATATGCTAATGAGACAAACCCGTTTCGTCAAAGATTGAAATGTTATAACTAAATCTGCTGGTTTGAATCGTATTAATGGACATATGCAAATAACTTCAACTTGTTCTGTGTAAAATTTATAACAGTTTCAACTTCTACTAGCGGAAGTACGTGCAAGGTCTTTAAATGCTATCAAGAGACGCGCATTGTGATTGCTTGATGGTATCTGCGGCAAGCCAATGAGATTTAGAGGTCAAACAGAAGCAAAGCTTAACCTGATATCTTGAGTAAGGGAGACGAGTGAGATCTATAATCTGTGTAACATAGTGCAGCAATATTAGATTTTATTTTAATGAGATTGGGTGCCACAAAACTTAAATGCACAAGATCGACAAAAGAGTTGAATCAATACTAAAATCTTAAACTAATGCAATGTAAAAGATTATTCTAATGTGAGAATATGCAACACCAGTGATATGATCAGAGAAAGTAACCAAATCACTATATAATACTCGCAAGAAGATTTTATTGAAGTAACCTTTCTAAAGTTTAGATACTACGGATTGAATTGGCATGCAGAGTAACTAAATGATGCTGAAAAAAGTTTACACAAGAACTAAAGTTTTATCAGCTACAGAACAGATATGAATTATTAAATATGAATAAACTGGGTAGATTCACTTCATTTGATTAGCTAGTATGTTTCAACAGGAAAAATGGCTCGTTTTATCACCATATCATTTACAATAAGAATTATTGACTACATGTCATATATACCTGATCAAATTTTCATTCATATGCCTTTAAACCAAAATTAACCTATTGTTTATTTATATCAGGTTTTATCTGGCTGTTCCTCCTCCTACCACCGGTATCCGCCCAGTGTTCCACCTGTCTGGGAGGGAGATGCTACGATACTGGACAATGTATCCTAGGCTGTGTACCGGGATACATGAACATATACTGCAACCAGGCCTGTCCGTCCAACTGTCTGAATAATGTCTGCCTGGTGAACACAACATCTGCGACAATAACCTGCACAGATGGATGTAAGGCTGGCTACTGTGGCACCAAGTGTACTCGTCACTGTCCAGAAGGTTGTGTGACGTGTGACAGACAGTGTGGCTCCTGCAACAAGACTCTCTGTCCAGAACGTCGGTATGGAGAAGGGTGTAGAAGTGTTTGTTCTCCATTCTATGAGAAGTGTGACAGGGAGACCGGACAGTGTTTGAGGTGCAGACGAGGTTACTATGGAGACAACTGTGACCAGAAGTGTCCAATATGTATCCCTGAAGGGAAGAACTTGTTGTACAAATGTTTGTCCGGCTGTGAGTTGTGCAAAGATCAAGGTACCTCAAAATTGCAATTATTTCATTCATTAATATAAAATTCTTATACTAAGATTTCAAGTTAGTTAATATTGACCTTCCGTTAATGCATCATAACTTGTTCAATGTTTTCTCAATAACTGACTCGAAAGTTAGAATTGTATAACCTATAGTGGCAATTATAAATAGTTACATTCTGGATTTATTTATATTTGATAAGGGCTGAAAAGATGATGCTCTAAAGTCTGTTTTCATCTTTTTCTCCAGAAAAAGGCCTTGACAGTTTAATGTTTTTTACACAACCCTAAGGAAATGGATATTATAAGCCGTTAATTTTGTGAATGTGTTATCCCTGAAAATTCAACAGACGGCACGCCATAAAGATGATGTTTATCTCCTTCTTCAACACAAATGTGTATGTAAAGATAAAAAATTTATGCAGACTAGCAGAATTGGATTATAAAAAATTACTTGGAGCCTCCCCCATTAGAGTCATATTGACTCCTCTCGTCTTATTTTTCAGAACAAAAGAGAAACGATACTGTGTATATACTGGTTATCGAGTTTGGATTATAATACTATGAGTAACACAGGGTCATAGAGCCCATGGTTTTAAGCACCCTTTACATTTAACTTCAAAAACAAAAAGAAACTGAGTTAGTTAGTTAGTTCGCACACACTAATTGATTGTAGATTTGGGCATATTGTGGCAAAAGACAATAATGATATGTGATAAATGTGCATTTTTCTCCCTTCATAGTTCCCACATTAATAATGTCCTCCGCAAAGTTTTTCCATGCTACCGTAGTTCCGAAATGCTTTCCTTTCCAGACCATATCTCAAAAACGATTCAATATGTTTTACAAAACTTAGTTTGTGGTTACATCTAAAGGTGGAGTGGTGACTTTTTTTGTGTGGTAATTCTGAATTTTTATTTTCTGGTTTCCATGGAAACAATTTGAACATAGTGCATACTCAATTATTTTTTTTTCTGTTTTCCATGGAAACAATTTGAACTATTTTTCCAACCTATATCTAAAAATCTAATGAGTATTATTTTACTAGACCTGTTATGTGGTAAGATGTAGTGCTTGGGTGGTGCCTTTTGCTACTTTTGTTATTCTTAATTTTTCATTTTACTTGGTTTCTGAAAAATATATCAGGGCACTTCAATATCCAACCATTAATCTTCATAACTATAGGCTAATCAAAACACGTGGTCAGCCATTTTCTATTTATTACCCACAAGGCAATTGGTACAAAAAGGCCGGAAAATAGAATCTCGTTAACCGGGCCAAACACATAAATTAAATAAAGTACAAATACGGGCATATTGATGCTATCTTCTTGACAGCCGCCCCCAAATTTGGCACAAATTTGAAATATAAAAGTCCTCAATAAATGGTCATCAGCATGAGATATAATAAAGTCTTTGCATTAAATCATTTACAACTGAATAGTTCTGTCACATATTAGGCGGTCATCTGCGCTGGACAAGTCTATGTTACTTAGTCATCAGGGCACTCAGGGAGCCGGATAAGTCTACAAACAGGCCTGAGGATCCGCTGGTCACCGACCTTTACAGAGGCCGCTCTGACCCTACTATCAACCGCTGGGAAAATTTCACTTACCTTGCCAACTTGCCATGCCGACCTAACACTCTGTGGATCCAAGATCATAACCACATCTCCACATCCGATGTCCTTATGGTCCTTCCGGTCATTCTGCCATTTCTGCCTCAATTGGAGCTTTGGTAGGTAGTCACGAATGAAATGTTTCCAAAAGTGATCTGCAAGGACCTGACTGTGACGCCACCTGCAGCCACTGAGTATCTCATCTTCTGGATACACAATTTGTAGCATAGAACTGTCTCTTCGACCGTTCAGGAGTACATTCGGAGTCACTGGGTCAATGTCACTCTCATCTGAGGATACATAACTCAAGGGCTTTGAGTTCAAAATCTCTTCAACTTCGACCAGTACCGTCTGGAGTACAGGTTCTGTAACATTTTGCTCTCTGAGGGCAACTTTCAATCCATACTTCATCGATTTTATTTCTCTCTCCCATACACCTCCAAAGTGTGGAGCACTTGGAGGGTTGAACTTGAAGTTGATCTTCTGTTTGGCCAGTTGTGTTGTCAGTGAGGGAACCATCAACTCCCATGCCTCATTAAGTTCCTTCATCCCTCCTTTGAAGTTGGTCCCATTGTCGGAGCAAATCTCAAACGGTTTCCCACGGAGTGCTATGAAACGTCGTAGTGACATCAAGTAGGCATCGGTGTCCATTTCGTCGAGCAGATCAAAGTGAACTGCCCTAGTAGTCATGCACTTGAATATGATACCCCATCTTTTCTCCAAGCGCCGTCTAACTTTCACATGCATTGGTCCAAAGCAATCTGTTCCTGTAGAATAAAATGGCGGTTTGAAGAGTCTCAATCGTGAAGGGGGCAAATCGGCCATCTTCGTGACTTGTGGATTTTACTCGCCATTTCCTACAAACTGGGCATCTGCCCTGATGGGACCTAACTGCTTCTCGTCCTCGCAAGATCCAGTAACTGTGGCGAATTTCAGCAAACACACGCTCTGCTCCACTGGGTAACAAGTCATGGTCATATTTGCATACATGCATATTTGTTCAGTGCTGTCATTACTTGTGTACAGACTCTCCTTTTTGGGCCAATGACAAGAAGGGTGGACCTAGTTTCCAACGTGTGTCCTTGCTGAGTTCAGAGAGTGTTTTCCCTCGTGTGATGTCATCTGCAGGGTTGTCCTTAGTGTCCACATAGTGCCAGTGTGTCACGTTAGGGTTTGAATCTCTGATCTCCTAGTTCCCACAAAGACCTTGTACCTACACGACTCGGACTGCAGCAATGTCAACACTGTGGTGGAGTCGCTCCAGAGAATATCATTGGCAATTGGAAGGGTAATCTCTTTCTGAAGCACATTGGCGAGTTGCCCACCTGTCAAAGCCGCACATAGTTCCAGTCTTGGAATTGATTGTTGTTGTTTTGGTGCTACTCTGGACGAAACTAACACATATTTGTCCACCTGCAGTCTCGGTTCTCAGGTAGACAACTGAGCCATACAACCTCTTAGAAGCGTCACAGAATACATGGAGTTCTCTGGTTTCACTTTGTGGGTCAACATACAGTGGTGTGTAGCACCTAGGTAGTCAGATGTGCACAATATCCTTTAGTGCATTTTCCAAAAGCTGTCCAAAGGTCACGTAGGGTTCCTGCTTCTAGCGGTGCACTCCAGTCCCTTTTCTTGTTCCAAAGTTCCTGAACGATACACTTAGCTCTTGCAGTGTATGGTGCAATATACCCAAGCGGGTCATATTGGCTGGCCAGAATGCGGTAGATAAGTCTCATGGTCAGACATTCATATGGTTTATCTTTGAACTTGAAACTAAGGTCATCTGCGTCACAATGCCATCTCATTCCGAGGGCACCTTCTCATGGCTGACAATCGTCAAGTGTCAACCATAATTCACAATCCGAGGATCGATCTTCAGGAATCACTCCTGATATCACATCTGGCACATTACTTGCCCATTGTCGAAGATGGAATCCTCCTTCATCAAGCAAGGTACTCATCTGGTGTACGAGACTTTTGGCTTCATCTATGGTAGGCACAGTCTGGAGGCAATTGTCAACATAATAGGCATTGGTGACTGATTGGTAGACGTTCTCGTTTCCATTCCTATGATCATTCACATGTTTTCTGAGTGCAAAAGTGGCACAACATGGACTACATGTCGTTCCAAAAGGAAGAACTTCCCACTGGTATATATCTGGATCTCGGTCATCCTCTAGGTCTCGCCATAAGAACTGCAGCAAAGGCTTGTCCTTGTCCGGCAGTCTCACTTGGTGAAACATACCTTTAATGTCCCCTGCGATAGCCACCAGGTACTGTCAGAACCTCAATAGGACACCAAGTAGGGATGATCCAAGCTGGGGACCTGGCAGGAGTTTCTTGTTCAGGTTCTGTCCATTGGCTTCGTATGAACAGTGGAACACAAGCCTGTGTTTGTCATTGTGATGAACAAGGTGGTGTGGGATGTACCAGGACTCTGCGCTGCTTTCTGCTTCATCATTGGAAATCACCTTCACTGATCCTGCTTCAACCAAATTGTGGATAAGTTGTTTGTGAACTTCAGCTAATTCCGGTTGATTTCTCAAACGTTTCTCAGTCCTTCTCAAGTTTGGCAACATTGATTCAGCAGTCGCATGAAACATGCACCATCTTTCCTCCGATGCAGAGGAGTTGCATTTCTCATCACTCCATCCACATTGATCCTTTTGGTTTCTGATTCTAGGGTTTGTAAAGCTTGTTAGTACTGTAAGGCAAGAAATCCATTTGCCATAGCCTTTCTACATCCTGGTGAAAGTCACTGAAACTGGGTATCTGGTTAATGAAGAAGCTATGTTGTTTTTTCCATCTGACAGGCTGTGTGCGCTGGACCTTGTAGAGACCATCCAAGTTTGGTGTGCACTGCTACTGGTGTTGAAGGTGGTCCAAAGATGATTGGTTTATCCGGCACAATCAATTCAGTACAGTCTGATCCTATCAGAATCACAGGCTTCACTTTGTCAATCACCGGCAAGGATGGGTCACGAAGGTGTGGCCATTTGTCCTTGAGCTCCTCAGTTTGGTACGAATATTCGGACAAGGCCAACTTGTCAGAGGCAAATGCTCCTCTGACCGAGAATCTTGAATTCGGGTTATTTCTGGGAGAAATTTCAAGGTTGACACTTAATCCTTCACACATGAATGGTTCTCGTCTGATTGTAGTCAACAGGTTCTTATCCCTTCTTTTGTTGAGTCCTAATTGCTTCACAATTGGAGCCATTAGCATGGTCCTTTGAGATCCATCATCTAGAATGGCATCCATACAACTGTCATTGGGTCCATGAAGTGTAACTTCTCATCTTCTGCAGCATCGTCAAGTATGGTATTGAGGGTTGGTCAATGTAAGCAGGAGATTGTTCCAACTTCGTACAGAAAACTTTCTGTTCTGTATGGCTGTTGGCGTCATGAAGAATGGTAAGATGAAGTTCATTACAAGCATGACATGGTTTCTTCAAATTACAGTCTTCCATCTTATGTTTGCAACCACACTTTCTGCATCTCCCATTCAACCATTTCAAGATGGCATCAAGATTCATTTTCTTGATCTCTTGGCATGAGCTAAGGTAATGATCCGAAGATTCACACTTCAAGACAATATCCTTTTGAAGCTGTTTCAGGAATGTCTTTCTTTAGAGATTTCTTGGGTTCCGAGGGAAGAGGTTTAGATTTCCCAAAAAATGCTGCTGTGGGAGCATGATATCGTTTACTGTAATGAGGTTTCATCTTGTCTTGTTTCTCATAAGAGCTGACAGCATTGCTTGCCATTCTTTTCGCTCGACTCTTGAGTTGTAACCAATCGTTGAAGTTAATCAAATTGTAGGATTCGTGAATGTCAAGTTTCAGACAATGTTCAATAAATCCGTCCCTCATGCAAGGTGCTAACTTGATTAGCAACCTGTCAACGTGTGAGCCACAGTTCAGCTCTGATCCACCTTCACCTTCAAGTGATCTTAGCATTCCCACAAGCGACTGGACTGCTAATGCTAAGTTGTCAAATCCGTCACTGTCACCTGGACGAATGGCTGGCAAGGCCAGGATTGACCCAAGTTCACTCTGTATGAGTTGTCGGGGTTGGCCATACTTCTCCTGTAATGCTTGTAATGCCATCGTGTAACGGCAGGTTTCATACATGTATGATTCAGCGGACGTCTAAGCCTTTCCTCCTAATTGACCCATTAACACCTGGTACTTGTATCTTTCATCCAGATCGGGGTGGATGTTTACTAGGTGCTGTAACGCCATCTTCAATAGGGCAAAACCACGCTCACGTCCATTGACAAAGGTAGGCAAAGATGGTTTAGGGATACCATAGGATGAAGAGATTAACAGTTCTGTCATATTTGGCACGGGTGGCTGAACCTGAGGCACAAATTGTGGTTGGGTAGCATTAGGGGCATACATGGTATTTGGCACAGTAGGTGGCACAGTACTTGGCATGGTATATGACATAGTGTTTGATGAAAACCTATCAGTGAGATTTGGCACCTGACATGGAGTATATGGCATAGTATATGGACTTGGCATTGAAGAATAAAGAGGCATAGTGGAGTAAGGCATGTGGTTGGATGTGCTAGGCAAATAATCAGTCTGATTCAATGGTATGGCATTTTGGGAAGACATAGTAGGTTCGGCAGGCATAGCATGCTTGGTTGGGGAGGTAGGTTGCGAAGGCATTGTAGATTGGGAAGGCATGGCATGTTTACTATTAACAGTAACAGGGGTTTCAACATCATGATTACTATTTTCCTTTGTTTTAACATGCTAACTGTCCCTAGTAGGGGAGAAGGCAACACTTTTGTGTTTAGGCACTAATGGGGTTAATTCCCAGGGGTTTTCATCTTTAACAATGTTCGAAATTAATTCTGCTTCCAGAAGTTTCCTCTCGGCCTCACGGATCTTCCTTTTTCTTTCAATGTCTCTTAATTGCTGCTCACGACATTGAACAACTTCTCTCTCTACCTTCTCTGTTTTTCTTCTAAGTATTTCTGAGTCTTTATCCAGTTGTTGTCGAGCTGCAAACGCTACATCTTCAAGTTTCCTTATTTCGTGATCAATAATCCTATCTTCCTCCGATTTTAGTAGCATTTAGTCTAACTCGGCCTGATGTTTAAGTCTTCCAACTTCGGCGAGCTGACGATCACTCATCCGTGACCGAAGAGATGATTGTCTTGATACACGACTGAGGCGAGTATTCTCTGACGCACCTGATACATGAGACGTAGTGATCAGTTCAGGGTCTTCTACTGCAGAATCTGTCATGTATCTATCCAAAACATAATCGGATAGATATGCTGGTCGTTGCCTCTCGCGAGACGAAAACCGAACACCTCTCTCGGCAGGCAGACGAATGTCATCATTCTCACCCCTACCAGCATTGGCAGCGTTCATTGTCAATAGTAACTGTAGGCTAGACCTATCATCCGCTTCACGGGACCATGAAAAATATATCAGGGCACTTCAATATCCAACCGTTAATCTTCATAACTATAGGCAAATCAAAACATGTGGTCAGCCATTTTCTATTTATTACCCACAAGGCAATTGGTACAAAAAGGCCAGAAAATAGACTCCCGTTAACCGGGCCAAACACATAAATTAAATAAAGTAAAACTATGGGCATATTGATGCTATCTTCTTGACAGTTTCCATGGAAACAATTTGAACTTAGTGCATATTGGGAGCTTTAGATGCTAATTATAATATTTGATAACTGTGTGAGTATCAACGGTCACATTCCCTACAATATAGAAGTTGACAAATATATAAAACTCTTCCTTATGCACCATTGAACTTGTTTATGAAAGTAGTGATGTATGTATGACCTTTTGATTAGCATAACGAATCAGAAAGTTAACAGAAAAGTCAATGAATTAATGATGCTTTACTCTGATTTAAAATCTTTTATTTCCTGATTGAATGTTTGTTGGGTTTTTTGTTTCTTTGAAGTATAGAGCAAGATTTTCAAAACATATTCATGTTCATTTTCCCCATGTAAATAACATTCTTTTTTTCTGTTACTCAGACCACCATTTTTCATACATTTCATGAGTCATTATTATGTCAAGTTCATTGATGTTTATATATTAACCTTTTTATTATACCCCAGCTACGAAGCGGTCTCTCCTCCCGCCTGTCCTTTCGTCCGTTCGTCCTTCCATCCATCCTTCCGTCCAGTCAATTTACTATAAAAGCTTTAGGGCTAAATCAACCAAACTTTGCACATTTGTTAAGCGTAAACTTGTCTACAGTTTAGACCACTTTTGAATTTTCTGGAATTCATTTTTTTGTCGCTTCAATGGAAACGTCATTTTTTGGATTTGTGTACAATGGGGACAGATTTTCTCAGAAACTATTACACCTGGAGGAGTGACACTTTCGTTTTTGATACACCTGAAGATACTCTTGATCGAGTTTGAAAGCCATTTCCGAAATTTTATTTTTTAAAGAGTTATGGCCCTTGCTTCTGAAATACGACTTGTAGTGATTAACAGATCTAATGCTCCAAAATGCTCCTAAGTTTTTTCAGAGAGTACCACACCTAGGTGAATGAAATTTTGATTTCAGACACTACTGTTAATGGTCTTGATCGAATTAGAAAGACATTTCCGAAATATTATTTTTTCAGAGAGTTATGGCCCTTGAATGCTCAATTTGACTTGTAGTGATTAACAAATCTGATGTTTCAATGGGGACATGTTTTCTCAGACCATATTTCACTTAGGTGGATGAAATTTTGGTTCGGAGTTCACACTTTGGAGTTCGAAAGGCATTTCCAAATATTATTTTTGACAGACTTATGGCCCTTGATTCCGCAATTGGACTCGAAACGATTAACAGATCTGTTGCTCCAATGGGGACACATTTACTCTTAAAAACTATTACAGTAACTTTAGGTTAATCATGCTATCCAGAATCATATTAATTCAGACTGGAGGGAGAAGAAATCAGACGGGCTGCAGGGGTAATTTTTTTGGGAGACTTGCTCACTTTTTTCTTGTTATATGTTTGGTATGGATTGTTTCTGTTATAAGTGGCAATAAGATGATTAGGTTGGATTAAAAGTTTGGAAGAAGGACATCACTGTGCATCACTTGCACATATTTCTAGTTTCTATACAATCTTTTATAATAAGAGCTCTTCCTGCAGGTTCCCCTAGCGGTAATATTGCAACATAAACTACTTCGCTATATTTCAGCATAGATAACACATTTGTTGTAATACAGGCCTATGCAATGATGCAGTTGCCAAATAGGCAAATGTGCTGTGTAGAGAAGACTCAAAGTGCTAAGTGCATATTCAAATAAACTTTAGCTTTAGTGAGGCGTATGAATAAGAACTTTTGAAACGGCATCGCTCATTACACAACTAGCATTGATTGCATCCAATCAGGCCTTTACAATTTTAGACCGGAAAACGACAAAAATTGATGATGGAGGCATACAGAATTTGATTGTCTATCATATTGTTGCTTTTCAAAGTTTCTTTTGAAAACGGCTGGCTTAGATGTGTAAAGAGGAACTTTTGATTTGTGAATTATAAATTTTAGACTATGTTAGAAAATTTTATATAAAAATAAACATTTGTGTAGACACCCTGGCCACCAGGTAAATCTCTTTGAAATACATTGCCTGTGGCTCTGCCAACAATAATTTATATATTTTCATTCTAAGTGTTGTAGTGAAAATGAAATTATTCTATGATACAGATCCCTGCCCTGAAGGCTTGTTTGGAGAGGAATGTGAGCTGGAATGCTCTGCTAAATGTGGTCTCTCATCGGAGACAGCAAGACATCCGTGTAACAGAGCAACAGGAGAATGTTCTGCTGGGTGTGTGTCTGGATATCATGGACTGACCTGTAACTACACATGCAGTGAACATTGTCTATCTGGTAGATGTGACATAGCAACAGGAGAATGTTCTTCTGGATGTGTGTCTGCATATTATGGACTGACGTGTAACTACACATGCAGTGAACATTGTCTGTCAAGGAGATGTAACAGAGAGACAGGAGAATGTTCTACTGGGTGTGTGTCTGGATATCATGGACTGAAGTGTAACAACACATGTAATGGATTCTGTGAGGGCGGGCTCTGTAACCAACACAACGGGGTCTGTACATCTGGATGCATCAGTGGCTACACAAGGAAGTCTCAGGCTTGTGAGAAGCTGCAGGATACAGGTACGAACCAAATAAATCGCAAAATACTTGTTTTCATGATGTCAAATCTGATTGTTTTTACAAACAAAAAAACAAAATATTATGATGATGGAAATCTCAAAAGAACTGGTAGTAACTTATCTGTGAAACTCTTTTGATAACTTTTAGGTAATATACAAATTTATGTTAAAGTTTTATTTATTTACTCAAATACCTTGGTAACTTATTTAATTGCAAACCTATATGCATAAAATAAAAGAGTTTGCACTTTATTAGCTTGCATAAAAGTAAAGACAAATGTGCAAAGTTGTAGATCGACTGTTTGCGATCTCACGTAAATATATGAATACAGAACCTTATACCTTTTTATACCTTGTTCCACTTTTGTCTTGAAAGAGTTATCTACCTTTGTCAACACAAAAACATTTGGTAGCAGGAGATGCAAAGAGTCTAAAATCTATTGAGTGCAGAATGGCAATACAGAAAACTGATATACAAATACAAAGTTCAAATATGCTACAATTTAGAAACTTTATAGGTTACTAAGGAAGTTGGGCATAAGCCATCATTAATAATGTACGCTGTCGACAACAGTAGCATGAGTAAGTTGTGTTGGAGGACTTTTTTTTTTTTTATTAGTTCCCAGTGTATATACAGTTACATACAGGTATGTAGAAAACATAAGCAATGTTGAATCGAACATACAATAAAGAGTACAACGTGGAATACATATGTTCATTCAAGAGCTGGACAGAGGAGATACCATTTATTATGAAAATCATGATTTTTATTGTTTTTGATTGCAATAAAGTTTTCCACACAAAAAATTTGTTTCAAAGTTTTTAAATTCATGTTTAAGTTTAGTGATGTATTTTTTATATTGCTAAGATAAATATATCTTTTAGCAGAAATAATGATGTGATTAATTAATTTGTTTTGGTGGTGGGTACCAAACCAGATTAAAGATTTAGAAAATATCACTGGAGTTGGAAATGAATTACTAAGCCAAATTTGTAGATTATTCCAAAAGATTTGTGTCTCCTCACATTCCCAGTATACATGACAAAGACTCTCATCAACATTCTTACAAAAGCAACATAAGCTATTGTCAACCTTTTTCATTCTGAGTAATTCTCTTTTAGTGTATATGGTACCATGAAGAAATCTATATTGAAAATCTAGTAATTTAGTGTCTTTTATTGCCTTCATATATCTTGTAAATGTGTCTTTCCAATCAAATGTAGTTTCAGGAAATGTAAGTTGCCATTTGCTACAGATGTTAGGATATTTGTCTGTTGAGATAAGTATGTCATAGAAAAGTCTAGAGCCTTTGGATGTTTTCATCAAATTCAACTGGCATTCAGTAACATTTATAAAACTGGTATTCATTTCTATAGAAGAGTGGGTAAGGGTATGTTTCCATGCGTTAGGCAATATATATAGTAAGTAATTATAATCCAGAAATGTACCTTTGATGCCGTATTTGTCTTTTAAAGATTCTATTGATAGTAAACCGTTTTTATCACATGTGTCATGGATAGTCATTATTCCTTTATTTGCCCAATCTTTTACAAAATGAAATGTATTTTTAAAATTGTGATTAAACCAAAGCGGTTGGGGTAAAATATCATCTAAAGTATTAGGATCAACATAATGTTTTTTTTGGAATACCTTCCAAGCCTTGAATACATCTTGCCAAAAAGGATTTTCTATCTTTAAATATATATCAGCGTTAGTTCCAAAATTAAAAATATCATCAAAAGGTATTTGACAGGGGTTATTTTTAATAGTTTTTTTCAGATATAACCTTAAGGTGGATAATTTCAAAGCATCTATGAATCTGTTTGTGTCAATCATTCTCAAACCCCCATCCTCATATTTGTTTTTCAGAACATTTCTTTTAATTTTATCATTTTTATCGTTCCATATGAATTTAAAAAATATTTTCTCAAGGTCTGTAATAACTTCAACAGGGGGATTAGGCAAAGAGTGAAAGATATGAACTAATTTAGAAATTGCTAAAGTTTTTATCACTGTAATTTTACCAATAAGAGTTAAATTTCTTTTCCTCCATGAAGATAAAAGTCTATTTATTTCTTCCAGTCTCTTTCGGGTGTTTATCACCCATAGGTTATCAAGATCAGGGGTAAATGTAATACCAAGTACACTAAATTCACCCGTTGTCCACTCGATATTGAGATCTTTACATATTTTATCAATAGAGTTAGCTTTTGCTCCAATCCAAATTGCTTTTGATTTATCCAAATTAATATTCAAACCAGACATTTTGTAGAAAGTATTAATTGTGTCAATAGCAGCATACAAGCTGTCTTCAGTTCCATCAAGAAATAATTCTGTGTCATCCGCATATTGATCAAGCTTATATTCAGTACCATTGATAGTAATACCTTTGATTTTGTCATTATTTCTAATCATACAACCAAGAATCTCAGCAACAAGTAAAAAAAGATAGGGCGACAAGGGGTCACCTTGTCTACAGCCCCTTTCATTCTGAAAAAATTCAGATAAGTGGCCATGTTGAATAACACATGAGGTAGTGTCGTAAGTCAAAATATTAATCCATTTAATCATTTCAGGACCAAAGTCAAATTTTTGTAAAACTTCATTAATGAAATCTTTAGAAACAGAATCAAATGCTTTTTCAAAATCAATCAAGATTAAAAGACCAGAAATGTTTTGTTTTTTGGCTTCAAAAATGATGTCATATAAAAGTCTTGTGTTTTCACTAATTGTTCTGCCCGGTATAAAACCGGTTTGGTAAGAGTGAATTAATTCATCCAATGTAGTCTTCAATCTATTTGCTGTACATGAGCTGATAATTTTATAAACTGCATTAAGTAATGTGATAGGCCTCCAATTCTTTAGTAATGTTCTGTCTTTATTAGCTTTTGGTATGCAAGTGATTACACCTCTCTTCATACTTAGGGACATGTCATTCTTATTTGATACATCATTAACAAATTTATAAATCCAAACTTTTAAATCTTTCCAAAAGAACTTAAAGAAGTCTATGGGAAAGCCATCAATTCCTGGGCTTTTGTTATTTTTCATTTTATAAACATTTTTGCTGATTTCTTCCATATTGATTTCTTTTTCAAGATTTTCTTTTAGAGTTTTGTGCAAAGTTGGGGTTTCAATATCTTTTAAACAGTTTTTTACCCTATCTTTGTCACGCGAAGCATATAGGTTTTCATAAAAATGTTTAACCTCTTTAAGTATTGATTTACTGTCTGTAATTTCAGTTTTGTCTTGGTTATTAATTTATTTATAGATTTTTTTTAATAGTTTCTATTTTCCAAGTTACAAAAATATTTGGATGGTTTTTCTCCCTCTTCATACCATTGGATTCGATTTCGGATTTGTATACCTTTAATTTCTTCTTGTTTTATTTCTTCTAATTGTTTTTTATATTTTGATAGTTCAGAGAGCAATTCCTCATTTATATTTTGAAAGTCTCTTCTAATATCATCTTCGACATGTTTAATTCTTTTTTCAAGTTCTTCTGTTTGTTTTGTTTTACATTTCTTTATATAAGATGCAAAAGATATAGTCTTTCCACGGATTTTCATCAATAAAGAATTAGATATTGTAAGGTTAATATCTTCAAGGTTTTCAAAGTCATCAATCTTGTAGAACTTCCTAATATCTTGATTAGGGGCCATTTGGTCATACAAACCATAATTAAAAAGAATGTATAAGATGATATTATATCTTGAAGTGAGCAAGGGTGTAACGAAAAAGGGGATAATTTTGTAATGGAGCATAATATAGTGACCACTGTAGTTTTTGTCTTAAAGGAATGTAAATCACATCTGTATGTGATAAATAGATCACTCATATTGAAGATATTAAGGTTGCGTCTTCATATATATGTTATGAGTAACCTTGGCATCAAATTTTTGCTTGGCAATGCATGAATGAATCTTTGAATCGCTTTTGCAAATTCGTCCCCGCGATACCTGTTATGTCATCTATGTCGTCGCTAGTCGTAAATGTGACTGAGAAGTTGTGACATTGATATAGAAATTGATAGAGTTACTCCCATTGGTGTTCTGTTTGGTTTGGTGATCTGATTGGGAAAGTCATGGCATGATAATTGCCTGTTATTGGACCAAGTCGAAGCAACCCCCTCGTCAATATGTCTCAACCATTCAAATCTGTTAACTTGTCGATTACTGTTAGGGACAAAATGTTACGTATTCTAATAAACAAGCATGTCTCCTATGTCGGATGAAAAAGATCATGAAACATCACTGACAATAACTACCTGTTTTTCTCTCTATAGAAATTGATTTTTCTTTACAGTTCAACACCACAGCAGTTAATTTCGTATTAGAAGGTCACTCAAAGTTGGGGAAACTACTTACCATTTTGATCAAATACCTACTTAAGCAAATGATTCTTGACAATTTGATGGGATTTTATTTTTTTTAAAACAAGTGAACATTGGGGGAGTCCACAGCTATGACTCTTGGGGGACACTTCTCAAGCGCTTTTTCACTTTTCCAGTTTCTCTTTTGCATTTTTCTCTACATGTTATCTAATTGTAGTTTGGAAATCTTCTTCACATGCATCAAAAAGAAATGATGCTTCTTAAGATCATTAAACACTCATTTTGGAAAGATACTTCATTTGCATTATCACTTTTGCTTTTTTTGAAGAGTTTAATTTCATTATCATGGCACTTTCAATCACTTGTAAAATCTAAAAAAAATTATGTGTTGAAAAACATTCTATGTAAAGAATTTATGAACAGGGTCATTGATTAATTGATGACTAGTCATTGATGTATTTGACCCAAATTATGTTATAAAGTGACTGGATTCATTAACAAAACTTCTCTTTCAGGAGACAAGGATTTGTCTAGTCCCGTGATATTCCTGATAAGCATTGTTATCGTGAGGTAATTTGATATTATCCTATTTTGTTTAGTAAACAATTCAATTCTTTAAAAACTTCTCATTCAATGATATCATTTAAATCACAAGTTCTACCCAAATGAAATTGAGATACAGGGAATGATTCTATGTTTATAACCATTGTTTTAATTACCCATTGCAGCGTTCCGATCTTGTGCTTGGTTGTCTTCGTCAAAGTTCGAAGTATTATCAGGAGGTAAGATTTATTTTCCTTTAATCTTAAAAACATTTATATATTGAAAAAAATTGGGTACTTTTACTTTTATACTGTTTATACTATTGAATAAAAGTGATTTTAAGACAACTTCTTTGCTTTAACAAGTTTCCGATAACACTGGAAACTATTTGTATATTAAATGAATTAATGTCAGATAAAAGTTATCTTGGAAACATTATCCTCAGAGTATACTACAGTCGTATGATTTATTTTAGACACACTCACTTTCTTCTCAAGGTGTAGGAACTATTGAATATGACTCTAGGTTAGAGGAAGCTCTAGAGAATGTTTTACTAAAATGTACTGTGTGTGGGTTTGCTGTTCCTTTTATTTTTTATCCCCGCAAAAACTAAAAGGCAAAATACATGTTCAAGTTCAATGGGATGTTTAGCGACAAACCTTATCTGAGAAGTGCTACATTGGCCTTTCAACTTGGAAACACAACTAAGGGTTAATTTTTTATTCAAGACCTTGAAAAATGTAATGTTGAACTTAATCAAATGTAGGTTATAAGATGATTTTATTGCAAATGATATAATAGCTTATGACATTTTTTAATCAAAGAAAGGCGAGTTATTATTGATTCTTGAAAAATGGTCAGCTTTGCTCAATGTTCAATATATTTGCCACCTTTTTCAACTACTATTTGGTAATTTATTTGAGCCTTCTGAATCGATGATTTTATCCATTTAACATTGAGGGTCATTTGTGTTGCTTTTTTGTAGAGATACTGAGCATTAATGATTGGCTGAAATAACTTGTCCCCTATTGCATTAAAATATAGAAGCATACGTCAGTGGCTACGGTCTGTATGTGGCAATGCAATAAGAGATTAAGTAATTTCATTTAATCATTAATCCTCAGTTTATTTCACCAGAGTGACAGCAAATGACGCTCAATGATAAATGGATAAAATAATCAATGCAGAAGGCTAAAATAAAATGACAGAAAAAGATATGTTATCACTTAGGAATTGTAGGAAATATATTGAACACTAATGCAAAGCTGTTATTTTTTTCAAGAATCATTAATAAGTCACCTTTCTTCAAGGTCGTGCATAGAAAATCAACTGTAAGCTTTGTGTCCAAGTTGAAACTCCAATGTGTCACATCTATACGTTCTAACTTCAATACAACACATGTCAAACAGCTTCAGTAGAATGTTCATAAAGCATTCTACCATGAAAGTGCTGGATACTCGATTCTGTTTTGTCCGACTCAGAGGGTATCAATTCACGATTGAAGTTGCTCTGTTTACCTGAAATCAGTTTACACTGTATTAATACATACATTGAATTCCGACTATCCGACTGGTAACTTCAGAGTCGATATTCCGCCTGCAAGTGAGATTAATCTCTTTCCAAAAGGAATTAATCGTATTTGTTTTCGTGTGTTTACACAGAGTGAGCAAATTGTTTTAAATTTATGTCGTATTTTGTACAAAATAAGAAGTTTGAGTGAAAAATCATCGTAAAGTAAGCTTTCCGCTGCTGGGCATGCAGGAGCAGTCCTTCGAATTGAAACAGAACAATGACGTCATTTCGCAAGCGCTTCTGACGTCATAAACCCTATTACGACGTCATAGTGGTCTACTGTTAGAGTCATCCATTTGTGTTAATGGTGGTGGCGCAGTCTCTATTTGCTATCAAAACAAGAAAAAAAAAGACTTTTTAAACGATTCAATATTAATTTTACATTAGTAACATACTAGTACGAAACCATTTAGTAAACACGCAGTATTAGGTTTAACTTTGTGAACGGTTTAATTCAAGTTCAATACTAAGACGCAAAATCCCCGATGCTGACGAGTTCATGTTTGTCTCCAGAAGTCGGAACATTTTACACTGTGCATCTCGCTATGAAAAAGAGTTCAGCATTAAACTCGTCATGGTAGAATGGAGATTCAATTTACAATTTACAATTTCATTCGGTTTCAATTTACAATTTACTCACTATCAATCCAGTATAACATGTCTCTGATTTTCAAACACACTAGGTTTATCTCCTAATTAACAATCTGTTGTTCAACATGTACATAGAGGTTATTTCTTCAGTTTTATGCTCGGATATGCAAATTGATAATGGTTTGTTTTCATGATATCTAAGTAATTGTGTCCTGTTCATAAACAACTTGTTTTCACATCAATTTATCGTGTCTTTAAACTTTACAGGGAGTTATATAAACCTAAACAGAGCATTAGTTGTATTAAACGATTGGCAATAAAATGATACAAGTGGTACTATTTGGTATCTGTGTTTAGAAAAACCAACATTTCAAAAAGGTTCAATGCGGAACAATAGTAAACAGTGGCCTTACAAGTATGTACATGTGTATGTGATAAATTTAACTATTGCCCATCTCTCCAATGTGTGATGAGATCAACAACACTGACCAACCATTGGCTTTTTTTATTACTGAAAGGTTTGATATTTCTTTGATATTTTGTGTATTTATTTGTTCTCCTTTCATTTCAGAAGAAACACTGGAAATGGTAAGTACATTGATGTTACTTTCACTCACTTTTTAGCTCATCAGGTCTGAAAGACCCGATGGGCTTATGGCATGGCAAGGCGTCCGTCCATCCGTCCATCCGTCCGTCCATCCGTAAACTTTTCACTTTTTCGACTTCTTCTCCAGAACCAATGACTCTAGAGAGCTGAAAATTTATGTGCATACTCCTTGGCAAATGGGGATTCTAAATTGTAGATTTCGTGACCCAATGACCCCAAATGGGGTCACAAGGGTCAAAACCTTAAAAATCTATTTTAATCTTCTTCTCCAGTTCCAAAAGGTCCAGAGAGCTGAAAAGTTGTGTGTAGACTCCTTGGGCACTGGAGATTCTAAATTGTAGATTTTGTGACCCAATGACCCCAAATGAGGTCACAGGGGTCAAAACATGAAAAACCTATTTTCATCTTCTTCTCCAGTTCAAAAAGGTCCAGAGAGCTGAATAGTTGTGTGTAGACTCCTTGGGCACTGGAGATTCTAAATTGTAGGTTTGGTGACCCCATGACCCCAAATGGGGTCACAGGGGTCAAAACCTGAAAATCCTATTTTCATCTTCTTCTCCAGTTCCAAAAGGTCTAGAGAGCTGAAAAGGTGTGTGTAGACTCCTTGGCCAACGGGGATTCTAAATTGTAGGTTTGGTGACCCCATGACCCCAAATGGGGTCACAGGGGTCAAAACCTAAAAAACCTAATTTCATCTTTTTCCCTAGTTCCAAAAGGTCTAGAGAGCTGAAAAATTGTGTGAAGACTCCTTGGACACTTGGGATTCTAAATTGTAGGTTTGGTGACCACTTGACCCCAAACGGGGTCACAGGGGTCAAAACCTAAAAAACCTAATTTCATCTTTTTCCCTAGTTCCAAAAGGTCTAGAGAGCTGAAAAATTGTGTGAAGACTCCTTGGACACTTGGGATTCTAAATTGTAGGTTTGGTGACCACTTGACCCCAAACGGGGTCACAGGGGTCAAAACCTTAAAATCCCACTTTCATCTTCTTCTCCAGTTCCAAAAGGTCTTGATAGCTTAATAGTTGTGTGTAGACTCCTTGGACAATGGGGATTCTGAATTGTAGGTTCGGTGACCCCTTGACCCCAAATGGGCAATGGACCTTTTTTATTTGTGAATAACTCGGACGTTGGGACATCTTTCCTACACTGCCCATGACCCCATGGTCTAAACCCAAACACCTATTTCCATCAAAAGTCTGATGAGCTACAGAGCCTATGGCTCTATTTTTTTCCTCATGTGTTTATTGTGCATCTTAAGCATTCAATTCAACATGAGGATGCACCCTTGTACTTATTAGAGGCAACTTATTTCATGATCATGATTTTGGACCTCCTTACCTTGACCAAGGCACAGGAATTATTTCTGAAATTGTTGATCTTCGAGATTGAGGTAATGTTGATGCTAAAAAAAGTTCTGGTACCGATTTTGTCCCTTTGAGTGATTTTCAAAGAGATGAAAAACAGCATGACCATCAAGCATGTACGATCAGACCCAGACAAAGGATGCTAATGTGGCACTATTTTGCAGACTTTTTACAAACATAAATTATCTCAAGTTGAAAAGAAGACTTTTAAGATTTCAACTCGTGTATGTAATATCATCATCATTAATTTTTCATAAATTTGGCTATGTTGTTAAATGAAAAGTTTGAAGATCAGAGACACTTATTGTAATGTATGTAATGCTTGAATGTATTTCTCTTTCTCTTCCAGCTAACATGCTAGAGATGGATTCTGACAACTCATGAAGCTTAGCACCTTAGTGTTCATATTTGGTGACAGTTTTTAATGGAGGAAGACCAAGACGCCAGTCGACTTTGGTGAACTTGACGTAATTTTCAAAGTCACCACAACACTTTGACCACTTTGTAATACATTGTTAATGTGATAACTCATGAAGCTTAGCACCTAGAGTTTTAATATTTGGTGACAGCCTGCAACGGCTGATGACTCAGGCACCAGTGGACTTTGGTGACCTTGATCTCATTTTCAGTGACAGTGGTTAAATTTTTATGTCAAAGAGTCTTTCTTGAAATAAATCACAATGAAGAGAAGATTCTCAATTGATCATGACAAGACACATCAACTTACAGGTAACATTCATTGTACCAAAAGAAAAATAATATTAATTATACCAAATATCTCATAACGGCGGGGGACATTGCCATGTTAGTGGCAAACACTTGTTATGAATTGAATGCAGAAAGAAAGAAGATTTGTTGATCAACGTTCTTTGTCATCCATCTTTTCTGACAACTCATTACCTACTAGAGAGATGGGCAAAAGTTATATTTATCATAATGGAATAAATCGTAAAAATAGAATCGCGTATGTCTAATATAAAATGTTGCTTAATAGATACCTTTGTAAATCATATGTAGAAAATGTTGCTGTGTAAGTAATCTAAAATAGCTAAATCTTTAGCAACCTTTTGTCAAGTGTGAAACATCCATTGTATTGTTGGAGGACTCTTGAAATAGGAAAAGGGACTCCAAAAAATATGTACCCTGAGTCCTGGACTCTCAATTTTGATTGACTATGTAAAACGCTGCATCATTGATGTATGGTACTACTTGGGGATAGCTAGATTCAGACCTGTATTGTTTTATTAATAATATTATTATGGATATTGCTGTTGTTGTATAAAAGATAAATAATGTTTGCATTATTACAATTAAATGTACACAGATTTAATTGTTGTTCTTTAATCAAGCTAAATATTTACTATGTTTTGTATTTGCTTGATAATTTGAATGCATAAGGATAGACGTCTGGATTAAAATACAGTGAAAGTTTGAAATTACAAGTGTTGCAAAAATATTGTTCTTTCCTTCAACCTGAAAGTGATCACTTTTTTGTACTTTTCACACTTTAAACTCTGCCCTTTTTTACAATTGACCTTGAACAAACGACTGTAAAAAAAAATTGCTTGTATACACTGCTTCAATAGAAACCTTATCACAAAAATCAAACTTTTCACCAATAAAAAAGCCATTGGTTGGTCAGTGTGGATGATCCAGTCTTGTATGACAACTCATCACATATTGGAGAGATGGGCAATAGTTAAATTTATCATATACTTACTTGTAAGGCTACTGTTTACTATTGTTCCGCATTGAAACTTGTTTGACATGTGTTGTATTGAAGTTAGCAAATGAAATGCTTGTGATGATTCACAAATTTTCAAAGGCAACAGTAAGGTTTTATCAAGTTGTATAATCAGTTCACTTTGAAACATCTCTTGAAAAACTTACTCAATGATAAACTACAGTATGATACTTCCAGTGGATAATCTAATCCTGAATTTAAATTGAAATAGCTATGAATTTCTGAATGACTTTAACTTAATTTGATACAATTAAAGTGTTGATGACTTCATCTGATAAAAAGATGATCATTTATTATGACTATTATTCAACAGGAGAGGCATACGATAAGTATTGATAGAAAAATGCGAAACCCGGAGTTTAAATTTAGAAAACAATTATTTACAGTAATTATTATTACATTTTCTGATTAATGGCACAGTTATTTGATAATAAATAATAAAAGTAATCAAAAGGGGATTTATTAATGGAAACAATCTCCAGAGCGCTTTACCTGATGAGTGATATTAAACATTTGTTTAAGACAATTAATTTGTTTAAGTTTATCCATTTGAACGGTGTTTTTGATATTTACTTTTTGCTGCAATCAATTTGAAATGATGTGACTCATTGTTTAGGACTGTTTTCAGTCTTTTTAATATTTCAAAGTTCACAGACAAGTGTTTTCATCAGAATATCAATATTGAAATTAAAAATTATAATTTCATGCACATCGGGGTTGATATTTTTGTTAACAATATTTCACCTAGTAAACTCATATGATCAAACAAGAAGTAACAATCAGTAACACCTACATATTCAATATAGAGAAGTTGTTATCCAGAAACCTTGTGATTTCTCATATTAAATTGTTATGATTTATATATCTTTTCCATCCAGTTGTGATATTGTTATTGTATATTGTTTATGGCAATTGGCCAATTGCTAGTATTTTCTATCACAATGCACAATGCCACCTGTTTTATAATTTAATCAGCAGAGAAGACTCTGACAAAATACTGACAATACTATTTTTATTGGCAGGTTGTCAACTTTTATGTTATTTATTTTATTTGTTAATGAATTTTACTAACGAAGATTCATGTAAGAATAGAATAGTTTGCTTGTATATTTTTTTTCCAATTATTGTCTTTTTTTTTATCTCTGTTATGAAGTGATATAACATTTGTTTATGAATATGAAGATATTTGTAACTGTATGGTATTGAATTGATAATCTATGAGGATATAAACGTTGTGGTGTGGAGGCGTTTTTGAAATGACTACTGTTTTCCAGCAGGACTTTGAAAATTCTTCACAGTAATATGGAAGCAAATATTTCATTGTATTTTCATATTAGAAACCAAATACATTGAATTTTTTTCAACATTTGAATATTTTAACCCTGTTTGGTTAAGTCAACAAAATTGTTGACCTTGATATTTTTAAGCTGTTTGAGTGGTTTTCTAGAAGTTGTCGGTATAAGGACACAAGGAATTTATGGATAATCAACTTTTTAGCTCATCAGGCCTGAAAAACCCGATGGGCTTATGGCATGGCAAGGCGTCTGGCGTCAGTCCGTCCGTCCATCCATCCGTCCGTCCGTCCGTCCATCCGTTAACTTTTCACTTTTTCGACTTCTTCTCCAGAACCAATGACTCTAAAGAGCTGAAATTTTATGTGCATACTCCTTGGCAAATGGGGATTCTAAATTGTAGATTTCGTGACCCCATGACCCCAAATGGGGTCACAATGGTCAAAACCTTAAAAATCTATTTTAATCTTCTTCTCCAGTTCCAAAAGGTCCAGAGAGCTGAAAAGTTGTGTGTAGACTCCTTTGCCAACGGGGATTCTAAATTGTAGGTTTGGTGACCCATGACCCCAAATGGGGTCACAGGGGTGAAAACCTAAAAAACCTAATTTCATCTTTTTCCCTAGTTCCAAAAGGTCTGGAGAGCTGAAAAGGTGTGTGTAGACTCCTGGGCCAACGGGGATTCTAAATTGTAGGTTTGGTGACCCCATGACCCCAAATGGGGTCACAGGGGTCAAAACCTAAACAACCTAATTTCATCTTTTTCCTTAGTTCCAAAAGGTCTGGAGAGCTGAAAAGGTGTGTGAAGACTCCTTGGACACTGGGGATTCTAAATTGTAGGTTTGGTGACCACTTGACCCCAAATGGGGTAACGGGGGTCAAAACCTTAAAATCCTACTTTCATCTTCTTCTCCAGTTCCAAAAGGTCTTGATAGCTTAATAGTTGTGTGTAGACTCCTTGGACAATGGGGATTCTGAATTGTAGGTTCGGTGACCCCATGACCCCAAATGGGCAATGGGCCTTTTTTATTTGATTGTGAATAACTCGGACGTTGGGACAGGCTATCTTTCCTACACTGCCCATGACCCCATGGTCTAAACCACAACACCTATTTCTATCAAAAGTCTGATGAGCTACAGAGCCCATGGCTCTATTTTTTTATTATACTGGTAGCGACGTTTCGGTTTAGATTCTTATACCGTTTTCAAGCAATTGGTGATATGGTAAGATACATCATTTTTATACACAAGTTACATATGGATGGAATAACAAGGTAACAACGATAACAGGATGAGGTAATGATAACATGAAAGGATACAGGTAGGAAAACATGATGGGATGTGTGGGATTACCTATTAAACAGAGGGGAGTTAATTAGGCAGAGGCGGATTAGGGAACAAAGAGGGAGGGGTGAACATATGAACATATCAGAAACTTACATGTGCTGTTTTTCAATGTATGTCCATGTTAACATGTAATTATGTAAAGATGTACTTATGAAAATATCGCTGTTTATTAAACATGTACTATCCAAACGACATCTACCATAGGTTAAGGTGTGAATATCATGTTTATCTTTTATTGATTGTACATAAATGGCCTTCTTTAACAAAATAAACGTTTATAACCAACATGTTGATTTTCCTGAAAGACAACAATTTCAGTAACAAAATTGTTTTTAGAGGTTTAACCCCTTTGAAAGGTATGATTACAACATAGAAAGTTGTATGTTCGACTTCAAAAATACAAGTTTGAAGGTTGCAAATTTAATATCCAAATTTCTTATTTTTGCATCCACTGATTTTAAACGTGTAAGTTGATAATGATTATAAATTTTTTATTTAAGTATTGTATATGTATTAAAAAAATCTCCAGTCAAAAATTATCTATGATCCAATGTGTCATCAATTTAAAAGGAACATTACTTGTTTTATGTGAATATCCGTGCATCTCTAAATAGAAAAATACTGGTTGTGTAAGTGCCATCGCTTATCTGACTGCAGTTTGTTATTTTATAAAAGCAAAGATGAAAAGGAGTTTATAAAAATTAATTCCTGAGTCAACGAAGAAAAGCATAACATTCTGCAAATTGTATGTGTTGCTACTAGCGAAAATTATACGGTAAAGAAACAAATACTGTTAAGGATGAAATCTTTTTCATGTGTTGACCAACATTTAAGTGATGTCACTTTTTTCTTGACTGGTAATTAAGAAATAGTAAGCATAATATGTTGCATTAGAAAGTGATAAAAGAGAATGATTTATGACTAATATGACTTTGGCTGTAATTTGCTTTACCTACATAATAAATCAGCTCACCTACAGCTGTTTGTGTTTGTTTTCGACGAATCACTGTTCCAATATTAAAATCACTGTTCCAATATTAAAAAACAGGCAAACACCCCTGGCTCCTAAATGAAGTAGTTTATCATCTAACAATATTTTACTTTTTTACATTTTCCACTACAGTCAGAAATGATGGAATTGTTAATATCTGAATATTCTTAGGTAACAACACATTGTGACACATTTTGAAAAAACGTTAACATTGATATCTTAACGTTTTGTAATAACATTACAAGAGTATGAGGTACGTAGTCAGGCCAGGTTTTATTTCAGGTGAAAAAACAAAGTATATGTTATTCTGCATAGAGTGGGTTTATAATGAATGATAATGGAATAGAACAGTATCATATTGCTCCTGTGTGTCGGTGATATGGTGTTGGCTTCGTGGCGTTAGGTACACAGACAGGGAGTTTACCATGCATTGGTAAAGTCAAAAGAACGTAAAAGGGAAAATCCAAATAAATAAAGATCTAAAGTTTTAGGTCACACTTTAAGGCAACTTTGAGAAGGTCAAATGAGAGTACAATAGGAGAGACCATATATGTAGATATTGATTTGAGTTTATAAAATGACGGAATTTAACGTGAATACATCGGAAAAAGTTTGTAGAAGGAAAGCTCTCAACACCAGTGTGACTTTGAATCGCGGTCAAACCTTCAACTATCAAACCCTAGATGCATAGACCATGTTGAAGTGCGAATAAAACTTACCATATGTAGAACTGTTCTCTAAATCGAATACTATTGTCGAGCTTGCGGGATAAGAAAACTCTATTCCGAGTGCTAAACGTTATAATAGTTCAGGGCAAAACATACTGTATTACAAATACACATTGGGGGAAGAGCAAACTTAATTTCTTGAATATAAATAATGATAATACTGTTACCATATTTCAATACAAACATTCAGAGTCAAATGATTCTTTAACTTTTCAGGAAATCAAATTATGGAAATAGAAACAATATATCGCAATAAATCGAGCTAATCCAATGGTATTAAGTTGACATTTTAATAATACAGTTTCCAGCAACGATCAGTTCTGTGTTGTTTTTGTTTCCCATTTCCGCCATGACTGACATAAACAAAAACTATACAGCCTTGTAGAAATGTATCCTTAGATTAAAACAAATAAAAAAACATGAATTTGAAATCAGGAAAATTGGATAATTTTATTGAAGCAATCACCCAAGACATCAATGATATTATAATTCTTTAATTCTTTAAAAAGAAATTTATGTGGACATTTAAGTCAATGATAAACGTAGTTGTGAAAGTCCTGAATTTTATTTACGAAATATAAATATTGTTCTCTCCATGTACAGTAGTCTTTGGTTATGAAGTTTTAGACTGCTGAAATATGTTACTACTTGAATATTGTTATACATGTTTCATTGGATCCCGTGAAAGAAATAGCATTACTCAAATTACAGTAAACAATATGACTTTCATTTATTAATAGAATTGAACTTGTTACCAAACTCGTAGATTGAATATTCTATCTATCTATAACCAATCGAGTTGATCTGGAAAGGATTTTAACAAGGGATTCTCAAACAAAGTTATTCCGTTGTTTTAAAAGCATTATTTTTGTGAGTGGTGTGTAATGCGTGAGTAGTAGACATAATATCGATCATGTAAAGGTAATTATCTAACTCAAATACTGCAAATCAACACTAACTAAAAGTGCGTCGTTTTTTCTTTTATGTTCTGGTAATTTTTAGTGGTGAAAAGCTCGTTGCTTCCAACAAAAAAAGGATTTCTCCCTCAATGTCACTTAAAGGGGCACAGAGTATGTTGTTGGTGTCAAACATGTCAACCTATATAAATGGTGTTATTTTATCGAGGAGTAGTGGTTGTCTCTGAAAGTCACAACCATAAAGCTTATGAGTTCTGTATGTGGACAATAAACAGGTTTAAGTCGTGTTTTGTGATCGAAAATCGGACAGTGACGCGCGCCAATGACTCAAACGTAATTATGAAAACCTATTTACAGCAGTGGCTAACATAAACATTTATTGATAGTGTTAAGTAGGTCATTTAAGTAAGATACATGTAAATGTAACTTCGTAAAATTACTATGACCGTTTTCCGATTATCTATGAAAACAAGAAAAAATCATATTTTCGGTATTTTAGAGATCAATATGTAAGTTTAAGGATAAGATTTGAGCGTAACACAAGAAAAAATGATATTTTGACTCGTATTTAAGTGACATTCAAAAATCATAAACATACTCTGTGTCACTTTAACAAAAAATGACACAATCAATGCGATTTTGGAAAGCTGATTTTGACATCATGAATAATGTCCTTTCAATTTGTCACTTTCACTTTTTTTGTTGAATTAAGATTGCTTCACCAAGCTTTCATTTCATATCAAATATCAAAACTATGGTTTACATAATTGATACTTCCGTGTTGTGTGTGATTGGCAATATTTCATGTCACTCTACAAAGGAAAAGCATCCCATTTCTGAGGAATATATCATTTGTCAGGATGTGAATATTTGGACTTTTCGAGCACTGTTATTCTTGATCATATAACATTTTAACAAATTATGTAAAAAATACACAGGGGTAACAGAAGTCATACATGTGTGTTACTATGATAACCTCAGCTTTAAAACCCTCATCACAAGGGACCCTCAAGTCACTTCTTAATACGTTATTCTTTGTTTTAATTCCCTCATCACAGGGGACCCTCAAGTAACTTCTCAATACGTTATTCGCTGTTTAAAAACCCGCATCACATGGAAAGTGACCCTTGCTGCATCAAAAAGTTGACTGGTAGTGCCAAACTTCAAAAGAAGTCTCACTCTTCTTGTCACTTGAAAAGAAAGGCAGCTTAGGGGCCTGTGAAATATCAAAGTCATGGGATCACTTTTGCAAGACAACGAAACTGAACTTATTATTCTTTACGAACAAAAAGCTGATCACTTACACCAATCTTTCCTGTCGCGTCTTCAGAGATTTTCATTCTCATGCCCGTTGTACAGTTTAGGGTGACACTGTTTATCGGCCAGCCTTTTCAGCACGAAGGGCATCCAAATCAAATGCACCCCATAGCGATTGCGATATACCGAAATCTAGTAATTGCATAGGCGATGGATGCATTCTTCATTGAGTTTTCCACCTTTTTTGTTCTTTCTGTATTTGAAAAAGGTAAGCCGTAGCTGTTTTCATTGCATATTCAGCTTGGAATTTTCATGTGTTCTACGTCATGACTTTTGCGAAACGATGTGGTAAGCCATGTCGCTTGACAACGGTGATTGGTAGGGTATTTTAAGGTCTTGAATGCAGGCAAGGTTCTGAAAATTGTTGCAAATGTCAGGGGTAAGATTGATGTGAGTGATGAAATACTTGTCTGGTTGCATTGAAGATTGCCTTGCGAAAGAAATCCTACGACTTAAACAGGTGCTTGGACAATGAGTTGAGAGTGATTGGAACTAGACTTAACCTCCCTTGAATCCCCAGGTTTTAGATAAATCTTAGTGTACCTTCACCGAGTCTATCAAATCTTCCAGATTATCAACGCTCAGCCTAGTACTGAGTTTTGTAAATGCGCAAATGAGATTCTTGATCTCTGCCTGTTGTCCTATGGTATACAACGAATGGCAAAATTTATAATGATAGGATAACAATGATGATTGTGTGCTTATATTAGAAAGTGAATAGAGATTGATAAACACAACGGATGTTGTAACAACCTGAAAGAGAACTTATGCTATGGTTACACTTAATGACTAAGATGAATTGAAATTTAAAGGTTGAAATTTGAATAATTCACATGCTTACATATTTAGATGTGCAAGAAAAGTGTGAGCATGTGTACAAATGCAGAGTAATTCTATAAGCACGCGAGGAGGGACACAGGGAAAGAGAAAAATAGTAGAAAGCACTCTGATATGCTGAACCAACTCACCAATACTAAAGAAGCAAACACAAAAATATGACACAAAGTCCTATTACAACTAATGAACACTTACCAAACTCTATGAACACAACACCAAACATTGTTGTAACACAGAGGTACTCTATAGTCTTAGGGAAAAGACGACAGGACGAGCACCTGTGGGGGTTCGGTGGATGGATTTATTTACTATGACTCACAAACAAATAAATGCCCTGCAACACAAATACAAATCATAAATACATTGTGTAAAACACAATATCAATCAATACATAATACTACAATCGAATACACATTTTATGAGTATCCACAAATTACTTTACAATTAATAAATATAAGAAGTAATAATCCTATTCAAGCATTACATTATGATAAATATGAGGGTATAATCACATACAGCAGCACATGATATGAAAAAGTGTTATATTACAAATCCATCCGTCGCCATCAAACATAACATCACATAAAATAGACTATTCACAAACACACATATAAATACAAAATAGAATTAAACTCAACCAACCTCGTCTCAGGGACGCAGGCTTTCATATAATCCAGAGATGTGAGGAAGCGTGATACCTAAATAAAGAATATACTAATTAACTAATTGCCTAACTTACGTTGATACAGTGAATATAGGTAAACTTGGCATATACCCTACAATAAACTAAACTATAAAAAACTATAACATAGATGTTAGAGAAATGTACATATACTATTATCCCAGATACAATTAATCCTAATTTACCTAGAATACCTACATACTAATATATAATATAAACCTAAGTTAAAGAAGAAATATGTACTATTACCCTAACAATCCTAAATTACACGTACGATAAATATGAATATAACCTATGTAAATTATCCCTAATAGTCCTAACGCCATACTAGAAATATACTAATATGATAAAATAATACTAGCAAGTATATCAAATGCTAATATATAGTGGTAATAGTATCACTACACAATGCAATGATGCAATTACAAAGAAATCACTCACTGTACATGATGTACTTCATGTACCGACACTATCATAAAACCCTAACTAAACATAAGGATATTTACAACATCATAATGGAATATAATGCTTGAATAAATGAGATAAAAACGATACATACAGCATTGTACTATGCTGCACATGATTTACAATAAACATAAATACACATGCATATTATAAACAACCTAACCTAAGTACCTAAAATAATTACTAATCATAACTTAAACATAACTTACCCTACATGGTGTGCTGTGTTGAACTTGTGGTGGCCAGAAAGAATATGCCAAGTAGCAGGAGAGAGGAGAGAGCAGAGTATATAAGGGGACCTGACTATCAGAACCCAAGCTAACCTTAACAATAGACACTGGTCACAGGACAAGCCTCTGACCACCCAAGTAAACCCAATCATAAAAAGACTAACTTAATTACCTAAGCTAAAGTGAATAACTAGCTTGCATTGAAATCAGTAATGGTGCAAGTGTTAGTAGCAACACAGGACAAGGGATATTTAAATATTTAAAGGGAAACATTATGGTTTTAAGCTAAATAAGTTATCTGAACTTATTTAGTATAAATGATGATAAAATGTTAAAAAGAGGTAAATATGATAGATTAAAATGCAATATTTACACCCGGTTACATTGTTATGCCCATGGGCTTCTAAACAGATTTTATTTTGCCGAAAAGTAGCCAAAGGGTTTATTTTTGTCATCGAAAGTACTGCTTTGGGAGGTGGTATGAATGCAGCAAATTGAGATTTTTTATGATTGATTATTATTATATTTATGGATACGATTGTTTCACAAGAGTGAATGCACTGTTTGTGTTAAAAGGCAACTAGTTGAAAATTCAGACGGCTCAAGCACCTTGACATGCGTTCTCTCTCTGAAGTCCCATCAGTTGTTGTGACAGCATGTGTTTTGCACAACTTCATCCTGGAGAGAGAAACTCTTCAGGATGAAGATTTGCAAAATGCAGATTTGCATGCCGACCAGTGGTTAGCTCAACCTCAAGGAGATGGTCAAGATGCTGCTGCTGGGACTGCCCAACAGAAGAGGGCAGATATTGCTGAGTCTCTCAACCAGGCTTAAAGTGACATGTGGTGTGTTTTTGAGAGTCAAATAGGTCAAACATTGTCATTGGTGTAAGTTACCAATGTTTACTTATTGTTGTAATGAAATTAATGTAAGGTAAATCAGTTGTAGTGCCAACAGAAATGGAGAATTCATGATTTTTTAAAAGATTAATTTACAGTGCCTAGTACCTATCAATGAGTTAAACATTATCATTATTTCAAAAGTTAAAAGTAAAATGACAAGTGTGAATGGTACTGATTCAAATATCACATTAGTAGTTTACAAGTAAATTTTAAGTGCTTAGTAAAGATATTTGTGTTTATGGTAATTTTAGACAAATTCATGTCATTAAATTTGATGAAACACACTGCATGTCACTTCAAGTAACATTCTCCTATTATTTGTTTTATTCAATTTAAAATTTGAATTTTGAGCATTGACATAGATGTTGCAACAAAAGCTTCATATGACAAGTATTTATTAACAATAATAATAACAAATAATGCATTTTCTATTAACTGTCCATATCAATTACATAACAGAAGTCCTTACTTTCACAACAGTTCTTCTTTTGGTCTTCAAATCTGTCAAAGTTCTGTACAAATAAACATATTGAATACAGAGTTAATTTAAGAATAAATTAGCAATTAGTCATGGACCATAACAATAAACAAGATATAATAAAAATTGCATATATTACATAAACAATATGTAAGCAAGATTTCATTTTCCTGAGCCAGTGGTTCTGCAGTTATTCATGTGAACTAATTCAGAACATTTAATATTTTAAGTCAGTTAAAACTAATGATACATCTTCATTGATGTTATGTGATCATTAGTTAAGGTGCATTTATTGCTTTAAAGGTCATGAAAGTGTGAATGGGTCAGTGTTGTAACATTGGGAAGACCAGTTTGATAACATATAAAGGCAATAAGGTTTTATAAATCTATGAGTAAGATCCAGCAACATTAGTGAAAATATGTCATTGGTGTTACATTATTATGACAAATTTTTCGGCTCTATGTTTTGATGATTTTTTCTGGAAAGTTTTTTTAGGTTACATTTTAATAATGTACTATGGAATCCTTTAATTTTTCAATTGGTAAATAAAGGCACTTATTTGGGCTGTATCTAAGAGTTTGGTTTTAAAAAATCAGTGGTGTAACAGAAAATGTCATTGGTGTAACACTATCACTACAATATGTTCAATAATTCATACAAGGCTTATTTTCATGAAAACTTAAAAAATCTAAGTGTTAAGAATGTTCTATTAAACCCTTTGAATTTGTCAATTAGCACTGAGATGCATATAACTTGGCTTTGTCATCGAGTTAGATGAAACAAGTAATTGGTGTAACAAAATATGTCAGTGGTGTTACAACAATACTACAAAATGTCAATTTTATACATTTTAATATGAAATAATACTAATTTGTTGAATGATATGTCCTTTGCTATGTTGTAAATGATATGAGGAAGAAACTTTTCAATGAAAATCAAAATGAAATCAACATATTGATGACCAACATACAAAGCTCAAAGGAAGTATATTAAAATCATGTTTAACAATTATATACATTCAAATCCCAAATAGACAAATAGAATTCTACATTAAGCGAGCAAAAAATATTTTTGCAATTCACTTTGAGTTATGGTGTCAATTGCTTACCATGTTTTATTTTTTAAGTATTCCATCAATAAATGAATTGTATTTGATAGACCATGATGAATTAAAAAGGGTGTTATTAGTAAAATTATGTGTCACTTTTTCTATTCTTATTCTTTTTTTAAGAGTTAACTTGTGGATTTAAAATTTTGAAATTTGTTATCCTACACTTCATTTCTACGTGCTAAGCCTATTGCCTGGGTAAAGGCCTTCAGTATTTCATTTCTTTCCTTCGCCACAGCAACAGATTCAAGTTGAATCTTTTTAAGATCCTCAAGTTGATTTTGTTGCTGTTCAGCAAACTCTGTGAACCACAGAGGAACATCAGATTTTTTCGCTTTCTTCCTTGGAGTAATTGCTTCGTTGCCAGGAGTGCTTGGATTTGGTGTGGTCTGTGATGCTGATTCTGAAAAATGTATAAGAGCATGAAAGTATGACACAACTGTTCAAGTATAGGAATCAGATCATATATACCTTTTTGTTTAGCAGTGACAACATCCTACACAAATTATTCTTAAATTCTATAATTATTGCTCAAATAACTTACTAGCCATGTTTGCTGCCTTTGGCTGCATTTCATTTGCTGTCTTTACTGAAAAACAAAATATCACAATTTCATTTGAATTAAATTGCAAAACAAAGTTTTTTTCAAGACATTTCAAAGCATACGTCTGATATGTTACTGAATTTTACATTTTTGATATGCATTAGATTGAAGTGTTTTTATTACCTTGTGGAATAGAGGCTAGAGTTGACACTGGAGTGACAGCTGGATCTCCTTCCAAAACCTCACCCATCAGGTCCAGGTAGCCCCAGGCCCTCTTCCCCCTCCCACTCTGCTTATTGGCATTGTGTTGTACCTAAATAAATTAATCTTTAAATTAGTAGTTCCTAGCCCTGAAAAACACTTTAATGACCAACTGCAAACATAATAGCATATTTGTACATAAAAGTTACTAGATTGATTGCTATAAACATCTCTCTGTATGAATTATACATTAATGGCAGTGTAGGACTATTTTTTAAAAATATTTTAATGAGTATTATGTCCCTTTGAAATATGAGACTTTGAGAAATATGTTTTATCAAATAGGGTAAATTTACACTAACTGATAATCTATTGTTGTAGAATAAAGTGTCACCTATTGTTGTAGAATAAAGTGTCACCTATCAGACAAAAACTGCATGATGTCATAAAAGTGAAAATACCATAGAGATGTTTTCAAACCTGTATTTTATAATTTAGTGATCGGAATTTCTTGTCACAAGCTATTGGGGTGTAGTTGTGACCTTCTCGTGCCAACTTCAGAGAAATTTTTCTCCAAACCTCATGTTTTTTTATAACTGGAGACAAGAAGAGGTCCTAATGCTCCTGGTAAGTTCTTACCAGGAGCAGAATGGCCTCGTGAGACCAGAAGATTGCTGAAACAAAAATGCACATAAGCATGATTAAACCCCTTTCTACAATAAACAAGCATTCTTTCTCCTAGTATCCTGTAATAACCAATTCCAAGGGGAAATGTTTTCTACAGATTTACCATAGGATCAGCTTTATATGAATTACAAATTTACATCCTATATTACAGTGGAAATCTAAATCAGTGATTATTTTTAATTGTTACATAAGTCTTATGAAACAGTATATTATAATGACACCTAAATCTTAATTTCATAACAAAAAAACACTTGTATTCCTGCATTATAACACTTTTTTTTAAAACACTATGAAGTACAATGAGTGTTAAGATGATGGTAAAATTCAAATGAAAATTATCATTTAATGATTATTAAAATTGAATTGTAAAAACATTCATGCTGTGAGGAATGAATCTTTTCTTGCTTTCGGTCGGAATTGAACCGACGTCGAATGACTGCCATACGAAAGCTGTATCCTTTCTCAAGGTAAACTAAAATTATCTCTTTGTCAATTCCTTTGACAGAAAATGAAAAAAATACCAATGAGATTGCCTATCACATTGATAAGTATTATGAATGACCTTTTTAACAAAATAAATGTTCAAATAAAATAAAATTATATTGTCAGTTTACTTAACTGACTGTAAGATAAAGTGTGATTTCCTATCACACCAATGAAAATTCAAAGAAAATAACTTACGTTCAAATAAAAACAAAATATTTTGTCAGTTTTCTTAACTGACCGTAAGACAAATATATCACACACAAATAAGAATTCAAATGCAAATTGCATTTGTTGACTATCCATGTAACAGAGAAAAAGCGGGAACTATAGAAAAAAGCATTGAACTAAAAACAAAAAGGCGTGATTAACAAAATTGAAATATTTCTTTTCTACATACTTACTATTTTACAAATAATCATCGTTGTAAACCTAATCATAATACTAATAAAAACTATCAATTCTTAGTAATTATGAAATAATGTAATGACATGGTTAATTTTTCGTATTAATTGTGATTCGACATGGGAAAATCTTTCAAAACAACAAATCATAATCAAGGATTCACTTAGTCTTATTACAATGATTGTTCAATTATTGTGTAAAAGACAATCCTTTACCTTTTTAGAGGTCTTCATTATTGAATTTTAAACTACATTATGATATACATTAGATTGACTTACGATTGTTCACGGTTGGCAATACATCAGTGACATCATCATCCACTGTAAAGAATGATAATCTAACATACAGATTTGAATAGACAAAGCAGTTGTGTAAGAAATATATGAACATTATCATTGGGTAAAACTGAGCTCTAATTGTTTAAATTGAACACTGTCAAATTCTTATACAGCTACAATGTACTCTCAAATGTTTCATCATAAATTCATTTTAAAAAAATTCTAAATTAATTAACAATATTTAAATTATTCTCCTATTTTAGTTCAGCTCATAACTCTTTGTAAAGCATGACTCCTGTTTTAAAAACCTTTTATTCTTATTATACTTGTTATTCTTATTAACCTACCTTCAGCATTCCTTGGGTTTTCATCTGATCTGTTTGCTGCAAATATATAAATACATAATTTCAATAATCTTACAGTGCATAAGCCTAAATGTCTTAACAGATAAATTATATAAATTAATAAATAATGATAAAACTGTAATTACAAAATTCAAATATATAATTAGTATTATTAATTACATAATTTCAATAATCATACAGAAGCCTAAGTGTCTTACAGATAACTTATATAAATTAATAAATAATGATGTTACTGCACTTACATATTGTTGAAGTGGCCGAGGTAATTGTTGCTGTTGCTGGTGCTGGTGCTGTTGCTGGTTGTTTCCTTTTGGGGGCGAAGATCATGTTTGAGGATTCCAGGAACTGTGCTGTAATGGTTCTTAAGAATATAGACTCTACTTTCAATTAATTCAGTAATTGTGACAATATCATTATTGTCTCCTATGCTGACAAATAACCTAATGAATAATCAAAACACACATTATACAAAAACAATGCAGCAGCATCTATAAAATATACATAATCAATTCTTTAGATATATTTTTCACATCTCTATAGTTTGGGTTACATATGTACAAAAAAACAAATACATAAGAAACAAGCTTCTATAATTTCACATATTTATCAATAAACACGGACTTAACCCGAGATCCAGGGCCCGGATTCACCAAACTTCTAAGAATTTTCTTAAGTGTTAACTTAAGTTTCCTTAAAAATTCTTAGCTGAGAAAAAATCTTAAGTAAGAACCCAACAAACTACTAAGCACAAATCTTAGCTGAGATTTTCTGAAATACTTAGAATTTTCTAGGTAAGAAACACGCGGAATTATGGGATACAAATTTACGCAAAATAACGCAGTGTCAAAAGAACTTTATCTGTGGCTGATAAAGGCTTACTTCTTTTGGTTAATGGTAAGGTTGGGTATCGGTCCTCATTTTCAAATCGCAATATATTGCAATACAGAAAATCGTATTGCAATACGTATTGCAATATATTGGTACTTTTCATATTTTAGTTTTCCCTTGTTCTTTCGACCTAATAACAGCATGTAGAACAATGATCAATGCTCAATTTGACGTCGTTTTGTAAAGAGAGATAATTCAGTGACTGGTTTCGAACTTATAACATGTCTGTGCTATTCCACTTTGCAAGTAAACGCTTTGTTCACAACTTTCAGTAAAATCATAGGGTGTTTTTGTTACGTTTTTCTGCAATTTTACACGAAAAGTTCTAATTCTAAAACTTCCGATATATTGGATAGTTTCAAAAGACTGTACCGGTACGTATCGTGGTGTTTCTGTATTGCAATATACCGATATACCGATAATACCGCGCACCCTTAGTTAATGGTGATATTTCATTAGATATCATATTTACCACAAATTGTATACCGTCTTTTGTCAATCTGAATCTTCTTGTAAGCTCATTTTCTGTGTACGTTTCCAAAATGTTCGAGCGATCAATGTGAATAAAAGGATTGGCAGCCATCTTTGTTTTATTTGAGAAAATTCTTAAATATTTAAGTAACCTATGAAGGATTCTTAATGTTAAGAAGAAACTTAAGCACTGAGAGGTTTGGTGAATATTGCTTAAGAGAATAACTAAGTATCTTGTGGGTTGCCATGGAAACTAAGAATTCTTAGTGGATTTAAGAATTCTTAAGGCTTAAGAAAATTCTTAGAAGTTTGGTGAATCCGGGCCCAGGTGATTAAGTATAACAATATTTTAATTCACGGGAATATTTAAAGCGATTACATGTCTTTAAAAAATTAGACAGATATATTGTATTACGTACTTACCAGCTAGATGCAACGGGACACAGATGGCTAGCTGCCTTGTCAGCATACGACTTCACCATATCCTACAGGCCTGGAAAGTCTAATACAGATGCTGACACTCTTTCAAGACTTCCAGAGACAAGGGAGGAACCACCAAGTCATCTGTCCTCAGACTCCATCACAGCTATCTGCAATATGGTATCTGTTCCGAGTTTATTGGAAACTGTTTCAGCGACAACTGATGTGGTAGAGGATGAACCTGAGATATCTGAAGATAAATGTGAACTTAACGCTCGTGAGTGGAGGAGAGCTCAAGCCAAAGACCCAGCGTTAGACTGTATCATGGCACATTTCAGGAATGGAACCAGACCACACTTAATGAATTACAGCTCGGATCCAGAGATGACAGGCTTAGTGAAGAACTTCTCAACATTGAAACTACAAAGAGGAGTGTTATACAGATTTACCACAGTTGATGGAGAGAAGGTAGAACAACTTGTGTTGCCAACCAGATGTCGACAGTCAGTTCTCAGATGTCTTCATGACCATGTTGGACATCCAGGACGTGACAGAACTCACTCTCTTATCCGAGACAGATTCTTCTGGCCAGGAATGTCAAGAGACATAGAAGCCCATGTCAAGAATTGTGAGAGATGCATCAGGAGAAAGACCTCAACAGCAACACGAGCACCATTAGTGAGTATCAAGACCACCCAACCACTGGAATTGGTATGCATGGATTTCCTTACACTAGAACCATCAAAAGGAGGACAACAGCATATTCTTGTAGTGACTGACCACTTTACTCGATATGCCCAGGCTTACCCTACGAAGAACATGACTGCAAAGACCACAGCGGATGTATTCTTCAAGAACTTCGTTGTGCATTATGGACTCCCTAAAAGGATTCACTCTGACCAAGGTGCAAACTTCGAATGGAATCTGATGAAGGAAATATGCAACATCACAGGGATGACTAAGTCGAGGACCACTCCTTATCATCCCATGGGGAATGGAATCACAGAAAGATTCAATCGGACATTACTTGACATGCTAGGCACAATGGAACCTGATAAGAAGAAGGATTGGAAGGCACATGTCGGTCCATTAGTGCATGCATACAATTCCACAAAGCATGAGACTACAGGCTATTCACCCTTCTATCTCATGTATGGTAGACATCCAAGACTTCCAGTGGACCTAGCTTTTGGACTAGACATCGAACCAACCAAGTCAAGGAATGTGTTGGAATACACAAAGTCTCTGAAAGAACGTCTCAAATATGCCTATGACCTTGCATCAGAAACCGCAAAGAAATCCCAAGCAAGACAGAAGCAAAACTATGACAGCAAAGCCAGAGCTGCAACACTGGAACCTGGGGACAGAGTGCTTGTCAAGATTGTTGCCTTTGACGGTAAGCACAAGATTGCCAACAAGTGGGAAGAGAACATCTATACTGTGCTACAACAACCCAACCCAGCGATACCAGTGTATTGTGTTAAAAAGGAATCTGGAGAAGGAAAAGTCAGGACGCTTCATAGGAATCTACTCCTTCCTATTGGATTTCTTCCTGCTTCTGAACCTCCAGTTCCGAAACCACGTTCCAGGAAAACTAGAGTTCCAGCACCACCAACTCCCAAGGATGTGATGGAGGATGCTGAGAGTCAAGAACCTGAAGAGGAACATACATGGATTCCTGTCACAGATCCAGGATCTCCAGTTTCAGATGCGGACACATCTGATAGGCCAACTGGGGAAGAAGAGGCTGAAGTTGCAACTGATGCTGACCTGGAGGAAGTGATAGATGCTGCCGGGGAAGAGGATCCTGGTCCTACAGTTGATGACGATGTTTCTGTTCACGAGCCTGAGCAGGATGACGACGTCACTGTAGAGGAGGAGGGTGCTGTTGGAGGGCAGGACATACCGGTTCCATCACCTACAGGGATGTTGGATAGGCAGAGAGCCGTGCCATTGCCAAGAAGATCAGTGAGAGATAGGACCAGACCTAAGTGGCAGACAACCGGCGAGTACGCTATGACAGCTCATGGAGCACCTGATTGGAAGATGCGGGCTGAGTACCTCAGCTCACTACTTTCATCAGGAGTAGTTGCTGGCATCAGCAACAAGGCCACAGAAGCACTTGTGGATCTTGTCACAGGCAAACACACATGACGAGGACGTCATTTTGTCGGAGGGGGGAAGTGTGTGGCAGTGTGTAATATATTGTATTTTTGTGTGTTTTAAATGTAAATATCCATGTACTAATATATATTTTATTTCAGGTGATTTAATTATAGCAGCCCATATAAGAAGCTGAGAGCTTGTACATTTCAAGCTTGTGACTATGTACCTTGCTGTCTCTCTACTGTTCTTTACTCTGACCTCTTAGCCACTTCAGCTTTCTACCTTTTGTTCTCTATTGTTAGGTAAGCTTTCTTCTCACTTTGCATGCTCTGTGAATCTATAAAGGTTACCAGCACTCATAACTTTGGGCACTGCATTACTTCACCTTGTTGTATGAAGAGCACACTTGACAGGAGACATTGGACAAAAGACATACAGTTTCCTTTTTCTCTCAAGTCTTGAAAACACAGGAGAGACATGATGGCGACCTAAGATTGGCTCCTCATTTCATTCACCTAAGTACCATATACTTGCAGGGTGATATAGTAAGTCATTACTACTATCATGTCGTCATACATGTAAGAGAATAAAGTCACCGTGTTCACGACCCAGCAGCGTTGGTCTTTATTCAACCTAGTACCTGCTACAATATGTTTTCCAAAAGTCTTATCACTGGAGAAACATGAAAATTATCAAAATAAAAAGTGCCCACTGGCTACGAGTAAGGAGTAGGAGAGAAAATACATCAATTGAAAATAACACGAAAATAGATGGCCCATAACAAAAGGTTACCTGAGGCTAAACACCTACTAAAATAAAATACTCGCTACTACGACACAGTCGGCAGCACTTACGTAAACGATAATGTTATTGTTTGTTTGTCGTCTGCTATATTTAGGTTATGGGAAAACCCAATTAATTGTGTCACGTCTTCAATTACAGGTCAACACGATATGTGAATTAAAAATCTCAATTTTCTGACTGATATACTTACTTTGAAAGCATGGATGCCTGTAAAATGCCTCTGCATCAAGAAAAAAGTGACTGCAGTCGGCGCATTGGTATTGAATGGCAGCCATCTTTGTCTTGTTGACAAACACCTCTCGGAAGTGCCCGCGGATGTCAGCCAACGCTCGCAGCGAGCGAATCGTTCAGTAAAATTTTTCGCGAACGTTCGCGAACATCCCGGGACGTTACGTTTTACTGAACGCAAGGCAGCTTTTTTTGATTCGTGTGAAAACATTTACATATAAAGATCATACCGTCACGTGGGTTGAGCAATGTAAGGAGACCGGTGATTGGCCAGCAATCCCGACACCTATCCAATCGGAGAACTCCTAGCTATACGACTCCGACAAGCAAATGAACAGACTAGATCTAGCAGACAAAGCCCTGACTGACTAGGCCTAACTGACTAACGGAACTAGGATAAATGCATAAACCAACGTGTGTATATATAAGCGAGTGGAAATTCGTATGGAAATATGTAAGTACTAGTGAGAAACTCAGTTTTACCACAATGAGTTAGGTGTTACATGTGGAAAGTGAGTGCATGATCGCCGATCAAAAGGGGTTTCATTGGAAGAGCGGATGCTGTTGTGATAAAAATAATCTTCATTCGAAATGTGGACATTAAGTTAAGTTAATATAAAAGTTAACAAATGTTACTATTTATAGCTCTTAATCCTTAGCACCATTTCATTTCATTTACAGTTTCAAAATCCAATGTTTTTAAAAATAAGCTGCGTAAAATCTGTAATATCGGTCGTCTGCTTCCGACAATCTATCCATGGAGTCACGTGATCACAACTTCCCTTGGTCGGCCAAGTGGAAACGTAAAAAATATCAAGATAGGTTCTTGCACGCGCTTTCACAAATCAGTTAATTTTTAAATTTGTATTTAATTATTTGTTTTCTCTCAATGTTTGAGGTCGAGGTAGTCCAGCATATAACTAGACGTCTACGCACATACCAAGGTGTGCTTCAACGTCTAGATACTGTAGCCGGCGAGTGGATTTTCTTTGACGCACTCTATACACGACCGAGAGGCGAAACGGGTTTAGATCAAAATGAGAATGAAATCTTGATCGTTCAATTACTTTATGTGCTTGGGTTGCTAAAACTAATATTCACCTTTGATTTCGGACACTTACCTTCACTTTATTAGTCTAAGGTTATTACTTACGAGTTTTGAAACCTAGCTACCCCCTTATTTACCTTTAGTTAGCGGCCATTTTAATATGCTAATTAACTGTTTTTTAAAAAGCGGATTCCAATTAAAACGGACCGTTATTAACCTAACGTTTACTACTTGATGGGGGGGAATCACACTTTCAGCAGTTGTGGATAATGGCATTCGTGTTTCATAAAAAAACTTGTAAAATCATCTACAGATATACTTGATAGATGATATTACAATACATCTATTTGGAAATAGTTTCAAATTATTTGAAATAAATAAATTTATAGATGATATGATTTCTGACCTCGTGGAATGAAATTTATGAATCACTCTCTTGAATATTATGTGAACATATGAATCTGCGATACATTTATTCCCCTTTTCTATTTCTTGCATGACGTTGTAAATTATTCGTAAAGAGACTAAAGAGAACATACAAACCTATTTTTGACCGATCCTCTTGCCAACAACTTATGAAAAAGAAAACGTCTGTGATCTGAAGTGACTGACGACGTCGGCGAAAAATGTGCGCTTGCATAGCAATAAAAAATGAAATACAATTATTCCGCTTTCAAAATTGCTAAGAACCCGTTTGCTGGAGATTTAATCATAGGGTCTGGAACTTAAATAGTTATTGGATTCCTACGTGGTTTTCATACACGTCGTCTCCATGTTTGTTTCCCAACGTTTTGGAACGTTATCTACTTTTGCATGGTCAAGTGGCAGGTTTTCATGATCAAGTTCGTTCTCTGAGGTTGTCATACAGTCAATGAAGGATGGATATGAAGGTTGATCCAATATATTAGATTTATCTCAACATGTTTGATCGGTCATTGTCATTGGAAACTACTATCACAAAGCTGAAGCAGGGTTGTAGGTATTCCTCATCTGCCCCAACTTTGGATATTCCGGGATGACGGTCTTGCTGTCTAGTTTTTAATGGGGAATTAACTCTAGGCAGAAGAAATCCAAAGTCCGTGGAATAGTTATGCACAAGTTTATTCACAGGAACAATTTTAACAACAGAATAATAATAACATGTAGATTACAGGTGGATGATCCCTCCAGGGGCATGACAATCTATATATATACACACAGCCCCTGGAGTCTAGATTTGAGAAGTGTTTAGATGGTAACCGAACTCTAACTCTAACTCTAACTGACTGACTGACTAAAGATTAAATTTCTATCTTGGTTTATATAGGTAAACAGGGCTTGACATTCACCAAAATATCCCACAAGACCACAGGACCAGTAAGATTTCAAAATCACTGGTCCTTACAGATTTCTGCTGGTCCTGCTAACTATGTTTTAAAATTTGGTAGTACACAAGAATTTACTTGCTTACTAATACCAATTGCTTGTAAACACATCCAAAGCTTTGAATTGTTTCATTATTAGAAGTTAAGTAATTTGTTTAGTTTTTTCCCACATTCTCACAAAATACTGCATGCAGCCTGAAGGATATCGAAGCATATCTTCATCTTATGAAAATGAAAAACTCAGTAAGTAATTTCTAACATTATATGGAAAGTATTGATCTTTAATTATTATGTCTGTTTAGATATTTCCACTGAGAAAAAGAAACATTTTAATTTGTACAGCAAAATTGTGTTAGTATGTCGTAATAGATATAAAATCATAAGAAAGTATTTCATGTTAACGATACTGATTTTTTTCATAAAGAATATCATTTGCAGCAGAGAAGTTATTGTTGTGAAATTAATTATTTGTCTTTATTTTTGTGATAATTTATTGTTTTGAAATGAATTTAAATGAAACTTTTAGATAAAAATATATTTTGCTGTAAAGTTGTTAACAGTCTGAGATTCAAGCTACTTTCTACTAAATAATATTAATTAAAGCAGAAGCCACTGTAAAAAGCCCCATGTCTGTGTCAGTTTGTTGGTCAGATTTGTCACATCCAAAAATGGTTTCTAGTTAAAGGTCTAAACGTATACAGAACATTCAAGTAATTTCCATCGTTCACAGTAATTTTGCGTATTGAATCATCTGTTTTCTATATTACACGTACTGTACATCTTTACAAATTCGTTGAGAAAATAACAAGCAAACGTTTCCAAAAAAAAATAAAAATCAGAGAATATACTTCGTATCAATCGTTTGTTTTTCTGTTTTTAATAAACACAAACATCATAGTTAAAAAAACAGATAATTTTATTTGTTGATTTGTCCGGATCTCAAAATCATCTGCCATTGTTTACATGATTATCATTTTCAAGCCGTGTAATGTTTCGGTCATTTCAGTGATAAGAATAACATATTTCAAACTAATCTGTCCTTCAAGGAAGAAATGTTTGGCAAAGAAACAAATGTACAGCATTTAGGCTACATGATTCATTCCGCATTTGACATCGTTCCACGAAACTATCAGGAAATATAATCCCCCTTACCTAAACGAAATCGCCAATAAAATGTGACTTGTTGATATGCATTCACAAATTAAGGTCAAAGGTGAATATATTCCCGCGGAATTCTTGGAAAAAGAAATAGGTCAACCAATGAGCTGGCTAGGATCCCATAAACAGTTTCGGTTCATAGGTCAAATCTGGCTCAGCTTATGTTATGATGCTTGTGTCTAGTGTTACGTTTTCTATAGAGCTTACGGGTTTTTGTCAGTGAATTTGATAGTTTAATCATCTAAACATGAAATATATTTATTTTGAACTAATAATGTGAAAATTGAAAGAAATAATAACAATATGTTTGCCTTGAAAGATTGTTGTTTGTTGATATTGTTTCTGTGATGAAAACTTTTCTGAAGCCCGTAAAATTTACCAAATCACAACATATTTTTGTTTTGAGCTTAAAGAATTTTACGAGCTTTGCTATAAGTCTATATGTTGGATCATTTCTACATTATTATGTTCTTCCACCCATGTGATTTCAATTTTGTCAGCATTTACTAATTTTGAGGAGCAAAACTAACGTGCCATTGATTTCACATAACACCGGTAGAATGGTAAACTGAAACAGCGCTCAGATGACCAAGTTCGATCTTTGAAAAGATTTTTGTGTAAATCTAATTTGAAATGCTGTAAAATGGATAGGCCTAGCATAATTTGTATGCTTTAGTTTTTCCATTCCCATTTACAGATGATAAGTTAAATCTCAGTCAGCTAAAATATATGTTGATGGCCCAAATTATCAACTAGACCATCGGGATAGCACTAAGAAAGTTTCACTGGTCCTGTCCACAATTTACTGGACCCGGGCCAGTGGGATAGCGTGAATGTCGAGCCCTGGTAAATGAAGGTGATCTCTCATTGGTTAGATTTTTAATCTCGTTAACAGTGTCACTAATATTCTAGCCAGTTATTGTTTTCATTGGACTTATAAATTGACATGTCTGGAAAGCTTGAAGATTAATTAGATGAGGTCAATTAAGTTCTTAAGTGGATTAGCTTAATTAGCCTAAGGCTTTATCTACTAAAATCACTGTCAGTGTCAACGATTGTAAAAGGATTATTAATTAAAGACTATTGTCTTAGATAGACGAGTTGTCTACTTTTAGAATGAAGATTTTACTCTGACATTTTGTATCCTTAGGTGAAAAGGTGATTATGAGAAATATGGTCTACTTGTAAAAGATTGTGACTATGTATGTTATGAATAATGATAAATTGTATATTTGAATTGTTATTGTAATTTTGATATTTCTGTAAATTTATCATACATTTTTCTTATTTCTATAAATATAATTTTAATGTAATTTGGGTAATATCTTGCCCATGATATCTTCCCCTCGCTTGTGAAGTTTGGTCTCCAAACTTATATAAGGTTTAAATTGAAGATATAGGTGATATAAATTATTGATAATATAAGTGGGGATTCACATAATAGAATTGTAACTGTTGATACATTGACATTGATGAATAAAGGTAACAAAGGTGTGCAAGGTTGTGTGATTATCAAGCCAGTTGCCATAAACAGTAACATATACATTGTTATTACTATTGAATTAAATTATACTACAATTGGAGTCACCATGAATGTAAATGAAATTAGGAGTCTTGTATTTTGAGCCCAGACTCGGCAAGGCTAAGGAAGATGAGCGAAGTATGCTGAATGAATATATAACCTAACTAACATCATTAACAAGGTATGGTAACATCAAGGTAGATATAATTTGGATGCATTTCATCATTTAAGAATACATGATTTTGACTATGAGCAATTGTGATGCGATAATCATGATAAGACTTTTTGCATGTAATAATACTTCATAGCACGTATTTGTCGAATGATGAAATAAGGTTTGAAATTTGTACACATATTGCAGAATAATTTGGAAAATCAAGGGTAATAAACTTTAACATTTGTTACAAGTATCATATAAGTAAATAGCCTCAGGAGTCAGGACTTGGATGGTGTGACTCGGAACCAATACCGTATCTGAATGACGGCGTACGTAAATAAGTAGATAAGAATATAAAAAAACCTAACTGATACCAAAAACTTAAAGATGATAATTGAAACAAGTTTACCCTATAAGTACAGAACATAGTTACAAAAATGTTAAAGTCTGGCTGATTACACACACACAAACCTGTGAGCACAGAATCCTGATAAAACATGCTACGAAAGCAATAAGAACAGTATTGTTCTAAAAGAGTTCACAATTGGCTGTTGAGTTCCTTGTCCAAGTTTTTAGTCTTCCCATCCTCTTTGTAGATCTTCGTACGTGTGGTGCTTTAGGATGTAGTTATCCGTAACCTTGAAGTCCAAAGGGGATGGTTGAAGTTGACAGGTCAGCAGCAATCGGTCCTTCCATGGTTGTCAGGATAACTGGCTCAGGGTTGTGTCTTCTGCTATCTTCTCATGGTGCTCTCGGAGAATTCCAGGTTGGTTCCGTCATCGGGATCTTCATCTGTTGTAGAGAGTGCCAACCCGCAGGAACCCGGAGTTATAGGGAGAGCATCTGATCAGACAGGAGTCAGCTGGATGATCCCTCCAGGGGCATGACAATGTAAATATTCACTGGTCAGCCCCTAGAGTTGACATGAGACGTGTCTCAAATGGGATCTCAACTCTGACTGAAGATCCTTGTTGTTGTTGAGTTGGAGTTTTTACGTCTGCTTCCACCTACAGCTGGATGATCCCTCCAGGGGCATGACAATCTATATATACATATAGACTCAGCCCCTGGAGTCTTGAGATGAGATATCCAAACTCTAACTCTAACTCTAACTCTAACTCTGACTCTGACTGACTGACTGACTCTAACTGACTGAAGATTTAATTTTTATCTTGGTTTATATAGGTAAATGAAGGTGATCTCTCATTGGTTAGATTTTTAATCTCGTTAACAGTGTCACTAATATTCTAGCCAGTTATTGTTTTCATTGGACTTATAAATTGACATGTCTGGAAAGCTTGAAGATTAATTAGATGAGGTCAATTAAGTTCTTAAGTGGATTAGCTTAATTAGCCTAAGGCTTTATCTACTAAAATCACTGTCAGTGTCAACGATTGTAAAAGGATTATTAATTAAAGACTATTGTCTTAGATAGACGAGTTGTCTACTTTTAGAATGAAGATTTTACTCTGACATTTTGTATCCTTAGGTGAAAAGGTGATTATGAGAAATATGGTCTACTTGTAAAAGATTGTGACTATGTATGTTATGAATAATGATAAATTGTATATTTGAATTGTTATTGTAATTTTGATATTTCTGTAAATTTATCATACATTTTTCTTATTTCTATAAATATAATTTTAATGTAATTTGGGTAATATCTTGCCCATGATACTACTTCGAACCATTGTTCAGTATTTAAGATCCTCATTTCAGAGGCCACGGTAACAGTTTTGAATAAATCGTTATCGGGCTGTACATGAAACACAAATTCCTTTTGACGATAGATGAAATAAGAGTATGTTTAATATCTTCACCTGTCTCGAAAACAAAGTCCATGGAAGATAGTCATAAACGGAACTCGAAATTATCATGTGTATTTGCGATAAGTTTAAAAAAAAATTATACTTTTTTTGACATAACAGAATAGAAATTAAGGGGTGCATGACCATACAATAGCAAATTTATTCAATAAATACATAAATCATCAGGTACATAAATATCATCACTGACTCTCCATATACGATCCGTTAAGAAGACAGTTTTAGTTTATATATGATATCTTCCACAGATTTAATTTTGAGTTGTTAAAATACTACTGACAAAGAAAACAACCGGATTCATGTGATCGTTTTCACATTTTTATCTCCCAAATGGATATGAAACGATGCAAGTAAATCTCATATACGATACTCTAAATTTTACATTAATGTAAATGCTATTTCATTGTTTAATTTTACAGTAGTAAAATTTCCACCTCACCTGCGTCAATGTTTGTTGTATTATCACAGATGAGCATATCGATGGTCATCATGAATAGGAATATTGTTTTACAGAAATTATTTCTATCTCTTCTGATTTAACATTATTAAAATTCGACAATTTGTTCTATGATACTAAGGAAGCATGAATGTCAACATCCACACAAAAATTGCGATATTTAAAAGCTCGTCACTTTCCCTAAAACATTTGGCCAGAATTCGTTTTAATGCCATTCCGCTTTTTTGAGCAACCGCTGTTAATAGGGCGAAAAGAGGGGGTCGTTCGCTTTAAAAGCTTGTAAGTAATAAAGTAAGATGGTTTTAATGTAAGTAAGTGTCCCAAATTGAAGATAAATGTTCGTTTTAGCCACCCGTCAACGTGTTTCGAACTAAAACTAAAATTTTCATTCTCGTTTTAGACTGTAACCCTCAATAATCGTTCCGCCGAAAATATGGGCGGAACGTGCGTCAAAGAAAATGCGTTCGACTGATAAACTCGTTGTAGGCCCTGGCCGGAATACGAGTTTATCTAGATGAACTAAGGTCGAGGATACCGAAAAAAATTCCCTGAAGGTCTTGCATATTAGATATCTATTAACCAAGCGGCACATGCTTAGTCACACATGCAAAACGTTACCATTGGTGTTATTTAATGAACAAATACTGACAATTGCTGAAAATTATCATTGTTACACGCCAATAGTTTCAGGTAAGTGACAGTAAATTTCAGTGTTCATTCTATTACAGAGTGAATTCATACTTCGAGATCAGAAGATATATAACTGTTTGTAAGAAAACATGTATCATTGACAGTAATTTGTATTGAACTCACAGCACTCGAACTGAAAAGTAAAATTGTAAAAAAATGGAAAAGACATTAGGTAATTATTTCAATTTAAGATGAAAATGCTGTTCATTACCCTCAGTTATGATGTTTTAAATGAACATTTTGTGTATCAATGTTTGAACTTCATTCAAAACTTTTTAAAATCATCCTTAAAATTATACCAACGTGACGCAGTTATCGCTAATTGTTGTAAGCAATAAGTTTTGAAACTGTGCGGCGTTCCATATTAGTTATTACGCACTCCAAACACCACCGTCGAAAACCCATACAAAATCCCCGGATGTAAAGATCGGCAATAGAATCGCCGAAGCAATAGGGCCTATTTAAAAAGTTGTTTTTATGGACATGCCTCATAATTGGTTTTGAAAGTGATAAATATGCCCTCTGTCACCCACGGTTAGTAAAATAGTACGTTTCGTGATATTATAAAAAGAAAAAACGTTTTTGTCTTGCATCGTCGAAAGCCCCTGACACCGGGATACTATCATAAGATATTCTTGTAAGGTAAACTACTTCTAAATATTGAACATTTATGTATTATTACACCCAGAAGATTAGTGTTAGAAAAATGGAGGCTTTTTAAAGAGCCACTCCGTGATTTTCATAACATATTATTTACATTTGATACGAACCTAAATGTCATATGTTGTAATATAAAATAAAAAACATCTTAACTTTTCATGTCCAAAAGACATGTTTATGACAAAAACTAGTTTCCCATGAAAATCTAAAAACAGCCTTATAAATGCACAGAGGTGTAGATATCACGTCCAATATACATGGATACTAGTTATATAACCTAACAAACGTTATCAACTCCTAACTGCCCTCCTGGCTGTTTTAAATAAGTCTCCAAAATTACGTTGACTATTTAACGCGCGCCACTGTCCGGTTTTCGATCATAATTTCGACGTTCTACCTTCATATTGTCAGTGTAAAAAAAACAAACAAGCTTTAAAATGAATCTTTTTGGTAACAGTCGATACTTCGCTATCAAATGACACCATTGGTTAAGTTTGGCATATGTGACTCCAACAACTCACGGAGTGGCTCTTTAAAAGAAATATCAAGCAACCATTGTTGAAAACAGCCACAAAGAGAATAAGTGTTTGATATGGCAGAGGGCTCTTAAGCCCTCTGGCTATGGTGTCATTAGATACTCATCTCCTGTCACAAATGAATGGCATACAGTATATGCTCGTAGACTGAACTACATTGTTTTCAGTGAAAATTTCATTGATGATCACCTACATGTCAGCCATTTATGTCATAATAAGGGATGTATATTGTTTGCGCATCTGTCATCAGAACAAGCCAGTGTAAATGCCGATAGATGCAAAAGTTTAAACCGTCAAACTTGTCACGGACACAAACCATATATGGATTGTCTTCTTGCATATTCTGAAGAATAACAGGCAATTATATCATTTTAACTTTGTTTTAATTCCATATGAAATATATTGGTATTTGTTAAAATAAAATCAGTCATTACAGTTGATCACATTTCAATAGTACAGGGATAGCACCATTGTAAGTGGTCTGCCCTCAGCACTGGGCACAGCTAACTGTGGTGGATCCGAACTTCTCAAGGACACCAACTGAAGTCAAAATATAACGCTTTAGTTGGAGGAACGTTTTAATTCATTTCCCAATCTAATCATCTGCGCATGCGTTAAAGCACATGTGTCACATTATGATAATTAAATCATATACATTACCACAAGGGTCTTTGTTCTTATTACACAGTTTCCTTTTGAAATGCTATAACAGGCAACTTGAACTTGAAATCTTAATCTTAACTGTTACAGAAATCAACTTTTAACTATAAACATTTACAGTAAACTTTCATCAAATCAAATATGAACTCGTACATTTACATTCAATATCTTCATCCATACAGTAATACAGGAAATATGCTGTTTAATTACCATATAATATTCCCTGACAATATTGCCTGTTCCTATGGTCAAATACAAGCTTAGCTGAATTATCTCCCTTTCACTGTATGGAAAAGTACTATCCAAATTGACAATATGAGAAGAGTTATCTCCCTTTATACACTATGAACTTGCAAGCACACTTAAGTCTCAAGTTAATAATCAACTGAATAATCTGAACTGACACGACTATAAATCCAACTGTGGTATTCACATGAATCAAATTGAAATACTATGATACCTTCTGTACTAAAATAATATTGATAAATATCTTTAAAATATTCTTATTTTCAGCATTGGATGACAAGGAGCATGTGAAATGGTTTTCTAATTCAACACTATTAATATGTGACCTGATCAATAGTTCATTTATATTCACCATACATTACAAAAATTAAAAAATTAATTATTACCAAGTCAACTTTAATCTTTCCATATTAATGACAATAAAAATAATCATTCACTCTATAAAATATGAAACAATTCCATATCTACTTCTCAGAATTTCACTGACTAGAGTTAATCATGTCTAACTCTTTGGAACATGATATAACATGAAATATGCTTAATTACTATTTCAATTATATCCGACTAATTATCCTCTCATGAAACTTGAAAATGTATCTAACTTTCTTATACAATTAATGCCTACACATTTATTTAATGTCACATCATTACAGTGACACGTCATAAAATCACCAACACGCAACTTTTAAACAATTTTCTTGAAACAACATATCTTGATAAACATTATAATAACAACGCTTGATCTTGCGTAAAACTGCCCTTTCAAACACATTACCATGAATCTATAATATTATTATGTGTTGAGATACCAATTGACGCAAAGTAAATTAACCTAGAGATACGTGTTAATTCAAGTTGAATTAAATTTTGGGAATTATCTCCCTTTATTGCCATTCTCGCCAGAGGGCGTTTCGCTTCGCTTAGCATTGCTTGACCCGCAGGTCGCCTTCGCAGTAAGTTTTTTGCTTCGGCAAATTTGAATTATGGCTTCGGATCGGCCAAAAAGATCGGGAGCCGGCAATAGATTAGCGGAGATTCTCGCTGCAGAGGGTTGTGTTGAAGAATCGGTTCTCGAAGTCTCAACGAAAGTGACAGGTGGCCGAACCGCGAAATCACCTCGTGACACTCGCATAATGGCGGACCAAAGCACACACGAGGCAGAAGGATCGTTGGGGAGATGTTCAGTACACGAAGAGCGCGAGGAAGCAGAGAGGGAATGCCAGCGGTTGGAGGAGGAGTTAAGATTGCTGAAGGCACATCGGCGAAGAACGGAGCTCGAAAGAGAGTTAGAATTGGAGCGAGATAAACTTCACCGGCAGTCATGTGACCCTGCTATGTCATCAAGTGCTAGATCTGTTAGAAATCAACAACAGAACACTCTCACTCCAAATTATGAAATACCAGGTGAGCTGTTAAACCATACGAGCAATAGTGCTAAGGTTTTGAAAATAACTGATTTTGTCTGGCACGACATTGGCGCTAGTGATGTAGAAATCGATATAGGGCAAGGTGCTAAGTTGAACTTTGGAAAGAAAAAACCCAAACTTACAGATATTTCCATGGAGCAATGGGGCTATGCTAACAGTCAGATTATGGCAGAACTTCTCTCAAGCGGTAAGCTCCGTTCCCCAGAAGCATATTTAAAGTACACAGGTGACTTGTTCAGACTTGCCTCTCGCTATACCTGGAAGAGTGTGGTGAGTTACGACAGTGAATACAGAGAGCGACAAGCCCATGAGGGTTTCGAATGGGGTACCTATTTGCAGGATTTGAGAGATGTACAGCTAGTGCCAATAGCTTTACAAAACCTGCTTTACAATAGCAAGGGACATAACTCTTATAGCTATAAGGGCGGCGATGCATATCGCCGTAGAAATGTGGGTCCTTTTACACCCAGCAGTATGGGTGGCAGAGAAATCTGTCGTAACTACAATAGGGAAACATGCTTCAGAAGAGACTGTAAATTGCAGCATGTTTGTTCTATTTGTTACCAGCCTCATAGTGAAGTGAGGCATGCCCAGGTTTTTGTTCCAAAAAACTTTCAACACCAGGGAAATCACAACAACAGCAATCCTACTCCCCACATCAATCAGGCCTAAATTACGAAGCATGGGACAGATTACTGCCGCCTAACAGTGTTCATAGAGAATTTATATTGACTGGTGTAAAAGATGGTTTCCAGATTATTGATAATGATAAACGTAAAAATGTTAAACCTGTGTGTGTAGAAAACTCTTTTTCATCAAAGCAATATAGACATCAAGTAGAGACTGAATTAAAGGAAGAATTAAGTTTAGGAAATTATATGCTTGTGGATGAACCCCCAACAGTTGTGAGCTCCCTAGGGGCAGTCCCTAAAACAAATTCGAGAAGAGTACGGTTAATTCATGACGGCAGCCGTCCTGAGGGTCGCAGCATGAACAGTTATGTGGGTGAAACTTCTGTGTCGTATCAAGACTTGAGAGTGGCTTGTAAGTTGATAAAGCCACATTGTTATTTAGGCAAAGTTGACCTGCACCACGCTTACCGCTCGGTTAATATTCATAAGGACGATTATCTGTTCACAGGTTTGCACTGGAAATTTCAAGGCGATAGCAAAGTAAAATATTTTGTGGACACTAAACTTCCATTTGGTTGTTCACGCAGCCCTCTCATTTTTCAAACATTAACTGATGCGATTTGTGATATTATGAAATATCATTTTGATACAGTGGTTATTTCATATTTGGATGACTTTTTAATTATCGAGCAAAGCAAAAGCAAATGTGCGAATGGCCTAAATAACTTAATAAAGGTGCTTAGGTACCTTGGTTTTGCCATTAATTATACTAAAGTGGAAGGACCAACCCAGCAGTTGCAGTTTCTTGGTGTTTTTATAGATACAAATTCTTATACACTGGCCTTGCCAAACGATAAACTCGACAAGTTTTCAGCTCTTTTAGATGATTTCGCCCAGCGAAAAAGGGCCAGCAAACGTCAGCTAGAACAGTTGGCAGGAAAACTAAATTGGGCATCACAGGTCATTAGTGGGGGTCGCACATTCATGCGTCGTATATTGGATATGACAACAAGTGTGAATATACCCAATCATAAAGTTGTGCTTTCTGAGGAATTTCATAAAGACATCCAATGGTGGCGTGACTTTTTACCAGTGTTCAATGGTTGTGTTAAGATATTTGATGAACGTTCTATCACAAATCTCCATACAGATGCATCAAATGAAGGTTGTGGTGGTGTATACTTAAATGACTTCTTCTATGTCAACTGGCCAATTGATGCTCCTAAATACAGAGATTTGCATATTAACTTTAAAGAAACTCTTGCAATTATTGTTTCTGCTCTTAGATGGGGTTCTTTGTGGAAGAACAAACAGGTTGTTGTATCTACAGACAGCTGTGCAGCTCGCTCTATTATCAATAAGGGGACAACTGCTAATCCAACTATGATGGAATGTCTAAGGGAATTATTTTGGAACAGTGCAATCAATAATTACAGCATTAGTGCAAAGTACATTCCTGGGTGTTGTAATGATATGGCAGATGCCTGCTCACGTTTGCATGAGGCAGGTGGTTTATCAAGGCTATTTAGTTTAATGCCAGGCTTATCCTGGGATGGTTTTTATTGTGCTGATTTGTACAACCATATGTCAAACTTTTTCATCGGCAGGAGGTGGCTCTCAACTTCGTGGGATTCTTAATCAGACAGCAAGGAAGCTCAAGTCCTCAGCTTGGTCAGAGTCTACAAAGAAAACCTATGCGACACACCTCCAAACATACAAGGCTTTCTGTGAAGCAGTACATGTGGATATGGTCCCCTTGCATCCGGAGATGCTTGAATTATATGCAGCATACTTGGTGTGTGTTAAAAAGTTAAAGTATGCGTCTGTAAAGTGTTATCTAAATATTGTGGTTCAACTCCACAAGTGTGAGGGGCTTGATAACCCAATGCTAGATAATTGGGGCGTCTATCAAGTGTTAACTGGAGCCAAGAGAGTGTTTGGAGCAGCCCAAGATTGTGCTATGCCAATTACACCTGAAATTTTGTTTCAGTTTCGAGCAAAATTAGATCTAAAACAGGGTGACCAGATGGTGTTTTGGACTGCATGTTTGGTTGCATTCTTCGGTCTGCTCAGGCCGATCAACTTCCTCTCCTCTGACAAACATAGTGTTAGTGCACCTCGTCGAATTGATGTGTGTAGAGTAGAGGGAGGTTACATCCTGAGGTTAAACCGCACAAAGACTGTGCAATTTCGGGAACGAGTTGTCAAGGTGCCACTGCCATGTGTGAAGAATCACCCTCTATGTCCAGCCTGTGCTTTGAGGGACTACCTGTCTATGACTCACCATGCCTTACCACTGCAGCCTTTATTCATTTCCATGAATGGTTCTCCAGTATCATATTCTGCATTCCTTACCTCATTGTATAGACTGTTGCAGCAATGTGGCCTTGAGGCTTCAAAATATGGGGGCCACTCTTTCAGGCGTGGGGGTGCCACCTGGGCCTTTAAGAGCGGGTTATCAGAAAAAACTGTTCAGAGACTTGGTTATTGGTCAAGCGATGCTTTTGTTCGATATATTGATGCTGATGAGCATCAACACATGCAATCTGTGGCAAATATGCTGATCGCTATTGACTGACTGTCTAATTCCTTGTCTTCACAGTTTGTGTGTATGTAGGACTTCAGCCTATATATATCTAATGAACTTTTGTTTGTTCATGTATGCAAGTTCATATCCCCACTGTGTAACTGTTTTTGATTGCTATATCTATCTCACAGCTTTGTCATTTTTTCCCTAAATAGGAATTCAATTTTTTTCCTATCTCTTTAAAGCTTATATTACTTATGTTAATAATTGAATTTTCATTTTTCATGTCTTGGTGCACTACTCCCCATATCCCAGAACACCCCCTTATCTTTCTTAGTCTATTTGGCTATGTGTGGTTAATTTTATTTGGTGATCTGGTATTTGGGAAGCTTGTGTACCATGGCCATATCTCTACACCTAACTTTTTGGGCTTGGGGCATATTAATTTTCATCAATATTCAATAATATTCATTTATTCCAAATGTAAAGCAGCTTTTATGCTCCCTGTCAAATTTGCATTATCGCTATTAAACTTTCTGAGCCCAATTGGTTGGTTGTATTTATGTTTGTTAGTTTAATATTATTAACTACTACTATCCTCAACTGGAGATTTATGAGTAAAGTGTTAATTCAAGTTGAATTAAATTTTGGGAATTATCTCCCTTTATTGCCATTCTCGCCAGAGGGCGTTTCGCTTCGCTTAGCATTGCTTGACCCGCAGGTCGCCTTCGCAGTAAGTTTTTTGCTTCCCCTCCACTCCCTCCCAGTAGTATTACTGGTGTCTTAAGCATATGTAACATGTTACATCTTTTTTGCTATAAATATGGAGGCGGATATACTTTCATAGCATATGACTATTTTGTCTACTCAAGCAGCATTGTATGAGAATATATTTGTTCTGTTCGTTTTTATGTACATTTATTCTCTTGAGCCTTGCAGGGCATATTAATTTTCATCAATATTCAATAATATTCATTTATTCCAAATGTAAAGCAGCTTTTATGCTCCCTGTCAAATTTGCATTATCGCTATTAAACTTTCTGAGCCCAATTGGTTGGTTGTATTTATGTTTGTTAGTTTATTATTATTAACTACTACTATCCTCAACTGGAGATTTATGAGTAAAATCTCGTTTTGTTTGTTTACTTCCGTTCTCAGCTACGTCCAAGGGACGCTACTCCTTATCTATGACCTTTTAAGTTGACCGCTATGAAGTTACTGCTCGCCCGTAATTCAAATTTAGCTGAACAACTTACTTTTCTTGATAAAACTACTTAGCCCATTTAAAGATAAAACATCAAAGAATATGTTTATCTATATCAGAAATATAATAATTGATTCATTACGTAATTCCTGAGCTTATCGACTGACCGTCAATGGCGATAGCAGACGACTGTTTGAAAACTTACACTTACTTCAATATTATGAATATGCATGAGTACAGTACATAAAAATACATGAAATATGATACAACAATATCTAAGTGTGTTATGGGGCGAGGGGATTGTGTCTTAGTGCATTGACAACTCACCTGAAGTCAAAATATAACGCTTTAGTTGGAGGAACGTTTTAATTCATTTCCCAATCTAATCATCTGCGCATGCGTTAACCGCACATGGCATGATGATACTATTATTGCCAAAACTAATTATATTAAATTAAGACTTCAGGTGAATTTGGTTCAATGGACACAAGTCAACCACTTCTTTACACCCTCCCCCTCTAACTTAGATGTTGCCCCAACATCAACACTAACAAACATCATTGGAAGTCCTGTTCTTGTTATCTTTTACACGAAAAATCGGACATTCCTCCATACACAAACAGGTTGGAACATACTATTCCATGGTGCAAACATCTGTTGGACAGTCTGCGGATACATTTGAGGCATCATTTGTGGCACCACTGTTTGTTGCATCACTGGTACTGAAACAGCATTAACACTTGGATTGCCTAGCATGTCATATTCTAGTCTGGTCGGTGGTCTGACAACTCGGCCACTACGCTGAATTCGCTCTTGATGGGGGGACCCCTGCACTGAGGCCTCACTTGCCTTCTCACTATCACTGTCTGCCCCCTGTGCCACAAAGCCTTCATCATCAATCGGAGCATCATGACTTAACACCTCTGGTATTACGTGATCATGATCATTCACATCATCTGGCACATCATGTACTTCCAGGATCTCTCGTGGAGCCCTCACATGATTCCTTGAAGATTGGCACACAGCGTAGGGACAATCATCCTCTGACTCTGAATCTTCAAGACAGTCCTGTTCCTGCAGATCAGGTTCCACATTTAACTTCGATTTCAACTTTTTCTGAGCACTCTTCTGATTGCCTACTTCAGGTAGCTGGAAAACTGAATCACACTGTAGAAGCATATTCCTGTGAAGGACCCTTTTAGCCCCACCCTCAACAGGCTGGACTTCGTACACTGGGGAGTTACCCATCTTTTTGTTCACCACATAGATCCTGCATTCCCAGTGAGATCTCAACTTTCCCGGCCCACCCCTCTCGAGGACATTTTTCACCAATACTCTGTCACCAGGAAGCAAACGACTACTTTGGACTTTCTTGTCGTAGAGCTTTTTATTCCTGTTCGAGAGCTTTTCAGAGTTTTTCCTAACAAGTTGGTATGCTTGTTCCATGCCTTCTTTCCAAATCTGAACATAGTTTGGAACACCCTTTGGAGTTTCCCCTATCCCAAACATGAGATCTACTGGTAGACGTGGACTTCTTCCAAAGATCAAATAGAAGGGAGAATACCCAGTTGTTTCACTTTTGGTGCAATTGTATGCATGAAAAACTTTATTCAAATGGCTTTTCCAGTCTCTTTTCTGTTCCCGTGAAAGGGTTTTCAACATACTGATCAATGTCCTATTGAACCTCTCCACCTGCCCATTCATTACCTTGTGGGTGATATGGGGTTGTCCTGGAAGGAGTGATGTTTGAAAGCTTCTGCAGGTGAGAAAACAACTTGTTTTCAAACTCTCCCCCTTGGTCATGATGAAGGGTCTGTGGGAACCCAAACCGTGGAATGAACTCATTGAAAATCTTCTCAGCTGCTGTCTGAGCAGATTTATTCCTTGTCGGGTACACCTGAGCAAACCTGGTAAAATGATCGACGATCACCAGCACATATTCGCACCCTCTTAAGCTTCTTTCTAGGTGCAGGAAATCTATCCCTACCAGTTTGAAAGGTTCTGAAGTCTGGATTGACTGCCTTGCTGCTCTGATGGGCTTGAAAGGTGCCTTGTCTACCATGCAGCTGCATTCCTTGGAAATGTAGTATTCCACCTCCTTCCAATAAAATCTGTCTCTGATTAGGGACAGAACACGGTCTGCACCCAAATGTCCCATGTCATTATGGAGTTTACACATCACATCTTTCCGATATTTTGTCGGGAGGACAATTTGGTGTCTTGAAATGCCATGAATGAGTGTGTCTCTGTACATTACCCCATCATCGCCTATTTTCAAATTCTTCCATTCCCTAAGCATTGAGCGTCGAGCTGGAGTTGCTTTATTCTGTTCCTCCCATGAAGGTTTCCTGCGAGCAAGAACAAAGTCTTTCACAAAGTTAATGTCTGAATCCTCCTCCTGGCTTTGCTTGAGTTCTCTTCTTGATACTTGTGGGATATCCTTCTGTTGACTTCTTTCCTTAGACTGCAGGTCGGTGTCATGAACAGGAACTGTGGAAGTAGACTTCTTACTTTGCCCATAACTGTCCTCAGTGTCTTGTTCCATGTACCCCTCTTTCTCGAAAGATTCAACTAATTGTCCTGTTGGGTTGCCAAGCAACAACTTTTCAACAAAGTGCCTGTTGATTGTCGCTGCTACTTGACCAGTTGTTTGTGCTGCAACTGCATTTGTAATGGCTTTGATTTCTGCAGGTGTAACCTGAGCTGTACAATCCTCCATATACTGTGACATCTCCCTTGGCATGCGAGACAGGCCGTCTGCATCCCCATTGCGTTTTCCAGGCTTGTAGTATATGTTGAACGAGAAATCTGCTAAGTCAGTCAGCCAGCGGTGACGACTTCCGTCTAATCGAGCTGTTGTAAGGATGTAGGTGAGGGGGTTATTGTCAGTGTAGACATCAAAACCCTGTGCATAGTACTAATAGTCCCTAAATCTGTCAACTATAGCCCACTTGAGGGCCAAAAACTCCAACTTCCCCGAGTGGTAGTTTTTCTCTGCAGGAGATAAAGTCCTTGAACCATATGCAACCACACCCAGAGATCCATCATTTTTCCGCTGATACAGCACCGCACCTAGACCGTCCAATGAGGCATCCGTGTGGAGAATGAATGGTTTCTGGTAATCTGGGTATGTCATGACTGGTGTCTCACTAAGTTCACCGATTAGCTCTTTCAAGATATCTTGGTGACAAGGTTTCCAAGTTACCTTCTGACTTGCTGATGCTTGACCCAAACGTCTTCCAGTCTTGCTTCTTTTCTTAGTTTTTCCTTGTGGCGAACCCTGTGGTGTCTTCAGCATGTCAAACAAGGGCTTGGCTCTTCGTGAAAAGTCCTTAAGATAATAATAATAAAAGTACTATTTATATAGCGCTTTTTCACACATTAAGCATGCTCAAAGCGCTTTTGAGAATTGTCTGGAGTTACAGGTTGTTTTTGAAGAGGTAACTCTTAAGGCTGACTTTGAATGCGGGGAGAGATTCAGAGTTCTTTAGAGAGTCTGGAAGCTCGTTCCACTTGGCAGCAGCTGTGACTGTAAATGATCTGCCACCGAATGTCTTCAACTGAAATCTAGGAACATTGATTATATTCTTGGAACTGGAGCGAAGATATCTAGGTGGTTCGTACTTTGTCAGGAGTTCACAAAGATATGGAGGAGCAAACCCGTGTACACACTGGTAGGCGAGGCAGAGAAGTTTTAACTCAACACGAGCACGAATGGGTAACCAGTGCAGTGTTCTTTAGATTTGTTTGATGTCAGTGGATTTGGGCGATCTTGTTACCATACGAGCTGATTTATTCTGAATTCTTTGAAGGCGGTTGATATTTGCTTGGTTGGTTTCCACAAGGAGGCTATTACAATAGTCCAATCGGGACAGTATGAATGATCTTGCTAGTGTTGCAGCAGTGTCCTGAGTAAGGAGATGTCGTATACTGCCGATGTTCCGCAGATGGTAGTTGCAGACTTATAGAGTTCAGAGACTTGTCTGTCCATAGAGAGATCTGACTGCAGGTATACACCCAAATTCTTCACATATTTGGCATGTGGGATTGAGATGTCACATATTGGGATACCTGTGACATCTAATTTCTGTAGTCTTTTTCTTGGTCAAATGAACATGGCTTCTGTTTTACTCTCGTTCAGCTTCAGCATATTAGCTGTCATCCACGATTTTACATCTCCTGTACATTTCACCATTTTCGCAAGTGATCCAGACCAAGAGAAATTCTGTCCATCAGCTGAGAGTCGTCAGCGTAGAAGTGAAGTGGGACCTCATGTTTGTTAAGTAACTCGCCCAACGATTTGGTATAGAGCGTGAACAGTACTGGTCCAAGGACTGATCCTTGGGGAACACCACATGACAGTTGAATCTTTGATGACTGTGTGTTGTAGATTGGGACTGTCTGACACCGGTCTGATAGGTATGAGGAGAACCAATCATGGACACGTCCTTTAGGTATATTTCCATTTGAAGCTCTGTAGCAGTCCCAATCTCATCGTCCCTTGCAAAGGCACCGCATTCTTCCTTTAACAAAAGTCTAACCTTTTCCTTCTGATCTGCTGATAATGATGTCTTGTTAAGGTCCACTGGGGGTAGCCATCGAGCGTCACTTGAAACTGATGAAGCTTGATCTGTTTCTCTATCTTTTGTTGTACCATATAGGTCACTGACGGTTTCCCTGGGCTGAAGAGGAACAGGAATTACTGACTTGACCTGCTCAATAGTCCCCAACTTAGTCTTCTTTGGCAGGATGACATCCCGGTCACTGGTGTTTTCTATCAAGACATCAATCTTACTAACCGATCCATGTTTCAGTCGGATTAGTGAGTCTCTGACCACTAGATCTTCAGGCCATTCTGGTTCTATTTCTGGTACAAACAACGCCTGTTGTTCATCTCTCAGGCCTGACTTTGCAAGACATGTTACAGTCATTAGTTCTCCCTTAGGGATTGTTTGAGAACGCCCCCTGTGACAACAGTTCCAATATCTGCTCCTGCTTTGATCAAGTTGATGACTGCCTTTATCTTCTTCATGGAAACACCTTTCATGGAGCTTTTGAGATTTGCCTGCGCTGTCTGGGATCCAACTTGAGCTTGGTAATGGTCAATAACATTGTACCCAACAATTGGTGTCTCAAACTCCTCTTCTTCACTAACCAGAAATGGAACAGTCAGTTTAAGGTCCTTGACATTGCCAGATTTCAGTTGAAATGTGATGTCTACCCAACCCATATATGGAATTTATCTCGACTTGGACAGCAATGTCGGATACTCATTGGTCAAAAGCGGTCAGGTGCCATAGGTATATTTTTCTATGTTTAACTGGGTCACGCGCAACCCTAGTAACGAGAGACGACGCGCTGACAAGAGTTATCTCCCTTGTCCCATTGTAAACAAAGGCTACGCTACGCTGGTTTGTTGAACACTACCTTTACACGCTCAGTGTATCTTCCCATTTATTAAAGTCATATCCTATAATCACACTGCTGGAACAAGAGTAAACTCTCCTACAAATGAAACGTTGGTGCCGAGAAAAAATCGTGACAAGTCAATGGCTTGCTAACGGCCTGTCTGTTCACTAGCTCGCAGCGGGGTTGTCCATCAGCGAGGTGGAGATTGGAATGTTGAACCAGAAAACCAATCTATACAAGTATCAGTCGAGGTCATCACCGACTCTTCATTCACATTCATTCATATTCAAACCAACCAGTGCGTTATGCAGTGATGCCTGCATGTTCTGTGCGCCCGACAATTTCACACTAACTCGCTCCTTTCACGACGGTCGGCCATGACAATGAGAAAACTACGGAGATTTTAGCGCCGCTTCAAATCGAACGTTTCCAAGGTGGAACGTGTATACGAGGTCACGTGACCAAACAATCAAAATTAAATAAGCCCTGCAATAATCGTTATGTTTATTTAATTTTGTTAATTTGCATTTACCGTCTAGTACCGCTGCACGGTACTAGACTAAACTTTTCGTGTTCTAAACGGTGGGGTAAAAATCATTTTTGTAACTTGATAAATACAAAAGTTATACTGACAAGATCAGCCGCCATTTTGATCCATCCAATCTTTCAAGCCATATTTAAAGTATACAATAAGGGTCCTCGTCAAATAAATACGTTACCATGTGTCCGCGAGTTTGATATGGAGATATATCATGTGTTCGAGTTAAATATCAAAGGAGAACGAATTCGAGTTTGATATTTAACTCGAACACATGATATATCTCCATATCAAACTCGCGGACACATGGTAACTTATAATCTCCCATGGCACATTGCACTGACAGTTCATAGTCTAGTAGATCGGTGATAGGACGGACTTTCTTTTCTGGGGCATGTTCCTTCAACCAGCTGGAGTGAAGAATTGACACTTGGGCTCCAGTGTCCCAGAGAGCTTCTGTGGCCACACCATCAAGCAAGCATGCTACTCTGCACTTGTTTCCTACCAATTTGATAAGCTTACGCTGCAGGCTCTTTGGAACAGAGGAAATTCAATTCACTGAAGCTGACTTATTGTTATCTTGAGGCGTTGGCCTTGGCACAGACTCACTGTTCTCTTGTCGACGTTTCATCCTGCATCCTGCATCCTTGTAGTGTTCTGTACTGCCACAACGCCAACAATGACGACAAGACCGTCCAGTCCCGTTGACCCTGCAGTCTGGACAACCTGGTTCATACTGTGGTTTACCTTGGGGTGATGAGGCAACTGTGTCAGACACTTGCTTCTGTTTCTCAACTTCTGATAGTTGCTTTTTCAGAGCAGAGATCTCTTGTCGCATCGCTGCAAGTTCATCATGCTTTGCTCCAACAACACTCACTTTTGACTTTGGCTTTACCTTGTTTAGACGTTCTGTATCTTCTATCACAATCTTGTTCATGACCTCGATGAGCTCCTCATCTGAAACGTGTGTCTGATTCAAATAAACTTTCATTTCAGCCCTAATACTGTCACTGGTTAGACCTGTAGAAACACTGTGTCTGAACATGGAATGAATAAGTTCAAGGTTGTAGCCCAGATTATTCTTGTCCTCCTTTGAGGCAAATATCAGAGTCTCTTTCAAATCTAATGCTCTCATGAGAAAATCATCTGCATCTTCCTTCTGACCCTGAACAAGATTGCAAAGTTCTGTGTACAGTTCTGTTGGCGTCTTCTGACGATAATGGGAGCGCAAGACGCTACGTAATTTTGGAAGTGTCAAGTCTCTCCGTCCTTCAAGATAACCACGCAGCTTGGATGTCGGGCAAATGGATCGGAGTCTACCTTCGATGATTTCTTGCTCTGTGTATCCCTTGTCCACACCACCCTCAATCTGACGCACAAGACTACTGAATGAAAGACAACCTTTTCCTTCTCCAATCTGTCCGGAAACTTTGAACTCCTTTCTCCAGACGGAACAGCGGTCTCTACCCAGTGAGTCATTGACTGCTTCTTCTTGACTTAATTCTTGGTTTGAAATGGTGGTCTTCTGATCACCCTTGGGATCATCCTGCGGACTAATATTCAAAATGTCATTCCCTTTAAAAAAAGTTGCCCTGCCTTTATCTTCTCTCTTGGTGTGTGCCTCCAGAATAGACTGAACCAGCTTCACTGTCTCCAACCTTGTATTCTTTGACAAATCAACTTCTGGATCCAATGTCTGTACAATCTCATTCAACTTCTCAGAGGACGACACCAAGACTTGATCGATGACTTGCAGTGCAAACTCTTCATCTAATTCAGTCATCTTGAATGTCCGCTTTCCCTAAGTCTTCATGTAACTGTGATCATTCTTTCACTGTGACTTGATTCCTGAAATTCTCGGATCTTCCAAAGTAGCCTTCCATAGGTACCCAGTAGTACATCTGATGAGCATCCCAGACGAGCCCCCAAAATATGTAAGTGGTCTGCCCTCAGCACTGGGCACAGCTAACTGTGGTGGATCCGAACTTCTCAAGGACACCAACTGAAGTCAAAATATAACGCTTTAGTTGGAGGAACGTTTTAATTCATTTCCCAATCTAATCATCTGCGCATGCGTTAAAGCACATGTGTCACATTATGATAATTAAATCATATACATTACCACAAGGGTCTTTGTTCTTATTACACAGTTTCCTTTTGAAATGCTATAACAGGCAACTTGAACTTGAAATCTTAATCTTAACTGTTACAGAAATCAACTTTTAACTATAAACATTTACAGTAAACTTTCATCAAATCAAATATGAACTCGTACATTTACATTCAATATCTTCATCCATACAGTAATACAGGAAATATGCTGTTTAATTACCATATAATATTCCCTGACAATATTGCCTGTTCCTATGATCAAGTACAAGCTTAGCTGAATTATCTCCCTTTGACTATATGGAAAAGTACTATCCAAATTGACAATATGAGAAGAGTTATCTCCCTTTATACACTGAACTTGCAAGCACACTTAAGTCTCAAGTTAATAATCAACTGAATAATCTGAACTGACACGACTATAAATCCAACTGTGGTATTCACATAAATTAAATTGAAATACTATGATACCTTCTGTACTAAAATAATATTGATAAATATCTTTAAAATATTCTTATTTTCAGCATTGGATGACAAGGAGCATGTGAAATGGTTTTCTAATTCAACACTATTAATATGTGACCTGATCAATAGTTCATTTATATTCACCATACATTACAATAACCTGAAACTCACTTGAACCTACATTACATGAAAGAATAAACACTTATAGGAACTAAATTAATTATTGCCAAGTCAACTTTAATCTTTCCAATAAACAATAAAAATAATCATTCACTCTATAAGATATGAAACAATTCCATATCTACTTCTCAGAATTTCACTGACTAGAGTTAATCATGTCTAACTCTTTGGAACATGATATAACATGAAATATGCTTAATTACTATTTCAATTATATCCGACTAATTATCCTCTCATGAAACTTGAAAATGTATCTAACTTTCTTATACAATTAATGCCTACACATTTATTTAATGTCACATCATTACAGTGACACGTCATAAAATCACCAACACGCAACTTTTAAACAATTTTCTTGATATAAAGACCAAGTTCTTTATTTGATTCAATTCTTTATTCTGTTCTTTCTTTTCTTTCTTTCTTACTTCTTTTCTTAATTCTTACAAGGCTTACAGATAAACTGAAACATAACAGAAAAACCCTGTCTTAGTATAGGATATTTTCCAAAACAAATGAAGCATACCTAGAATTATCCAAACTAAATACTTACTCCTGAATTGTAAATTACAATGTTAGACAAGAAAAATATTACAATGTGAGCTAGGAGAGTGAGCTAACATACAAAATGACCTACTTAATGGAAAAGCAAGGGCAATGTTTACCTGCCACATGCAGCCTAGTTTATAGTAATGCTGAATGAAAATTATAAACTTATATATTGACAATGATGAAACATAAACCTAACTGCAAATATGAAAGACTCACCATTGTTTTGGACCTTAAATGCAACTTGAAAAGAAAATGTTCCTAATCTTGCAGGCCATGTCCTTCATGACCTACAAACCACATGGCTAAGACTGACAAAACAGGATAGCTTAACAGTTACCTCCCTTTATAACTATAATTATGCAAAGCAGTTAGATAAAAAATGCAACTTCAAGTGAAAACATAAACCTTATAAATTTGGAATGAAAATTAAAGTGAAGAATGATGCTTATCTTTGAGGAAAAATTGAAATAGTAAAAAATACTTATTTTGACCATTACACACCAGCCTTCTAATTGTAGAATGTCAGTGGCACAATTACCCAAAATAAACTTATAATGGGAAAAATAAAAGCACTCTTGCAAATAAAAGATATTTCTTTTGATGAAAAACCAACCATTGCTAGGTAAAATGAATATTCACAATGAACCAAACTGTAAACTTCATTGATAAGAATGAAAATGCTTATCAACACAAAAGGTTTCAGTTCATCAGCTTTACAGAGTTAGTGTATTTCTTCAAGTTTGTACTTTTACAAACTTTCTTCCATGATCACACAGAGTTTGTCAATCGGTCGAGTCAACTCTGTTGTAGCAGTTCGCACCTTCACAGTACGCACAAGATCTCTTCTGTCAGTCATGAGTTCAGTCACACGTCCAAGTGCCCACGCATTTCGGGGCATGTTGTCCATTACCAGGACTAGATCGCCTATCTTGAGGTTTCTTCTACTCACGTTCCATTTTTGTCTTTCTTGTAACAAGGGAAGGTATTCCTTGCTCCATCTCTTCCAGAAGACATCTGCTAGATACTGAACTTGTCTCCATCTGCGCTTGCTGTAGACATCTTTGTTGAAGGTTCCGAGAGGCATAGTTTCACCTGATCGAAGATAAAGGAGGTGGTTTGGCGTCAGTGGTCTTAAATCTTTGGGAGAACATGGTAGATCTGTTATTGGTCTTCCATTTAGAATCGCTTCAATTTTTCACAGAAGAGGGTGTAGAGCGATTCATCGTCCAACTTTATGACTTGTTCATGCATAAGAGAATAGATAAGCTTTCTTACAGTCCGAATCATTCTCTCCCATATGCCTCCATAGTGCGATGCTGAAGGGGGGTTGAAGTGCCATTCGATCCCATCATTGGCAAATGACGAGTACAACTTAGATTGGTTCAAACTTGAAAGTGATTCACGAAGTTCACGTTCACATCCTACAAGATTTGTACCATTGTCTGAGCGTATGGTCTTTGGGGAACCTCGTCTTGCAATAAACATCCGGACTGCATTTATGCATGAGTCAGTGTCTAAGCTGCAGGAAACTTCTAGATGAATTGCTCGCAGACTCATGCAGGTGAAGAGCACTCCATATCTCTTGACATTGCATCTACCTCGTTTAACAAGGATGGGACCAAAGTAGTCGACACTGACATGGGAGAAAGGAGGCAAATCTGGAGTGAGACGTTCTGTTGGTAAATCGGCCATCATTTGCTGCCCTGGTCGTCCTTGGTATTTTCGACAAATAACGCACTTGGCAAGTTGGGATTTGATGATTGATCTTGCTCCGATTATCCAGTACTTTTCTAACAAGGATGACATAACTGCATTCTTCCCAAGATGTCCCACCGCTATGTGAGCATCTTTGACCAAGAGAGTGGAGATGTGACATTTTTTGGGTAAAACTATTGGATGTCTAGATTCATCGCTGAAACTGGCCTTGTCAAGACGTCCACCAACTTTAATGATTCCATCTTGGAGATATGGGTCAAGCTTGAACAAGGGGCTAGCTTTCTTGACAGTCTTTCTCTTCTGCAAAATGTCATTATTACTCAAGATATCAAAGTCTCCTGAGAAGTTCTGCTTCTGAACATGCTTGATCAGTAACATTTCTGCTTGCTGAAGTATGTCTGGAGATAATTGATAGACTTGCCTCTTATTCTCGAGTATACCTTCACGACTTGGGATCTTTTCTCTTAACTTTCTAAAGGTGAGGATTAGCCATCCTGTTGCTCTTTTCAGTTTCTTCCAAGACGAGTAGTGGTCGATCAGTTTGTCGAGAACATCTTCCTGTAATACTGTAGCGCAGCTTGTCTGCTTGATTTCTGGGTCATCTGTGACAGTGGTAGGGGGTGTGCTTGTTGCTGGCCACTTCTCCTCAGACTTCCACAGAAACTCTGGACCTTCAAACCAGTGCTTCATTTGCTCTGCGCTGTTTAGATTTATTCCTCTTGATGCATAATCAGCAGGATTTACCTTGGTATTGACAAATTTCCATTGGTCTGGCTCTGTGCTATCATGAATGAGAGCTATCCTGTTGGCAACAAATGTTTTGAAGCTAGTGGTAGTGTTTGAAATATACTTCAGTACGGACATACTGTCAGTCCAGAACATAGTATCTGTAATGTCATACTGGAGATCCAACTTAATCACGCCAGACAGTCGAACAGCGAGAGTGGCAGCTGTAAGTTCCATGCGTGGAATGGTAATCTTCTTCAGGGGGGCAACTCTAGATTTGGCCATGATAAGCACACAATGAGTATCATTGCGACCATTTTCAAGACGGAGATAGACAGCTACACCATAACCAACGTCACTTGCATCTGAGAAGAGGTGGAGCTGGCATGATGCAACATTACCAAAGTCCCTAGGTTTGTAACCGGTTGATTTTGATGTCTTCAAGCTTGGGTAAATCTTGTTGCCACAGAGACCATTTCTTTTTGGAGACTTCATCAATTTCTTCATCCCAACCATACTGCTTCAGATGGAGAGACTGTAGGATCTGCTTTGCCTTGAGAGTGAATGGAGAAATAAGACCTAGTGGATCATAAATGCTACTAACAATGGAGAGGATTCCTCTCTTTGTGTCTGGTCTTTCTTTGACTTGGATCTTGAATCCTAGGCAGTCTGGTTGTACAAACCAGTAGACTCCCAACGCTCTTTCACTAGGCAGATTCTCACAGTCAAGATTCAGCTCTTTTACATCTGTAGCCCTCTCTTCAACTGGGATAGTCTTCAGCAATCTTGGTTCACTGCTTATCCACTTGGTGAGTCTAAAACCACCCTTTTTGCAGAGTTCTGTTACTTCTTTCACTACATCTACTGCCTTAGTTACTGTGGGAAAAGAAGTGAGAAGGTCATCAACATAAAAATTTATCCTTCAACATGTTGGTAACTTGTAGACTGTGTTCTTGCTTGTGATCTTTACCAACTTGTTGGAGAGCAAAAGTGGCACAGCTTGCAGAAGACACTGCGCCGAACAGGTGAACCAGCATTCTGTATATCTCAGGGTCCTTTGAGTAGTCACTGTTTGGCCACCAATAAAACCGAAGAAAGTCTGTATCTTCTTTGTACACCTTTACCTGGTAATACATAGCTTCTATGTCTGCCATGGCTGCAATGTTGTCTTGTCGAAAGCGCAACAGTACTCCTAATAAGGTGCTGGTGAGATTTGGGCCTTGAAGTAACATGCTGTTCAGCGATACCCCTCTATAGCTTGCTGCGCAGTCAAAGACTACCCGTATCTTCTGGGGTTTAATAATAATAATAATAATAATAATTAACTTGTATAGCGCCTAGTTTCCAGCAAGAGCTGCTCAACGGCGCTGGAGAAGAAAAAGTGGAAGTATATACAGAGATAGAGAAAAGTAGGGTTTACAGGATAGAAAGAGGTAGGGTTTACACGAGAGAAAAAAGGTAGGTTTTTAAGTCTTTCTTGAAACAGTCTAGTGATCTTGAGGTTTTGAGGTCATGTGGGAGAGAGTTCCATAGGACAGGGGCAGCAACAGAGAAGGCTCGTTCGCCAAGTTTAGTACAGGTTGATGGGACACACAGTTGTGCTTCATTTGACGATCGTAGAGATCGGCAGGGCTGATATAAAGAGAGCAGATTTTTCATGTACTTGGGAGACGAGTCAACATGGAGAGCACAGAAGGTCAGGACAAGGATCTTGTAAGAAATCCTGTGCTTAATGGGGAGCCAGTGTAGTTGCTGGAGAACTGGGGTTATGTGAGCATCCTGTCGTGTTCGAGTCACCAAGCGTGCCGCCTTGTTCTGTATGCGCTGTAATTGTGAGATGGGGCCTGATCCGGAGAGTAGGGCATTGCAGAAATCGAGTCTGGATGTGACATATGAGTAGACAAGAGTTTTACAAGTATCACTGTCAATATACTTCCGGATTTTACCAATGTTTGAAATATGAAAGTTTGTTGATCTGGCTGTGTTGAGGGCATGTTGCTTGCTTGACATTGTGTTGTTCATTGTCAGACCGAGGTTCCTGATATTTCTAGATGGAGTGACACAAATGCCATCAATGGTTAGTTCTGCATCATGAATTTTGTCTAACTGCTTCCGAGTACCAATCACCATGAATTCAGTTTTGTTGCTGTTGAGTTTTAAGTAGTTCGACGTCATCCAAGTGCTTACATCCTTGATGCAGTCTTCAATTTGATGTACACTAACAGGCACAGAAGATGCTTTGGTTGAGATATACAGCTGCTGATCGTCAGCGTAGCCATGGAAATCAAGACTGTGGTTCCTGATGAGATCCCCGAGGGGCTGGATGTAGCAAGTGAAAAGGACTGGTCCGAGAACGGATCCCTGTGGGACGCCATGTTTCAGTTCTTTGGACTCTGAAGCAATGCCATCAACTAGGACGCGCATTGATCTGTCCGTAAGATATGACCTGATCCACGAGAGAACAGAGCCAGAGATCCCGAAGGTATGCTGCAGTCTCGAAAGCAGGATGTCATGGCTGATAGAATCGAAGGCTGCAGAAAGATCTAGTAGCACAAGTAGGACCACCTCCTGTCTGTCCATTGCTCGTAAAATGTCATTCTGGACTCTAATCAAGGCAGTCTCGGTGCTGTGCGACTTTTTGTATGCTGACTGAAAGGGTTCTGACAATCTGTACTCTTCTATGTGGAACTGGAGCTGAGCGAGCACTATTTTCTCCATGACTTTGGACAAGAAGCTAAGATTGGACACAGGTCTAAGGTTCCGGAAGTCAGAGGGATCTAGAGATGGTTTCTTAAGTAGCGGGGTCACAATAGCGTTCTTGAAACATTGTGGAAAAGTTCCAGCTTCCAGAGATGCGTTTGTGACTGAGCAGGCAGCCAAGACAATGGAGGGGAGACAACTTTTAAGCAACCAAGTTGGGGTGGGGTCCAGGGAACAAGACTTATTTGGTGCTGTCTGCAACACTGATAACAAGGAGGGTTCTGATACTGGTTCGAAGTTGGACTTGCAAGAGCCTTTAAATTTAACATCATACTCAAGAGGATCTTGAGCTGAGGATGCAGATGATATGTCGTCAATGATTTTTTCAATCTTGTCAGCAAAGAAACCAGCAATGTCATTTGCTCGCTGTTTAGATGTTGCCGCTGAACTCATGGTCGCAACACACTTGGATTCAGTCAAGGACTTGACGATAGTGAAGAGGCGTTTACTATCATTCTTGCTGTCTGTAATCTGTTGTCTAATATGAGATAGTTTTAACTCTCTGATAAGGGAGTTAACTCTGTTTCTGCAGTCCTGGTAAATTTGTCGATGCACGACTAGCTTGGTGGCGCGCCAAACTTTTTCAGCACGCCGCCGATCATGTTTGGCTTTAAAAACATCTTCCGTCATCCAAGAAGCATTCGGTCTGATAACTATTTTTGAGGACTTAAGGGGAGCATGATTGTCTAAGACAGTAGAAAGAGTTTCATTGTAGGACATGGCCATCACATCAGGGGAGTCCGTCTGAAACGTGGGACAAGCACATAGAGCTGAAAGTAGGTCAGAACTAAATGTAGGTATGTCTACATCACGCACTTTCCTGTATGTCACAGTCTTACGCAATGGAGCCGGTTTCACAGCGTTCAGGACACAGAAAACACTACTGTGGTCAGAGAGTCCATGATCGACAACATTGACAGAGGAGAGAATCTGATCATCAGCCTTCGTGATGACCAAGTCAAGAATGTGGCCACTTTGATGAGTGGTCTCATTCACATGCTGGACAAGATTTGTCATGAACAGAAAATCAGAGAATTTCTCAGCAAATTGATTATGAGGATTATCAACATGTAGGTTAAAATCCCCCATTATGACAACGTGAGCATTGGTGTTGGTAGCCAAGTCAAAGAGTTGTATGAGCTCATCAAGTACCAGTGATTGACTGCAATTATTCTTTTGTGATGATGGTGGCCTGTAAACTGAGACCAGTCTTAGCAACGTTCCTTGTAGAGAGATCCACATGTCAAGGTATTCAAGGCTTAAAAATGTCACACTAATAGAGTCTTTTTCTGGGGCTAGAGAAAAGGCAGACTTGTAGATTACTATGATTCCACCACCCTGTCTCTTTTGTCTGACTGACATTCTGTGAGAATATCCAGTTGGTACCAACTCATTTATAATGACACTATCACATGATTTCAGCCATGATTCTGTTATTACAGCAATATCAATGTCATGTTCGGTGATATAGTCATTGATTTCACTTGCCTTATTTCTCACAGATCTTGCATTAAGCAGACACGCCTCACAGAAAGCGAATTCGGCAGATCGATTGTGCAAGGTGTAGATGACAAACTTTGATTTTTATTGAATCTTTGAACTTTCTTCCCAGCCCGACGACTTCTCTTCTTAAATCGCTTTCTCTTGTGTTTGACATGAGTGGTGATTAGCTCACAGGTACAACAATGAGAGAAGCTGTCCATGTTGATTGAGTCCCTGATTGATAGAAGCTTTGCGAGGATGGTATACTCCATGGTGCGGGATGTACCACACTTTACCTTCCTTGCCTGGTATTTCACTTGTTGGGACTTTCTCTGCATACCCTTGGTCAAGGATTTTCTTCATGAAGCCGTTGTAATCATCATGGAATTTCTTGTTCTTGATCATTTTCTTTTTGAGGCCATCAAGTCTTTTCAGAGCTTGCTCGGAGTTGTCAGGCATGATAACTTCTTTCTTAAATGGCAATTTGATTTCATAATGTCCGTCCTTCTTTCTTATAGACTTTGTTACAACATCAATGAATGCTTTGTCTTCTTGTGACATTTCCTTGTGATCATCGATGCTTCGCTCTGGAAAGTCAAAGTTCATACTTTCTTTAACCATTCTATCAAGATTTCCAACTTCTTCCAATTCCTTGCATATCACATCTGTTCTCATGGATGTGAATCTGTTTTCTTTATCTTCAGTAGGGGATCTCATGACATTCCACAGAACCCATCCTAATTGAGTTCTAGAAGCGTGAGGACTTCCCCTAGGACCCGTGCGTATCTCCTGAGGCGTGTAAGCATCAGGTACATTTCCTCCAATTAACAATTCAACTTTAGCATCTACTGCAGGTATTTCAATGTCGGCAAGATGAGGCCATTGTGATGCATCAAGCTTAGTAGGTATGTGCCTTGTGGAGACAGGAATGTATTCTCTTGTGTAGACTGTAGGCATAGCAATTGAATTTTGCAGTTCGAGGTCATACACTTGAATCCCATTTACTGCCTGTACTACAGAAGTGTGTGGCTCTCCCATTGTGTCAATTGTTATCTCCATCTTTTTTCCAGAGCATCCAAGTCTGGCTAGTAGGGTCTCAGAGCAGAATGACACAGTACTCCCTGGGTCTAGGAAAGCATACGTAGTTTCAATTGCAAGTTTGTTTCTGTAAGTAACCTTGACTGGTATGACAGCAAGCGTACATTCTGTGTTCCCGTAGAGCAACTTGGATCTTCAGAAATCTCAGCACAAGCACTGAATGCCTTCACTTCAGTGTTGTCATCAAAGTGCAGTATAGCTTGTATGGTGGTTCCCCTTACAGATAGCACGTCACCAGCAGGGTACAATCCTTACTCATATGTCCTCGTTGTAGGCATCTAAAGCAGGCACCCTTCTGTCTAAGAAATGACAATCTTTCAGCGTGAGGTTTCAAGATTATTTTTTTGCAATCTTTAAGGGAGTGATACTTGTCATTACAGAAAATGCAACAGCTTGGATGATCCTGTTTCATGGGTTTAAGAGGAAAGGTTACTTTGCTTGGCTCTCTGCTGCAATGGCGTGTATCTTGAATATCAGTTCTGAAAGTTGATTTGTTGACTTGTCTTACCGATGTATTTTGCACTCGCCTGACAGATTTACCTTTGTCTTCTGTCTTCATAGCCTCTCTACCAAACATTGGATCCATGACCTTTTTCGCTTCCCGCTTCACAAACTCAACAAGATCTTGAAAGTCAACAAGCCTGCCTGTGCTTCTTACCTGGAGAAGAACGTTTCTCCATTTCTCTTGATATGCATAAGGCAACTTCATCACTAGCTTTCTTATGTTATCAGGATATTCTAGAATCTTGACAGCATTCATGGTGGTAACAGCATTCATTCATTCTTGTAAGAAAATGGCATAGGCATCCAAAGCTTTAGGGTTGTCTATCCGAACGTCAGGCCAACTAAGTGCACGCTTCACGAGAGCAGAAGCAATGCAATCTTCATCACCATACCTATCATCCAATTCTTTCCAAGCTGCCGTATACCCTGTTCTAGCGTCTAAATAACTGTAACCTTTGACTATTCGATGTGCTTCTCCTGCAGTGAATTGCTCTAAGTAACTCATATTTTCATCAACAGAGTCTGAATTGGTCACAATCTTTACATGAAATTGTCTCTTAAATCTCTGGTACTCTAACGGATCTCCATAGAACTTCTGAATATCAGGGGGAGGCTTGCGCAACTGCTGAACAACTGACTGAATAACTTCTACATTATCAGCACTAACTGCAGTTTGGCTGTGGGTAGTAGAGAGCATGAATGAAACTAGTCTTTGAGGCTTATTACGATCCTTTGATTTTGCATGTATGGGTGTTAAGTTTGAATAGTCATGTTCATCCATGTCAGAGTTAGGATTCACTCTATACTGCTCTTCAGTATCACTGCCTAGCCCTGACCGTTCAGATTCAAACTCATGCACAACTCTACTTCTGGCTTGTAATACCTCTAGCTGAGTTTTCAGATCCAACTCCTCTTCCTTCATCTTTAGCTCTAATTTTGACTTATCAAGTTCTTGCTTTTCCTTAAGAGCTTTAACTTTAGCTTGTAACTCAGCCTGTTTTTGTTTTTGACGCAAAATTTCAGTTGATATATTTGACCTAGTTGAACTTAAGCTCTTAGAACCAACCGTTTTCAAGGATGATATGACGCTAGTCTTATCTGCATTGGACCCTTGAACAGAACCATGTACCAGGAAGAAATGTTCAAACGATGTCTTAAGCGCTGACAAAGTAACATCCTGTGTTTTACACACTTCTTTAAAGCGAGATAACTCAGTCTGATTTAACAACCTAGAGTAGTCCTGGCGAATTTCAAAAAGGCTCCCATACAGTTTTAACCATTTTGAGTACAGCAGCGAAATTTCTTCTACTTTATCACGATGCATTGGATTTTCTTCCATATCAGGCCTAATTTTGTCAAAGTTTTTCAAAAGCTGCTTGTAAATACTTTCTACTTTTCTACTTCTTTGCTCCTTTGCAAACTCTAAACCCTACTCACCCATTCTTCTTGTTCTTATTTCTTGCTCATCCATTCTTAGTCCAACAATGTTTATGCTATAAAGACCAAGTTCTTTATTTGATTCAATTCTTTATTCTGTTCTTTCTTTTCTTTCTTTCTTACTTCTTTTCTTAATTCTTACAAGGCTTACAGATAAACTGAAACATAACAGAAAAACCCTGTCTTAGTATAGGATATTTTCCAAAACAAATGAAGCATACCTAGAATTATCCAAACTAAATACTTACTCCTGAATTGTAAATTACAATGTTAGACAAGAAAAATATTACAATGTGAGCTAGGAGAGTGAGCTAACATACAAAATGACCTACTTAATGGAAAAGCAAGGGCAATGTTTACCTGCCACATGCAGCCTAGTTTATAGTAATGCTGAATGAAAATTATAAACTTATATATTGACAATGATGAAACATAAACCTAACTGCAAATATGAAAGACTCACCATTGTTTTGGACCTTAAATGCAACTTGAAAAGAAAATGTTCCTAATCTTGCAGGCCATGTCCTTCATGACCTACAAACCACATGGCTAAGACTGACAAAACAGGATAGCTTAACAGTTACCTCCCTTTATAACTATAATTATGCAAAGCAGTTAGATAAAAAATGCAACTTCAAGTGGAAAACATAAACCTTATAAATTTGGAATGAAAATTAAAGTGAAGAATGATGCTTATCTTTGAGGAAAAATTGAAATAGTAAAAAATACTTATTTTGACCATTACACTTGAAACAACATATCTTGATAAACATTATAATAACAACGCTTGATCTTGCGTAAAACTGCCCTTTTAAACACATTACCATGAATCTATAAGATTATTATGTGTTGAGATACCAATTGATGCAAAGTAAATTAACCTAGAGATACATCTCGTTTTAGTTTGTTTACTTCCGTTCTCAGCTACGTCCAAGGGACGCTACTCCTTATCTATGACCTTTTAAGTTGACCGCTATGAAGTTACTGCTCGCCCGTAATTCAAATTTAGCTGAACAACTTACTTTTCTTGATAAAACTACTTAGCCCATTTAAAGATCAGTGATAAACCTAGGATTTTTTTGGGGTGGGTCAATGCCCCACCTGGTCAAATTTGGGTGGGCCCTATTTTTTTGGGAGGTGGTCCCAAGGGCCCCACCTGATCAATTAAGGTGGGCCTTTTCAGAATGTTTCACTGTGCGTTTGAATTTTCAGAATAACTTGTTTGAATAAACTGTTACACTTGACAAAACATCTTCCCGTTTTCAAATCTAAGCCATTTATACTCCCCGAGCCATGATGTCTGAAATTTTTTAGCTTTGCTAGGGCCACCAATTTTGGTTTGAACCGTTTCGTCAGATTCAGAATCGCTGTCGTTATCATAATCGTAATCAACAAGTGTCCGTTTCTTCGTTATAGGAGGAGACGATTGTGATCTGTCTGTTTGTTTGCTAAAGAAACTCAAAATATTTTTCTGCGACATGATCCATTTGTATATTAGTGCGGGAAATGAAACCGAAAGTGAAAGCGAGATTAGACAGCGAAGTTACAAATCCATAACTAACACGCTTTTCCATTGGCTGAGAATATTACAATGGCCAATCAGGGACGTTGATGCATATCGTCGTCGGTCGATAAACTGGTTCACTGTCTGAGCGCTTGCGGCGAATGATCGTGATTTAGTGACGGAGTTTTTAGATTACAATTTACTTTCATTTATAAATATAGGCCGCATTCGGATTTTATAGTTGCGTTATTTTACAAAAGAATGCGTTAAAGGGGCGCAGCTTCAATTTACATGTGCGGGAATTTTCATTTGTATGCGGAAATGCCGCAGAAACGCATCCTAGGTTTATCCCTGAAAGATTAAACATCAAAGAAAATGTTTATCTATATCAGAAATATAATAATTGATTCATTACGTAATTCCTGAGCTCATCGACTGACTGTCAATGGCGATAGCAGAAGACTGTTTGAAAACTTACACTTACTTCAATATTATGAATATGCATGAGTACAGTACATAAAAATACATGAAATATGATACAACAATATCTAAGTGTGTTATGGGGCGAGGGGAATGTGTCTTAGTGTATTGACAACTCACCTGAAGTCAAAATATAACGCTTTAGTTGGAGGAACGTTTTAATTCATTTCCCAATCTAATCATCTGCGCATGCGTTAACCGCACATGGCATGATGATACTATTATTGCCAAAACTAATTATATTAAATTTAGACTTAAGGTGAATTTGGTTCAATTGACACAAGTCAACCACTTCTTTACACCATCTCAGGTTGCCAATGTGGATATAAAATACTCATAAAACAATAATTAAATTGTAGAAATAATTAAAAAAATGTCAGTTTGCTATCATAGTGTCAAAGAGAGTGCCAACCCCGCTTGACGATTGGCATTACCATGTCACAGGTTGACACTATTCTAGACTTTATCCCAGGGAATTAGCTTGATGCAATAGGATCCAAACTCTGAGTTCCGGGGAGAGCATCTGATCAGACAGGAGTGGACAGATAGACACAAGAAGATGACGTCATAGAGACGATGGTTTATTTCATTATGACATCATGAGTGTGAAGGAAAAGGTCAGCTGTGAAGTTGACCCTAGACTCCACACTCATTCCCCGCTGTAGAATCCTCTCTGGGCTCCACTCTTGTCTCCACTCTTGGCTCCACTCTTGTCTCCACTCTTGGCTCCCCTCTGGGCTCCACTCTTGTCTCCACTCTTGGCTCCACTCTTGTCTCCACTCTTGGCTCCACTCTTGGCTCCCCTCTGGGCTCCACTCTTGGCTCCACTCTTGGCTCCCCTCTGGGCTCCACTCTTGGCTCCACTCTTGTCTCCACTCTTGTCTCCACTCTTGGCTCCACTCTTGTCTCCACTCTTGTCTCCACTCTTGGCTCCCCTCTGGGCTCCACTCTTGTCTCCACTCTTGGCTCCACTCTTGTCTCCACTCTTGGCTCTACTCTTGGCTCCACTCTTGTCTCCACTCTTGGCTCCACTCTTGGCTCCCCTCTGGGCTCCACTCTTGGCTCCACTCTTGGCTCCACTCTTGGCTCCACTCTGGGCTCCACTCTTGGCTCCACTCTTGGCTCCACTCTTGTCTCCACTCTGGGCTCCACTCTTGGCTCCACTCTTGTCTCCCCTCTTGGCTCCACTCTTGTCTCCACTCTTGTCTCCACTCTTGGCTCCACTCTTGGCTCCCTCTGATGTTTGTTTCAGAGAGGGTCCTATTTAAGGGATTCACATGACTGAAAGCTGTTAAGCCCTCAAGCATATTAAATGTCAAATAGAGTATGACTGACATGATACTTCCTTAAGTATAGATGTTACAATTGTTTCATTTCGATTGTCTAAAGTGATGGACAATAAAGAATTGCTGATTACTAAAGCATATAAAAGACTATTCTAATGGGTAGGTGCATGATTGCCTCAGGTGTTTGTGTAAGAGAATTGACATGTTTCTGTTGTGAATTTACTCAACAACTTGAAAATATTGAATAACATATACAAAGGAATATATAGAAATAATATGAAGAATATATATACAGTTATTAGCACTGTCATAGTTTCTCCCTCATCCAGTAAATTTCGTCCTCGAAATTTTGTTGTTGTTGATGATATTAGAAAATGATGAGGCATTGAAATACATGAATGGGTACAAGGTTACAAGGTTTGAACAGTAACTGTTGATACATTGCATGATGAATAAAGGTTTAAAAAAAAGTTGTTTCTTCAAGGTTGTGTGATTATCAAGCCAGTTGTCATAAACAGTAACACATACATTGTTATTACTATTTAATTAAATTATACTACAATTGGAGTCACCATGAATGTAAATGAAATTAGGAGTCTTGTATTTTGAGCCCAGACTAGGCAAGGCTAAGGAAGATAAGCGAAGTATGCTGAATGAATGTATACCCTAACTAACATCATTAACAAGGTATGGTAACATCAAGGTAGATATGATTTGGATGTATTTCATCATTAAAGAATACATGATTTTGACTATGAGCATTTGTGATGCGATAATCGTAATATGACTTTTTGCACGTAAAGAGACTTCATAGCACGTAATTGTCGAATGATGAAATAAATTTGGAATTTGTACATATATTTCAGAATAATTTGGAAAATCAAGGGTAATAAACATTTGTTACAAGCATCATATAAGCAAATGGGAACAGGAGTCTGGCTTAGGGGTGCGACTCTATACCTGTACCGTATCTGGATGACGGCGTGCGTAAATAAGTAGATAAGAATAAAAAAACCTAACTGATACCAAAAACTTAAAGATGATAATTGAAACAAGTTTACCCTATAAGTAAAGATCAGTTACAAAAATTTTTAGTCTGGCTGATAAATACACACAAACCTGTGAGCACAGAATCCTGGTAAAACATGCTACGAAATCAATAAAAACACTATTGTTCGAAAAGAGTTCACAATTTGCTGTTGAGTCCTTGTCCGAGTTTTTGGTCTTCCCATCCTCTTTGTAGATCTTCGTACTTGTGGTGCTTTAGGATGTAGTTATCCGTAACCTTGAAGTCTACTTCTTAAAGGGGATGGTTGAAGTTGACAGGTCAGCAGCAATCGGTCCTCCCATGGTTGTCAGGATAACTGGCTCAGGGTTGTGTCTTCTGCTATCTTTTCATGTTGCTCTCGGAGAATTCAAATTCAATTCCAGGTCGGTTCTGTCATCGGGATCTTCATTTCTCCACCATCTGTCATAGAATAGAAGGTGCCAACCCACAGGACGATAGGCATTACCATCTCACAGGTTGACACCAGTCTAGACTTTACCCCAGGAAATTAGCTTGATGCTATAGGATTCAGGGGAGAGCATCTGATCAGACAGGAGTGGACAGATAGACACAAGAAGATGACGTCATAGAGACGATGGTTTATTTCATTATGACATCATGAGTGTGAAGGAAAAGGTCAGCTGTGAAGTTGACCCTAGACTCCACACTCATTCCCCGCTGTAGAATCCTCTCTGGGCTCCACTCTTGGCTCCACTCTTGGCTCCACTCTTGTCTCCACTCTTGGCTCCACTCTTGGCTCCACTCTTGTCTCCACTCTTGGCTCCACTCTTGGCTCCACTCTTGTCTCCACTCTGGGCTCCACTCTTGGCTCCACTCTTGGCTCCACTCTGGGCTCCACTCTTGGCTCCACTCTTGGCTCCCCTCTGGGCTCCACTCTTGGCTCCACTCTTGGCTCCCCTCTGGGCTCCCCTCTGGGCTCCCCTCTTGGCTCCACTCTTGGCTCCCCTCTGGGCTCCCCTCTGGGCTCCACTCTTGGCTCCACTCTTGTCTCCACTCTGGGCTCCACTCTTGGCTCCACTCTTGGCTCCCCTCTGGGCTCCACTCTTGGCTCCCCTCTGGGCTCCACTCTTGGCTCCACTCTTGGCTCCACTCTTGGCTCCCTCTGATGTTTGTTTCAGAGAGGGTCCTATTTAAGGGATTCACATGACTGAAAGCTGTTAAGCCCTCAAGCATATTAAATGTCAAATAGAGTATGACTGACATGATACTTCCTTAAGTATAGATGTTACAATTGTTTCATTTCGATTGCCTAAAGTGATGGACAATAAAGAGTTGCTGATTACTAAAGCATATAAAAGACTATTCTAATGGGTAGGTGATTGCCTCAGGTGTTTGTGTAAGAGAATTGACATGTTTCTATTGTGAATTTACTCAACAACTTGAAAATATTGAATAACATATACAAAGGAATATATAGAAAAAATATGAAAAATATATATACAGTTATTAGCACTGTCATAATAGCATGATAGTAAAGTAGTATTCCCAGCTCTCATTTCAAATTGAGATATTATTTTGCATGTGGTCACTTTGAATAGGAATGATCCCAGTCTTAACTGGTAGATGCTTTAGGATCCAGCTGACCCTTTCTGTAATCACATTTCTCCTTCATGGATGGCCTTGATGTAACAAGAAATCTGCTCCCCTTCTCTTGACAACACCACTGTCCTTGTGCTGCCTTCAAGTACACAAAATATAATTTTGGTTACAAAACATCCAATTTATCTGTAAGGATCTTCTGATTTTTGTATTGCACGTGCATCACGAGCACAGTGTCACTGCATGGAGCTGTCTGCAGGGCGCAGCCATTTTTCTGTTAGCTTTCGGAATGAGCTGTCACGGTCAGCGATGTTATTTAGGAAAATACACGTTTTACTGAAGGATACAGCCACCAAAGTGTATGTATAACAATATTCTGTTTCTGCAATTTATGTAGGTTTTTCATAACTTTGTATCAAGCAAATTTACTGTAATTGTTCATGCGTAGTTTCATTTTGCTATTGTAGCCCAATATTGGTTATTACTTAGGTTTTCTACATGTATTTCATGTTAAATTAACTTTAGGCAACAAATAAGTAACTTTGGCTGTAATTTATGTCTAGAATTTCTTTCTATGTAAATAAGTCCTTTCGGAAGAGTAAAATTGAAGTGCTCATAAAATATCTTCTTATCCCCTAGTTGAAATATTGTAACTGCAGGGTTGCGTCCCTTGATTTAAGTGATGGTTGTCAGTGTTTTCATTCATTTGGTAAACATCTATTTCTTATGGATTAATATTTGTACAGTAATCTTTTATTAGACATCAGGATTAATCAGTGTATTTACTAAATGTTAAAGAGCCACTCCGTGAGTTGTTGGAGTCATATATGCCAAACTCAATCAATGGTGTCATTTGATCGCGAAGTATCGACTGTTACCAAAAAGACACATTTTAAAGCTAATTTGCTTTGTACAGTAACACTATGAAGGTAGAACGTCGCAATAATGATCGAAAACTGGACAGTGGCGCGCGTCAAATAGTCAAATGTAATTTTGGAGACTTATCAAAAACAGCCAGGAGGGCAGTTAGGAGTTGATAGTGTTTGTTAGGTTATAGAACTAGTATCAATGTATATAATTGGAAGTGATATCTACACCTCTGTGCATTTATAAGGCTGTTTTTAGATTTTCATAAATGAAAAGTTAAGATGTTTTGATTTTATATCACCTCATATGTCATTTAGGTTCGTATCAAAGGTATATAAAATGTTATGAAAATCACGGAGTGGCTCTTTAATACATTGTTCTTTGGGAAATTTTGATTGAATTTGTATATTTTTGGACTGTGACTTATGACTGTAATTTTGTTTACAGCTTGTCACCTGAATAAATCCACTCTGTGGTTGTCTATTTCATGGAATAAAAGTTTGAATGATGTCATCGTCTTGCTCTTCCTTATTGTCGTAGACAGGGACTGAGGGTTAGCTATCCAGCATAGTCCTTATTGTACATCTATTGATAGATTGTCAGCATCCTCATCCATCTTGTGTAAAGACTGAACTGATTTTGGAGATAAGTTCAGAGATTGGGAAAGACACCCTCGACAATGGGCCATTTATAAAGTTTTTAGTCATTTTCAGAATTTTGAATGGGTCATTCCCCTTAGTAGCAATGGTATAATCTCTAATTTGAATGGGCCATTTTTTCATGCAATGTGCAAAATGGCCCATGGCCCCTGCCTTTCCCAATCCCTGTAAGTTGATGCCTAGATACTTGGTCTTTTCAATGGCAGAAGTCCCAGGGCCATTTTTCAGTCTGTGGATGGTTGACGATGCCCAGCCAATGTTATTTCTTGAGAAGTTGACATTTTTGGGTAGAGATACACTCAGAGATCTTTTTGCCGCCTCACATTTTTGAGTGTCAGTTTAAGTTTCATTTGTTCTACAACTTCAACACTTAGTTTCATCTTCAAGATTTCATGTAGGAGATGTATGTCACTGTCATTCATGTTAAAACTTGATATCTTGTGCTTGCAGAGGTGAATGGACCGAGTCCACCAGCTTCGGGACATGCCACCACTGCAGACCGTGGAGTGACGGGCACATCTGGAACAGTCCCCATCGTAACACATAAGCGTCGCCTCCAGGACTCTAGGTAAGATATTCCGCAGTCTGCATTCATGTCGCCAGCATGAGTTTTCATGAGATCCTTAAGAATAAGACTGCACCGTGCCTTAACATCCTGACTAAGAACACGCTGTTGCTGCCTTCAAACATCTCAGCACTGAAACTGGCCCTGTAGCATTTGCGGAATTGTCCTTGAGCCAGGTGTGTTGGGTCAGCAAGTTGTTCTACTTTCCACATTGGATCAATCGTCTTCATTGCCCTGTCCAAACTGTCCGCTGTCGTCACATACTTGATATGCATTCCCTGTAGGGCCAGTTGGTCACCAATGTCCTTCCCCATTCTCATTTCCGAAAATGGAGCAAATGTTGACATATTTGCCGTGCACTCTGCATGTCCACCTGGACAGGTCACTTCCAGTCCTTTCCCTCTCAGCCATGCTCCAGTCCAACACAACTTGTTTTGAAATGATGCACCGATAATATATTTCTTATCGGTCACAGTTTAACAAGCCAGGCTGATTGCTAGGGAGGCATTTTGGCCTGGCTTTTTCCTACTGGCTATAGTTGTTGAATTGTGTTGAATCCATGGCGATGTTCACTTCTTTCAACTAGTCGCCTCTCTCGCTGTTGACTTGCTTAAGGAGTTGAACTTTGTCAGCTATGTTTTTTTTATTCAGTTCAGTCACTGCCTTTCCAACCTGATTGGCTGTTCTCTGCATGCTGCTTCTAGCTGGGGGAACCATGTCCATCGTAGCCATGAGTAGCCTTGCTCTGGTGGTGCTGATTTGTGTATCTTGAAGTCCAACAGCCAGGGCTAAGTTAGCTGCTGCTGGGTTTGGTCCTGGCTTGTCTTGTTTCACCTCCTTGTAGAGCTTCATCTCAGGTGTTTCAAAGTCACATGTCCAGGGATTGGGAAAGGCAGGGGCCATGGGCCATTTCGCACATCGAATGAAAAAATGGCCCATTCAAATTTGAAATTTTACCATTGCTAATAAGGGGAATGGCCCATTCAAAATTCTGAAAATGACTAAAAGCCCTCTAAATGGCCCATTGTCAAACGTGTCTTTCCCAATCCCTGCATGTCACACATTTTAGCACTAAGTTCCAGACACCCCATTTTTTCTCCTTATGTATAACAAGGTTAGCGTCGCCGCAGTCCGGAGACGTCAAACGGTGAAGGTAGTTACCCTCATTCAAGGATTTGGCCATTTCTGCACTGTCGACCAGTCGCATGCCCTCAGAGTCTTGAGAACTAGCTTTGTCTTGTGACTTGGACTGCTTAAGCGGCAAAGGACGAAGCAGATGTACAGAGATTGATGTACCCTCACAGTCTGGTGTAGAGAGAATAGAGTCATCAGACCTGGATACTGCAACCAGTTTGAACTGCTCAGCACTCATCCTGGTGACAGACTTTTGTTGGGTTTGATGAGGGAGATCCAATCCATCATCAGAATCAAAAGTTAGACCTTGATTCCATGGAATGTTGCCATTCTGGAAGCCTTGACTGCGCAGCTTTTTGTCTCCTCTCATTTTCGATAGCAAAGTTGAAACGATACAGCACTGCTGGTAGCTGCACATTTTATACACCATACCTGTGATTTGTCACTGCACTGACAACTAATTGTATATGCTGCCACTTGGAATTGATAAATGTCACAAGGCAGAGGTGTAATGGCTACCAGGACAGATTACCTACTTGACACAACTACGTGCATTGGCTAACGGCCAGGTGTGAGCTCTGACACTTAATAGCTACCCTGCAGACGACCAATTCTCCTGGGGCGGTATTTATCAAACAACTAAGTCAAAACTTAAGTTTTGACTTAAGTTATTATTTTTTGACTTAGCCAAGTCGAAAACTTAAGTCAGTATTCACAAAGAGACTAAGTCAAAAACTTAGCTCAGTCTGCGAGAAAAACTTAAGTCAATTTCATAGTATGCGCGCGCATGGTTGTTAGGGGGAATCCCATGACGTAAACATCCGGTTTGAGGGAATTCCCTGTTGAAAGTATATCGGCAGACGACTTGGATCATGTCGGAGGAAGAATTCAAAAAGAGAAGGCCGAACTGGGCCAAAGACGAGTGTCTGCTTCTAGCAGAACTTGTCAAAGCAAAGAAGACCACGTTGGAGGGGAAGTTTGGGCCCGGATTGACTTCTTCAAAGCGGCAGGAGGCGTGGCAGGTGAGCGAATCATGTTTGTTTACATTTTACATAGACTTGCTTAAGACTACCATTGTTGTCTTCGAAGATTATGATATTATTATATTTTATTAATGAATGGACCAATCTCAATTGATTTGAAATAAAGTTTTTAATTAGTATTTAAAATGCAAGCTGAAGCAAATTCACTAATGATGCCCTTTTTTGGCCAACCATTTGAAACTGATTATTGTCCTTTTAATATATCATTTTGAAAATCTGAATATTTATATTGGTATATATATATACCTAAATTGGGAAAACAAATGAATAAATTGAGGAATGATATTCTGTAATTTATGATATCACATTTTTTCAGAAAGTAACAGAAGATTTAAATGCATCTTCATCAACAACGAGATCAAAGGAAGAAGTTGAAAAAAAATGGAAGAACCTGAAAGCCCAAGGAAAGAAGTCTTATTCAACCTTCTCAGCACAAACAGTGGCAACTGGTAAGATAGTAGATATATATTTTTAAAAAAAGAGTTGGTTTCTCATGTGAAGAAAGGTTGTATATAAGAAATAGTAAACATCGGATGGTTTGGATTGGATTAATTAATCTTCTCTAATAACAAATATGTATTTTCATTGATTATTTTCAGACAAGACAAGATTCAATGTGTATATCTTATCTGATTTCAGCAAATACATTCACATTTTAACAATACTTAGGCATATAAGGGTCTTTAATTGTTTTGTGTGAAAATGTACACTACTAATGTATTCCAAAAATAGCATTACAAACAGTTATTGGGATGCTTATCTATTCATGCTGTTTTTTAATCCTAGGTTTCATTAGGGTGGCATGAATCTAAGTGTTTAAAGTACTTAAAGGGAAGATCTTATCTGTTATTTTTTTTGTAGAAGGGAAATTTGAGGGGACATTCCTGTGTCCATCTTATTTAGATGTACATAAATGTCACATACTTCAGGTGAAAAATGTGTAAATGGCTTGTATTTGAGGTTTTTAACAAATTTATTAAAAACAAGAATGCTCATTCTAAGTTAACTTGAATATATAATTCAACTGATGAAACCCTCTCTTTTATAAATATTGTCATAACACAAACTACTTTTTGCCATCAGGAGGCGGACCACCACCCCAATCACTGAGTCCTGTGACCAATGCTGTCGTTGATGTCGTGGGGAGAGATAATGTCACCCTGACAGGTATACCAGATGGATGTGACTCAACGTTCTTCCAGTTCCATTTCATGGATGATGCAAACGACAAGTAAGAAATTCAGAAATAATGATAAGTCATAATTAATTTGCAACATATTCTTTTTATTTCATTTAGGTTGACATAAGCTGTGAAAACAATTATCTAATACACACTGTAGTTTTTCACTATGATATAAAGAAACATATTTCATCATAAACTCTAAATTCACATTGTGAAGTGAAATTACAGTTTTTAACAAAAAACACAATCTTCACAATCATTACGGAGACACAAGTATTTTATACACATGAGTCTGATTTAGATAATTGTAATCTTCATAAGTCAATTATTCAATTGGTCAAATATTGTTTGTATAACGGTGTAAAGGTGAGATGTACAAGTTACATGAAAAGTGTCCAATTTCCTTCAAATCTAAATACAATATTTACAGTCTGAGTAAATTTTTTCATTCACATTGAATAAAACAAAATTGGGAAAATATAAAATTTGTAATTATGTGGATTGAAACTCTCTGAGGATACAAATATATTTCTGTATGTTTGAGACATAGGCATTGAGAACAGCTATTTCTGATAATAAACAATAACCTCTCTGTGTTGTTACATCAAAATTAAGTCTATACAAACCACTTCTTTTCATTTGAGAATATGTTTCTTACTTCAGATACAAATATAATTTAGTTTCAATTATAGTCAAATATTATACTCAAATTGTAATTAATAGTAAGAAAGATTCATACACTGATGCAAGGATAAGAGTCATGTTCATTCCTCATTTTGTAATAAAATTAATCTACAAAATGATTGTTATCCTATTTTTAGCTTGAGTCCAACTCTGACCCAGACAATAAGTTTAATAGTTTTATTTATACAATTGGAAGTTGAAAATCTTTGATACACACAAAAATAAAGATATAATTTCGTGTAGATGTTCAGCAATTAGTTTCAATTCTATTGATGATATCCTTCATTTACAGCCTCATGAAAGTAACTTAAAATTCAAATTCTACACAATATCTTCATGTTTTCAGCCTGAGTCAAGTACTGAACCCGATACAGACTATCACAGCCCCTTCTTCAGTCCCTGCTTCAGTCCCAGTGCCACGGAAACCGACATACTCACAGTACTCCCCGGAGACAGAGGCTCTAATGAAGGAAAAACTTAAACTAGAGATACAATGTTTGAAAATGAGACATAAATATCTTAAATTGAAATGCTCTAAACTTGAAGAATAATTGAAAATAAGTGGTATGCACAATGAACAGTATAACAGTATTAGGATAAACTTAACAAAACTAATTTTTTTAAACAGAAATGGTCTTCTTCAATTTTGAGTCATTCTAAAAATGTGGAATTAAATTGGAAAATATATGACTTTGTAATAGTTTATATATTTGATAAATAGCACAACACTATCAAATGTAAATTGGTGCTCAATTTATTAAAAACATTATTAGAGGTCTGCTACTTTTCAGAAGTTCTCCTTAATGCTGTTTGCTGACAGGCTGCTTATTTAATTGTTAAAAGTGTGAGAAATATCAAGCAATAGTTGTGTTCTTAATTTACATTGTTACACTTCATTATTCATTTAAAATAACACTTTGACCATTTGTTTTGATATTCTCAATGATGACAATGAATCAAAATCCTAATTTAACTAATTTTGTGACCAATTCAGTGGTATTAATTGGTATTGGAAATGTATTGAAAATGGATTGAAAATGTAAAATAGTTCTTTGTTTTCATATGAACACAGTTGTTCACTTTGTTTTAACCTAAAAAACAAATTTTATGATTGGCATGTCACCTTTAACAAAAATCTTTAAGTTTAATAATGATTACTCACAGTGAAAGTGGTTAGCAGCAAACTGTTCTCTGTATCTGAGACCTGCAGCAGCTGGCATCACCATAGGGCCCCCATCCAGTTGTCCAGCTTGACCAGCTTGACCCCCACAACCATCAGGCATGGGCACATTTCTGTCTTTTGATATATTGTGCAACACTGCACAAGCTGTGATAACCTGAAATGAGCATCGATATCTATAAGATTGATAAAGATAGATTTTTACTTGGGCTTGATAGATAGGACTACGTTAATAAAACGTAAGGAACAAATTATTCATTAAAAACTTTGTCATAATAGTAGCTATTTGCTGACTTTTAGTTCCAAAGTTGATTTGTGAGGAATGAGTAGAATCAATCCAATAGCTATTCAAATTCCCTATTCATTTCAGGCATTTTCAAGATATGCAAGAGCTTACCTATGGTCACAAATGAATAAGTGACTAAGTGAATTTGACAATTTATTTATTGTGATAAGTTGATAACATCCCAACCACTCAGCTCAATTTTGCCTTACTTCAATATCATATGTATAATCTTTAAACCATGTAAGTTAATTATTAATGATTCCATAAATTTATTCTTTGTTGTTATATATATATATATATATATATATATATATATATATACACACAAATAATCATTAATGATTCAATGAATTTAAATTCATTCTTTGTTACTTGTTATTATGAACTTAGCTATAAAACGCCAATGATTTGACTTTATTTGAAATTTCTTGTCATTAAATAATTCAGAAAAAAGCCAGATATTGTTGTTATCTGTTACCTTGCATGTTTTAGCAGGTGAAAGCCTCACTTCCCCATGGAGAACATGGAAGCGCCTTTTGAGTTGGCCAATTCCTCTCTCAACACAGCTCCTTGTCATCTTATTTGATCTGAAATGAATTTATTTAATAAGAACATTTTCCCTCAAAATTTGCTCAACTGTATTGCCATATACATTTTATACACTGATTTTGATACTCATACATTCACTTGTCACAGTATCAGTATTCTTAAACTAGAACTAGAAATAAATGTGAGGGGAGATAAGTTATTATTTCTGATCAAAAAGGAGTACATAAATAAATATGATGAACTGTTGACATAACTTTTAATATTTTTGTGGCCTAAATTATAATCATTTTCTTTGAACAAGAAAGGCACATGCTATTTGCATAAGTAATGTGTAGAAAATATTGATTTTATGAGCGCTTTATTTGTTTTAACTAATAAAATAATGTCATTCAAGAAAGTGAAAATTAACAGTGTAAACATATTCTTCATCATTCAGTAAATCTTTAGATTTATTCATATAATTGTTTTATATGTTTTTGTGTCAACATTTGGCAAAACAGGGCATGTAGGTCTAATTCAATTTTCGTTTTATATGATGTGTTTTAATTTACATCGCAAGGGACATCACTCCCATTCACAAAATGTTCAACGAGAACTTGCCTGTTGTAACTGGACTGTGAGCCGGGTTGTGGTCTCAAGAAAGGCGTCAATATCCATCTTTTACAAGGGTACCCGCTGTCCCCAAGTAGGTGACACCTTACAGCTTGCTGTTGAGTTTCAAAGTAACGAAACAATCCGCTGTTGGTGAGGATCCTTGAGTCATGTGTGCTACCGGGCCAGCGGGCAACAACGTCGATTATCTTGTCGTCGCTGTCAAATACTACTTTGGTATTAATGCTGTGGTAGTGGTGTCTGTTGACAAACTCATTCTCGTTAACAGACGGAGCAGTGATTTGGACATGGGTACCGTCAATCACGCCAACAATGCCAGGAAACTGAGCAATGTTATAGAAGCGACGTTGGTGCCTAACAACAGCGTCTCTAGTGATGGGAAACTTTATGAATTGTCTCACAAATTCAGGAGATGAGAACACCTCAAGTGTTTGAGTTATTATCCTACATACTGTTGGCTGACTCAAGCCGTGGTCATCGGAATTGCACAATTGAAACTTTCCAGTTGCCAAAAAACGCAATAATGTTAGTACCTTGTCTTGAGTGGAAACTGACCGACTTCTTTTGGTGACCGGGGAAAGGATGTGATCCACTAAACCGCATATAAACAGAATAGTCTGTCTGTCAAAACGGTACCGAGCAATTAATTCTTCGTTATTTAGTGTTTGTAAAGGATCTTCTCTTACATTAAAAACTCTAGGCAGACGCCGAGCAGCCATTTTGTTTTCTTTCAATAATGACTTAAGTCAAATTTTCTTAGTTAAGCCTAGGAGGCAGTCTTAATATTTAAGTCAAAAAATGCTGAAACTTAAGTCTAAGTTTTTTGATAAATTTGACTTAAGTTTTTTCTATAAACTTAAGTCTAAAAATAACAAAAACTAAGTTTTTTTTCAAACTTAAGTTTATTTACAGACTTAAGTTGCTTGATAAATACCGCCCCTGATGTACTGGCCCTTAAGAGCAGGTGATAGAGCCTGATGCAAGTAGCCTGTAGAGTTGCTCGTTTCTGCACACTAATTGGTAATTGGATGTACTTACTACCTGTGAAGTTTTATTTTATTTAGACAAAAATAGGTTGTTTTACAGGCCACAACCCACAATTCCAAGCCTAACTTTTACCACAACCCGGAAGCAAGTCAGAGACAAAGTAGTCCCTAGTTGAGAATTTTTTTCTATGACTTGTAAATATTATTTTGTAACATGTGATGGTGCAAATGAAAGGTCTGATACTGTAGTGTGTGTGTGTGAATTTTTCTAGATTTTTAATTTACTGTTATGATGCTGGTGTGAGAAGGCAATATGACCCCAAGTTGAAGGCCGAGTCTGACTGACCGTCGGTGGCATTGGGGGTGATATTTGTTTACCCTGCCTACCAGTCTTCGGAGCCGCAAAATATGCTCATTTTTTTACTGAAAAGTGCTCTATGGCAGGTAAGTCAGTGTGCAAAAGCTCAATGGCCTACCAGATATAGGGAAGTGGCTGTTTTAGAATGACAATGATGATAGAACTACTTGGAAATAATTGTGGTCACTTGGGGGCGACACTCACTACGGTCCAACAAACCGGCAGTACTTGACACTCCCTCCTGGATTCCGCGGAGGAATATTAAGAATTCTGCGGCAAATTTAAGTCGATTCTGCACCCAATTTTACCAAATTCTGCATAAGATTCTGCAACTTTAAACACAAAAAAAGAAGCCTAAAATGATTAAATACTTCATTCTATACACATTTCTTACACTTTTTTTAGAGCTGGGTGATATTGAATTGCTTTCAAAGGATTAACTTGTGAATGTAACATCTTGAGTTGTGAAAAATATACTTTGCAACCAGTATTTTAGTTCGTTTTTGTGAAATAATACATAATTTTGTCCTTAAGCAAACTTTTCCATGTATTTGGGGTTTTTTTAAAATTTCAACTTACAAAATGAGTAAATTCTGCGGCAGAAAATGATGAATTCTGCAAGCATTCTGCATTAAAATAACTTTTCCGCGGACCATACCATTTTCTGCATTGGAAGTCTATTTCCCTGATTTTTTCTGCAACCGCGGAATTGCAGAATCCAGGAGGGACTGACTTGAATCACTAATGGTGTTTTCTACCATCCTCCACGCAGCCAGTATGCGCACCTCTGACTTCTGCCTTCGTAGTGCGAACAGACCCCTGCCATTTTCCGGCATACCTGCACTGCTCAAATCAAGCAGTCCGTGGTTTTCCAGTTTAAATTAATATAAACAACCGAACTTAATAAGACCTTCTTTTCGTAAGTATCTGTCGATTGTGGATTTATTACATATCTAATGTCAAACTATTTGAAATCGCGGCGGTAAATAGTTTACATAGCAGCACGCTGGTTTGTTTGACAACAGGGACATGTGGGGTGTGTAAAAATAAATTTATTTGGGTTCGATTGGAAAAATTAAGTCGATTTGTTTGTTGATTTGTTGAGTGTTTTGAAAGCATTTCTCACTTTTATTTATTTGAAACCAACGCAAACATTGTGTGACTTTAGAGAACGCCAAATGGATCTCATCAGAGCCTCAAAAGTCTGCATATCCCGCAAAATTGGCTTCTAATAATGCCCATCTTTGCCGTAAAAATGTATTTTAGGCCTATATATATATATATTTTTTAATTACATTAATTGAATTTAATTTTGAAACAACAACATGGAATATAGAATCTCCCTAATTTTGAGTTGCATTTTTAATTGTTAGAATTTTTTTTTTTTTAAACTATATTTATTTCTTGGTGAGTGCAATAGCAATACAGGCAGGGGGAAACTTGAGAAAATGAAGAGAAATGTATCTGGTAGGAAATGGTAGACTCTTTACAGCCAAAATTATTTGTGGATAGTATATTATATATTATCAAAATAAATAATCTATTCAATTTTTAGATTAAGCAGCTAGAGAAACAAAAAAAAGAATATGTATGTTCAATGTTTTAATTAGCACACATTCTATGATTTCAAGACATGTTAAAGGTTTAAATTGGACTGGATTTTAAAAAATATCATTTAGAATAATTTCTGATGTATATTTTTCTTATGTCAGTCCTTAAAATTGCACTTATCTCATAAATGCATGAAATAAAAGCGTTGATAGAGAAAAGTAAGGGTTATGATAAGAAACAAAGCTAAAATTATGTTCATTCAATGCTGAGAAAAACATTGGGCTTGGTAAAATGGTGACATGCTATATTAATTCTACCTGCTATAATTTTGATTGTGTGCTTCAAGTGCTAAGATAAGAGTTTTACCTAAACTTTGATTATTCAATTTTGAGTAAAATCAAGAGCACTACTGAAAGTAAAAAAAGACAGTCCATATTTTTAGCAGTGTTAAGAAAACTATTTACATATAATTTCTATATACTTTTAATTATATTAGTCAATCAATCAATCTTTATTCATTTGTAGTGGAGGCCATAGGCCAAGTCTACATTTCAGTAGTCACAGAGCAATACATATGTGCATTAGATATAAATAGTCACAGATAATGAACAATAAATAAGTTAATAAGCATGATAAACATTTGTCAATATATTATTGACGTAACAATGAATCTCTATGAGTCATAGCATGGTAAATAAATATTGATAGGTTTTGGACAACATCGTGATTTTCAGTTGACATTAGCATGTTAAATTTATGAATAGTTGGATTTGAATAGAAATATTGCGGTAAATACAAGCATCTTAGATGTTGGTAACATTTACATACAAGCAAGAAGTGGAATTCATTTTCAATAAACTTATCTTTACATAAAGAGCATAATCTATTTTGTCTTGGTTGATTAGTGTAACGACCGGTTTCAATCTGAAGGGGATGTGAAGCACATCTGAATCTAGCAAGGGCTGATCGAAATTTTGGTAATGATAAATTACATATGTAGAATTAAACACCAAATTTCAATTTAAAACAAGAATAAAAAGAAAATTTTGAGCTATTAACAAGTGAAGTATACCATTCTTGTTCATAATTTACTTTTAGTCAAAACACAAATTCGGATAAGAATTTATCAATATTTCCTAGATTTTGCTGTTGTTCCTAAATATAGCCAAATCCGAAAGTGTAAAGAATATTCTTAAGTTTTGATGCCCAGTTTGTTTTACCATTTACCGAATCTAAACACTGCATATTATAACACTTCTTTACAAATCAAGAGTCTGACATTTTACATATTTTGCACCAATATTTAACAGCTCTTTTATAGGCACAAATATACATTGGGTAACGTCCACACTCTCCCCTAACTACATGGTTCGAGGTGGATCGTTTCACATTTAAAAACCGTTTACAGCAAAACATATGTACAACTTCAACTTCTTTGTAAAAATCGACTCCCCATATTTCAGCCCCAAACAAAAGAATAGGGTTAATTTTAGTGTCGAATATTTAAAAAAATAGATTATGGGGTAATGGATTTAACATGAAAAGTGATTTTAAAACACCATATACAATTTTCTTGGCTTGCAAAGCAGCATTATTGACATGGGGAGACCAAGATAGTGAACGAGAAAATAACATACCCAAATATTTGTAAGAGGAAAGAGTATCTAAAAGAATTCCGTTATAATTCCATTTTTCATACTTAGACAATTTGCAGCCATTTTTTAATACAACAATCTTGGTTTTTTCCAAGTTAACAGTTAGTTGATGGGTTTTAGTGAAACATTCTGGGATATTTATACGTTTTTGTAATCCAAATACAGTGTCTGCAAATAGTACAATATCATCAGCAAAAAGTAGTAAAAACATTTGTACAACATCGGGTTGGAGCTGTATACCAGGGTAACATTTTGATTCAATTTCTAAAGCTAATTCATTGATAAAAAAAGAGAACAATATAGGGCTTAAAACACACCCTTGTCGTAAGCCTTGTGGGCAATGAAACAGCTGAGAAAGAGATGTATCCCGTACTCGCCCTTTAACAGAATTATAGATTGATGTTAAAGCTTTAAGCATCTTGAGAGAAACGCCTTTATATTTAAGGATTGCCCATAATTTATCTCTGTTAATAAAATCAAATGCCTTTTTAAAATCAACAAATATTGCGTAAAGCTTCCCCTTTTTCTTACACAAATACCGTTGAATAACAGATTGTAAAATGAAAATATTATCAACTGTACTGTAACCTTGCCTGAAACCTGCTTGAGATTCTACAACTTTATCGTATGTATTTGACCAAAATGTTAATCTGTTATTTAATATAGATGTATATAATTTGCTAAAAGTACTAAGAAGGGATATTCCCCTGTAGTTGTTTGGATCGTCGCGATTGCCCTTCTTTAGTACAGGTATAATAATAGCTGTACTCCAACTCTCTGGAAAAGTTGATGACTCAAACATAACATTAAACAAAAGTTCCATATATGGTAATAATATATCAATTGAATGTTTAAAAAATTCGGGTAGTAAATTATCTTCACCAGGTGACTTTGCAGGTTTCAGTTTATCAACAGCATCAGAAATTTCCGCCTTTGTAATTGGTGAATCCAATATTGTACATGTTACATCATCAACATCATAATTAAAATCAAAGTCATCAGTATGATCAGTCGCAGTATTTTTCTCTTGATACAAAGTCTTAAAATAAGCGAACCATGTTTCAATATTGATATTGTTCCTTTGTGCTCTTGGGGCAGTAAATCTATTTAAAGTATTCCAAAAAAGTTTTGCATTATGAATATTCTGAAGTAACCTGTCCTTTATTTGTGCATTATAGAGTCTCTTCTTGCTCCGTAAGGTATCGTTGTAAGTATTCCTACATTTAACATAGGTCTGCCGGGATGTATCTGATTTAGTACTTCTGAATATCTTTAACAGTCTTTGGGTTTCTAGTCGGAGGTAATTACATTCATAATCAAACCATGGCTGGTTAAATTTGCCTTTAGCATGGACACGCTTCTTTGTAAAGTTGGCAGCCTTATATAAGGCATTTGTAAACGATTCAACTGACTGATTCACATCATTAATAGCTTGGCTTGCGCAATCGTCTAGAGTCTTCGTTACATCAGCTGAAAGGAGATTTGTTCGAAATTGGGTTACACAATCGTCAGTCCACTTAAACCGAATCAGGTATTTCTTGTCGGTTGTCAATTCCGTCATGTGACTGGAAGGAACAAGTGATTGGCAGATGTGGCGACTCTGACCTACTTCCGGTATCGAATTCAGTGCATAATGTAAACATGGCACTCGTTCCAATGACATAGTCTATCACGCTTGTTCCATTTGAAGAAATAAAAGTAAAATCCCCGATAAGGTTGTCATTTCCAGCTCTACCATTAAAAATAGTGATATTCAAACTTGCACATAGTTCCAATAATTTCTTTCTAAGGGTGCGCGGTATTATCGGTATATCGGTATATTGCAATACAGAAACACCACGATACGTACCGGTACAGTCATATTAAAATATCCAATATATCGTAGGTTTTAAAATGAACCCTTCCCGTGTAAAATTGCAGAAAAACGTAACGAAAACACCCTTTGATTTTACTGGAAGTTGTAAAAAATGTGTGAACGTGCAAAGTTGAAAAAGCACAGACATGTTAAAAGTACGAAACCAGTCGCTGAATTACCTCTCATTACAAAACGACGTCTACTTGAGCATTGATTACTGTTTTAATTGCTGTTCTTAGTCAAAAGAACATAGAAAAACTAAAATATGAAAAGTACCAATATATTGCAATACGTATTGCAATACGCTTTTCTGTATCGCAATATATTGCGATATAGAAATGAGGGCCGATACCCATCCTTATTTCTTTCCATACTTCGACACAGAATAATCGCACGAGTATCGTTTATTTCGAATGCCTTCATGTAAGAATTCACAGTAATCCATCTTTAGGGTAGATACAATGTCATCTTCTATATAGTCAGGAAAAGTGCCAGTTCTCGCGTTGAAATCCCCGCCAAGTATAACTGAAAGGTTGCTTTGCTCTTGTAGAATGTCAGTAAGGGAGTCCTGTAGTAAGGCTATTCCACACTGAGTGTTGTTGTATGTATACCACGTAGATGTCTCGGGGTGAATATATACCGAACCCAGTAGCACATTCTTTTCTGTATCAAAAATAATTTTGTCAAATATCAGGAATACACAATTTGAGGTGATCTTTGACATCTTGACATACTGTGCGTATGACTTCTTCACAAGCACTAATATTCCCCCCGATAGTCTGCCGACACTCGAGTTGCATCCAAACTGTAGCACATAAACTCATCTGAGAACATATAATGATCATTCTTTGTATTCCAAGTTTCACACAGACCAATGACAGCGAAGGTTTCTAGATATCTTATGAAATCACTATCCGATGATTTTGAAGGTAGTCCGTTTACATTCCAAAATAAAAGTGAGAGTTTATTTATGGTATGTACACTGATTTCTGGGCCCTGGCCACACCCCTATCTTTTCTTATCTTGCTTGCCCCTTGGGCGGAGACCACGTTTCTTGTTGTCGGAAGTTGACGGCTCTGGGTCGGGCCTTGTAGAAGACGACTCATCTAGTTGGTGGGGATCAATGTTTGCGTTCCGCCTCTCGGTCACAAATAGTTTACCATTTTTAAAATATCCATATTTATTTTCAACTTTTAAATCGTTCAACTTCTGTCTTTGGTTTTTCGTGAGATCTGATGAAATGCCATATCTGTCTTCTTTCAGTCTGTCTCTTAGTTTAAGGGCCCACACTTTATCTTCTGGATAGAGAAATTTGACGATCATAGGTCTAGGTTTGCCAGGCTTGCCCTTTAACCTGTGAGCGGCAACAATACAGTCGTTTGTGATGTCATTATCTCCTTCAACGTTGTGTCCATTAAGAATGTCACAGACGTATTTTTTACACACAGAAACTGTTTCTCGTGCTTTTTCAGGCAACCCGTATAAAATAACGTTGCAGCGTCTGCTATACTGTTCTTGTTTCTCTAGCATATCCGCTATACCTTCAAGTTTGTCAGTAACCTATGTTACATTGTCGCTACTACGAGACGTCTCTAGACGATCTAGTCTATCTGCAACCTCGTTGACATCAGCACGTATAATATCCTGCCTACTTCTCAAATCTGATAGCTCACAGTTGATGTTCTCTAGCGTGGCGTTCATCCTTCCCATGTCTACCTTCAAATCTCTAATTTCAGAAGTAATATCTTTTTCATAGATTTAAGTGCTGAGAGTATTTCCTCACGGAAAGAAACGTCGTTATCAACTGGTCCTGGGTTAAGTTCGATGTCACCAGATAATATGAGGAGGGCACTTTGATATGTCAGAGTAAGAGTAGTGTTTACCTTTTCTTCGTACGTTCCGAGATGAATCCTCCATGAATTTCCAATGTTGGAATTAATAACACAATCCCGATAAAGCTGTGCGAAAGTACAGCCTACCATGACAATACAGAAGATCACAAGCGTTAAACAAACAATCCGGTAACTTATGTCCATCCCGGGTGACCATCGGCTTGTAGGTTTGTAATGGTCACTGTCATGGCTGTCACAACGGCGGGAACCAAGCCTGGGTCGGTGATAGAAAGTCCCGATTCGAGATCGCCAGAGGTCGATCGAGATACCCATTTTCACAGGTTTAGTCCAGTATTCGATTCTTGAGTCGAGGTTTCTTATTTTGCCGGAGAAAACGTACTTAATACTAGGTTATCGACATTAAATGCTCGGACAGATATCTCGCACAACCGCTCACTAAGGGGACGTAATTTTCACCTTATTATTATTATATTAGTCAAAACTGAAAAGTTTTTTGGATGGAAGCCATTACATAAAATTTTGATGAATATAAACAAAATGATTTTAAAAACATGTTGAAGGCACAGGGGCGTGTATCGCTTAGAAATAGCTTTAGAAAGACATATATACCTATAGACCGTACCCTACTACACCTTTAGGCAATTTAGAAGATATCATGAAGTTTTTGAAAAGATAAAAAGGACTTAAATGCTGATTATTGGCACAAAATTGGTAAAAACTAACAAAATTCCTAGCAAACATATGGTCATCAAACAGTTTTCCTTCCCACATAACAATTGGCATTGGAAACCAAAACATTGATCCGACTATTGGTTTGTCCTTACCTGGACTTCAGAAAACAGTTTAAAAATCTATCAAAATCATAATATTGGAAATGTTAGGTGTATTCAAACCCTGTCTGTGTATCTTTAGCCTACACATGCCGACCTATGGGAAAAAGGGGTAGTCGTTAGAAAACTTTCAGTGCCACTGACAAAAACATTTCAACACATATATTTTACATTAATATTATCAACTCAACCATAAACTTGAACATCCCATGGTAAAAAAATGGATGGTTTGGTAAAACTGGTTTGAAACCAAACCTGGTTTATCTGAAATAATTGTGCCCTAAATAAGAAAGGAAACATAAAAACATGTTAATGAAATATCACTGTAGATGTTTTGGAAATTAGATACTAGCATTTTAGGCACATGAACATGACAAGGTGTTTGTATAAAGAGACAGAAAGAACTAAGCAGGGACATCTGACACATTGCCTTGTGTCGTCACCAAGTTAGAAAGATAATTAATCAAGAAACCCATTATTTTCTTTTTATATTTCTTACATGGTAACAGGATACACCATTGAAGTAACAGGAAGGAAAATAATTCAAGAAAGTTGAGGAAACCTAATTGATTGATAATTCAAAACTTGTAAATTGTTATGAAGAGTAATACTACGACACACTCATGAAAAAGAAAAACAACAACGTTTTGTAAGCCACAAAATAAATAAGTTATTTTTGGTAAACTGTAATTATGGTAACAGTATAGAACCTTGAACAGTAATGACATACCCCAACGTTAACAGGAGAGAAAATTGTCAGAAAAATTAAAACTGATGGTCAATAATTAAAAAAATTCATTAGAATACACATCATTTACTGTCTTTTCAATGATGAAAAACATTGCCCTGTAAACAACTAATTACAAGTAATTTTTGCTAAACTGTAATGGTAACAGTATAGAACATTGGTAACAGTAATGAAATACCAGAAAGGTAACAGAGAGAAAAAGTTTCAGGAAAATAAAAACTGATGGTTATTATCAGACTTTTTGAGCATGAAGATCTTTTACTGTCTGTCCATCAATGAAACACTGATAAATTATGAAACACATATATCAGTGTAAACCCCTAAATACAAGATATTTGTGGCAAACAGTTTTTATGGTAAGAGTAAAGAATATTGGTAACTTCCTACAGAAAAAGAAACCATATTCATGATTGACTGCTTTTTTCCAGTCTTGATAATGAAAAACAAAAATATGAAACTCCAGTAATGATGAAAACAGTAAACATGTTAACAGTTTTGAATAGTAAAGAGTGTGAAAATACCTTTTCATATTTTTGACAATTATTGACATCTTTCGTATCAACCTTACCTTTCACTCCATCAGCAACCTCACCCTTAGAATCAGCCTTGCCCTTATCTCCATCATTAACCTCACCCTTAGAATCAGCCTCACCCTTCTCTCCATCATCAACCTCACCTTTAGAATCAGCCTCACCCTTCTCTCCATCATCAACCTCACCCTCAGAATCAGCGTCGCCCTTATCTCCATCAACAACATCACCCTTAGGATCAGCGCCGCCCTTATCTCCATCATTAACCTCACCCTTAGAATCAGCCTCACCCTTCTCTCCATCATCAACATCACCCTCAGAATCAGCGTCGCCCTTATCTTCATCATCAACCTCACCCTTAGAATCAGACTCACCCTTCTCTCCATCATCAACATCACCCTTAGAATCAGACTCACCCTTCTCTCCATCATTAACATCACCCTTAGAATCAACCTCACCCTTGTCATCAACCTCACCTTTTTTTCTATCAACCTCACCCTTGTCATCAACCTCACCCTTAGCATTAACCTCACCCTTCTCTCCATCAACCTCACCCTTCTCTCCATCATCAACCTCACCAATCCCATCCATCAACCTTGCCCATGATTTCGGTCAAAAATGAAAAGTTTAGAACGTATCTCTAAGGATTACTCAATCAGTCTCTCCTATTGACATAAATCCATAAAGTGCTTATATTCATTATCATTAGACAGATTTGATATTGCAGCAACTATTCTTTATGAATTTAGTTTAAAACTGTGTTAAATTTTAAACAAATATATGAATGTCGTTTCCAATCATGTGACCCTATAATTCTCCTTTGTTACCATAATTTGTTAGTATTTTAAGTTTTCCGGTGTTGTCGTCTCAAATTATATTACAATTGCATTTTAAATCATAGATGACAACATTTCTGTTCTGTTACCCAAATGTTCTTTCCTGTAACCAAACATAGTGTAACAGGAAAGAATTTTAATCACTGAATTGATTTTTTAAATACAAGTAATGCTCCCCTTTAGTTTTTCAATTGTGGCAAATAGGACAAACCATATAGCCCCATATATCTGCAAAATTAGGTAATTTTGATTATCCCCAACACTCAGTTATGAACAGTAACAGGAGAGAAAAATAAAAAAGTACTACTCACCTGCATGCAAATATTTATTTGTTGAAATCATCAGAGCTTCAGCACATGGTTATCACTGTTCAAAACAGGTAATGCCCTCCACATTGCACCAGCTTCATTTACAAAAGAGGGAGGCATCATTGGTTTTTGTTTTTTTCAGTTTTAGTACAAGGTAACAGGATGGAATCAATCTTTGTGACACAAAGTATCTTCAATTTCTTCTCTATAAAAAAAAAGCTATAAAATTTTCAAAATTCTATGTAAAAGAAAGAAGCTATTTTGCGAATAAATAGTAGGTAAAAGATTAAAATTTAAAAAATTATTTGTATGCTTAGATTAAGACCAAATTTTATATTACCACATACCTGACAAGATCTTTTTTCATTATTTCCCCAAAAATATGTTTTCTTCCAATTTGATATACATATTTCAATAAAAGTATCTGTACACCATCAGGTGTACTTTCATATTTCATTATTGTATGATCGAATAGAATAGCAATGTTGGCTGAAACCTGTGGGACAGAAATTCGCATGCATTTTGAAAATGATCCTTACATTGCAAATTGCGTAATAAATGAATAACAAAATCCAGAGGTATCAAAAAAAGAAATAAAGATTGTAATATCAAATTGTGTTTTCTTCCATGTGCACTGGTTTGAAATTTCTAGAGTTATTTCATTTTGAAAATAGTACTAAATGTGCCTTAATTGAAAATGATTCTCTCTTCATAAAATATTACCCGTTTCGCTTGTACCTTTTTTTGTGAACATTTGGATATACAATGATGATACATGTCCAAATTGAAAATGCATGGTTGAGAATTATTTGTAAAAATCTTGACTTATGATAAAGATAGAACATTGTTGAATTGTCTATACGATATGGGTGTCCCTATTATCGGGGTAATTAGAATTTCATTGATAAATTAATATCAATGAACAAAATCAACAAAGTAATATTATCATAAAGAAATCAAATGTAATTTTAGTTGATAAAATGATTTGATATAAGCATTTGCAAAACAAACCAAAAAAAATAAAAAATTCAGGTGCAAAAGTCGTCTTAGTTTTACTGGGCAACCATTCTTAGCGCTCGAGTAAGCTTGGACACTATACATGTCACCAAACTGGTATTTTCTTACAATAAATCTTTTGACAACATTCAAATTTGAGTATTTCAGAACTCTATTTAAATATGTTCTATCTTTATTATGAAACAAGATTTTTACCATTTTTTCTAAACTTTTTAATATCCTTTTTTTTTAAAGGTTAATTTTTGGATTTTGTTCTTATTTTTGTTGTAAATACTAAATAGAATGATATATTCAACACAACTGAAACCTACAATGCATTTTCCATGTGCACATGTCTCATAATTGACTATCCAACTGTTCATAAACAAAAGTAACGGGCAGTAAGTTATGAATATAGAGTTATATTTCAAAAATGAAAATAACACTGATCAGTGATGACTTCAAATCAGTGAACATAGAAGAAAATATAACTTGATATTAAAATTTTTTTACATTTTTTTTAGATACCTCTGCATTTGGATTATTCATTTATTATTGCAGTGTTGAAAGTGTGTATACATTTATTTTGGTTTAACTCTAATTGAATGGCAGTTGGAGTTGTGTTCAAAGTATTTAAACAACATTTTAGTTAGTGTTTTTAGAATTAACCTTAGTGACAGGAGTTATTAGCTTGATAAATTAGTTAGATTTATGAGAAAATCTCAACATAAGTTATTAAGATGGTTAATTCTATTTGCCGACCTATGGGAAATAGGGGGTAGTTATTTGAAAACAAAACTTTCAGTGTCACTGACAAAAACATTTCAACATGTAGAAAAGTTGAAAATATACATATATATAAATAATTTATGTACCGGTAATATTCAACACGCAGCACGTGTTAGCTGGCAAATATCGATCGATAATTTGACCTGAAAGCGAGTGACTAGCATTTGTGACGTGGACCAATGAGAAGTTGAATAGGCCAGGGAGACAATTTTTACATCGAAGATTTTACAATTTTAAAATAAATATACCTGTGTCTTATTGTTTTTATAATGAATATATTGAGATATAAAAATATAAGTATAAATTATTTACGAGCACTTAGTTTAAGTTTCAGATCAAAACTTTATAATGCTCGTTTCATCAAGCCGAGCGAGTCCAGGGAGACAATGTTTACATCGAAGAAAGTGCATAATCATCGATGTCATTTAAACGGCCAGTTCGACCGGGTATTTTCTGTTCCACAAATATTCGGGAGGGAATTCCCTTTTGCACGCGACACGTAACTTTTTTATATATTCGATTTGTTTTCTATTTTCTGTGTTTACAACTTTTTCATGTTTGGTAATTAGTTGTAATCCGTCCTTCAAACTGAAAAAAATAGCGAAAACAATCGAAGCCACTGACCAGCACTACCAAGGGGCTTAACTCTATTGCGATCATGGCGGCCATTAGATTGTTGTCCGCTGCATGATTGATCTGCGTTGTAGTAACCTTGTAGTTACTTGGATGTTTTGATTGTTGGGGATTAATAATGTAAATAATGTTTGCATAACTAATTATGACATCTCAAATGGCTAAGCTCAATCAATATGACACTGAGGAGAAAAGTGGCTTCGCTCCGGCTTCCCAATATAAACAAAGATTCGTCCAGACTATCGCACTCCAAATTACTCACAGTGCTGCAGTTTTCCGTACATTAAAAACTTTATGTGAAGTAACTTAGATATCTTTCTTAAAAAAGAAGAGTTTTACTATGAGTGAAGTTGTGCGAAGTCGAGGGCGACCGCGAAAGTACGATGGTACCCCGCATCACCCCTCAGACCCATTCGACACGCTGACACAAACGTGATTGTCGCCATGTTGTGAAAACATGCAGCGTTGCATTATGGGAAGGGACTTTTCTCATTCTATTTATAGATCTACTTAACTGCTGACGCACTGTATCTAAAAATAGCTTCGTTAGCAGCATAAGCTTATCGCTGAAAACGTAATCGAACTGGCCGTTTAAATATTAAAATTTTAAAATAAATATACCTGTGTCTTATTGTTTTTTATAATGAATATATTGAGATATAAAAATATAAATGTAAATCATTTACGTACCTGTAATATTCAACACGCAGCACGTGTTAGCTGGCAAATATCTAAAATGCGGCACAATCAAATGAGATTTACCGTAGGAGAATTGTTAGAAGTTAATTAGCTAGTAATAACATAATGTATTGGGTCAACGCCTTAGCTTTGATGATCAATTAACAGCAATTAAAGCTGTAATTAATGTTTCCTGTGCCCATGTCCCGTAAATAGACGGCCCCATATAGAGTAAAATCTCGCAATTTATACTCAATATTTTATCCAACTATTCAAACAGAGATGTAGAGATATTTACCAACAAGACTGGTTTAATGAATTATCGTCATCAACCTGTGTAAATTTCTATTCGGATTTTAAATATTGCAACAGTACAGAAGTTTATCTTTTTGAAATCAAGTCAGTACAACTCAGACGTGCGCTCACTAAATTTAGATGTAACGCTCACAACTTCAAGGTTAAAGAAGCACGTTTTGCAAACATCTTAAACACAATAAAAACTGAATGTTCATTCTGTTCTCTTTCTCAGGAAGATGAGTATCATGTATTACTAGTTTGTCCAAAATATTCAGAAATTAATCCGAATAAAGTATTTGCCATGCTCTTTCTATAGACAACCTTCCAAAGCTAAATTCCGTATGTTATTGCACACTGAAAGTGTTGATTTGTTATTGAAGTTAGCTCTTCTGTTATACCACATATTTAAGTTAAGAAAACATTGTAATTGTTAATTGGTTTTTAGCAATGTGCTTTACAGGTAGTGCATATCTGTTATACTTACGTTTTACACATGTACTGGCCTCAAGGCCACTAATATACAAATAAAATCTGTCTGTCTGTCTATTTGGCTGAAATAAGAGCCTTAATCTAATACCATGTGTCTTGAATTCAATTCAAATATTCAATTCTTTCATCTCAAAATGCCAAACTGAGGATAGTTTCTCGTTTTCAATGATATTGGAAAAACCGCCATATAGGCCTAGATGTTTATAAGTAAAAAATTTGCATCTAGCCTAATTTACATGAATATTATTGAATTGATCTACACTATCAACATATATTTCTCCTCTTTTTAAGGTTAAATGTAAGTGGACGAAAACATAAAACATGTTTACGGTGTCGAAAATCTTGTGGACGAAATTACGAGAAAGGTGGACGAAATAGCACGACGTGTACCGCTATCGTTTACGTAAATTAGATAAGAGTTACCACCCTTTATATGTCAGCCAATCATATCTCTTGTAACAAGGAGATTTCTCTGTGGGTCAACAGTTTACCTAGAATTATTCGACGCGACCAGCGAGGGTTAAACATTGTTGAGTATGAGGCAGACCTTTCAAGTGGACGAAATTTGAGGACTTTACTCTAGAACTCGGAAGTTGTCAACCGAAGCAGACTTGTGAAACCGTTTTCTTTACATATCGAAAGTAGAGTTAAAATGCACAATGTGTTTGACTTGCTGATTGGTCGAGTTTCCCAACTTCTCTTTTCTGGGCCAATGAAAATACACAAATATCACGAGCGACAGTCAAAGACGCATGGAAGTTTGTGTAAAAAGTTCGTGTAATGGGAATGAAGCATGATTTTATTCAAACAAACAACAGACACCGTAAGTCAATATTTTATTTTGTAGTATGGTAGGCCTAATCTTTTATTTTTGATAAACGCCTGAAAAATAAAGAATGTTTTGATAAAGCCAGATCAATTATCAACGTATCGCTGGTAACATCAACCTGCCATTGAACTTACCAGTCAGCCGGGAAGTGTAGAAAACGGGGTCGGTTTATACATGAGATACCAGGTTTTTACTTGGAATTGGGGGGTTGAGAAAGGGGGTCGGCTTATAGGTGAGGGGGGTTTATAACCGGTCAAATACGGTATATTTTACATTGATATTATCAACGAAACTTGAAACATTAACAATGATGTGATTTTTATCCAACGTATTTTATTTTACTCAAATGAATCATCATGTATCTCGTTGATGTGTAGCTTTACCCGACAGCACTGAAGCTCTTTCTGTTCTGTTCTGTTCCAGTCAACCATTAAGGAGGAAGAAAAAGATAGATGAGATGATGCATGGAATTCTTGAAGGTATTAGTAAATTTGTTTTGTAGGTCTGTTCTTTGTTTTTTATTATTTAGGAGATGAATCCATTCTGGGTTTTTTGTGATGTCTGTAGTGCATTTTTTGCCTGTAACTTTAATTTTAAACCGAGCTTGTTATTTATCTCCTTTCTAACACAACTAATTACAAATTTATTAGGTAATATTTTTCCTTGCGCAACAGAACTGTGTTTAGGTCAAACCAAGAACAGACCCGTTCCAATTGCATGCAAAACTACAGGGCAGTTCCAATTTTCGTAGAACAGTAAGGGTGCGCAGTGGTGTCAGTATATCAGTATATTGCAATACAGAAACAACTCGATACCTACTGGTACACTCTTCAGAAAATATCCAATATGTCGCACGATATAACATTTACAATTTCCGTGTAAAATTTCAGAAAACTATAACCCAAATATTTGATTTTGTTTTATGTGTATTGCAATACGCCTTTCTGTATCGCGATATACGGAAATAAGTAGCAATACCTATCCTTAAAGAACACACAGCATAAGCAAAACATAAGCCAAAAAGATTTAGAATACAACTCATGTTTATTTCATTGAGTATACTATCAACAGAAGACAGATTTTCAATGTCTTCAGAGTTGTGACTTTCACGTAAATACATACGTAGACCTATCACCCCTACAAGACCGACAAGGACTGATCCAATCAAGGGAAGTTACTCCAAAAGTAGTTGTTCACTACAAGTGAACTGTTATAAAATGATTTTGTTTCATGGTTTTGGACCCTGTGCCAGGAAATGTGGTCACTTCTATATTAGAGGCGAGGACAGTGGATGCATTTTGCAGAATTGAAGAATAAGTAGCCTAACTCTTTTCATCAGTCTCTTCCCTGATGACAGATGCCTCTTCAGCTATGCCTGTGAAAATAAAGCAGCAACTGCTGATTCTTTGTCCTCCTGACTGAGGTCTCCAATAGTTCAACTGGCTTCTTGTCTGAAATCTAGTAATTGCATTGGCAATACTTATGACGGATGCATTCTTCATTGAGTTTATCACATTTTTTTTCTTTCTGTATTTGAAAAAGATTGCCTTGCAAAAGTGATCCTCCGACTTTAACAGGTGCTTGAACAATGAGTTGAGGGTGAGGGAAAGGTTGAAATTTGAATAATTCACATACTGAATGCTTACATATTTAGATGTGCAAGAAAAATGTGAGCATGTGTACAAATGCAAAGTGTAATTCTATAAGCACGCGAGGAAGGACACAGGGAAAGAGAAAAATAGTAGAAAGCACTCTGATATGCTGAACCAACTCACCAATACTAAAGAAGCAAACACAAAAATATGACACAAAGTCCTATTACAACTAATGAACACTTACCAAACTCTATGAACACAACACCAAACAATGTTATGCCCATGGGCTTCTAAACAGATTTTATTTTGACGAAAAGTAGCCAAAGGGTTTATTTTTGTCATCGAAAGTACTGCTTCGGCATTTGGTATGAATGCAGCAAATAGAGCTTTTTTATGATTGATTAATATGTATTTATGGATACGATTGTTTCACAAGAGTGAATGCACTGTTCGTGTTGAAGGGCAACTAGTTGAAAAACAAAACTTGTGTACACCAAATGGGCGTCTGACACAAGACAGTGTAAACTAAGAGGCGGTAAGCTGTATTGCTCTTTTGCTTTTCGTACAGACAACAGGAATAAATGGGCAAGTAAATTCTTATAGGGTTCTACAATGCTTTCTCCCTATCTTGATTGAAGTTCATATTTTATTTTACAGTTGTTCACTTGCAGATTTATTTTCATCAATCAAGGTTGGACTTTCTTTATACAAGTTAAACAACAGTTCCAATATAAAGTGTGTTGTATATTTTCATATGGATTAAGTAGTAATGGTTAAAGCTTCTTGACTAAAGGGTAGAAGTTTTCTCTTTTTTTATTCAATGCCATGTATAGTTACAAAGTCAATCTTCACGATTGTTCAGATGAATATTTCAGAGGTTAAAACATATCAATACAAAGATGAGACAATAGACCGATCCATTAAGGCCCGCCCCTTCAGGTTTTTGACCAATCGGCGCGCCATATTTTTTACCTACCTCCCCGCGATCGCTTCCTCTGACATCAACAGGCAACATGGCGGGCTGTCTGCATGACACAGGATTTGCGTCTAGACATTTTACGAAGAAATGCAGTAATATCAAGTCAATATAGTCGATGATAGTGTTAATAAAATTGAACAAAGGGTCCTTACTTTCGGAAATATACATCGGAGAGAGCATATCCGACTCATATCGGAGATGTAACAATAAAATAATGAGAGGTGAGTGCACCATGCTCGGTTTGTTTACATAAATAATAGTGTACAATCACCACCAATGTGATCAAGTGTTGTGATACCTGACCAGAAATCTTGACATTCTTGTGTCATTGGAACCTTCGCTGAGATTCCTAAATCCCTGTTTGAACGTCTGAACACTCCCCTCTGCTTGTCCATTGGACACTGGATGGTAAGGGGATGTACAGATGTGCTGAATACCATTTCTCTTGATGAACAAGGCAAATTCATCGCTTGTGAAACAAGTCTCGTTGTCTGAAACGATTGTCTCAGGTAGACCATGGACTGAAAATGTTCTCCGAAGACACTCAAGAGTGGCACTAGTCGTTGCGCTATTGACAGGAAACACATCCATCCACTTTGAGTAGGAGTCAACAATGATGAGAAACATTTTACCTTGTAAGGGACCTGCATAATCATTGTGCAGACGTGACCAAGGCTTAGATGGCATGTCCCACGGATGCATTTTCACATCGCAGGGTGAGGAGCGGCTCTGTTGACACAATGAACACGTCTTGACCTTGTTCTCCAGCTCTGAATCTATGCATGGCCACCACACAAGACCTCTGGCAATAGCTTTCATCCTCGCTATTCCAGGGTGTGCAACACATCAACACACTGTTTCCTACCCTGAGGTGGAACCACTACTCTGTTACCCCGGAGCACCGCACCATCTTGAACACTCAATTCAAGCTTCCTTTGAGCATAAAGCTTGAGCTCTGAATCTGGCTTCATGTTTTCAGGGAAACCACATTCCACTATCCTGGGTATAGGGTAACAGTCTGGCTTTGCAACCTGGTTGACTGTAAGTTTGTAGTCTCCGCATATGCGCACAGACGACTGATCTGACTTCAGTACTGGTACAATGGGTGCAGCCCACTCTGAGTGCTGTAAGGTTTGATGTATAATTGTTCCAGTTTGTTCTCAAGGCATATGCCAAATACCGGTGTTTGTAGAAACGTGGTTGTGAGGGGATAGATATGTTAATGTTCACCTTGGTATCCTTCAGTTCACCAAGTTCCTCCTTGAAGACATCAGGATGAGAGTTTAGGATGGTCTGAACATCATCACAATCCACTCTGAGGATTGTTCCCCAGTCAAGACGAACATGTCGCAGCCAGTCACGGCCGAACAGATTGGCTTGTTTCCCTTTCCCAATGATAACTGGCAGTTCTAGTGTCTACTTGCCATAACTAACTTTCACTGAGCAGGAACCAAGGTTGGGTATCTTCTCACCTAGATAAGTGCTTAAGGTATGGTATGAGGAGGTCCAAGTTTGGATGGATCTTTCCCTAACAATCTGTATGTGTCTTCATTTATCACTGAGAATGTTGCACCTGTGTCCAGTTCCAAGCTTAACAGCTGACCATTAAGTGATAAGTCAACAAACATTCGTGGTTCCTTCACTCTCCTCCCAACAAAAGCAGTAGAGCACATTACCACAAAAATGAATAAATTTTTAAAAAGTCTCAATTGTGTAAATGTCATACACTTCACTTTCCTTTTCAACATCACTGCTGTCATTAGAAGTGACCTTATTTGTAGATGAATGTTTATGGTAACCCCTACTTCGACCTTCGACCCTTCGATCGATGCAAGCTATGTCCATGACGAGAGCCTCTAATACTCTGTGACTGGTGACAAACCTGCGCTATGTGGCCAATCATACCACAGCTGTAACACTTTGAATTGTTTAAATGACAGTCCGGAACTGATTTTGTAAACCACATCTATCAAATGGTCTGAAGACAGGAGTATATTGCGATGATGACATCTTGAAGCACTGGAAGCAGCACTTTTAATGTCCTCCACATTCTTTGCCGCCAATTCCATTGCTAGAGTATAAGCCTTGTTGTAATCAAGCGTCTTCTCCCCTAACAATCTTCTCTGAATAGCATATGTTAATGCCTCTATTTCTAAGTGAATCATCAAGATTAGTACAAAAGTCACATGTTCTTACCAATGTTCCCAACTTGAAAGCATAAGCGTCAACACTTTCTTGAGAATTTCTATCCCTCTTGTGAATTTTTAGTTTCTCAATTATCACTGAAGGGGTTGGATGTTGGTTATCTTCTGTAAGTTTCAGTTTATCAGCAAACGACATTTCTTTAGGTTTTGTAGGAACACACAAATTCCTCAGAGGTGTGTAGGCTGTCTTACCCATTTCACTAAGTAGAAAAGCCCTATTCTTATCATTATTCCTGATGGTTGTAGTTCTAGTCCTCAGTCTCAGTGTTTCAGGAACATACTATTGATATTGATGTCTCCTCCTGTTGCTGTCCATCAACAGACCAGCTGACTTTCTTTCAGACAATGGTGACAATCAACTTTTGATCATTTCAGGGTCAGAACATGGAAGAATTGTAATTGACTACAATAACATTTTTGGTTGCTTTTTTGTTCAAAAACATTTCTTATTTAGACAAACCTGTAACTTCAGTAAGAAAACGTCATCTTGTTGCTCTGTTTGGTTGCTCTGTTCGGCCGCTGTTTCGGTCATACTGAAAAATAAAAATCAACTAAGAGTAGTAATCTTTAAACGGATGGTCGTAGTTCTCGTCATCAGGTCGGGAGTCCTTGTCTGGCGGTGAGTCCTCAGTGTCAGTGTTCCAGGAACATTCTGCTATCAGGGGAATATTGATGTCTCCTCCCGTTGCGTTTCTATCATCAGACTTCGCTGATAATCGTTCAGACAAGGGAGGTGATGAAGGTTGTATCGATTCAATTTGTTGCTTTCTTTGCAACTGGTTGGGCATGAAGATTAAATCCTCATTTATCTCGCAATAATTGGGCACAACATAACTGTCCGGTCTACTTGATGCATCACCCGTGTACGTTAAAGCTTCAGCTTGGTTCAGCAGTCCGTCTGATGGTTGAAGGTTCTCAGGAGAAGCAGCTGCGGCCTGTTGATCAGAGTCACTAACAGTCTGCTGCTGTGGTAGTACAGGGTTTAGGTCACTGTCAATAGGCTCAATATAAATGGTTGGTCTGTGTCGGGGAATAGGACAGACTCGGGGTGAAGTACTGGCCCGTTCCTCATCAATTTCAGGAGGATCTTGAATAACTCTGAGGTCATCACCAACAGTAGACGGATGTCTTTTCCATCTTGAACTATAGTTGATCCTACCATCCATCCTGTATAAATTGTAAATGATGTCTTTTGAAACTTCCACAATTTATCGATTTATTGTCTAAAGAAATAAGTCATCAAAAGGTAATCTCGTCTGCTGATGTAATGCATTGTAAACTAATTTATGATATAAATGAATGTGAGTTCATATGGGCTGTGATTATAAACATTGTACTAATGCTGGATAAGACACAAGAAGAAAAATTACCAAGTTAATATCAATCACTGAAAAGCATTCTAGTAGAACCTTCACCTACCGTTTTAGTCGATATGAAACATACACAATGAGCAGGACTCCAATGATGAGTAACATGACACCTCCAGCTACCCAGGAGAAGTTGATATCTGGATGATCATTATTGTCTTCTGTAACAAAACAGTAATTAAGGGCAGAATTTTAATTTATTATATCTCATATGAATTTGCGATGTCTGTTGTGACTTTTTGAAAACAAATTCTTTATTGTGAATTTCACGATGTTTCAGACTATATGCTTGTATATGTTGGGTGTAGGGAATATGAAATGGGATTTATGTATGTGTGTTTGTCTATATTGTATTACATTCTCATTTATCAATAATTAGGTTTCCTCACTATCGTTCATTTTTTTCATTTTTGATATATATGTACCCCATCTCATATTCCCTACAACTCACCTGATTAATGAGTAAGCATATTCACTGATAATTTTATCTCAGAAATAAGTTGTTTACCAAAATATGGTTATAGGTTATTGTGTGTGCTACTTGCCATTGTTACATTCCCCAGTGTCCCTATCACAGTGTCCTTCAGCACATCCCTCACAGATCTTGCTGCATTCAGGCCCATAAAATCCTGTTTTACAACTTGTACACCTTCCATTCAGGTCACACAATCCGTCTTTACATCGCCGTGGGCAGATGGAATTGCACATCTTGCCATAGTAGCCAGTTATACACCCGTCAATGCAGCTTCCGTTCTTGTAGCAACCTTCAGTACACCAAGAACTACACTGAGACTGACATTCTGGTCCAAACCAACCCGGTACACAGTCTGTACACTTCCCTGACTCTTGATCACAGAAGCAGTTACCTCCACAAGGACTCTCACAAGACGTACCAAAGAGACCTGGCTTACATCCTTCTATACACTCTTCGTCATCAGTTGATGAACATCTGTCGTTTAAACAACCTATGTTTGTCCGGCACTGTTTACCTGTACAAGAGAATGAAAGAAGTGGTATTCATTAAAAATTTGCCTATTGTTTATGGTTTGATTATAACACAAATATTTTTAATAAAGCAACTTATCTTAACTACTTTTGTGTTGAGTTCCTGTCTGTCAATTGAATGAAACTTGCAGAAATGATTATATGTAACTATTAAAAGTGTAAGTAACCTGTATCCTTTTGGCATGTGGAGTTTGTGTAGAGATATCCCAGGACACAAACACATTGCCCGCTATATTGTAGGCAAGCATTTATCCTGCAGCGAGGGTCGCACACGTTTTTACAGTTGTGGCCGTAGTATCCAGGTACGCAGCCCTCCGTACAATTGCCAGTAGTTTGATTACACGGACAGTGGCAGGTTTCAGGGCAGGTTTCTCCACAGTTGGTGAAACTGGAGGCACAGATGAATTTATTCCCTCCTGAAGAAAAAAAAGACCAAATATTTTTTAGATTTCTGTTCTCTTATCAAAAGGTGAAATATACAGAATGAACAAATATCTTATGAAATCACAAACCAAGGACTAGAGCAGCCAGACAGACCAGTGTAACCTGTGAGAGAATCATGGTGAAGTGACACGATAACGTGATGTGAACTGTACTGCAGTTTTGTTTCACTTTCCTTTTCCTACTTGCCGCATTTATGTACTTGACTCATGTATCCGTAACTGTTCATCAATCTGCGCAACTGTTCATCAAAAAAATTTGGTGACCCTGTGACCCCTAATAAGGGCCACGGGAGCCAGTCCTATAATTGATTTTAATCTTCTCCAGAAGCAGGAGGTCAAGAAAGCTGAACAGACTACTTAGCTAATTTGGATTTCAATTTGTAACTTTTGTGACCCTGTGACCCCTAAAATGTCATTTCATCTTGTCCTCCAGAAACAAGATGCCTAGAAAGCTAAAACCTTGTGTACAGTCTCCTCAGCAGATGAGGATTCTTATTTATAGATTTTGTGATCCTTTGAACCATCATTAAGGTCATTTATGCCATAGCCTAAAATCTTATATTTTCATCTTCATAAGCAAAAGCCTTAGAAAGTTTAAACATCAATAACAGACTCCATAGCTCATTGGGTTTATGATTTAGAGATGTTGCGATTCTGTGGCCCCCAAATAGTGACCCTGTGACCATTTGTACAAAATATACTATAAAGCCTGATTAGCTACAGGGCTAATGGCTCTATTTATATTGAATATTTTACAGTTTTTGCAACTATGCCATTTGACTTTGAACTGTTATATCAGTGGTTCTTCTCAGGGATTGTAGTTCTTACAATCTGACATGAAGTGTATATAGAGGTGTGCCATTAATTCATGATAACATTTTTATGGTCACAAATACTATGAGGGGAAGTCATTAAGTTCATAGAAGTGATTATTGATACACCCTAGGCCCTGAAGACATCATCGTTTGTGTCATTATGGAGATAGACCATCTGATAACAAACAACCCTTCCCAATCATGTACCTGAGATTTACAGCAATCATTGGAAGTTCTAAAACTCTGTTTCTCACATAAAAAAATAAAAGGTGTCAATGCGACCACAATACAATGTGTATGGGAAAGAAGCCCCTCAATATTCTACTGTTGCAAAATGGTACGCTGAATTCAAGCAGGGTTGCAGCTCTTTGGTCAGGAAGACCTGTTAAAGCTGATGCACCCAAGAAGTTAAAAAACTCAGCTTCCTGCTTCCTTGACCATGGCGACCATTTTCTGGGATTCAAGGGGCGTGATACTTAAGAACTTTACACCACCTCATTTACAATTCCTGGAACCTACTATGATTACTTGCAAAACAGATAGTAGAAGCTTCTGAGTTATGCAATATGACAAAGCTCCTGTGCACAAGAGTCGTATTGCACTGGCTGCACTTCAGCAATGTGGCTTTGAACAACTTAACCATCCCCCTACATTCCAGATCTGGCCCCAAGCATCTACTATCTGTTTTGCAATTTGAAATCACACTTATGTGGTACAAGATTTGGCAATTATGGTGAAGTCATGGCAGCTCCCGAGGCGTGGCTGAGGGGCCAGTCAGAAGACTTATGCCGCAAATGAGCAAATGGAGATTACTTTGAAATATGTAATCAATATCACAACCATTGGCTTATGTTTATATATAAACTTATATGAAGTTATTGGCTTCCCTTCGTATGTTGTAAATATCATAATGCGATCTGATTCATCCATCAAAAGATTAAATCCAAATGTATATCGACCAATCGGTATTGAGCTGTTCACATCATGTTGAAATAACAAAATAACAAATAACAAAAAATACCAATAGAGTTAAAACAGTGATTATACTTTATGAACCTCAATGGTGAATAGAGTGGCAGTTATCATTGAGCTTTCTATTAGCTCTTACTGAATCAGGAGTACAAAAAACTTCATGTTCATCACAGAAAATGTTTTGATAATGTTGGTATATATATTTGTATAAGGTTGGATAAGATAAGAATGCAGGCAGTGAGATATTAGTATTTTATGAGTGCTTCAATTAATTATAGCAGGTAGTTGATTCCACTTCTCTTATAAAGATTTTATCCTATTATTTTTTCTAGCTATAAATTTTTCAATGTTGTATGTCATCCTAAGACATTTAACAAATCCCTCAAAAGAAAGAACCTGTTGTTTAATACTTGAAACATAAATGAATCGTTTGGCCAAAAGTATGACATGGTTAAATAATTTATTGTGTGAACAGAGTCCAAACATAATAGTAAATTTTCTAAGTGTGATGTTAGATTTAAGATGAGGATTTAGAAAATGTTCCAAAGTATTCCAAAATGTCTTCACAAATTCACAGTCAAAATAAACATGCGAGACATCTTCTGAGGATTTTTTACAAAATATGCATAATCATTATCAACTAGCTTCATCTTCATTAATTCTTTCTTTGTATATATCGTTCTGTAAATAAACTTGTATTGAAAATCTAACAGTTTACAATCACTTGTGCATTTCCTATAAAATCTAAACACATCTTTCCAACATATATCATGTTGAAAGACATTATGCAAATAATCAAGTACCTTTGGGACAGTGTTGTCCCCAATTAATTTGTCATAGAATATCCTTGAACCTTTACTATTAGAAATCATATAATCATAAACATTGTTAGTGGCTTCATGATTCAAGCAAGTATTTCTGTTACCCAGTTGCTGTCTCCAGTTCTTTGGAATGTTATTTAACAAATGTTGATGATCTAAAAATGTTCCTCTAATATTGTATATCTGCTTTAGAATTTCAAAGCTGAGAAAACTATTTTCCTCTTGAAGATCTCTGATGTAATGTATACCATGATCATACCAGTTTCTTATCATAAATGAAGACATGAAGAAATGATTTAGCCACAATGGTTGGGCCAAGATTTGGCTTATGTCATCATTGTCAAAAGGGTGTTTTATATAGAATATTCTACAAGCTGATAATACATCTTTCCTATAAGGATTAACATTGTCCGATAAGCAATCAACAGCATTGGAGGCAAGAGAGTCTAAGTTGCCAAAGGGAAAGATGTTAATAAAGCTGGAGTTTTTCCTCAAGTGGCATTTCAATGATGATAATTTTAAAGCATTGATAAAAGACTCAATGTCAATCATTCTAAGGCCTCCATCCTCATAAGTCCTACTGATATTTCGCCTTTTAATTTCAACATTTTTGTTATTCCAAAGGAATTTATATACTATTTTGCTAAGTTCATCAATAAATGATTTAGGGGGGTTAGGAATTGCAGAAAAAATATGTACTAGAGTAGAAACTGCTAAAGATTTTATAGCCGTGATTTTCCCAATAAGAGTCAAATTTCTTCTTCGCCAACTAGAAAGCAATCTATTTATATGTTCTAAGCGTTTTCTTGTATTAATTACCCACAAATCTTTAAGAGAAGCATTTAGAGTTATTCCTAGTATTTCAAAATCCCCACTGTGCCAATCTAAATATAAATGGTTAACTAAAGTAATATTACAACCTTCCATGGAACCAATCCATATAGCTTTGGTTTTGTTTATATTCATTTTCAGCCCTGACATTTCATAAAACTTGTTAAGAGTTTCAATTGCAGCATTGAGGCTTTGTTCAGATCCATTTAAGTAAAGCTGTGTATCATCAGCATATTGGCCAAGTTTTTGTCCTGTGTCATTAAGAGTTATTCCCTTTATACCAGGATTTGATCTTATCATAATGCCTAATATTTCAACTGCAATTATAAATAGATATGGGGAGATTGGATCACCCTGTCTACATCCCCTTTCTTGGTGGAAAAAAGATGAGATATGGCCATTTTGTATTACCGCTGCTGTATTGTTATTAGTTAGTCCATTTGATAATATTTGGTCGAAATCCGAAAGCTTCCATAGACTTGATTATAAATGATTTTGAGATAGTGTCAAACGCTTCTTCAAAATCTATAAGTAATAGAAGACCTGGTTTATTCAACGTTCTTGTTTCAAATATTATGTCATAAAGTAGTCTTATATTTTCACTGATACTGACCATTGTAAATTGATATAGAGTGAATATGTTCCACAAGTTGATATTTTGCTCTATATAAAAGCTATCGATAATTATACTCTGCCATGAATTTGGTTAGATCACTGAACTCACAAAGATTTACTTTGTATACAGTAATAGTTACACTATTAATGCTTCTTTGTTATCAGCAACTTAATGCTTTTTACTATGAAGTCTTAATCTTAATTGTACCCTTGTACTCTTATTAAGAATAATGATAAGCCTTAAATAATAATTTTGAGTTCTATGTTATGTTAAAAAAATATAGTTTAGATAAAAGTTTACAGAAGAACTAAACTTTTAAGATCTGTAGAACAGATATATATATTGTTTAATGTGAATAAACTGGCTAGATTCACTTCATTTGATTAACAAGTGTTTTTCAACAGGAAAAAACCTGCTTAATCACAATATCTTTTACAATATATGTACCTGATCACATTTTCATTCATATACTTTTATTGAATATTAAACCTATTTTTTTTCATATCAGTTTCCTTGATCTGGCTGTTCTTCTTCCTACCACCGGTATCCGCCCAGTGTTCCACCTGTCTAGGAGGGAGATGCTACAATACTGGACAATGTATCCTAGGCTGTGTACCAGGATACATGAACCAATACTGCAACGAGGCCTGTCCGTTCAACTGTCTGCAACAAGCCTGTCAAGTGAACACAACATCAGCTACCATAACCTGCACAGATGGATGTAAGGCTGGCTACTGTGGCACCAAGTGTACTCGTCCCTGTCCAGAAGGTTGTGTGACGTGTGACAGACAGTGTGGCTCCTGCAACAAGACTCCCTGTCCAGAACGTCATTATGGAGAAGGATGTAGCAGTGTTTGTTCCCCAACCTATGAGAAATGTGACAGGGAAACTGGACAATGCTTGAAGTGCAGACGAGGATATTATGGTGACAACTGTGACAAGAAGTGTCCAACATGTTTCCCTGAAGGGAAGAACTTGATCTACAAATGTTTGTCTGGCTGTGAGTTGTGCAAAGATCAAGGTACCTCAAGATAGCAATTATTTCATTACAAGTTTAGAATGATATTAAATTCTTTATACTAAGATTCAAGGTAGTTCATCAAGTTCATCAGAATTGCTAGCCTCAATGGGCATGCATGTCCGTCTGTTCATGCATCATAACTTTTTTGATGTTTTCTCAGTAACTCAAACATTTAAATTGTATAACATATGGTGGTAACATTTGTGATTTATTTTAATTAGTAATGGGCTGAAAAGAAGATGCTCTTAAATCTGTTTTTATGTTGTGTCTCCAGAAGAAAAGGACTTGAAAGTTTAATGTTGTGTACCCCGGTGTAATGGATATATTATAAGTCTTTAATTTTTTGCATGTGTACCCCTGTTATAAAAATGATGTTTATCTCCTCCTCAAATACAAATGTGTATTTAAAGAAAATTTACAGAATTTATACTCGAATGGGATTATAGAAAGTTAGATTTTTATTTGATAACTCGGAGGCTCCCCATTACTTGTTTGGATTATAATATTATGAGTGACACAGGCTCATGGCACTTAACTTCAAAAAACGAAAAAGAAATAAAGCTAGAAAGGTGTATAAAACCTTCTTGCTCACCAATATATTGTAGATTTGGGCATGATGTGTAACAAGTCAAATATCAATATGTGATAAAGCTACATTCTCTCCCCACAGAGGCAGTTTCCTCATTAATTCCTACACAACCTTTTGCAATAAGAGCTCTTCTTGAGTTTCCGGCAGGTTCCCCTAGCGGCAAAATATTGCAACATAATCTACCACACTATATTTCAGCCAATGAAAGCATCGAATGCATCAGTAACACATTTGTTGTCACACAGGCCTATGCAATGATGCCTGAAAGAGCAAAGTGCAGTTTTAAAGGCGTTTTGAATGAGAACTTTTGAAACGGCATCCCTTATTGCAAAACTTACTTTGATTGCATCCAATCAGACTTCTACATTTCTAGACTTAAAAATGATAGAGGTATAGCAATTTATTATTGAGCTTCTTGTGTTTTAGAGAATTGGTGAGCTACTAAGCCAATGATCCTAGTTCTTAACCATCAGGCATGTAGGATTTGATTATCCATCAACTTGTCGCTTTTTCAAAGTTTCTTTCCAAAACAGCTGGTCCAGGTGAGTGCACATTTGGTTGACTCTTTGCAGCAATGTGAATCATGAATTTTAGATTACTTTAGAAAAATGCATATAAAGATAAACTATTTGTGTTGATACCCTGGCCGCCAGGTATTCTACCAGGTAAAGCCCTTTGACATACAGTGCTGGTGGCTGAACCAACAATATTTTTGATTTTTTCATTTTAATTGTTTTAGTGAAAATTAAATAATTCATTGAAACAGATCCCTGCCCTGAAGGCTTGTTTGGAGATAAATGTGAACTGGAGTGCTCTGCTAAATGTGGCCTCTCATCGGAGACAGCGAGACATCCGTGTAACAAGGCAACTGGAGAATGTTCTGCTGGGTGTGTGTCTGGATTTCATGGACTGACCTGTAACTACACATGCAGTGAACACTGTCTGTCTGGGAGATGTAACAGAGCAACAGGAGAATGTTCTACTGGATGTGTGTCTGGATATCATGGACTGACCTGTAACAACACATGCAGTGAACACTGTCTGTCTGGGAGATGTGACCAAGCAACAGGTGAATGTTTTGCTGGGTGTGTGTCTGGATATCATGGACTGCACTGTAACTATCCATGCAGAGAACACTGTCTGTCTGGGAGATGTAACCGAGCAACAGGTGAATGTTCTACTGGGTGTGTGTCTGGATATCATGGACTGAACTGTAACTTCACCTGTAGCAGATTCTGTGAGGGCGGGCTCTGTAACCAACATGATGGGGTCTGCACATCTGGATGCATCATTGGCTACACACACAAGTCAGGGTCTTGTGAAGAGCTACAAGATACAGGTAAAAAACTAAAGTGAATTGTTCAATGACAGTTATGCATATTGTCACTCAGTGTAAAAACCGATTGTATTTTTTAAAACTGAATGTTCTGACAATGGTATTCTTTAATAAACTGAAATGGTAGTTTCATTCGATAACTATCAGTTAATATACAAATGTATGCTCAGGTTTAATTTTATTATACAGAGATCTGGGTAAATTACATAAAATATAAATAAAAGAAACAGGAGAAACTTATGGTGGTTTAAGAAAGTTCCTTCAACATCTGTGGTCAATCCAACTTCCTATCACTACTTTACATAACAATTTTATAATGTTTTTGCAGAAAACAATATCCTTCACTACAATCACTTATTTTAACCACTTACATTGTTTTTCACGCATTAAAATCACAAATACACGCGAAATAAATTGTAAATGCGTGTTTCGCACGCACATATACTTATACACTCAAGTTTATATTTATCCATAATGTTAAAAAAATCGTTCTAAGCTTATTGTCTGATTATGATGTCCTGACAAAAATAAATCGAAACCTGGAAATCCCATTGCTAAAAGCCCTGTCATTGGTTACTATATCGATGGAATTCCCTGAAAGTCGTTCGTTTCATCCAATCAGAGCAATGTTTACAAGTGATTATTATCAAGTTTCATGCTGAATAATAATACGAAGTTTGGAACGGCAGCTAGTTACTTAAATAGCCATGTGGCTGTATGTGTTTTATCATCAAAACTGATATATATGGTAGGTTAAACTTTGATGTCTAATTTTGATGACAATTTATTACCTTTACTAGTAATTATTTTATTGAAATAAAAACTCCATTAACAAAAACGCGAAATATTTGAATTGAAAATTTATTATTTCATTTCTGCACGCACCGTACAAAAACCTACCGCGAACACTGACTTAGTTACATCATGATTTTCATAAGTATAAACCAGTACAGTCAAAGATTGCTGTACTATTTACATATATATTTTATGATAATCTTCGTGGAAAATGGTTGGACAATTTTCAGACAATGCTATCACTTGAATCGCCTTTTGAGGAGAAATTGCCATTTTTGTTGTCAGTCGACTGTTGCTTTTTCATCTTGTAAATATCTTAATAAAAAACAATCTTGTCTCTAATTAAATGTACCGGGTAGTCTTAAAAGAGATATCTTCCTTTTGTCTACAACTGTCAACCTATTACACTAAAAAAAAAGATTTTGCAGAATTACAGTAATACAGAATTAGTTGACATACAGTTGCTAGTGTGTAGAATCTAAATTAAAGTTAAAGGGTTTGACACACGCCTACATCAATGAGGAACCTTTTAAATGACAATAGCATCAGAATGTAGTGTTACAGTTCTTGTAATATCATGTTTAGGGACAAAATTGGTCTTACAAAACATAAGAAAAGATTGTATTTTTGACAATGAAATGCAGCCAATTTACAAGGGCAGGTTAATATGTTAATAAAAATTGATATAAAGCAGAAGACAATGGTTGTGATATTGATTTTATTTTTCAATATTATCTCCCTGACCTCAAAGCATTTTGCCCATTTGTTTTTGAGCCTGTCTATGCAATTGCTGTAGAAGTCTTCTGACAGTTTTAGAACTTTCCATGATTAAAGAGGGTTCTTGTGTTCAACAGGCTTTAAATCTATGGGTAGGTCTGTCAAGATCAGGGAGACAACTAATCTTTTTGGAGGTTAGAAGCAAATGATCCCTGATTTTTGGTTAGAATTTTTGTTCCAAAGTAACAGGTTATTTTGTGTAGTAGCTACGGCTGTGACAAGAGACTGATGCATGTGAGTGACCTGATACAGAGCCCAGGCGATTGCTGGCTTTTCTAGTTTTTCTTCACATGTTTTCTCAGTGTCATAGTTTGGAAATCTTAACGAACAACAAATACAAATTAAATAATAAATCGCAAATCTCACAAAAATTATGTGAGGATATAATTCTTTTGCATAGTATCTGTGAACATGATGATTGACAAATTGATGACTAGTGGTGACTGAGTTTGACCCAAATTATTAGGGGGCGGGATAGCAACTTTTTCTGCAGTAGAGAACTGTTCTTCATGCAGAGAGATTTTGGTGCAATGCTACAATGATATTCAGGGTAGTACCATCCATTATTTGCTTGTTCCAGCCGATGCTCGGAAGTAGTGTTGTGGACTGTCTCCCAGCAATAATTCTAGCAGCCGCAATAAAAGTTAAATAATATTAAAAGCATTGTTAAACCACACATCTCATATCACCCCAAAATTATTATTTATACAGTGAATGAATTCATTGTCAAAAATTCTCTTTCAGGAGACAAGGATGAGCCTGTTTCGAATATGCTCCTGATTATCCTGATAATCTGTGTCGTGAGGTAATTTGATATTATCTTATTGTTTTTAGTAAACAATTCAATTCTTTGACAACCTCTCATTTAATAATGTCATCATTTATCTCACGAATTGTACCCGAATGTTATTTAGATATATATATATATATAATACTTATATGTTTATAACTATTGATTCGTCTATTGCTTTAAATTACACATTGCAGCGTTCTGATTGTGTTCTTGGTGTACGTCATCTACGCTCGAAGCTCATGCAGAAGGTAACATTTTCATTCCTCTATTCTTTGAAACAGTTATTTGAAAACTTGGTACTATTTTACTTCACTGATTAAACTATTGAATAAGAGTTAAAGGAACGTCTTTGCTTTAAAGGGGCACAGAATGTTTTAAGGCTCAAATTGTCAAACTTCATAAATGTAGTTATATTATCGACAAGTAATGGTTATTTCTGAAAATTAGCAGTTAGCATAGTGACAATAAACAGGAAGAAAGTGTAGATGTGACACATTGGACTTTCAACTTGGACACAAAGCTTACAGTTGATTTTCTATGCACGACCTTAAAGAAAGGTGCAGATTAAGGATTCTTGAAAAAAAGAACAGCTTTGCATTAGTGTTCAATATATTTCCTACAATTCTTAAGTGCTAACATATCTTTTTCATTGAGCATCTGTTGCTGTCACTCTGGTGAAAATAAACTGAGGATTAATGACTAAATGAAAATACTTTATCTCTTATTGCAATACCACATACAGACCTTAGCCAAGATCACTCAATATAAACAGAAACTATCAACAATCTTTAGTAAAAGAAGTTCATGAATATATACACCTGTAGAAAAGTATGCTTACATTTTGTAAGATGGCTGAAACATAAGAAAAATGTAAGATGGACAAAACCAATTTCTAAAGTATGACAATAAAAAAGTTATATTGAATATGTCAGATGAAACTTTGTGATTTGATAGATAAACTCACAGTATCTTTTTATTTTTTCTCCTTCCATTTCAGGAGGCAGGAGTCCTTTGACACTGGAAATGGTATGTAAATTGGTGTTACTTCTTACTTATTTTCCTCATTTGTTTGTGCTTCTTATGCAATCAATACCATAAGAGGATGTACCCTTGTACCTATAGGCAACTAACTTCATGATCATGATTTTGGACATTGTTACCTTGACCGAAGCACAGGAATTATTTTTAAATCGTTGATCTGTAAGTTTTCAATGTTGAGATTGAGCTAATGTCGATGTAATAAGTCATAAATTTACCAACACAAGGATTTGCCAAGTTTTTGCAAATTTTTAGAGATTGCTCAAAAAAGATAGGAGTTTTTGTATAGTTGACACATAATCTTATTGATCTTCTCACCTTCTCATCAATGCCTAATGACAAAACAACACAAGAATAGTTGAAGAGAGAGTGAGAGGAGGGGGGTATAACTTATAAGTCGACAGATTGATTAAATGTGAATAATATTAGTTTCGTGAACGTTTTGCTTGTAAACACGTTTTTGTTACACACAATATAAGTGCATTAAAATTGTAAATAACAAATTGCACAGTCATTTATGAGAGACGGTACATGGCATTGGACTACTGGTAGATACAAATAAGTCGTATCACATTTTAATTAGTGCACTTGTGTCAAGACATTTTTTCATAGCTGGATCATGCGCACATAACTTGAGTGCAATAAACGTCATGACGTCTAATTCAAATTAAACCTTTTGCTAATATTTCATAAAAACGGAACAGTTTATGAAGAAGATGATTTAAATGACATTTAGGCAAACCACATGTGTCTCACAAGTTGAATGTTTTTGGACAGCCCCAAATCATAATCACAAGAAATTGAAAATAATTATGCAAGTTCAAAAGAAAATAAAACGAAGATGACAATGTTATCTCCTATATCAAGAGTTTATTGCTGTTTGGGAGGGGATATTATCATCTATATTGATATCAAATTGCCTATGATCAGAATGGAAAATAATATAATATAATACCCGATGTAAAATGTAAGGACAACGAAAATAAAAAATAGCATGTTCACAGTAGATGGAGTTTAGTCTACAAGCCATCAAACAAAGCATGTAAGGGGTAGGATAGAGGTTATCCAATTTATTTATGGGCCGAAACAAAAATGTTAATATCATACCAAGAATAAGTTAGGCTTATAATCATTAAGGTTTTAACTTCCAAATACGTTATATCTTGAAAGATTTATAATTAAAGTGCAAGACAAATCGCCCAGTGGCTTTTTAATGAGGGGCGATTTGATTTTTTTTAGCGTGAATCGCGCGATTGTGCCTTCTAGATTGGACACTGAGCATGGCCGTCTAGCATGTCCGTTCGGACCAAGAATAAGGACGCTAATGTGCCACTATTTTTCAGATTTTAAGCTTGAATATAAATCATCTCAAGTTGAAGAGAAGACTTTTTAAGATCTCAAATTGTTTATGCAATATTATCATCATTAATTTTTCATAAATTCGGCTTTAAAAATCGCACATTGATTTGCTCAGTATTTTATTTAGAAATTATACATTATATATAAATGTTAGTAAAGTAATAATTCCAAAGACGTGAGGACATTGTTCAAAATCTGCTGCATATCCGTCCTTGTGAACATGAAAGTTACATGATACTATGGTACATTTGAAGATAAGAGACACTCCGATTGTAATGCTTAAATGTATTTCTCTTTCTCTTACAGATGAGAAGAAAGAGAGGGAAAGTCTGACAGGAGTAATTAATAATCATTCAGATTTACAAAGTTTGTCTTGCAAAGCACAGGAAATAATTTGAAACTCAACTGAAAGTTTATTATTCCTTGTTTGTTTCAACTAGGTGATTCAGACCTGTTGTTTTATTTGTTTTTTTTGAAAATAATTGTATTGACATTCCCATTGTTGTTTACAGAGCTAAATTGTTTTTACATTCTTACAATTATACAGATTTGATTGTTATTCTTCAATCAAGCTGAATATTTACTATGTTTTTATTTGATTGATAATTTTAATGCACGAGGAAAGAAGTTTTCTGGATTACAACTTCTTTATTATTCTAAAATTGGAATACATTGAAAGTTTGAAATTACAAGTGTTGCAAAACCTACGCCGACCACCCATGGCTCATATTGTCTTTTCCTTCAACCTGAAAATAATCATTTTACTTTTCACACTTTACACATGGGTCTCTGCTCTTATACACGAACTTAAACATACGACTATAACTGCTTGTATATACATGAACATACGACTATAACTGCTTGTATACACTGCTTCAATAGAAACCTTGTCATCTTAAAAATATCAAACAAATATCAAACTTTTCAGTGATAAAAAAAGCCAATGGTTGGTCAGTGTTGATTATCCAGTCTTGTATGACAACTCATCACATATTGGAGAGATGGGCAATAGTTAAATTTATCATGTACTTACTTGCAAGGCGACTGTTTACTATCGTTCCGCATTGAAACTTTTTGAAATGTTGATTTTCTAAACACAGTTAACAAATAGTAGCACTTGTATCATTTTATTGCCAATAGTTTAACACAAGTATTGCTCTGTTAAGGTTTATATAACTCCACTGTTATGTTTAATAACAATATAAACTGATGTAAAAACAATGACACAGTTACTTAGATATCATGAAAACAAAGCATTACCAATTGGATAGGAGTATAAAACTGAAGAAATAACCTCTATGTACATGTAGACCAACAGATTGTTAATGCTTTATAAAAATTGTCACAAAGCTGTTTGATATGTCTTGTATTGAAGTCGGCTGCATCTTAAAAGCAAATGACATTAAATTTGAAATACATCTGATGATTCAAAAATTTTCATAGGAGACTGTAATCAGTTAACAAAGATACATCTCTTGAAAAACTTGCTCATTGATAAATTAAAGTATGATAGTTCCATTGGATAATCAAATACTCAATTTGAATTGAAATAGTCATGAATTTCTGATTGCTATAGCTTACTTTGATACACTGAAAGTGTTGCTGACTTCTTCTGGTAATAAATGATAATTTATTATGACTATTATTCTACATAGGAATAGTATTGACAGAAATTAGGAAAAAGTGCGAAAACCAGAGTTAAAATTTAGAAAACAATTATTTACAGTGATTATTATTAAATTTTCTGATCAATGGCACAGTCACTTACTAATAAATAATAGATGTACCTGTAGTCAAAAGGGGATTTATCATTGGAAATTTTTTTTACCAGATGAGCGATATTAAAAAATGTGTTTAAGACAATTAAATTGTTTGAATTTATCTATTTGACCGTGTTTTTGTCATTAACTTGTTGCTGCATTCGATTTGAAATGATGTGACTCATTGTTTGGGACTGTTTTCATTTTTTTTAAAATTCCGCAGTTTAAAGACAATTTTTTTCATCAGAATATCTGTATTGAAATTAAAAAATCTTATTGCATTGACATTAAGATTGATGGTATTGTTAACAATTAAGGTCAAATATTTCACCTACTAAAACGCATATAATCAAACAATAAGTATAATCAGTTACGTCCTACATATTCAATATAGAGAAGTTGTTATCCAGAAATGTTGTGTTTTCTCATATTTAAACGTTATGATCTATATTTCTTTTTTTATCAGTTGTGATATTGTTATTACATGTATCACAAAGCTGAAGCAGGGTTGTAGGTATTCCTCATCTGCCCCAACTTTGGATATTCCGGGATGACGGTCTTGCTGTCTAGTTTTTAATGGGGAATTAACTCTAGGCAGAAGAAATCCAAAGTCCATGGAATAGTTATGTACAATTTATTCACAGGATCAGTTATAATAACAGAATAATAATAACATGTAGATTACAGCTGGATGATCCCTCCAGGGGCATGACAATCTATATATATACACTCAGCCCCTGGAGTATTGAGAAGTGTCTAGATGGTATCCAAACTCTAACTTTAACTCTAACTGAAGATTTAATTTTCTATCTTGGTTTACATAGGTAAATGAAGGTGATCTCTCATTGGTTACATTTTTAATCTCGTTAACAGTGTCACTAATTTTCTAGCCAGTTATTGTTTTCATTGGACTGATAAATTTACATGTCTGGAAAACTTGAAGATTAATTAGATTAAGTTCTTAAAGAGGAGAAGTAACGCATTAATTTGATTATTACAAAATAGTATCTGTATTCGTTTCACTTATATGAATCAATAGAGCCAAAAAATGAGAAAATATACGCTTTAATTCGACTACTAGGAGACCTTTATACCCCTGTTTTGGATAGCCGCCTAATGAGACTGGCGAACGCATCGCAAAATCACCGAAGCATGACTCGAAGCCACGCCCAGTGTGTGACATGCTAGGCGTCAGCTGAAAGTCCAGCCCTTTGATTTTCTCTGTATTTTTAAGCTAATTCAACAGCAAAACAGAGGCAATAGCATGACCGAAAGAATTCCAAAATACGATATATAACGGCTTCATGATATCAACCTTCCCTATCAGTCGTCAAATCCATCTTAATTGGACTGTGACAATCCTTGGACGCGGTTTTCTTGTGAGGGTTTATATCAAAAAGGTAAAGAACTTGGTCGGTGAGAGATCCATTACTATGGGATATCACGTAGTATTACAACATGTATTTATCGATATGAAGTTATAAATTGTCTCGAAAAAATGATGTTTTTGTAATAAACGGGAGACTATGAAGAAACGTTTTTAATGACTATAGAAAAAATAATTTTGTTTCACTTCACTTTAATAACAACTTAGTACTTATTTGATGATTCGTTTGTATTTAACTAACACATATATTCTTATCTAGTATAACATATCACACCGTGTTGCAATATCTCTGTCTTTGGATTTAACAATAAATGACATGAAAACATACCTGGGGCAAGCGTTAGAAACATCCTATGTAATCCTAAAGAATGTTCGTACCCGTTATTCACGATGTACTTTTTTAAATATGTGTCATCGTCCGTAGAGGTGCATGAGCCAAATCTCCTTCTCTTAATCTATTGTTTGAATATATATTCTACAAGTTCATTGGTTAAAAATGACTGGACGCCGTGACAATAAACTACGTACCAGTCGAATGCCAAGAGTTACGCCATTATGACAGGACATATATTCCGCTTGGCAGGTCCAAGGCGTTAAAATTCAAAAGGTATAATTAGAGACCATTAAATCAAGAATTGAAATTGAATGCGATAGGATTACATAACGGCCACCTGTGTGTCATAAAAAAACAAACAAACTAGTTAAACTAATCTGATTGTTAAGACAACATTTGGCAGACGTCGTTATTGATGTACACATGCCATGGGATAGTGCGCATAGCATCATATTAAAACACTGTATTTCGCTAGGAACAAGACAAACAATCAAAGATATATTCAACATCAATTTACCGGAGGTTTGAGTTGCTTGGATGACTTCAGATATGTTTAAACAGTTGTTAAGACTGTGAGATTTCTTGTTGTTTTTTCATTAAGGAGATAATGCTTCCGCCAACTAGCACGTCACGCGGCAGTACACGCGACAGTACACGCCTCAATGACCACGGGCCAGTTCAGTCCTGTTCACTGGTGCTAATTAGCTGGTGCCTCGGAAAAGCCGTATTAAAGTTGTTTGTCGGCCGATTTCGAAAATTTAAACTCACTAGCAAATTGGAATACATATCTTATGAATGATAAAAGTTGCCATGGGTCATTTCGGTCGATCTTTAAGTGGATTAGCTTAATTAGCCTAAGTCTTTATCTACTAAAATCACTGTCAGTGTCAACGCTTGTAAAAGGATTATTAATTAAAGACAATTGTCTTAGATAGACGAGTTGTCTACTAGAATGAAGATTTTACTTTGACATTTTACCCTTAGGTGAAAAGGTGATTATGAGAAATATGGTCTACTTGTAAAATATTGTTGCTATATCTCTTATGAATAATGATAAATTGTATATTTGAATTGTTTATGTAATTTGGATATTTCTGTAAATTAATCATACATTTTTCTAATTTCTATAAATATAAATTTAATGTAATTTGGGTAATATCTTGCCCATGATACATGTACATGCTATTTATGACAATTTTTACTATTTTATATCATTTTATATCACAATGCTTTTGCGTTGCTACCTGTTTTATAATTTAATCAGTAGAGATGGACTCCGACAAAATACTGACAATACTATTTTTATTCACAAGTTGTCAACTTTTATTTATTCAGGAATTTTACTGAGGAAGATTCATGTAGGATGTGATTCAATGTTTGGTTTGCTTGTTCATTCTTTTTCCAATTATATAAAAAACATTATCTGTGATATGATGTGATATAAGATTTGATTATGAATATGAAGATATTTGTTATTGTATGTTATTGAATGGATAATCTTTGATGATTTGAACATTATATTTCCAATGGTGTTATATGCCATTTATCGGTGAAAATAAAATCCTTATTTTCACTGAGTGAAATAAAAATGGCATTTTACTCGGTGAAATAATGCAACAATCATATGATGTCACAAACGATTTCAAGAAACAATTATGTCGTGAAAGGCTGAGCTAGGAAAGCGATTTAGCGACGCTATTCATAGAGTTAAGGTAATTTCGAGGTTTTGGGAACTATAATAAATAGAATGTGCCACGAGTGTAAATATATACTTTTCTACTTCGCGAGATGAGATATACATGGCATTCGACGAGAAATGTCCAATATCCTCTTTATATTTGTCTGTGATGCATATGAACATATCAGAAACTTACACCTGCTGTATTCAATGTATGTCCATCAGATCTTAGGAAATATCACAAGCTGATAACATGTAAATATTGCTCTTTATTAAACATGTACTAACCAAGGACTTCTACCATATGTGAGAGTGTATGTTATTTTAAGTCATTATTATGTAATTAGTTCAACATATTGTCTGAATATCATATTTCATTTTTATTGATTGTACATAAATTTCCTTCTTACCGAAATAAACTTTTGAAACCAACATGTTGATTTTAAGAAACAGTTTTTTTTTCCAGAAAGACAACAATTTCAGTAACCAAATTTTTTTAAAGGTTAAACCCCTTTGAAAGGTGTTGTTATAACATAGAATGTTGTATGTTCGCCTTTGAAAGTACAAGTTTAAAAGTTTGCAAATTTAATATCAAAATTTCTTATTTTAGTATCCACAAATTTTAAGCTTGAAATTTTAGTTAATAATGTTAACAAATGTTTTATTCAAGTATTGTAGATGTATTCATAACTTTTAAAATTGATGTCCCCAGTCAAAATTCATCTATGATCCAATGTTTCATCAATTCAAAAGGAACATTACTTCTTTTTATACAAAATAATATAACTTGTTAAACCACCTTTGAAAGTTACATTTTATTTTTAAACTTGGATTTACATCTTTCCTGGCTTGTAATTTGAACCTGTAAATCCCTTTCTTATAACTTATATATCTCGAACTTACAAACGTTTATACCTTGTATTTACAAGTTAAAAACTACTATACAGTTACATGCTTTTTGTCATGATTTAAAAGTGTTATGGAACATTTGATAGTTGTGACTGCACCTTTCAAAAAATAAATTCTGGTTTCATCGTTTAGATATGAGGCTCTAGCCTCCAAGAAAACAGTATTATCATTATGAAGCTTTTGCTGGTAATATATACTCATGAGAAAACCATTGGCAAAACATTCCTTTTTCATGTTGTGGCGACGTCCGTAATATCAAATAACATTTTTTTCTAAGAAAGCCGTGTTATTATAAGACAAAAAGTATCATGTGAATATCCGTGCATCTCTAAATAGCAAAATACTGGTTGTGTAAGTGCCATCGCTTATATGACTGCAGTTTATTATTTTATCAAAGAAAAAATAAAAAAGGTTTATAATAGGAATTAATTCCTGTTCGTTATGGTTTTTGAGTCGAGGAAGAAAAAGCATAACATTTCTATTATTCTGCACATTGTATGTGTTGCTACCAGTGAAAATTATATGGTAAAGAAACAGATACTGTTAAGGATGAAATCTATTTCATGTATTGACCAGTGATGTCACTTTTTTCTGTGTTCTGTACACTTGACTGGTAATTAAGAATTAGTAAGCATAATATGTTGCATTCGAAAGTGATAAAAGAGAATAATTTGACTTTGGCCGTAATATCTTACACCACTTGTGCTTTACCTACACAATATTTCAGCTCACCTGCAGCTGTTTGTTGGTTTTCGACAAATCACTGCTCCAACATTAAAAGAACAGGCATACACCCCTGGCTCCTAAATGCAGTAGTTTATCATTTAACAATCTTTTTTACATTTTCCACTAAAGTCAGACATGAATGAATTGTTAACACCTGAATACTCTCAGGTAACAACACATTTTGAAAAAAACGTTGTAGATTTAATTAGCATTGATATCTTCACGTTTTGTAATAACATTACAAGAGTGTGTGGTACGTAGTCAGGTCAGGTTTTATTTCAGGTGAAAAAACAAAGTATATGATATTCTGCATAGAGTGGGTTTATTACTAATGAATGGTAATGGATTAGAGCAGTATCATATTGCTCCTGTGTGTCGGTGATATGGTGTTGGTCTCGTGACGTGAGGTACACAGACAATTTTCATGGGAGTTTACCATGCATTGGTAAAGACAAAAGAACGTAAAAATGAAAATCCAAATAAATAAAGATCTAAAGTTTTAGGTCACACTTTACGACAACTGTGAGAAAGTCAAACGAGAATACAATAGGAGAGACCATATATGTAGATATTGATATGAGGCTATAAAATGACGGAATTTAACGAGCCACTCCGTGAGTTGTTGGAGTCATATATGCCAAGCTTAATAAATGGTGTCATTTGATCGCGAAGTATCGACTGTTACCAAAAAGATACATTGTAAAGCTTATTGTATTTTTACAGTGACAATATGAAGATAGAATGTCGCATTTATGATCGAAAACCGGACAGTGGCGCGCGTCAAATAGTCAAACGTAATTTTGGAGACATCTAAAACATCAGGAGGGCAGTTAATAGTTGATAGTGTTTGTAAGGTTATGTAAATAGTATCCACGTATACTGGACGTGATATTTACACCTCTGTGCATTTATATGGCTGTATTTAGATTTTAATGGAAAACCAATATTTATCATATATACGTTTTTTGGACATGAAAAGTTAAGATGTTTTGATTTTATATCACCACATATGACATTTAGGTTCGTATCAAAGGTAAATAATATATTATGGAAATCACGGAGTGGCTCTTTAACGTGTATCCATCGGAAAAAAGTTTGTAGGAGGAAAGCTCTCAACACCAGTGTGACTTTGAATCGCGGTCAAACCTTCAACTAGCGAAGATAGACTTTATGTTTCTATGGTTCGCTAGACCATGTTGAATTGCGAATAAAACTTACCGTATGTAAAACTGTTCTCTACATCGAATACTATGGACGAGCTTGCGGGATAAGAAAACCTTATTCCGAGTGCTTAAAGGGACCATTCGACCATCTTGAAATGTTAGCATTGCGAGAAATCAAATGTGCTGTATTATGCTAATTCATTGAAAAAATAAGAAATAACTAATAGATTGGTAGAAAGGGGGGAAATTCACAAATAATTAATAATAAAAGTTGTCAGTTACGACAATGTTTTGTCGTAGTAATGCATTCCACATTCGTAGCTCCGATGATTGGCTTCATTTTAAGAAGTTTTTCTTTTGATCGATACACTTTATTCTTTGTCAAATTGTTAAATCTTAAACAAATGAAATGTTAAAATCATGTACATATTTGAAATTAAGTGTGAAATGAATCATGTAAAAATCATATATATTTGTTAGCAGGAAAGTCCTCCTGAATTTCGTTTCCACAAAAAATACCCCGCTCGAATGGTCCCTTTAACGTAAAAGAAAATACTTTATTACAAATACACATTGGGGGAAGAGCAAGCTTAATTAATGCAAATTATGATAATAGTGCTAACATATTTCAATACAAACATTCAGATTCAAATTATTGAATTTTGTTCCATTCCTGATTTTTTTACTTTTCAGGAAATCAAATTAATTATGGAAATAGAAACAATATGTCGCATAGAAGACGATAAATCGTTTTTGTTCTTGTTTCCAATTTCCGCCTTGACTGACATAATGAAATCAAAAATTATACTTCCTTGTAAAAATGTATCCTTAGATTAAAACAAATAAAACAACGTGAATTTGAAATCAGGAAAATTGGATAAATTATTCATTCAAGACATCAATTGATACCATTTTGACTCATTTCTTTCAAAAGAAATTTATGTGGAAATTTCAGTCAATGATAACCGTGGTCGTGAAAGTACTGAATTTTATTTACGAAGTATAAATATTGTTCTTGACATTTAAAGAAGTTTGGGATTCTGAGGTTCAAGACTGTTGAAACATTTTACTACTTGAATATTGTTATACATGTTTCATTGGACCATTACTCAAATTACAGTAAACAATATGACTTTCATTTGTTGATAGAATTGAACTTGTTATCAAACTCGTAGATTGAATATTCTATCTATCTAATCCTTCGAGATGACCTGGAAAGGATTTTAACAAGGAATTCTCAAACAAAGTTAGTCCCCTCTTTTAATAACATTAATTTTTGTGAGTGGTGAGGTGTGAGTAGTTGATATAATATCGATCATGTACAGTTAATTATCTAATTCAAATACTGCAAATTAACATGTAACTAAATGTTCTGAGTATTTTCTTTTATTTCCTGGTAATTATTACTGGTGATAAACTTGTTGCTTCCAACAAAAAAACTATTTCTCTATCAATGTCACTTAAAAAAATATGATACATGCGATTTTTGAAAGCTGATTGTGACATCATGAATAATTTCCTTTCAATTTGTCAATCTTTACTTTTCACTCTTTTTTTTTTAATTAAGATTACTGCACCAAGCTTTCATTTCATATCTAATAGCAAACTAGGGTTGACATTATTGTGTGAGACAGCCAATATTTCATATCATTCCAACTACAAAGGAAAACATCCCTTTTCTGAGTATTACAAATGTATATCATTTGACAGGATGTAAATATTTGGACTTGTTGACCATGTTTTATTCGTGATCATATCACATTTTAACAAATTATGTATAAAATACATGGGTAACATTAGTCGCACATGTGTGTTACCGTGTAAATTTCTGCTTTAATTCTCTCATCACAGGGGACCCTCAAGTTATATCTTAATACGTTATTCCCTGTTTTAAAACCGTCGTCACAGGGGACCCTCAAGATATATATTAATACGTTATTCCCTGTTTTAAAACCCTCGTCATATCTTACTACGTTAATCTTTGTTTTATTTCCCTCGTCACAAGGGGTTCTCAAGTCATATCTTACTACGTTAACCTCTGTTTTAATTTTGTCATCACCATAGAAATTATGACTTTGATTTATTGCCATCTTATTGTCTTTGAGGTTTACTTCTTTCTATATTATACTCAAATCGTTATCGTTATAAATTTCAGTGTCTTTGATCTTCTCGATTTTTACCTTTGCTAATACGATCGTACAATAACCTAATGAATTTTATTTTTAAAATCCCATTGAACCATGGTGCAGTAAATGAGTCATTATTCTAAAATCGGAAATAATTCCCAAGAACAGTTTCCTTATTCATCATTGCAAGTTTTGATTCATTTAATTAATATGGAAATTGGCTGACAGGTTTCCCTTTCTTTATTTCCAGGGTCGTTACAAACGTTTCGTTAAAGAGATCGGTCAGATACTCATTACTGTGGCATACTAACAATAGTCCCAAATGAATCCAAGAGGCCATAAAAATGTATCTAATAATCGCGTTTGTCATGTTGAGCGTAAAACATGAATCTGTGAGACATATGTAATAGAATAACGAAATCTAAACTAAGATGAGACCGGTTTTATCCGGCAGAAAGTAAAACAATTTGATTATCAAGCCAACAAAAGTAATAGAGAAGTTGTGAGTGAATAATATGGTTTATTTGCAAACTAGAAAATGACGATGAAAATGTACGGCAACTGGTTACCAATAGGCCAAACGCATTTCCTTATTGATTGCACATTTTACTCGGATTTAAGATACAAATTATTTACAGAGGCTGAACGTGACGCCCCAGGTTTTATCTATATGGATAGGGCTTATAAACTTACTTATATTCTTAACCACAACCATTTACAACCACTTTTAGCTTTTACCCTTTTACAAATGTATAAAAGAAGAAACTTTTACGTATGAGACTTAACACAAATATTTATTTTTGATAACATATATGTAAATATCTTTTTTACAGTTTATTTATACAAATATGTTTTATAACTGTATTTTACGTGTCTCATAAGCCAATGTGGCTGGGCATTTACTCTTAATCTGTGATTATATATTGTACCAATGTGATGAGTTTTATGCGTGACACGCAAATAAAATATTTATCTCTTATCTCTATCTCCAATAGGCAGATCCACAGGAGTTAATCACCTAATTAGAGTTGTCAACTACCCGTGAATAAACATTTGACAACCACTCTAGCGTAATGTCAACTCAGACCTTGCAACGGCAGGACAAGGCCGTACTTTTATCAGATAGGTCAACACGCTATCAACACTGGCGTGACATAACAGGTGTACACGGATAGGGACTAAATATGATTCAATAAACAACAAGTACATGGTGTGATAATAATGTCGATATTTAAAAGGCGCACATTTCCATCCACAAGTGCATGCTCAAGGCGCTACCACTATTATAACCCTGGTCTAACCCAAGCATACATATTTGTCGCTAGAATGTCACAACCAACACACTGCTTTACCAGGTACCCGGTTTCTGCTTTGTGAACAGAGGTTTATTTTGAACTAAGAAGACACCACAAGTTTCTTAACTTGTGTCTCCGTGTTGGGCAGGAATCAATCTTTCAAACTCTCAGCTTGAAGGCCTACAGCAATGACGGGTTTACCCATCCATTCGGCGATATAATAATATATTATTGATAATAGATGTAAGTGTATCTTGTTTCAATATTTGTTAATAGATATTATACGTTAAAACAATAGTATAAAGTGGAATATTGAAGCGAAAAAAATGCAGGCATTCATAAACACACTTTTAGACCTTTTTGTTTCTTCAAATGAACGTTTTATATTTCACAGATAGAACCCATATATCCTCTCAGTTAAAAACAACAACAATATCTTCTTCAATACTTGGCGAGACGAAACAATTCCAGAAAAGTTCTGACAGTTCTGTTTGAATGGTTTCATTGAGTAAATTTTAAAAATCACACCAAACATCAATCATAATGTAGTATGATAAAATCTCGAACATCTGAAAATGACCTATCACAGGTTCTTTTAACAGATTCAATGTAATCATTGAATCTTATCAAGATATTACAGAAACTTTCTACTCTTGTATATTTCCATGTGTCTGATCATCTTATCTCAGGGTAAGACGTATAGCTCACAGGCCCTCGGACCATTATAAAAAAATCCAAAAAAATCTAAATTAATTTTTTGTTTTTGAGAACACCCCCTGAATAGAATGGTACTTCTGATAACATACTATTAACAGAAGTACCATTCTATTCAGGGGGTGTTCTACTTCTGTTAATATACTAGATTTTTTTGATTTTTTTATAATGATCCGAGGGCCTGTGGTATAGCTGACGCAAGAAGAGCAGAGCGTCAGCTGTACGTCTTACCCTGAGACAGGATGGTGTCTGAAATTCTGACTTCCGGAACTGCCAATGATAACTAAAGTGCATTTCTGTGAGTTGATATATAACAGTTTAAAAAACGAAAAAAGATAGGAACAAGTGTGTAATGAACGCTATTCTTAAAGATGTCAAGACTGCTTCTAGTCAATATACTAGTTTTCTAAACATGAATCTTCTTCATCTTGATTCAAAGCATAGATAATAGTAACATAAACTACAGTTCAAAAGGTTTATCTAATCATTTACAATCCCATAAAAACATTGTGTAACAGGCCCTAGAATTTCAAAGCTCTCTTAGTGCTAAGATAGTCGTAATTACCATACATAAACATTGACTTACGACTATCTTAGAACTAAGAGACTGAAATGAATTCACACGTATTGAATACTCTGGCCATTATTTTGACAGTTTGTAAAATCTACAGTTTCGCGTTTTATGTTACCCATATTAGAGTTTCAAAATTAACATTGTGTATTATGGTCCACCATAAGTTCCCCGGTGAATGCTGATATCAATACTCTGCCTATCTATACAGTCTATATAATGTCCTTGATTCATCATAGCCATATTTCACGTTGTCAGACCATCTTAACTCTTGAACAGCTCCACGGCACTGGAACTTGAACGTGTTTTGATTGTAAGGCGTCTTTACCTAAAGTAGAAATTGTATTGGAAATTACGAAGTGGTTAGCAAGTTCTGCTTTCTGATGAAGACGTTCTGTAGTTAGAATCCAAAACGTTGCTCGGCAAATGTGTCTTTCATAAAAGCTATTCAACAAACAGCTAAAGAGATCTTAACCTGGAATCAGTTAATGTCTCTCTTGTCAAAACTGTTCTACTTGAATGATTGTTTTGGTGCAATATTGACCGACTTGTTGTAATAGATAAGTCATATAATTAAGGAAGTGGATTTTTTTTTATTCAAAGCTTTGTAAATGCCTTGCTTTGTGAACAATAATAGATCAAAATCTATGAAATATTTAATAATTTACTGTTCCTTCATCCTTTATATTCTTTTCATCGGGTTCTTGTGTATTCAGTAAAATCTAGACTGGCTGAATGAGGACCTAGACTGTATTAAAAGCTCCTATTGATACCCAGTCATGAAGCAGTACTTCAACTACGAGAACAAGTAAATGCCTTCATTTCGGGATTTGGGATGACAATAAAAGATAAATGAGTTGGTTTTATATTTATTCACTACATTAAAGTGACACAGAGTATGTTTAATGATTTTTTGTATGTGGCTTAAATAGAGGCAAAACATTATTTGACCTGAGTTAAGTTCAAATCGCCTATCTAAAGTTGCTTCTGTATCCCTTAAATTCCAAAATTAGGACATTTTCTTTTTTTTATCGTAAATCAAAAACGGCCAAATGATAATAAGTCGAAATGTTGCGTCCCATTTACATTAATATTAGTTAAATTACCTACTAAGCGACACCAACCTATATTTTCGTTGTGTCTGCTACAACTAGGTTTCCAAAAAATACGTTTGAGTAATTGGCGGGCGCCATCGTCCGGTTCTCGATCATAAATCTCAATTTATGTCGCTATGCCAACATGATAAGCATTGAGTTGTTAATTTTCAGAAACAACCATTACTTGTCGGTGAATTAAAACCATTTATGAAGTTTAACGTATTTGACCCATACAACATACTCTGTGCCCCTTATAATATTTTGGCACGTATGAAAAGCCTAATGAAATGTATGAAAGACTCTCTATGTGACTTCAACTTGCATGAATGTTTCGGTGCCATATCACACAGTTCTTCAGTGGATTATCATCTCTACTGTGCTTCTTATGGACGATGAAGAACCAGAAGACGTGTTTTGTTGCTCGTTCGTTTCCTCAATATTAACAAAACAAGCATCAATTTCAGCCTAATGTCTCCTGACAGCCGAAGATGCTTGCGTGATTACTGTGCAGTGAAGATATGTTTACTGACAACTGGATTATACCTCTAATCTCGGTAGATGTATTAAACATGTAATGGCAGTTTGACAGTGTCCTTTTGTTAAAACGATAATACATTATTTCATCTTGACAGACTAATTATTTACTCTTGGATGAATTCATCAACTTTTATGTTCTAGAACTAATTCAGTTATTCACCAAACGTACAAATCGGTGTCGGCCAAAAACTAATATTTTGGAAATTGTCGAGTCTTTAGTTAAGGTCAAGACATACAACTGCATATGTTTCCACACTTTGCATGATTCCGCAGATAACAAAGTGCATAAGGGCGTGTTTGTTTTTTCAAACATAAAATTCAATTAATTAATTTAGTTTTGGTATTTTCGTTACAATCATTCATTTTGTAATACTGGCAAGGGTTGATAAGTTAATGTGTATGAATAAAAACATACATGCTAAACAAAAACTTGATTTCACTTGATACCATATCTGTAGTCGTTCAGAAATACCTTAATAAATATATCGATATTCTATCATAGATTATCCAGCAAAAAAGTTTATTTTGCTTCATAAATCTAATTAGTATTGGAGATTAATAATTTCAAACAGGTTTTATTTAGGAGATAAATCCATTCTGTCTGTAAGGCGGTGAGAACAGTAAGTTCAGCGAATGGAGTTTGTAAACGTGCGAGTATGAATGTGAATCGGTCGTAAAAATTTAGAGGTGATTATTAGCGAAATAATCACTCCAACATTTATTTTGGTAACCAATCAGATAGCATTATTTTGATTCTAGTTTTCGTGTCATGTTAGAATGGCTGTTTGAAAGGGAAAAGTGTTTGATCATGAGTCGCGTTTTTAGCTCCCGACCGATATGGTATCAAAATACAAATTTTACGAATGCTTCAAGCAACAGATTTTAACTTCTGTTTGCCAGTATTTTTTTTAATGTGGTTGGGAAGGACATTTATCCATTTTATGAACTGTTACTACCCATTGGCAAAACAACAATTCATTTTCTTACATTATTTATGTAGGTATTTCTATAGGGTAAAATGCTATTCATTATTGTACAATTAATTACGTATAGCGCCATATAAGACATTGTCACACAACAAGGTGCTAAGTGGTGGGTAAGAAATTTAACGGACTTGTCGTCCGACAATATCGGTTTTATTCATTGCTCATTGCACCAGTTACTCTTTACAAGAAATGTATAAACGCAGTTGGCGCACATTCCCATTGTCGTAATATTGGCATTCAGATTCATTCATCCGTATTTGACAGTCAGTAACAAGTATTTAATTTAGAATAAACCATTTCCACCCTGCCTTAGTTAATGCATGGATACAAAAACATTTACTAATATATTGAAAAACATTTCATAAATGGACCCTCCCCTGGTGGCTGTATATTTTTTTCTGACCCTCCCCTGAACCCCCCCCCCCCCCCCCCCCCTGTAATAAATGACCGGTCCCTAATATAATTGAAAATCATTACATAAATTGACCCTTAAGTAAATTGGAACGAATGCGTTTTGGTTACGAATTCACCGAATCTCATTTTGAGTCGCCTTCCTTATTCCGCTCTCCTGTCTAAGAGATACGGTTTTATCATCTTCCGGTCTGTTTTTAATAAGTGTTGTGTTTACGAATTTGTATCAGTTATGGCAAAGTCTGGAATAGATAAGATAATAAAAGGCATCCTTCGTTACAAGAAGTTGGATCGTCCTTTTATGGTGGAGGAATTTAATAGAGTCAGATCGAATCCTCAGGTACAGTAGTAGACGTAGATCTAAGACTGAAGTACGACTTCAAATTGTGTCCACGGGCCACCTTTGCCTTGGTATGTGCGTAGCCGTCTAGTTATATGCTGGACTAGAGGGTACCATACTTTAACTAGTTTTACAAGATTATAAAAAAACTAAACATTATGGACAGAATATCCACACATTTACAAATGAAATATGATAAAACTAATCAACAACGCCTGGTAATGCCATAGAAATGCTTTTCACACTCGTAGCGCTGATGAATGGATCCAATTTTTATTATTGTGTGTTTTTTTCAAGAATGCGCTCCTATTTACCAAGTTTTCAAATCTAAATCAACCAAAATGTATCCCTGAGTAATGTTACGATGGCTTGCAGTGATCAAATTAGTGTTTGAATCTTTGAGTTTGATAAATAAGAGTTTGTTATTATTACTTATAGTCCTATTTTAAAACTTGTCTACAAATTCACTTCTCGATTTGTCTACGAGTTCACCGGATTTTGCGTCTACTAAATGTTTTTTTCTACGAAATCACCGTATTCCGTTACGATAGTAAACCTATATTTAGTACATCTCCACATCACCTGCTTACGTCACGTTGACTTATGTGTATGACGTCACTCAATATGTAGAGAGCTGAAGTAATACAGGCTTGAACCTTAAGTTTGTGTTATCTCGTTACTAGTGCCCTGATAACAAACAAGTAACAAAACAAGTAACATGTTTCAACTGTTTTTTGTCATGTTTATGAACTATAAACGTATAGATAAACAAGAATGTCCCCTTGAATTACGTTTCCACAAAAATATCCGGAGAGGACTGTCCTTTTAAGCAGAATTTTTTATTTTGACTATTTTGATTTTGACTGAACATTAATTGTTTTCAGTCATTGTCATGTTTTTTATTTTCAGCCGAGTTCAGTTTTCTTCACGTGCATGGACAGCAGACTCCTGGCTTCAAGGATAACTCATAGCCATGTTGGTGACAATTTCTTTGTTCGTAATGCTGGCAACCTGGTACCTCACTCCAAACATTTTGGCTATGACTCTGTCACTACAGAACCAGGGGCACTCGAACTCGGCTGCATCATCAACAACATTAAGCATGTAGTCGTGTGTGGGCACTCAGACTGCAAGGTAATTATCATGTTAGTTGGGATAATAATTCTCAAAAAATATTTTGATTACTATTTGCTGATGTTTAATCATGAATGATATTGTGCTTCTGTTTTTTTAATTGATAAGCATTTTCAAAGGTATGCATGTGCTCAAAATAAAACGCCTGAAAGTGCTGTTTAAATTTTAATGAAATGTGATATTATGCCCTCTCAGTTTAAAATTCGAACATGAATCTTAACCAACAATCTACTTGAAAACATTTGTACCTGGCTGCATTTCTGATCTGACCTTTGCACTCTCGCCAAGCAGAAACAAAGTCATTGGCTGGCTTGATTATTTGAGCAGGCATATGATTGTTAAAATTCATGGAAGTTGAACATCACTGACCAGTTCATCTGACATTAAAACTTAGCAGAAATGCAGCAAGGTATGATTTTTATCATTTAGATCGCAATGAGCAAAATTCACATGATATTTGGACTGCAATTAAATCTCCAATCAGGGGAAAGAATAAAGTTTCACTTTACCAATTTTGTTTGACTTTTAAATTTTTCAGGCGATGAATGCGCTGTATGGACTAAGACACGACTGTGCTAATCACTCAGGGACACCATTACAACTGTGGTTAAAGAAGCATGGGCATCCGACAGTCACCAAGTTTGAGAAACTAGAGGCAAACAACAACTTTCAGGGACCTTTGGTATTCCAGGGAGAGACAGAAAAAAACAGTTTTGAAGCTTACATCGACCCTGATAATGAGTTTGAAATGGAGGATAAGTTATCTCAGGTACTGACAGTTGTTTTATAATGGTTATTAATTTGTTTCTCTTTTCCACTGCCAAAACTCAATAATAGATACATACTCCTTTTGGAATGGAAGGAGTTTCATGATCCCCAGGGAAATTATATTATATTTCAAAAGTCTTGTCTTTAACCCTTAACTCACATATTCTAGTATATTCGAGTATATTTGAGGATAACTTTACTTTCATTTTAGGTCCCCACTCTCAATATCTGATGTTTATTTAGCCAAATTATTGTTGGTAATTGCCAAAATTATTTCAAATATGATTTAAATATTTCATTATTTTAGTGATTATTTGGCAGAGAAAGTTCAATTTATGAAACAAAATATCTCTAGGAAAATTACTGACCAAATGCCTTTTTTATTCAAATGACTAATAAATTCAACATATATTTCCAGGTAAACTGTCTGCAACAACTCCAGAATATCGCCAGCTACGACTTTTTGAAAGACAAACTCTCAAAGAACGAAGTGAGACTACATGCCATGTGGTTTGATATTTACTCAGGAAACTGTTTTATGTTCAGTCGGGAAAGGAAAAGGTTTGTGAAAATATCACAGGAAAATTATGAACACCTGGTTGCCGATGCCCACAGTGATCTTCATTAGATAATTACTGTGATAATTAACTAGAATAATTGATTGCCATGTGTTCTATTAAATGAAAACAGTGACGTTATCAATGGTTTCAGAATGAACCTCCTTAAATTAAATATTTTTATTTTACACTTTTTACAATTATGATGATAATAATTATGAAATCCTTCTCATGCACAAAGTTGTTCCAAGAAGCACGGGTACATTCTAAGCTTGTTTTAAAGCCATTTGATGAATGCTTATAGAGACTTGAATAGAAGTAGTAAAGAATGTCAAAATAATAATTCAGGGTGCCGATATCAAATTTAGACAGTAAATACTGTATTTGATGCAATAAGCGCACTCTCTCTATCAGCGCTCCCTAACCACATTTGTTACACAAAGTAATAAGCTTCCTCTTTCCATAACTTTACCTGTCTGATAAAGGTATGAAATTACATTCAATACATTATTACTCTTTGTTCAATTAGTCAAGGAGTCTTCTTATTCAATATGTTGGCAAAGAAGAACTTTAAAAACTATACAATTTTGAACATATTTACGTGGTAGAATAAGTTCTTTTCATAATCTTCTGCTCTCTTTTGAAAGTAATTTTGAAAAGAACCCCCTCTTTTTGATTTTCTAAGGTTGCTTGATACAGCAAATATGATTACCTCAAAACTAACCCTAGAAAAGCTTAAAAGTAAATACATTTCCACTGTAATTCTTGACTTTCAATGTAAACAATCAGAATGTAAAATTCATTGAAATAACAAGAAAAACAAGATCCTGATTTCTTTGAGAACTGGTCATGTGACAAGCTGATTTCCTGTGCAGAAGTTCTAAAGCTCTGTCAACTTTCAAATCCTCTTCAACTGTTTGTCTGGTTCATGTCACATGAAAAGATTGTTTATCATTTAGAATTTTCTTTACATTTAAAGTGTACATTTTATTTTTTAAAACAGCTAGCAATGAGACACTATTTATCATTTGACTTGATCTGATTTAAAAATTGTGATTCCCAAACAGTGATATTACTTCTTTTAATTGTGAATGTTTTAAATGTTTGTTTTACAATATTTACTTTCATTTTGAAAACTTATATTTCAATATTTCAAACTCTCCTCACACAACTATCAAAGGTGCAAAATAACTACTTGTTATAATGTCAATAAATGAACTGCTTTTACACAGGAGAAACGATTTCTGACATGTATGATGTGAAATAAGATTCATTTTTCCTGCAAACAGTCTGTAATTTTAGGTCACTTTGATAAATAACTGTTACACAGAGCAGTAGCAAAGGAGCGGTATCAATAGTTTCCTTACAGACAAATTCTGTGTGATGATTTAAGAAATCTGCTGAGTCGCCAGAACATGCATGTTGTATTTCTCCTGATGTAGTTGTAGCATGCTCTTTGTTTCTTTATGAATATTATTGCAATAATGATGCATTTAAAAGCTTGTTTTCTTGCCTCTAACATAATATTGATATTTTTTTTAAGAAATATGTTTGACGAATGATTGAATATATACATTAGGGGTGTTCAATTACTGTATGCCTTATAGACACACTGAAAGCAATAATGCCTAAGAATTAATATGTTACATTAGTAATGTTCCAGGTAGTGATTTAATGAAATCCACAAAGAAGACTTCATACATGTAGCTTTTTCTATAAAATTTGAAAAGTGAAAAGAAAGTAAAGATTTTTGTTTTTAATTGTAAAGTATTTTATCAATTCATGCAATTGTTATTATTTCATGTTTTGAAGTGTGACTGTCATTGGAATTGTCACAGGCTACTGACTAAAACTTAACATTAACTTTATGAAATTCTGCAATAACGAAAACCTGCTCAGCAAGGGGTATTATCCTCAACATCTTCCATGGTAAAGGCATTAACTCGTAGGCAGTGCATTATAATGTATGATTTGCAACTAATACTAAGAGGTCCAAATCCATATCTCAGGGTGCTGATATTATCAAATTGTTTACACAATGTTGCTTTCTAAGTTTAAGCTTCTATATTTATTCACAAACCATGTTGGTGTTGTTTTGATGACCAGAATCTTTATTAAACAGCCAGTTCCATATTGCACAATACTAGCATAAATTAGGGCCAATGTCAATATATATGTATGGTTGGAGTGACATGTGTTGTTTTGTGAATTTTCCAAACTGACTGAATGCTAGCATATTTTGACGAGAAAATAGATTTACATAAGTACATCTTTATCATGTTACCACAACTAATGATTTATATATATTTTACTGTATTTGCATATATATGTTGTTAATAAAGATTGATGTGTTTTAGATTTGTCATCTTGTGAATTTACCCGGTCATTTCATATGAACTTTGTGATCACAAGTAAGTTATTTTAAATTATATTTTATTTATGATTACATTTATACCACACAATCTAATAAACAATATCTTTCAATTTGATCAAGAAACCAATTGTTGAATTGAGGAAAGAGCACACATTTATAGAAATAACTTCCATTATTGAAACAGTTGTGGTGACATAAAATTAGGCAGAATCACTGTTACATCCCAGCCATGCTCATCTCCTCTCCATAAATTAATGGGTTCAAATATTGTCCGTAGGTTTCCTGCTGACAGTCAGGAGGCAGTGAGTGTATCGAGTGTGTATCTGAGTCTGTGTATCGTGTTCTCCTGGCCTAGTGTACTCATCATCTCTGCGACAGGTGGACCTTCCTGAAACAAGACTAAACATTTAACAAAGTTGAAATGTGTGCTACTCTGGTTCACAGTTTAAATATACAAGAAATATGGAAATGAAACCAGAAAGGTGCAGTCATACACAAATAACATTAAATTCATTTGTTTTCAACAGAACAATTATAGGATAGCAAACTATGCCTAATGATTTTTATTGGTTTTTAACTATCGTTACCATTTTAGAACATCCAACAATGTGAAATGGTCTTAATTGGTTTTAACTACCATAATCATTCAAAGACAGCAAGCTATGCTAAAAAGAGATTATTCCCAAGGAAGTGTTTCTCTCTGCTTGGGTAATACAAAAATTCACACTCATTTCGTAAAAGTCATATGACACACTTCTGAATGTTATAATTTTCTTATTACAGAGTCTTTTCAATCTTAGAAATATAAAATATTCAGAAAACGACCTGCTGTCCTAGTGACAGCCTGCTACAGTGATGTCATGAAAACAAAATTATGACGTCACAGGCAACAAAATAAAGTAACTCGCGCTGTATCAATCGCTGCTGTGCAAAAGTGATATGTGCACATGTGCTCATATTGAAAATATGTAACCACTTATGATTAACCACATGGGTAATAAATGATTAATGTTACACTCACTTTGAGTCCGCTAAGAGCCTTCCTAAGACAGTGCATGAACAGGCTTGTTTTAATATTCTCCTCTTTTGCCAGCGTTCTCAGGAGTTCTCCAACCACTTTCATATCAAATTCAGTAATGTTTGATAGTTTTACAACACATTTCTCCAACACATTTGACACATTGATAGGAGAGTTTTTCAAGTCTTCAATATGCTTCCTTTGTGGCGTTAACCACAGGAACTCAAACTTTGAATCTAGAAGGTCACGTGTCTTCACTATTCTTTCCTAAAAGGAAAACCAAATATTTCATGTTCTTTTGAAAACATACATAAAGATATGATAAATTTGTACCCCAAAATCCACTTATAGAACTTAACAAGGTATTTGTAACAATAAATTTGTACCCCAAAAATCTAATTAAATTACTTAACAAGGTATTTGTAAAAAAAAATTTAAGAAAACAATCAATTGCAGAGATAGGAATAGCTAATAATTGTCAATTGGTAAGATGGGGTCAGTTGTAACTAGCAAATCCAGCTTTTTTATAAACATGTTTTCATATTGGCCTGTTAAAGTTTGATAAGGACTGGTTGGTTTTTAAAAAGCACTAACCTCAGTGCCAGTAAAGACAAAAATTATTAATTGAATGGACGTGATTTATTTTCATCAAATCTCACTTAACCTGAAAACTCAAAAACAACTTACATCTCGCCTGGTCCAGTGTAAGATATTGCCGATGTATTCATCACTTAACACTGTCTCTCTCAAGCTTCCCTCGCCCAGTCTGTAACATGAACAACTCATATCAAGACTACACATCAACTAAACTAAAACAGCACATCAATAACATCCATATTAGTTGTCATTACTACTCTCAAAACCTAAAGCTTTCTTTAAAGTAACCTTTTTTCTTCACTTCCAAGTCCAAATACACTAAACAGTATTGTTCCCTTACCCACCAAATAATTCCCCATAACTCCAAAATGGTTTCCAAAACATTCCAAAATTCTATAAATCGTACGATATTCCAATCTGCGTCGGAGACCTACAAACTGCATCCACTTCTCCAATCAGTCTTTAGAAACTTTTAGTTTTAATCAGCTCATTCAAACAAATATTCATTAAATTGTAGTACATAAAGTCATTGTTATCTGATTGTATAAGATACCCAGGCATTAAAACAATGGCGAACAATGGGACCGACAATGTGCTTTATTTGACGATACAACCATGCGCGAGGTTAGTGACGTCATCTCAGTAACGTTACAAATGACGTCATATTAGCCAAGTCCATTGATCAAACTTGAGGGGGCTATTGTCTATCATGGGTGACTCTACGTCTGTCGATTCGAATCCAAAAGGAGAGGTGTGGGTTCGCAGAGAAAGAAAATCACGGATTAGAGACGTAACGTATCCCCTGGGGACATTTTCAAATTCATATTGATTGTTCGATAAATTTGATTCTATTTATATTGGAGCGCCCACCCCTATACATTATAATGGACTCGTCCGAATATGTTCTACGGCGGGAGGCATCATTGTTTTCAAAATGTTTTTGTTAAAAATACCATAATTTTTCAACTGCTTTTTCAACTGCACCCTTCGTGTTTTATGCTCCCTGCTATGTTTTATTCAACGATAGATGCACACCAACTCGTCTTCTATTTCTTAAATGACCCACCTGTGTTGATAATGAGAGCAGATCTGGTCTCTGACCCCCCTGATGAGGTCCCCCCTGGTCTGCTGGGTGTCCAGTTTCCTGTGTAGATGAACTCTGTTGGCCTCGTCCAGAAAGTCTTGATCTAGTCGACCAGAGCTCCTCTTCAGTTTCTTTATTGAGAACTAGTAACACATATATCATCATAGAAAATTTATTTTGAGACCTTACAGTTAAAATCTAATTGTTGAAAATAAAACCTGCGTATTTTGTTTTACTAACATTAGCAATGATACAAAAATTACTTATAAATTTTAAGAAGAGGTTGTAATTTTTAAAACATTAGATTCTAAATCCAGCCAGTTTTAATCATGTTATTTTGCTGTTCAATCTTTGTCAGCTAATGGGATAAGGTAAGGTGATTTGTGCAATTTCCAATATATTACTTATCAATACTTTCCCTGCTGTTTCTGACAAACTCATGCTATCTTTTGTTGTAACTGTTTTTTAATCATCGCATCAAAAATCATTACCAATCAGGTCACACAACTTCAATCTTTATCTAAATCCTAAAAATGCAATGAATCCTACAAATATGTACCTAAACAAAGAACATTTGAACGGAATCTTCCTGTATATTTCAGCCAATACTATTACCTTTATTCCAAAAAGTGTGATGTGCATAAAGACAAGTGATTGCTACATACTCTCTATTTCCAAAATTACATATATAATAATAATCAATATCTTTCTGAACATAAGCATCTAATGCCCACATAAACAACTATCATGACTATGCTACAGTGTACAGTATACAAATCAAACTGACTTCCACCTACTCTCTCTACGAGGTCCGCTAGAGTCAGCCCTGTTGTTCCGTCTGACGAGAAACCTCCTCCGATCTTTGTAACATAGTTGAGAACTGCCTCCGGGAAATAACCCTGCTCCTGTTGACAAGAAAATTGATTATTGTTTCATTGCTAGTATTTTAAAAACAAAAAGTCAAGTTGAAACTTTATCAATGTCTTCATTAGACTTCAATAAATTTTGTTTGATGTGTTTTCGATGAGTTTTGACTCACAACCACAAAATGTATAATTTTGGTCAAAAAGGATGAAATATTAATCTTAATAGTAAGTCAATAAGACTTACCTGAAAGTATTCAACTCTTATATCATCCTGTCTCTTGGAGAGCTTGGTGCCGTCTCTGTTAGGAAACAGAACAGATAATGATGTTTACATCCTATATATTATCCCACTCCTACTGTTACATGTATTGCTTGCATGGACACAACCTCTGTATTTTGCCAGAATACAATATGACCTTATTTTTTGAGTATTTATGCTTTTATGCATAATATTAAAACCTAACATGGTCAAAAGATAATAATACTTACTTTATGAAACTCTCCTCTGTAGTTTAATCTCAACAAAAAGAGTTTTATATAATCAAGTTTCTAATTGAAATAGTCATATGTTTATGTATTGTAACTTAAATACAACAGAAACCATAAAATTTACCTTTACTTTATCTTAAGAGAACAATCAAGTATAACAATAATTCAGTATTTTAATGAGACTACTTTTTCCATTCTTGTCAAGGTCATAAGGGGAGATAACTCACTTGTTCAGTATGAGAGGCAGATGAGCAAAGGTCGGAGGATCCCAACCAAAAGCTTTGTACAGAAGAATATGTTTCGGAGTAGATGCTTGCCATTCCTGAAATTTTAAACAATTAATTTCATAAATGATTAAATGTTATTCACATAAATCACATTTTCTCCCAACGACTTAGATTGCAGGTGAATTTAATGTAAGAAGATTGAATCCATACGTTATCTGTCCATTTAGATTTAATTTATTGTGCATAAATATCAAAGTTTTGCAGTTATTGATAAAGAAATAAAATTTGAGTTAATATTTCTACTTTCCCCTTTAAGTGTGTAACACATAGAATCTAACACTCAAACTATTTGAAGCCCATACATATAAATGTAAATATGCAGTTTTGATGAGCATTAAAAGCACATATCAATGAACATGTAATAAAAAACATTCTTTGTCATAATGAAACTGTCAATAACAACTCACGTCTCCTCTCAGCACGTGGGAGACCTCCATGTAATGATCGTCTACTACGTTAGCGAAGTGGTAGGTCGGATAGTTGTCACTTTTTATCAACACCTGAAACAAACAAGATGTAAAATGAGCCCTGTCGGGAGTGCTTAATATTTCCTGTAATGGAGTTTAGGCATAACACATGAACAATACTCTTTTTGACATTATGTTTGCTTTACCAGTGTGCATGATTTCTGAAAAAAAGGTCATACTTACCCTTATACTTATCACATATATTATTCATCTCAATCTTAACTTTATCATAAGACCATTTGAAACCACCATTTCACATACATCCATTATTATTACAAGAAGACGGGTATGTGTAGAGGAACTGAAACAAGGCTAGCTTTCATAACATGAATTAAAAATTCACTAAAATTTCATGCCTTAGTTTCTTTTCTTCACACCCTTTCATTCTTACTCAGCCTCATCAAATTGTCAATTTTGTTAATTCAAACAAAATAATGACATATTCTTTCAACTCTCCAGAGAGAAATACGTACCGGGTCGCCCTCTATGTCAGCCACGTTGTGAACTATCGAGCCCTTTACCAGATCATCCCACGGTTCTGTTACAGGTTCTAGCTGAAAGAAATCAATCTATTTATCTGGGGATAAATGTTTGAAACAAATTAAAATATATCTTTCTCTTCATTCCAGTAAAGAAGAAGACAACTTATTTAGTTATATTGTAATTTATAGCCATGGTTCTGATAACATGTCTTGAAACAATGGAGATCCAATCTAATAGGATAATTTGCCAGCGAAACTTGAAACATCTACTTGATTTTTTTGGAATCCCAAAGTATTCTATGTCAGCAAATTAGCAACTTTCCCAGAAAATGAATAAAAAGATGTGAAAAAAAAACAACTTTCCCAGCAAGGCCTTAAAGAGCCACTCTGTGATGTTCATAACATATTATATACCTTTGATAGGAACCTAAATGTCATATGTGGTGATAAAAAATCAAAACATCTTAACCTTTCATGTCCAAAAGACATATATATGACATATCCTGATTTTCCATGAAAATCTTAAAACAGCATTATAAATACACAGAGGTGTAGATATCACGTCCAATATACATGGATACTAGTTATATAACCTAACAAACATTATCAACTCCTAACTGCCCTCCTGGCTGTTTTAGATAAGTCTCCAAAATTACGTTTGACTATTTGACCAAGCCACTGTCCGGTTTTCGATCATAATTGTGACGTTCTACCTTTCATATTGTCACTGTAAAAAACCAATAAGCTTTAAAATGTGTATTTTTTGGTAACAGTCGATACTTCGCGATCAAATGACACCATTAATTAAGTTTGGCATATATGACTTCAACAACTCACGGAGTGGCTCTTTAGGTTGCATCATCTCAGATCAATAGTCTCTCCTAAAAAATAACTCAACAATATGTGACATGTATCATTGTGACAGTGAGCTTACCTTAAAACGTATCACAAATGGTGTATTCCGGACGAGTTTCTCTTCTACTTCTGACTTGGACCAGTGGCGACATCTGTTGTCGTATTTTGGTGTCTCCCCTCGCCGTAAGCAGTCTTTCCGCAACAGATCCAATCTTTTGGAGGTGCAGAAACAATGATAGGCGGTTCCATTCTGAGAACACAACAATAACATTAATAAATAATAGTCATTTGGACAAAGATAATGTTTTTTACATCTATCTATGATAATCTTCAAGCCCTGAGGGACAGTGCGCACAAGTTTGTGTTCAGAGATGTAATTCATGGAGTTATCTACTAACGTAGCTTGTCACTTAATATTAGAATAAAGCAAGAATTGCTGCAGCATCAAATCACAGGATGCATTAAGATAGTATATGTAATTACTTCATTCAAAAGATGAATATCGATTGTCAGTTAATCAAGATATGTTCTTAAACAGACATTAGGGATGTCCATCAAATAAGAAGTGACGATACTGGCCACCGATTGTTATCTATATCAGTAACTGAAGGGAAATATCTTCAATTTATCATAGTAAAACTAAAAAGAAATTATCTGAGTACTCACCTGAAGAAGTGTTTTGATTGACTCTTGATAAAGATCAATTCTCTCTGACTGTAAACACAACATGGCAAAGCCAAAATTACTCTTTTTCGATGAATAAGGGAAACCATTTCCCTGAGTATTCGAAACATTGCCGAGATAATTTTTTAAAAACAGGATGATAAAAAGTAACTCTGATTTAAAATGCTAAGTAAATGTTAGTAACATAAATGTGTAAATATGTTCAAAATGTTTTTACTGTTGTTGGAAAGATATAACTTCAGTAAATAAAAATACCTGAGTATATGGGCCATGGCTTCCACCAGCATGGGGACCTGAAATTATTCAAATATATATGTATTTTCTTTTAGATGTGTAGTTAAAATAACCTCTGGTTTTAACAGGAATAATGACTTTATCTCAACACTTAAACAACATCATTTTCTCACATTTAGCATTAATGTGAAATAGATCAATGATTGGATGTTCTTTTTAAGACAAAATCTAACATCATTTTGATATTGGTTCAAAGTTAAATATTCAACAATTTGCCTAAATAATCGTCTTTTAATTCATTTCACAGTCTAGTACCCTGTCCCTTACTACATTTATTACACAGTGATTAAGCAAAGCCTACCTTCATCAGGTGACACGCCCGCCCACTCTAGAGTTTCCTCTAATTTTTCAACAGCACCAGGCACAAGTCTGGACTGAAATGGAATCAGTAATTCTTTGTATTATACACACAAAAACACAATAGATTTGACTTGTTGTTTATTACTTGTGTTCATTGCATGAGCAGGAATTACTGACAGAAAGAGTTGAAATATGATTTTTAAACATTTTAGAGATGTCTTATGTTGTTATTTGCCTTACTGTTAACGTTGCATGTCAATGTTTATTGCTCTTACAATTCAAACATACAGTAAAGGATGGAAAACAATTACAAAATGCCAAAATTGCGTTAAAATGTGATATAACAAGAGGTATAAGTTGGTATCGCTTAGAAGGTCATTTAATTCATATACATATAAATTGGGTGCTTAGTTTTGACTCCTATACATTTTTATGGAAGTTTTTAATTTACAACCAAAAACAATAAAATATCATACTTTCGGCTTTTAAGAGATAAAGATGCGATTTTAGATAGGCGATTTGAACTTTACTCAGGTCTTAAGATATTTTGGCTTTATCTGAGCTACATACAAAATTTTATGAAACATACTCAGTGTTGCTTTAGAGTCGTAATTTGTGATCAAATATGGATGGAAGTTCAAAGGAAAAATTCATTGTAAACATGACGTCAAAACTCGACAAAATTGATTCTACTACTTTATTACCAGCCTCCATACTTTGCTCGTTGGGCGGACTAATTCTTTAATTGACATCAAAATACACTAATTCGTCGACTAGTAGAAGTTCCAGTTTTGAAAAGACGAGACGGTGAAAAGTCAATGTTGCGGTTGAAAAGTTTACAGTTTGTTTTGTGTTGTTATTTTTCGTTTGGACACTTTGTTTGCGGACCGTGGTGATTTTTATTGCTTACAGAGTCCAAAAGTTGACGGTTTCATGTTATAAATTGCATATAATCAGCAAAGGGATAAATGGCATGTTTGATTAGACACCTACTGAATACTCGGAAAACGACGTACACAAATCATCTGACCAAAATGTTCACTATATGTCAATCCACGTATGGTTTGCTACCTACATCAGCTTATAATACTTAACTTAATTATCATACGTCTATTTCAGGATTTCCCCAACCTGGCAAATGGCGTTTCAACAAAGTGACGCGGTTGCGCCCATATAACAATTGATTTTATTTGGAAAGGCTAATAATCACAAGATTACCTGATCTGTATCCTCTATCCTCAAAATAAATTTTCCCTTTTTAGATTTTGAAAAAAGATAATTGTAGAGAGCAGTCCTTAATCCTCCAAGATGCAGTAATCCGGTAGGGCTTGGGGCAAATCGAACTCTTACATGACACTTTCTCAAATTCTGTATTATGCTTCGCTGTACGTGTGTTGTCATAACACATCTCGAGCGAATACATGCTCGCATGGGCGCTGCCATTTTGAGGTGCACTTTGTGGCATGTCGTGAAAATGTTAAACGTTTCCTTATTTAACGATATCTGTTATCTGTCATTCCTACTATAGCTTATAAATCTAAAGTATATTCTGTCCTACGCAGTTAGTTAGAAATAGAAAGACGATTATTATAACTGTATTTAACCGGAAGTAAACATTATACAATGTATCAGAATCGAGTCCGTATCCGCCATGCAACTTTCCAGAAAAATTGCATAAGTCTTGAAGGTTGGAAGATGATATAAACAGTGAATATTTCGTTTTGAAGACCACTCAATTTCGATAAAATGGTAAGAAATAAAGTCTTTCTCATTACCATATGTAACAATTATTTTATTATGCAACTAAGTTACCTTTTTCCTTGAGTAATGGTAAGAAATAAAGTCTTTCTCATTACCATATGTAACAATTATTTTATTATGCAACTAAGTTACCTTTTTCCTTGAATACAAGCATATTTTACTGTCAGACAGTCAGTTAAAAAATCTTGCACTTGTTTTCTGGATTTTGATTAATCACTTAGAAATGCTATTTTTCTTAAGCATTTAAAATCTGTAATGTATAACATTAATTTGTAACTTTATAACTTTTTCAGCTATTTTTTTCTTTTATAGGCTTATATTTATATCTGGCCCAACTTATCTAATGCCATTTTATACATTTCTCTTTTCATGTCATTTCAGTCCACAGGAGTAATTCTTGCAGGTCTTGGACTTGCTGCTGTTGGATTTGGAGGTATTTACATTACAAAGACTATGCTCGATTGTTAACAATCTCATTGAAATCAGATTGAAACTTGTCCCTCGTACCTCGCTGCGTTTCTTGATCAGACCACGGCTCCATAAAAACCGTGTCAGACTGCCTTGACCGTGACCTTTCACCTGCAATTATTTCTACCAATCACGGGTCCGCGTACATATCGGTTTTGTTTGATCATCAAAGATTGCGGAAAGTTGAAAATAAGGGACGCTCTGAAAAATGTTTTGCAAAAGTTTTGAATAGATAGCATACAAAATGAACATCATTGTTGTTGGAACTCAGATCTATTATTTTGAATTGTATGATATCAGCTTTCTTACTGAAAACATAATTGTCATTTTTAGATACACACTAGTGGCGCATCCAGGAATTTTGAATGAAAGCGAAGGAGGGAGAGGGGGCACCATGGGGGGTCATCCATTTAACTGTCGATAATCCCCGAGGGTAGACGGTCGGGTGAATGGTCAACCATTGCACACTTCTGTAAATATATAACAGTATGTCATTTATCGAATGCAACTACAAATGTTTCTGTTTCTACAGTTGATTTATTTACCTGCCCCATTCAGAAAAATACTTACTTTGAAATTTAAAAATTGAAATGAATTCCTCAAAACTCTTTGACAAAATGATTGTCGACCTTATTTTGTCATAAATGCTTCGTAGACCTATTCAATAATGTGTTGTAGTGTTGATTTGGTAAATTTCTTCACTATAACTTTTTAATTTTTTTAAAACGTCTTTTGGACGAAAAAAATGCCAAATCAAACGCAAATATTGTCACGATAATACATCTGAATTACTATCTTCCTCGAAGTCGCAGACATAGCGTATGAGCTTATGCATCATGATAGTCAACACACCCATGATCGTTTTGCGTTCATCCCAGCTTGGCTTTTCTCGGATCCATTCAGAAAAAGCTCGAATCCCGATATACAAAGGTTAGATGTGATGTTTTGAATGTCAATTCAACAGTAACTTGCCAAAGTCTTTCCAGCCTCGATTTTTATTGGCTGGCACAGTCTGGCGGTCAAGGCCGTCTGATTCGGCTCTTATGGAGCCGTGGTCAGATCAAGAAACGTACCGAGGTACAAGCAATTAGTTGGGCTGATTTCAATGAGATTGGATTGTTAACCCACTGCACAATTTGGCGTATGCTAGTATTAGCCAAGAAATACATAAATAATGTGAGCATCAGAAGAAAATTCCTACATTTAAAATTTTAACGAATCTCTCAAAAAGATAATGTAAATAGAGAAATATATTGCAACAAAAAACAAAAGTACTTCATATTTGAAAAAAAATGGAGACCCTTGGTTGGTGAAAGATCTGCTTTGATAGTATAAATTATTACATCATTATGGACAGAAATATGTGAAAGAAGAATAATTATTTGAAATCCCAGTCTATCTATACATTATGAATCAGTATTTCCAGTAGCAATGATGAAGGTGAAAGTTTAGTTGAATGTATGCAAAGATATATAAAAAATGATCTTGAACTGAATAAAACATACAACCACAAAAAAAGGATGACAACTCCAGTGATGTTCTTATTTTTGTTTGTTATGTATATATGATTCAACATACTGTTATGAATTAATGTATGACCGGGTATAAGCCCCCCTCGCGTATAAGCCAACCCCCTTTCTCAACCCCCCAAATCCCAGTAAAAACCCGGTATCTCATGTATAAATGACATCGATGATTATGCACTGCCTTTGATGTAAACGTTGTCTCCCTGGACTCGCTCGGCTTGATGAACCGGGCTGGATACTTACCTGGCCTCAGGAATTTTTGGTCTGAAACATAGACTTAGGGTATAGGCCGACCCCCCTCTTTGACCCCCCGATTTCTGGTATCAAATTCTCGGCTTATAGCCGGTCATACACGGTATATGGAAACTGCTTTATCCTAACTAGGAAAATACATGTATATAAAATATAAAACTTTTTGTCAACAGGGCGATTCCTGGCACGTTATGGCCGTGTTGCATCAGAGACTTTGAAGAAACAGCTGGATGCGTTACCACAGTCTGCCGTAAGTTGCATGTTAATTATGAAAATATGAAATCGATAAAACCTTGATAAAAAGAACTGGAAACACATCCCCTTTAGCACTAAATAATTTGGTGACCAAGTTTAAGTACGAAATGTGATTACTGTTAAGTAGTTTTGATTGAATTGGTAATCACTTTATGTTGATATATTTTGATTGAATTGGTAATCACTTTATGTTGATATATTTTGATTGAATTGGTAATCGCTTTGTGTTGAAATATTTTGATTGAATTGGTAATCACTTTGTGTTGATATATTTTGTTTACATTGGTCCTATATTATATCATGAGGTCAATATTTTTCACTGGTTTGAATTATTCATCCATTTTCAGGCTTTCAGTAAATACTACAAGGGAGGTTTCGATCCTAAAATGTCCAAAAGAGAGGCTGGCCTAGTACTGGGTGTGAGGTAAGATCGACTCAATATTTTGATATTAGAATACTAAACAAATTCTGACAGGTTTGTAACAAAACTTACATTTTATGTTTAAGTTATGAATCTTATGGATTCGTATTTTTTCATCTCAATATCATCTGGAGATCTTCTCTCAGAAAAAATAGAATTTAATCATGTTCATGTTCAAGTCAGACATTGCTTTCGTTCTTCAAATATATAACTGATATTTATAAAGTTGTCCTTTTTTTACAGCCCTGCAGCTAGTAAGGCCAAGATCAAGGAGGCCCACAAGAGAATCATGCTGCTAAACCATCCTGACAGAGGTAGTGTAACAATTCTAAATATCACACAAAGCTGATTGTGCTTACTTAGCTCAATGAGACTATTGTAAACGAAAGGTTTGATTCTAGGTTCAGGTTCAATCCGTGAAGAACCTCAGTTTACTGTTCAGGGCCTAGATTTTCGAAGCTCTCTTAGTGCTAAGATAGTTGTAAGCCAATGTTAATGTATGGCACTTATGACAATCTTAGCACTAAGATAGCTTCGAAAATCTAGGCCCAGGCTTGTAGTTTCTACCAGCTTAACCATAATATATGCTCAGAATGGTTTTGTTGGTGTTTGTTCTTCTATAAGCTAGCTGTTCTGTTCAAATGATCTGAGAACAAAAATTACATCCCTTTTCACCTGAATATTTTTCATGTTCAATATTATTGTCTAGGCACAGGGATTCATTATTCAATTAAGATGTTTGAAAACAATGGCTATGAATTGAACAGCACTCTTTGTTTTGTTTGTTTCATGCTGTCCTGTCAGATTTGATATTATTTACAATGATACACTAACAAAGATTTTACGGAATTCTGACGGTTTTGATATTTTGGTTTCAGGTGGCTCCCCCTACCTGGCTGCTAAGATTAACGAGGCAAAGGATTACCTTGACTCTGCTCGACCAGGAAGCTCATAACTTTGATACGAACAATGTGTGTGATTTTTTTATTGATGAAAGTGTGTGAATATCTGGAGACTACACGTGGTAGCATTACGGACATCTCAGTATGGTGGATATTGAATGATAAACTAGAATATTTGTAAATAAAAAATATATGTAGTTGTAAAATGTGTTTTTGTCTGGGAAGACTTTTTTTAAACAAGTAAGTAAACAAACAAATAATGCCACACATTTTGTGTCAATAGCAGGTATAGGAAACAGCTATATCCAACGAACAAACAATAGTTAAATAAATGGAGAGTGATTATCAAGCCTAAATGAAAATTCATTGTCTACAGGAGTTGAAAACCCAAAAATACACACATCAATACTTTATGCTAGTTTTACATGCCAAGTTTGCTTGAAACAGACCTTAGAGTTTTGAGTTGACCTCCACAAACTATATTTTAACTTCAGTTTTCAATGAAGCGGCTTGGAGTAACAATTCTTAAATGTTGAAGATTTCAAATTGACTTCTTGGACATAACCAATGTGGTCAAAGTGTCAACAAAACTACCTCAATTGAACAAAATCATAACTTTTATGCTTCTTTTTCTTGAGAAGATGACAAAATGTTTTTGAATGCTGGTTCTTTTATGCTTACAAGTATTTTTGGGCCTATGACGAATCTACTTATGCAAGATCTATATTATGATTACATCTCTCTTATGCTTAACATTCTTGTTAAGAAAATTTGAATAGGTTTCAGTGGTATTGCCCTGGTGTTCTTTATAATGACCCCTTTATCATCCCTACAAACTGAGATGCTTGTACACAAGATTGCAACTCCCGGAGCTAATAATTCTTTAGAAGAGGGAAAAAACAGTATGCATGTAATTCTAAAATCCTTCAGCTGACAGTCATTAATTGGAAAGTTACAAAAGAGATAAAGCAAGCTAAGCTACTAAGTCAAGTGAAGAACAATCCATCATTTATATCATACATGTACTGAATACTATAAGAGAATAATGAAGATCGCGAAAGTTATTTTGATTTGGAAAAATACACTTTCATAATGATTTCACCAAAATATTCAAGATAGTAAAGTGACATGTTTAATCACCTACATACACAAGGTGAAAAACTTGGTTCACAATTTATTCAAATGTTATGTTATTGTCTACATTGAACTAGTTTTATAATGATCTCTCTATTGAGATTTTGATCACCCTATTGGCAATTGGATTACTTTCACTTTTCAAGAAACCTTTCTTTTTCAAACTTTTTTGTTTTATCCACAGTCAGAAATATTTATTCTTTAATAAATGATATATCAGAAAAGACTAAACTACAATGGTTGCCAATCTGTGTTTTTTGTCCACATTGAATAAAGGAGAAGGACCTATCACATGAAAACACAACATTAGAGAAACAGAATTTATCTTACAAAGTCAGTCACACATACCAGATTCTTTACCAGTGATGATACACATCTTACGAGGTCAAGAGGCTCATTAGGACATATTATGGCTCGCTCGCAAGAATAGAGCATTAGGCAACATAAATTTCTTATCAAAGATATTATGGTTACTGGTTTGCCCAGTTTCATCCACAAGGTGCTGCATTCACTCCAAAAACAATTTGCAATGCAGTAAAGGCTTTAATTAACCAGTGATGAAGACTGATGAATTTTATTCCTTTATATGAAGTTTTTTTCGCCTCGTCGACCAAGTGTTAAGTTTGGTAGCACAAACCAAGACCTCCTTACAATACCCAGATCTTCCTCAGGCCAATGGCCTGTTATCGCTGAAGGCTGGTTCTCCATGGTAATGGATGAGGTTGTTTTTTAAGCGAATAAATTGTCATAATGCAAGGAGCTTGAAGCACTCGAAATATTTGCTGTTATTGCTGGATGCAAGTCATTTTATAAGATGGTTATTTAGCTAGCGCTAAAGGCTAAGAATTTGGCCTGAGGGAGTTCAGGGTATCGGAAGGAGCTCTGAGGACTCTGACAAATACACACCCTACACCTACGGATAAGAGATCTTGCTTGATCGTTCCGCACTGACGCACCAAAGCTTTGTATCTTTCCATTTGTAAATTCTTAAATTCATGGGATTTCGCATCCTTAGATTTAATGCAAAATATGGATTTTAAATGTATGGACTGTTTGCCCTATATCTTCTTAAGATAACAAGCCTTGAATGATCAAAACTAACAGTTTTGGCAGGGGCGGGATGGGTATCGATTAGCATCTATAAACTATAAACAGCTATGAATTATTCAAAGCAATATTTTCTCCATAACAACTTCTTTATTTTATTATAAAAATCCCAATGTCTCTATGCATGTAAAATTTTATACTCCTTCATTGGGTTGGATGTAGGAATAGGAAAATAGGATAAATATACCTTACCAAAAAAAACATAAGAGGAGGAATTATTAAAGGCAAATATTGCTATATTCTTATGTATGCAACTTCTAAACGCCCTTCAACAACAATAGCAACAAGTCTGTAGAAATACAAGGCAAATCGTGAAAAGACAATCGGTAGAAATTATTGTAGAACCTTTGTGGATAAATTAATATGTACACGCAAATTCAGAATGATAAATCCATCTTCACACGGCAAGGTGAAAACGTAAAGACCTAGACTATTTTCTAGAGTTAGAAATCTTTTCGTTGTGGCCATTGCGTTGTGTAGATGGGTACAATCAGTCAAGTTTGATTTCGTAGTGAATAATATAAACTTTGACTTCGTTTCTTACAGTCATAACATACAAAATTGGTTAAAAAGGGACTATTTCGAGTTAGAGGTCAAACAAAGCTGCCAGTGTTACAAATTGATTATCTAAAGCTACAAGCATTTTTTACAAAGTTTAGAAAGTAAAGCAAATGTAATTTCAGCAATGATTTCCGTTTTTAAACTTCAGTAACACCAATAGCGTAAACATGGTTGAAAGTCAAGTTCTTTCACAATCTTAAAACAACATCAAATGATATCCCTGCGCTTAACTTGTATTAGAAATTTCACTTATGATTCTAAATTCTCAATTATGTACGAGTTCGCCGAAAATTCTTGGTACGAATTATTTTTGGTTACGAATTGTCAATACCCCCTTTAGCCAATCAACGTTCATTTCCGGTTATGATTGCACAAGATGGCGGGAAAGTGAAAGATGTCAACACAGCAAGTTGTTTACATAACTACCTGCATGTTTAAACTCATCATTTAAACAATGACCATTAAAGAATAATTCAAATAACAACGTCAGGTATTCATGACATCGCTGTAGCAAAATAATTGTATTTTAGCTGAAGATCGAGCCCATCATTCAATATAAAACCGTTTCCGTATCGATTGTCGACGTAGTCAACAGATCAAGCAATTTCTGTTTTCTGGGAGGAGCTCCAATCGCTTTCATTTTGAAACATCTCTTAACCACTTAGTTTTATATGCTCTTAGCAATTTAGAAAATTATGCGCAACATTCGAAAGTTAATATACACTATAAAATTTAAAATATTTTGAAGTCATATTTGTCTATGAGCACTTTTGACTTATTTTCGTTTTCACTTCAATTAAAAGGTCTCTCTGGAATTGATGAGTTCAGAAAAGCTGTCTAAAGTAATAATTACCTACTTACACATTTGTCGTATATCTCATGTTGAAGTGGTTTAACTAAAGTTACAAGAAATGATGATTTGTTTTCAAATAGAGAAATAGTCACATAGATAATAGATATAATTTACAAAATTTTCTTTTTGAACATTGATGATATTGTTATCGTCAGGAGTAGATTTCAGTTATTCAATAATCAAACAAATAATACATTTACATCCCTTGTCTTCATAATAGACATATCATAATAAATTTGATTTTGACCCCTGCCTACGAATCACAACTCAATACAAAGACATTTTTGAAGGAATTCTGTTAAAAAATTTGAATCATGAAATCATTATTTTCAGGTTGAAGTCCAAGAGTCAAAATGAACACATCCCAAGCAGCCCATCACCAGTTTCTGGCTAATCTTCCTCCGCCAGATCCAATTCTTGCCCAGATACAAGCCTTGTCCCAACAGTATGTGCCAGTGCTGCCCCCTAGTGTTCAAACACCTGTTGTTGTCCCTGACGATGATGTTCCCCAGATTGCAGAGGATGGACTTCATGAGGCTGTTAGGTTTGTATTTCTTTCATTCTTGCAATGAAATGCATTGAAAAAGATCAGTGATCAAGATATCATCAAACCATATTCTTTAAACACTTTTAATGTCCAGAAAAACAAAAGGAAGTTTGTAATAAATTAGGAAAGATAAAATGTAAAAAAAATAGGATCAAGCCTTTATAAGTGCTGCACCTTCTAACAACATGTGTAAGGATCTCTCATTTGGAATATAAGAGTTGATTCACCGAGAGTCTTCTCTACCATTCAACCTACGTGTCAAAAGGAATATTCTAAAAGTAGTAGACATTTTTTGGGAGACTACTTCATGTGTACAGATTGAATGATCACTTTGTTTCAACTAGAAATATTCCCTACAACAAAGAGAAATGTGATCCTCAAAAGTGAAGAAAAAACTAGTAATAATTTCAACATTAAATGAAAAGTTCTGCAAACAAATACAATTATTTGAACAAGGTTAGATATAATTCATTCGTTAAAATAGAATTAGTCATTTTTTTTACCATGAGATGACCAGATAAGACGTTTTATCTAAAATGAAAGAATATTTTTTTAGTTTTCTAATGTCTTTGTCTACCAGTGAAGAAGTATTCTCCAACTATCGGCACCGTCCCATTGTTCCTGGCAGTCGTCCCCACCCTGGAGATATCGTGGAGGCTGGACCTCTAGCAGTGAGTAATGAGAGAGTTTTTGCAATCTTGATTCACTAACAGAGAGTTGCAATTTAAATCATTTTGATTCCTGTGAGGTTTCAAGTCAGTTAAAGTCCTTGTTTTTCCTATGAACAAATCTCACATAATTAAATTGTAGCATTAATTTGAAAGAATGGTACCAGAAGCTTCCCAAGTCCGAAGTGTCGAAAAATTTCAGCAATCATTTGTCTGTCAATGATACAAATTGTGTTGTATATTTTGAATCACATCTTTTATGCTGTCATTCTGTAGGCAATATCACTTCCAAAAGAGTATTACCCCATCACGGACTCATATCCAAAAGAGACGATTGATGATGGAAAACTGAGCAGTCTTCAACTGGAGGGAATTATACACGCAGTAAGTTTCTTAGTATAGTGTATAACATGATGGTACATTTTGTATCCAACACATAATTCTTCTCAAACACATTTGGCTAACAATAGCACATTTTATTATGTCAACTCTGGAGGGAGTATAAGACATGTCGCTTGTTAGATATATTACATTTTGATGCGACTGCACACGCACAAGAAGCCACAACTTCTGCATGGAAACAAAGCATCAGCAGTTATTCCTTCTATTTCAGTGTCAACGCCATTCTGTAATTCTGCCCAATGAGCAGAGAGCAGGTTTCTTCATTGGAGACGGGGCAGGAGTCGGCAAAGGCAGACAGGTTAGTGTTATTCCTGCTTTTTATATATAAGAAAAACCTTATCCCTTAAACAGAATACCAGATGGCTTTTGGTGTGAATACTAAAATATGTATTTCTTTTTTTCTTCATTAGTGTTCTAAAATATATTTTTAGACTATAGATATATATAAAACATGTTTTGATATAACTATACTTCTTTTAACCTAGTAGCTAGCCGTTTTTGAAAAGATGGTTTGGGAATGTTTTTATATTCATGATGAACAATAAGTGATTTAATTTGTTTTCAGATTGCAGGTATAATTATGGACAACTTTGTTCGAGGGAGGACCAAACATGTGTGGTTTACAATATCTACAGATCTCATCGTTGACTCGCGCAGGTAACATTGTCTTTCTATTGCAAATTGTATAGATTGTTAAGGTTGAATGAATGTACTGTCTTGAGGAAATGTTTTATCATCACTTTATGTTTTCTTTCCTTCAGAGATCTCAGTGACATTGGTTGTCATGTCAAAGTGATAGACGGATGTCAGGAATTGGACAGAGAAACAAGGTGAATTAATATTTATAATCTATTATAAGGATAACGTTGATAAGATACAGTAAAAGAATTGTAAAATTGTCCTCAAACATTTTCTTTAATGCCTTTCAGACATATCATATTTTATCCACTTTTAATATCAGTTCTTCATTTTGTCAATCAATTCATAAACGATTACAAAATATAATTATTTCAGAGTGCTGGGTCTGCCAGCTGATTTCAAAGAAGGCGTCATCTTCAGTACATATGCAACACTAGTGTCGTCTGTACAGAGGGGAGGTAAGCATAAGCAGTGACTTTCCTCGTGTTTCAAGTTGTTTGTAGATTGCAGTCCTTGTTAAGTTGAATGTGTTTCTATTATAATTCAAGATAAATTAATACTTTAGGAAAAATGCGGGCTAGACAACCTGTCTAGAGGGGTTATGATCATGATAACAGCGCTATCCGTGAAGAGTACCAGAATGATGTTGTTACATGTTTTTGAGTCAGTTGACTCCTTCATAAAGGAGTTAATTAACTCTGAAACATGTAAACATCAAGGAGTCAGCCGACTCCGAAACATGTAACAACATCATCCTTGTACTCTTTACGGATAGCTCCGTGTGTTGTGAACGGGTCCCCCTTTCTCTTAGTTAATACTTTCTTTCCCGTAATGGAATTAGTGTTTCATCAATGTGAGCAAAAACTTTAAAATTAGATAAGTATATTGAAATATAGGAGACAAATAGAACTGCAATAATTCAATTTGGTGAACTGCTAACCAACATTTCCCTCGATGTTATGTCTTATGTTCAGCTATTTTTACAATCCTTATAATTCGCGGGCAATTCAAGGATGAAATAAGATTGTCAGACTGACTTCAGTACTGATATATGAATATTTCTGAAATGTATATTAATATTTCTGATGCAGGAGCTTTCAGCACGTCGAGACAGTCGCGTCTCCAGCAGCTGATAGACTGGTGTGGAGGAACTGACTTCTCAGGGTGTCTCATCTTCGACGAGTGTCACAAAGCAAAGAACTTCATCCCGGTAGCCATCATATTTCATGCTGCGTTGTGTTCTCCTGTAAATGTCTCGTGTCTCAATGAATATGTATTTAGCATTCAAAAGTGTCTTCCATAGGAGGTCATATCTTCTAGGAGATATTATTTTGACCAATTTTGAACAATGCCCTGCCTCTGTTTAAATATTTGATATCAGAAGAGACTTGGGTGAGAGACTGTCTAGCATCATCTGTATTTAGTCTTAATTGCTTTTGAGTCTTGTATCTTCATGGTTTGAAACTGTTGATTAATGGATTATAGATATACATTTTGGACAGTCTGAGGTTTTCATTGCAGAACAAGGAGCAAGCAAGTACCAAGATAGCTCTTGCTGTCACGAGCATTCAAAGGTAAATCTTATTGATTATGCATATTAGTTTCATGATAATGATATGCTTGTAACATGCTAGAGGAATGATTATGAGACATCATCATTAATTTTCTCAAAATGTTATTTAGATGTTCCAATGAAATGTAAGAACAGCTGTTCTTGTTTTTTTGTCAGGTTAACTGCTGGTAACGTCAATGCTGGCGTTGTTGCCTGACTCAAAGGCTGTTCTAATCTCACAACGGACTCAATCCGAAAAGTACATGAATTTGTAAAATTGCAGATAATGTGATGCCTGATATAACACTATTACCTTTGTTCACTATCTAAATGGCATGTATCTCTGATCTCTGAATCTATCGAATTACTATGAAATTTGTGATGTTTATGATAACGCTTATTGACTACTTGTTCTCATTGTAGAATGTTGCCCAAGGCGAGAGTTGTGTACTGTAGTGCGACCGGTGTTACAGACGTGAAGAATATGGTGGGTACTACTATGTGAAGTTATTTTAAAGGTGCCCCATATAACATTTATTGTTTTTACACTTTGGAACTTTTCATTCAAGTAAAGGGAGAAGTATGTAATTTTTTTGTTGAAGTTTTCATACTACATGTGTATTTTGTGCCAGACCTAAAATATACTGAACCAAAGGTCCTGTATCCTAATACCTAAAAAACCAAAGCAAAGGGAATTTGAGCATAAGATAAGTTCTTAGTCTCTCGTTTATGTTATCTCTATCTGTCATGTTTATAACAACCCAACAATCATTGTGTTGCAGGCCTTCATGGAGAGACTGGGTCTGTGGGGAGACGGAGCTCCCTTCAAATCATTCGAGCATTTCATCGAGTCCGTTCAAAAGAAAGGACTTGGTAAGTTATTGTATGATGAACCGGAGGAGAGAAGAACTTGTCAGATACTTGACACTGAAACAATCAGTGCTACACAAAACTGAATTGCACATATGAGAAATACAACCTTGTTATCTTTATCCATATAGGTAAAAACAAACTATGATGAAACAAGCACTGTTTGAAATTTCAAAGTTTAATCATCAGAAAAACCCAGATATAAGTAGATTTACAAGGAGGTTAAAAGAAGTGGGCGCTTTCAGGCGTAAGGATGCGACAGCATAAGTATTGTTGCTGTAATGGTGTTTTATGAATCGTCATGTGTGTTTTAAAACCGGAAACAAAAAAAAGGATATAACTCTAAATAAACATTTAAACTGGTTCTCCGGTGAGTAGCGCTCATAACATTTGCGCTCTCAGTGACAACTAAGATAAAATGGAGGGATGTGTAAAATAACTGTCGATAAGTATCGAGACAAAGTTAGAGTCCTCATGGGCCACGACACAAACGGTTATATAAGTGCTTATTAACTAAATGTTTCCATGTAGTAACCATTTTTTATCATGTGACACCTATTGATGATGTATAGAAAATCACTCGTTTCTAATAAAGTGTTTAGAGAAGAACAAATTATTTCATCAAGTAATTTCTGGATTGTCTACTCTACCACTAGGAGTAGCGGAGATGCTGGCTATGGAGATGAAAGCGTCAGGGATGTACGTGTCTCGGGGACTCAGCTTCAAACAGGCAGAGGTATGGACAGACGAGATTATTTTACCAGGGGAAGGGGCAGAGAGGTCTTTGGTCACACAAGTTGGTCGTCTATGTAACTGTAAAAGTAACTGAACAAAATAATTTCATTTGATATTTTATGAACTTGTCACATGTCTAACTTGAGTGATGATTGTGTTTCAGTTTATCACTATTCAAGCACCTCTCGACAAACAGCAGAAGAAGATGTATGACACTGCCGCTCATGTCTGGTGAGAGATCGAGTTGTGTTAATATTAGGATTCAGATAGGAATTGCTCCTTATTTCAGTATTTGCTCTGTCACAAAAACTAACAGACTCATAATTTTGGTTAAGGTAAATTTGGTGACCTACTATTCACTTTATGTTAATGACTCAAATATAGGCAGTCAATAGTTATGTTATGATCGCATTAGTCAGTACCATTCCCCTAAACTGCTTTGCATGAATTATCCCCCTTTATCAACAAATCCTTGTCTTGAAACTTCAAGCTCTCAAAAGTGTACGAGAATAATTTGAACTTTATGGACCATTCATGACCCAAAGAAGAACACATTATTAGATCTGTTTTCTGAATCTGTCATGCTAAATCCTCCAGGAACGAGTTGCGGAAGGCTCTGGAGAGTGCCCTGGTTAGAACAAACAGCTCCAACAAACGACCCTGGGCTCAGTTCTGGTCCGCTCATCAACGCTTCTTCAAACAGTTGTGGTGAGTGTTTTTTCTGTTCCAAGGTTTCAAGGTACAACAGAACACTTTTCAAAATATAATTGACTCCAATGATAAACTCATTGTTAAAACTTTAGGGTTTAGGTAAAACAAAGATGTCATAGCCAGGTAACACTGTCTCATTATCAAATCTCTGCCATACTGGATGCTTCTCTTACTTCAGTATGGGCATGAAGGTCCCGAGCATCGTGAAGGAAGCGAAAGAGGCCCTGGAATCTGGATACAGTGTTGTGATTGGTCTACAGACAACAGGGGAGGTAATTCCTGTTTACATTCTATTAAATTCCTTCAAAGTTTCAAGGTTTGGCCAAGAATCTGTAATTCAGTCACTGTACCTCATACTGGGGGTATTAACTGAAGACTTTTACCTGAAGTTGTTGATAGATATCCTGATACATTTTAATATATCTTTGTTTGCATCTATTCTTAATTTGATTAATCAGTGAAAGCTGGATGGTAATGTATGATTTACTTAAAATGAACATGGTGATAATATAATATTTTGCATATGACCAAATTTCTGTTATCTATCTAATGTTAGCTCTGAGGTTGGAAATGTCTTAAATCCCCTGCTCCCATTTATTTTCCTGTACACGCTTTGAGCATATATAGCACATAGATATATGCGCGTTATAAGTATGCTATTATTATTATTAGTATTATGTTAGCTCTGAGGTTGGAAATGTCTTCCCTTTTATTTCAGGCGTCTCTGGACAGCGAGTTGAGTAAAACCAAGGGCCGACTTCAAGGTTTTATATCTCTTTGTCGAGAAATTCTATCCAGATTCATAGAGCAGAATTTCCCTACACAGTTTGAAAATGCTGTAAGTATCAACCACATTACCGTACTTTAAAAAGGGCTTCATGATAATTCTGCAGTGATCACTTTCCAATTGATAAACCTCACAATCTGGTGATGAAAAGTCTGATATTATGTTGGGTGTAGAGTGAAATAAGGGATATAATAATAAACTTTGCAAGGCAAGTGACTGGCCATTGTTCCTTTGTAGAAGAACAATTCAAGATACATCAAGGGCAGGTCTTTGATAGGCCCAAAAATTTGACTCAGATTCGTGACCAAAAATAAAAAATTCCTCATTACACAAGAGTTCATGTAATCAGTTAAGTAATAAATGTTGGAACAGGATCTTCTCTTTTCGAGTCCTCAAATCAAGCTGGACCCAACTCAAGTACCCATGGAAGCCCTTAACATAGTTGTAGATTCCTCAGGACGTTCAGAGTAGTCACACATGAAGATAACCTATTTTGTTGCAAAATGTTATAACAATGAAATATTAAATCTGTTTGAATTTGAATTTACTACTGATTTGTATACCAGGGAACAGTGACGGTGGATCAGTGGAGTCAACAAGCTAAGACCATGTTGCTGGACTTCTGTAAGAAGATTCCTCTACCTGACAGGTTAGTGTTACCCAGAATTGAACATGAACCCCTTCCCAATTTCTTCTTTTGGAATCGCCTGAATTCACGTCTGTCAAAGGAAAGGTGCTTTAAATTACTGAAACTAATATTTTCCATATAATTTTGCTGCAATGTGGATTATTTGTCGATGTTGAACAAATGTTATTGTTTATGCTAACTCTCTTGAAAAATGTGGTGCTTTAAAAAAAACAAACACCTGCAGACAAAACTTTGTACTTTCACACATTCTCTAAAAGATCTGATCTATCTGTCATTTACCACCATAAAAACTAGACAAAAAGTAGCTAACTTTTTAAAGCGGGTCTCTATAAGAGAAATTGGTTTCTAAACTGATCAGTTGTGTGTTGTTGTTGTTGACAGTCCGTTGGATGAGATTATCGACAGTCTTGGAGGTCCGAGGAACGTAGCGGAGATGACAGGAAGGAAGGGACGTATTGTGAGACGTTCTCACCGCGATACACCCGAGTACGAGCAACGAGGCCTGGAATCAGACTCATCGCTGGAGAGCCTCAATGTGAAGGAGGTGAAATAATTTCCTTTTGTTGAAAGATTTATTGACAGGAATTGTTATGACATGATTTATGATTTATGATTTCACATTTCAATCATTGATGTTCTTGGTTCAATTAATCAAACCAAAAGTAATTTGTCATTGATATTTATTATTATGCAATAAATAAAGAGTCAAGGGGGTGTTGATACATCATCATTTGTTAGTTCAAATTAAATCAAAACGAAAAATGGTTTTAAGCAATTTGTCGTTGACATTTCTTATGAAACAATAAATAAATAATTTTCAATAGAGGAATACATTTTAACATTTCTCTTTATTTTGCATTGTTGATTACAGAGAAATATGTTCATGGAAGGAAAGAAGTTTGTGGCAATTATCTCGGACGCAGCCAGTACAGGTAACAATGATTTCAAATATCAGTATCAGTTATTGTGATAAATGAACCCTGCTCTGTAGAATAAACATAAACTTAAAACTCAGAATTAGTTTCACATTTATTAAGTGTTCTGTGTTTAATGGTCATTCAGACAGCTAAATCAACTTAACCTTCATCTATTAGTGTATAAGACGTGCAACATAAAATGACTTGAAGTATATAAGTGTTAAACATGCAGGTATCTCGCTGCATGCGGATCAGAGGGCAGCCAATCAGAGACGTCGAATCCATCTGACTGTGGAGCTACCCTGGAGCGCGGACAAAGCTGTCCAACAACTGGGGAGATCTCACCGGTCCAACCAAAGCAGGTGCTGACAAGTCTCACTGATTTCAGATAAAGACATTATTTAGAAACCCAGGCTGATGCCGAGAATAATCCCATGAGCAAGACAATGAAGACTTTTACAACTCCATCTCTTTTATAAATTAGCAACTTAAATAAGTGTTTGCTTTTTGTGTAATTATGATAATTGATAAGCAATTTAAGCAAAAACATTAAGATATAGGAGGTTGTAATTTCTATTCATATTGAAACTGTGGAAGGGTATTAAATAGAAAATGTAGTTTTGAATAAATATTTTTCAGTGGTCCTCTATACAAGCTCTTGACAACAGACCTGGGAGGGGAACGAAGATTTGCTGCCGCTGTTGCTCGTCGCTTGCAATCACTCGGTGAGAAATCTAAATGTCATTATTGGTTTTAGGCCATGAAGATTAAATGTGACACAGAAAATTTCAAATGGCACAAGCTCTTATTTTCAGCATTAAACCATTTACACTCAGGGTATTAAGTTTGTTCATTTAAGATTTCTAGGGACTTCTCCAAATAAACCAGCGTCTAGATTTTCGAAGCTCTCTTAGTAAATAGATAGTCTCAAGCCAATGTTAATCAATGGTAGTTACGACCATCTCAGTGCTAACAGGGCTTCGAAAAACTAGGCCCAGGAATGCAAGGAAGCTTAGATCCTTGATGAATTTCAATGTAGTCATGTTAGAAAAGCACACAAGAAACATAACTACTTAGATAAAACCTGCTGTCCGAGCTGCTACCTTTATTTGACAAGAAGATTTTCATCTGATATTTTCACTTTCAAAATAAATAGTCCTCCATTTAAAAGTACTGAGTATGGAATATTACCATTGATTTATTATCATTCAGGTGCTCTGACTAAGGGTGACAGGAGAGCTGCTACCGGCGCTGATTTGACCGAGTTCAACTTCGACACCCCGTACGGGAGAAATGCTCTACGTACCATGTACCATTGTATTTGTCAGGTAAAAGTTTTATTTCTGTCATAACATCTTTAGAAATACGAATGCAATTTTCTAATTATTTTTTTGCTTTTAATCAAAGGTTTTTAGATAATGACACAGGCTTATGTTTTTATTTAATTTGGAAACGTGGGGCAAAAAATAAATTTTTTTGGATTCAACATAAAAATAACCTGCTAGCTGCGTATTAAATAAAGTTATATGTCAAGCAGAATGATATATATTTGTTCATTTCTACAGAAAAAGCCAGTTCCAGGAGTAACTATATCAACACTTACACATGGGAAATATGACTTTGATCAGTTCAACACCTTGCTACAGGTATTGTTATGTTTTCTTTTGTTAGCGTTTTGTTTGTCAGATTGTTCATAGTGCATTTTGAAAGCATTCAGTTTCCTCGATTTCATTCATGTGAAGTGCTGAGCATAAGAAGTACATTCTTGACTAGACCCAACTACAATTCTGCTGGTTTTGTTCTATTCCTTGACAATTTAATGTGAAGAGGCCTTAAGGAATAATCAGTAACCGTTTCACCTTCAACAAAGTTTGTAAAGAAAACCTGGAGGACCAGTTTAGTTTGGAGGCTTGATGTAATGTATCATGTAAATTAGAGCTGTAGTAGTAGTCATAGTTTAATCTTCCTTTTTATTAAAATTCCTTTATTTTAGTGCATTGTGACATTAGTACCTGTTTTGTCACACCGCTTATGTAAATATGTTTTGTTACCTGCCATATCATTCTCTTACAATCCTATTTCACGTGTTGAAAATATCTTTTAATCATGAGAGAAACACTAAATTTTCATAACCCACAATCAATTGCTAATTTACCAAAACACATGTTGTTTTGTGTATTTGTGTTTCCAGAAATTAATTTAAGCCTGTAGACTATAGTAATGATGATCCCAATAGTTCCATTGTAACGAGAAACAAAATGTGGGTATTAAACATTGAATGACTTAACCCTTACCAAAATAAAAAAGTAACCCAGAGTCATGTCAGTGTATGGTCCTTCAAAGTATCGTGATGCTAGGAGTTTTAAAACATAAACCCTACTCACTAGAATTATTTGTACATGGACACTGAATCTGACCACAGGAGAGTCTGGTGTTGATGGGGCTGGTGGACGTGGACATTGTCCGACAGGGGGCAGCGGTCAAGGACAAGGATACGGGGGATGTCAGCAAGTTCCTCAACAGGATCCTGGGACTCGGTGTGGAGAAACAGAATCTGGTATTAACTTGTTCAGAAAAACTTCAAATTTGTTCTATCAATTTATTATCAATAACACACTTATGGCAAAGCCCATTTTCTTAAGACAATATATTTGAAAACTGGCCAAATACAAGAAAAACACTGCCAAAATTAGACAAATGCTTCCAATATTGCCTTGAGTATTTGCAGACACGCACATGGCGAAAAACCAAATTATTGCTTCAAAAGCTTCTTTTGATTTTCATGACAATGTTTGTTCTAGCCCCAGAGTATGTTCTTTGCTTTGATTTGTATAGAGAACAAAAGAATCTGTACATTAAGTGCAGCCTATGTAAACTGTGTTCTTGTTTCAGATCTTCAACTACTTCACGGAGAGTCTGGATGTCATTGTGCAGAATGCTAAGAAGGAAGGAAGGTAAATAAAGAGAGTCTTTCAACAATATATTGGGGCAGGCATGGGGTAGACATTGATTGTTGTTGATTATAGATAGTGTATTCAGCATCTGTGTGAATAATACCACCTTCTCTATAATTCTATCACACAGATACAACGAGGGTATGTTGGACATCACAGCTACTTCAGTCAAACTGGACGGTGAACCCAAGGAAGTGTTCAAAGACTTTGCTAAAGGTGGAGGATCGACCAGGTAAAAGTTAATTCTTTTGTTCATCTCTCAAAAACAATGAGTCCTGTCTCTTCACCCAAAGTTGTTTGAGATGAGATTTGTAGAATTCTCCATACATTCCAAATTACTCATATCATGTGAAGGAGAATGAGATTCATAGTCCATAGTCTAAATTAGAAAAACAGTTTCTTGCTCTGCAGAGCTGTTGATTGCAGGTCAACAAAATGCTTCATCTCTGCTCACTGCATGCAAAACATTCTTTCAAAAAAGAGTTAGTGAGGAAGAACTGATGAGCTTTGCTCACTTGTACAGTGCTTCCTCAGAGCAAGGTTATCACATCTCATGGTAACCTCATCCCAATTTTGTCATATCTCAAGTTTGTCACATCTCAAGGTTATTACATCTCATGATTATTACATCTCATGGTTATCAGATTTCAAGGTTATCACATCTCAAGTTTGTCACATCCAAAGGTTATCACATCACATGGTAATTACATCTCAAGGTTATCAGATTTCAAGGTTATAACGTCCCAAGGTTATCAGATTTCAAGGTTATAACGTCCCAAGGTTATCAGATTTCAAGGTTATTACATCCCAAGGTTATCTGATTTCAAGGTTATTACATCTCAAGGTTATAGCATCTCAAGGTTATCGCATCTCAAGGTTATTACCTTGACTTAAAAGCAATCTTAGCATAAAGGGGACTGTGTGAATGAATAAGAATATCATAACAACATTACAGATCTATCAAGCTGACGGTTGACCGCGGCATGAGCTGGGAGGCTGCCAATGTGAGGCTGGAGAACTACACAGGACCCAATGACGGGTTCTACGTCTCCAAGCGAGACATCTGGGGCAGCAAACACTACATCCTGGCCACACAGAAGGAGAACTCCACACATCTCTTCAAGATAGCCAGGTCTGAGTGGCCTTCTTGTCTAGTGGACATTTCGTCTTATTCAACAGTTATGTAAAATTGGGTTTAGTAATGAGAAGTTTCACCCATTGAAGAAAATATATTTTAACAAATAAGAGTCACAATAAAAGTTCTAAAGTGCCATTAATGTGGATTAACTTCCCGTCCATGACCAACTTTGGCTTCTTATCAGATGTCTGTGTGCCTTAAACCATCCTCAGCTGCTCAAATTGTTCAAGGTACAAGTCGTACCCATCTTAAAATGTTTTGAGTGATTTTTAATGCACATAGACTAAGTACATGATTCAAATTAGTTTTGTGGTGTTTCTTTACAGACCAAACACAGGGTTATCTACCTTTGATGAAGAGAAAACTGATCTGTTCCATAAGTATACACCTGTCTCAGCAGAAAAAGCAGGTGTGTAAATAATCTTTTAAAATATCATAGCAATTCAATGAGTAATGACATCTGACACAAAAGATCATTATTGAATTATTATTAACTATTTTTACCTCATGAAGAAGTAATTAGAAAAATAGTAAGCTGTGTATTTAATATTTCTTTTCTGACATATTTTCAGAGGCCGGATGGAAGAAGCAACACGAGACAAGCCAAGAGTCGTGTATTCACGGGAAGACTTGTAAAACCAGGCTCACATGTCGTGGTAACTATCTTGTCTCTCATATGTGTATCTTCCAGACTTGCTAGAGACTAAATATGTTTTCTCACAAAGATTGTTTTAAAACTGTGTGTCTTTCTTTTATCTTTATTGGACAATGCCTCTAAGTTTTATGTCCACCGAGTCTGGGTGCTCCAGTATACAAAAAGGTTGATAATTCTGTCTTGTCCTCTTAAAGAAGTTTTGGCATGTAGAATGTTTTGGAGAATACCCCCAATGCCACTAATGGCTGAACTATAACTGTTTGATATCCAGTCTTTCAATTCAGGCCAATAGGGAAACCGGTCGAAATCTGTCTTTGTTCATTATCTGATTATCATAAGACCATGATGATAGTAATGACAACTTTACATACTAACCACTACACACTTGACCTACTATACAACATGGGTGACCTGATTGATTACAATTATTCCTACCCCTAGCATCTCACAGCAGATTAACCGGCCTGGCATATGAGACCATACTTTAATATGAAACAAGTGATGAATTGCTTCATCTTTCAGTGGGAAGTCGAACATACTCTCTCCATCTGCTGTGTGGGAACATTGTCACTCTGATGTCAGTTCTCGAAACAACCATCAACAAGTTCTCTCTCCGACTTGGTCTCAGGTTTGTTGTGATCCAATCTGGTCATCTTATGTTAGAAATATTTATTTGTGTTTCAAAAATGTCTCTGTGTTCTGCATAAAGCGTCTTCATCAGTTGATCTCACTTAATAATCATGCAGATACTAAGTAGAATACTCTAAAAGTATTCAAAGGTTATCTTAATTAGTTATAAAAATAGTTTCAGAAAGTAAGAAGTCTTACTGAGAGTTCCAAAATCTTTAAAGTAAAATTGTTTTTCAGTAAATATGACACCCAATTACGAGTAGTGCGAGTTGAGTTGGACAGCGGAGAACGCTTTGTGGGGATACGTTACCCAGAAGTCCTCATTCAGGAAGTAGAGAGAACTCTGAAAGATCAACAAATGTTCCTGCAGAATGGAATGGTGAGTTGTGTCCAATCTTGGGATCAAGTCAATCTTGAGATTTTGTGAGTGAAATCTGGTTTAAAGTGAGACCTATAAAATCTTGTCAATCTTAAACCGTCTGTATTTTTTGGACAATCTTGTGATTTGTTTTTGCCTTCTGTCAAATTGTAAGAAATTGGTGTTTATTTCATTTTGACAGCAGATTTCTTTTTAATTGATATATTCATAATTTATGTTAGACTCTACATTTCAAATGAAGTTTTTTTGAAAAACATACATTGTCACATACCAAGAATGATTTCAAGATATTTAGCAGGTAGTTTTTGATGAGTTAAAAAAATTACGTATTACATTTCAGAATTTGCCATCTAGCCAGTCCCAAACAAATGCCCAGCCATCTCAATCCCCTCAACAAGATGCACCCAAACAGTTCCTCATGACCAAAGAAGATGTTGCTCAAGTCGTCCCCAAGTGCTTTTCTCGTGCAACAAACCCTCCAGTCACACTGAAAAACTTCTTTAAACCAATGACAAAGATCAGCAGTGGAGAAAGTTCAATTCCAGGACCAAAAGTCAAGGAAGAGATCAAGGTTGAAAGGTCAACTGTCAAGGTTGAACCACCAGAGGTCAAGGTTGGAAAATCAGAGGTCAAGGTTGGAAAATCAGAGGTCAAGGTTGGAAAATCAGAGGTCAAGGTTGAATCAGTTTCTAAAACAGATTCCGATGATGATTTTGAAGTCGAAAAGAAATCTAGTCTCTCAAAAACTCCAAGTCAATTGAACAGTGTGAAAAGTGAAACATCGTCCAACTCAAAAGACACAAAAGGATCCTCAAGAAAGAGACTCTCATGTGGGAACACATCTCAACCAGCTAAAAGAGCAAAACAATCTTCTCTATTCTCTTCTTTTGCAAAACAGACGAGTATAAAAGAGGAGAAGAAAAAAGAAATGAATTGTCCAATTTGTAGCAAAGAATTTGCGGCAGGGACATCAAATGATGTCATAAATCTCCATGTAGACAACTGCCTTATAGACTAGCTAGATATTAAGTGACATCCTGTGATATGAGAGTCTTAGTTCAGGGAAATTTTATTTGTTTTACCTCTGGTTCAGGAAACCCTTAGCATTAGTCCCAACTACCTTTATGTTGAAGTGGAAGAAGTTATTGTGCTTGTTTTACTTAGTAAATGATGTGTGTTAACAATCTCAACAGCGGGAAAATGCAAGCAACAAAGCCAACAGCTGGAATGTTTGTGGATCACTTTTTAAACTTTGATTTTGCACGTGGGAGACAATTTATCAAGTTTAACATGCAGAAGCTGTTAGTTTAAATAATTGTTTTTGGCATCTCTTAGATTTTATTTCAACAAATATTATACATAAATTAGCAGACTAAGAATTATTATTAAATTGTTATATCTCTAATATTCGAACTTAAATATATTCAAGACTAATTGTGTTTTAGCAGGGTATGAAACTCCCAAGAATTGAAGCCAGACCACAGGGCTGGCTAGCTCAAAAAACTTGCCAGCCCTGACCTAAACCTTACTGCCCACTAAACTTTAATAAATTTGATACGGCTTAAATTTTACCTGACTGTCAGACAGGTGTAATTGGACATTTAGCAGTCCGAGTTGAAAACAACCTCTCCCGGGCGGTCGGGCAGACGGGTATTTCGAACGCTGGTTTTAGTAATGATTCTCATATAAATTTATGTGTGACCTTATATGAAACAAGAGGCAGTTTGTTAAATTTGATTTTGTTAGTTTGATTATGAATTAAAAAGAAATACATATGGCTGCCAGTTAATGGGTGTTTTGCAGGCGTTGTTTCACCTACGGTTAATAAAAAGCTTATGGTTGAGCTTTTGAAAAAGTTATGGAAAAACTTAAATGATATACAAATTGTCAGCTCAGTTCCAAGACAAGCCTCATTGTAAAAAATTAGAAAGTATTTGAGCAAGTTTAACTTGATAATCAAAGTCTGACTTTGTGATTAATAGAAAATCATTATTTGACTCAAAAGACGTACAATTCTTGACTTAAAAATTGACCTAATATAAGAAGGTGTCAGTTTTATGCTGAGATGTATATTCAAAATCGTTCAATCAGGATCTAATGTTTATCATTTCTGGTTTGAAGTGGGTTTTTTTCATGCATTTTTAGAATTCTGTTCATCTTTCTTCCAATTCATGAGTTAATTTTTTTTCAAAAGTTTTATGAATTTATATTCAGAATCTTTAGATTACCATGTCACAATAATTTTAGAAGATTATACATCTAACTTATGAACTGTTCAGCTTTGTATTTTGTGAAGTGCAATATGATTAATGGAACAGTAAACATTTTAAAAACATGTAGTGTTGTGTTCAGCTTTTTCAAATCTTGAAGTACACAGTTAACTGATGAAAATATCTGTTTAATGTATGATTGGAGATTCTTGGTTTAAACAGAAAGAAATACCTGTGCGTTGGAATACCTGAACACCATTACTTGAGAACGACGCAAGAATCTGTGTCGAAACGTAACAAACAATGAATAAAGAAGTTGTTATCCATATATTTCTTGTCATTACCTGAACACATTTAGTACCTTGACACCTAACACTAGCTTGACAGGTAACAATAACATAACATATGACATTACCAGGGGACACATGACAATAGTTAAGAACACATGACAATACTAGGCATGTGATAATACCTTTGGAACACTTGACAATAACTTACCACAGAGGCCAATACTAGTATACTTTGACAATAACAAGACACCTGATGATACCAGTCATGTGATGATAATCTTTGGAACACTTGACTATACCTTAGGACACATCCAGACACTTCACAATACCTTAGGGCACGTGACATTACATAGACACGTGTCATTACCCAGACACGTGAGAAGACCTTATGACACATGACAATTTTCAGTATTATGACAATAACTTGACAGCTGACAATACCAAGACACGTACCAATACCAAGGAACACATGAATATAACTTGCCAATTGTCGGTACCCAAACAAGATGCAATAAACAGAAAAAGCTTGACATGAGACTATACCAGTTTTGCATGACTATTAAGACCATGTGCCTGACAATACGGAGCAATGTGACATATTAATCTGTTTATAAGGGTTGTTTGTCCTTGTCATACCAGCCATGAGTAAATTACTGTAAATAATTGAATAATTAATTTTTAAAATGTCTTCGCATTTTTTACATTTCAATACTCAGACATTTTATTGTGGTTTCATATAAATAGCTTTGTGTATAAATGACCGTTATGGCGATTGTATTTTTTTAAACAGGAGATGAAAACATGTGAAAATCCAGTTTATTTTCCTACAAGAGGGGGACTAATTGTGTTTGAAACTGTAACTGCTGGAGGAACTGAAAAAGAAAAAGATTAGAATTAGCATACAGTTCAGATATAAATTCAGCATGGTATTATTAATTTGTTAAATTAAAATTCCAATACTGAACAAACTTTTGCTGATGAAGCTTAAAACATCGTGACCTTTTATTTATATAATTTGTTTGCAAGCTCAAATTGCTTAGGATTCCATTATGGCTAAAATCATGTCAAAATCAAGTTTTGCTGTAAAAGATTATTATCATTTTTGTCGTGAAATGTCTTCTTAATTAGAGATTAAAGTTTATTGGTCTAACCATTAATATGGCTGCCACACGCAGTATCTTGACCTTGACATTTGCAGATCCAAGCCGATGATTGGTCGCTCGTCATGAAAGGGTCGAGTTCATCAATATGGGTTTGCCTTCAAATGAAATGAAAAAATAAATTTCCAGTTAGGCAAAATAGTTGAATAAATATGATTATCATTGCTTGGGTAAGATTTCCTGAAAAGCCTTTTTTATGCTAGGTGCAGTAACCAAATTTTACTTTCTAAATTCTTGGGTCTTTTTTTTCGGAAAACAATCCTTCAGAGATTACCAAAATGTTATACATATACAATTAGAAATATATATTGCTTAAGCACTCTTACTTAGCACGATGATGTCATTCAAAACTCTAACACCTTGTCTAAATTTATGGTAAAACCCTCCCCAATGACCATACAGAACTTTCTGGTCAGTACATTTACTTCAATACCCACTCTGGCATCAATCAGGGAATGATTTCCGAAATGAAGTAAACCAAACAACGATGTTTTAACGGCGATTGCTCTTTGAGAGCATATCCGCCTATTAAAATGCATTTAAAGTGACAGAAGAACCTTATCTCTTCAATTTTCCCTAATAAAACTAAATTCACTAAATGTACTATCTTCAGAGAGTCACAACATCTCATTCATCAACCAGATCATCCTTAGTCCTAGAAGAAGTCATTTTGTGCGAACACTTTTAATCATTTTATGTAGGGAAATTGCTAAACGTAAAATGGTACGTTCGTTTTAGAACTGTTTCTCTCGATTAAAAAAAACCCCATTGTCTTACGACTGGTTACATTTATTTTCATTTTCGTGAGATAACAGTTTTTTTCTAAAAAGACGTGCTACTGCCCCTTAAAGAAGTTAACTCGGAATGTAACAAAAGGTTATCCTAAAGTAACCGTATTACGAGTAACCAATACTGCAATAGTTATTACCTATTCGCACTTCGCCCCCGCATTTGAGTGTTGACGGTGTCGATATGCAACTGAAATCAAATAAATATGCAACTGAAATTATTTTATACAAATATAAAAATAGGTCAAACATGATTGACAATTTGAAGGACATCCATAATGGCTGAAGTATTCTTAAAGCACACTAAATATAACTCTGTCATTCAATTTTGAACTAAATTAACAATTCTGCCGATCGCTTTCAAGCCTCGCCGCTCTAGACTGAAGTGCAATGTCACCTGACATGGTCCCAATAGAACATTACTGGAATCTGAAACGCGGCGAGGCAAGCGTGATAGGTTTGTACTGATATCAATGAGAGCAATTATACTGCCGAATGGATGATGAAGAAATACGACAATTGCTAACAGAATGTTTCAACCTTATCTGATTCATCTCATAAGACAGCATTACCTGGATCGGGGACATGACGTATTGTTTCCACATTTCGTGTCCTAGAGAGTCGCTCATTTCTTTAAAGGTGATGTCATACACGGATGTTGTCGTTGGGTTAAAATGTAACTTCGTTGTGGTCGTCACCATATTCAACTTAGAGTCCCAATCTTCGGCCCAAAATCTTGCAAAACAACCATCGACTCCATTTACAGAATCTGAAGCAAAGAGTTAATCACCTGCGTTCACTGTGCGACATCAGTATGTCAGCGATATGTAATTGGATATGTACAGAAATATTTTTCATACTTCATTTTCAAGTGACCTAATACGTGTACATATTATTTAATTTCGCTAACAAACAATTCGCAGACTTTGTCTGTGATGAATGACCTATGAAACTCGCTTTTCACGATTGTTCATAATCATGGATGTTATATACTGTTAAATGTTGACATATTGACAATAACATGGACACAAACGTGTGGTGGTTCACATATTTATAAGCGTTACAGCACTCTTAAATATGGGGCATATATTAGCTGCTATGTTATAATTACCTTCTGAACTTCGTGATAATGAACGAATGAAAGGATAATATGAACGGTAGTTTTAAATAGAAAACTTTAAAAAGTATAATATTGCCCCTATATTTAAATGATAAACTTCAGGAAGTATAATATTACCCCTATATTTAAATGAAAAACTTCAGGAAGTATGAAATTGCCACTTGTTTTTCATGAGAAACTTAAGGAACTTAAATCCGTGATGATCCAGAGTGAAGTACCGATATAGCGGAGAATAATACAATCGTTTACTGCTGACTATCGAGGATGGGAAGTATAATACAATAACTAGTTTTGACTTATTGTAGTGGATTCCGAATACAGACCAAACACGAACTGTCAAGCACCGCGCCACCTACCCGCCCCGTGTCCTCTGGTCATCAGCTCCATGTCCAGCTTACACACGGAGGAGGGGACCCGGGAACACACCGGGGGGAGGGTCGAGGTCAGGGTTACCGTGACCTGGTCGTCCTCTCCAGCTACTTGACTCTGCGACATCTATAATTGAATATGGATGGCAACTTCTTTATCCTGAGAGGGAAATGTTTCTGCACAGTTTCTTGTGTCGTCAAGTAAAAGGTCAATACCAATCGTTCTTTTCTTGATGAAAAACATTTAAATTGCCACGTATAGAACCTTGATGTATTGACCAGTAATTCGCGAGAGGATATGAGGTGAGGTGACTTAGGATTAAACGCGGTTTTCAAGAATATTCCACTTATATCACGACTGCTAGTAATGTTGCAGGAAGAAGGCCCGAAACACCATTGTGACTATGCATTGCGGTAAAATATGCGAGCATCGGTGGTTCTGCACCAAAGTTCATTTAAGCTTTCCACCAACACCTTACTGCACGGTTCCCTATAGCTGATATGGTTGCTGAGAACCTGGCGGGATCGGAGAAGATATGAAGACTCCAGAGGAATTAAAATGATTGTCATTTTAGAGCTGATGGTTATAAACTTGTGACATTGAATAACGTATCTGTCTCAAAATTCGTATCCTATAATCTTATTTCATTAGTATGTTTGAATTTTAGTGTTAATAATGAATAATTAATTTTCAAGCCAATGAAGTCTTCCGTTGCATATGGCAATTATTATCAGGGTGTTTGAATTTCAGTGGCGAGTTTACTGTATATAAAACTGAGGTTACTTGAAATATTTGGCTATTTACTGCAACAAAAACGATGACTTACCGTCACTGTGCCGTGATATTCGTTACTTATCAAGGGGTCCGTCTTATTGTGAGAGCTAACCTGGAGAACCTGGGCCTCCACCATACATGTCAGCTAAAAAGTAAAAGTCAGCAACTTTACCACAGATCAGGCCTGTAATCACTCACTTCAGACCACATTTATACGGTGCCCTTTAAAGATAAGTTACTTTCGTTCTGAAAGGAAAAAGGAATCTCTATGATTTTATTAATAGCACACTAATACAGTGTGTCGGTAAATCTGGGCATCGAACGACCAAAATTTCATGCGGTGATACCTTCATTTAACTGCTGAAGAGTAAAATTTTTCGGTTAATATCGAGTATGAAACACAGATTTGGTTTCAAATAATCTTTCTAAGGATATGATTCTATAGTTTGTAAACATTCTGAACCAATAGTCATGTTTCCGAACGCAGGATTCGAACCTGGACCTCACCTTCTTGCCGATGTTGCCGATCCAGTCAGATGAAGATATCCTCGTTGTGTTGATTCCCCCCGTCAACTCGAGACTTCTATGTTTGACCCCATCAAACATCCACGTGACCCAGAAGGCAACCTTGGGGTCACTTCCTGTGTATCCGACATCACAATCCTGCACAAATTCATGGTGACCCGGAAGCAGAGTCGGCGGATGCAGAACGGGTCGTGACATTAAAGGAAGCGGAACTGGAAAGATTCGAAAAGTATGACAGAAATTCACAGACTGTCGTTTCGTAACAATCGCAAATGTTTAGTGTTACGCATATAATTAACTTTAATTTCTCAAGCCTAACACCACTGTTAGATTGTATCCATCGGTCCTGCCAAAAGGCAGTACAGAATTTATTCTTCCTGAAGATTCAGTTTTGCTTTATATATTTAAACTTCAATTTAAATTCAGATGTATTGATAATAGTTAATTCTGATCAGCATGTTGCTAATCATCGCCATCTTGTACATGAGTTTGACCGTTTTCAGTAGACAGAAGGGTAGATAGATAAGTAGTGTATCTAACACAGAAAGGAGAAGGTATTCAAATCAAATTCAAATCAAATGCCTTTATTTATAATATAACCTCCCTGCTATTCAATTGTTACAGAGCTTTTATTCAAGATCTATAGAAGGGTTTCTGGTGATTGTGTAGAGACTGGTCAAAAGGGCAATGTCTCCATCGGTGACCGGAAATGCCCCCTAGACATTTCCTCATGGCAGGAAACAGCTTGCAATCTGAGCGAGCTAAATTAGGTGGATGCTGAGGAAGAAATAATAGATTTTTGACATGGCAACATCTGATAACTGTACTGTGTCCTGGTGAAGAGCCTATCTCAAAAGTCTGTTTCCTCGTCACGCGGTCTTCTAATGTTTCGACTGTTCCTTGTCTCTGGCTGAAAATGGTGGAACCAAGTTTCCTTCCCAAAACATTAATTTGTTCATGGCTACCGCCAAGCTATTAAATGGTCTGTAACTCGACAGTCATCAGATCATTTTTAATGTACCATTTCTATTGATACCAATTGAGTCGAACAGGACTTGAATAGTCTTCAATGATGTCTCGGTCGCGCTTAAATTCAGCTAAAACCTTTTTATTGTGGCATATAGTGACAGAGCTGAGGAACATGATAGAGCACGTGCAATGCGTCGTGCCACTGTGTTACATGGTTTTCCAATTCAGGATTATTACTTATCAATCATTCCTCGTAAAGCAATAATTGCAATCTTACCTGTACATGGTTCGAATCCTGTTGGTGAGGTTTGGCCATTTTTGCACGGATTTTTTATGTCTGGAATTATGAAAGTCGAGTATCCAATGTACTTTCATATTTAACCTAATAATATTTTCACTAATTTTATTGATATCTATTTTGCGATTTACTCTACAGTATCTACAGTTCAGACTTTATCCAACATTGACAAGGTGTGATTCAATGGTAATAACTTCGTTTAAGTTGACATAAAATATTTTTCTTTAAATCTGAAAGTGGTATCTCGATCAGAGAACACACGGTCTGACTAATTTAAATAATATACCACCTCAATTCAACGGCACCATAGTACGTTTTGCGATCAAATTGGCTATTTAAGAGCACACCAGGACACATGTATTCACTTTAACATCCTGGCTATGCAATAGAATACTAATCATCCTCTACAGTTCACCTTCAGAGAAATGTAAGACGACCGAAATCACTATTAACGGATTTTAGAATTCGTTAGAGTTAATTGTGCACATACGGAAATGTTGATTGTTGAATATATGTAGCAACTGAAATACTCGTAATCTTTTAAACAAGAAACAAAGGATAAGAAAGATATTAAGGTATATCTGTTAACTTTGCCTATTGTTAACAAACAATATAAGCATTGCTGTTTGATTAAGCATGGCGGCTACAGTGTTTGGTTTTCAGGTTGTAAGCATCATTGGAATATTACCGAAATATTTTCCTATATATATCATTTGATAATGGTACGCAATTATTTTACATTTTATTTACCAAAAGGTACAAAACAACTCTGTCATTTTTGAAAGAGCTATTTTATGCCTTTAGATTGAATGTTTGCGTAATCTTTAACGTCATCGTTGAGTAGGTGTCATGGATTTTATTTCAGACATCGTCGTTAGCTTGTTCTCACCTGAGCAGGGTTCGAACCCAGTAGCCGATGTCTGACCAGGTTGGCACGGTACCTGTTTAGCTGGAAGGTACATGTTAAATTTAACGTGATATGAAAAGAAGGCTTGAATTCATTTTTTTACAAACCTACACAGTATTTTAATAAACAGAAGACGTAATATGACGTAACAGTGGCAGTAGATATGTTGGTTCTACATGATGTCACTATTTAATTTACCTCCATGGCTGTTAAAATATACCTAGACTTGTATCCCTTTGAACTACGTCCTTGAAACTATCTACTTGACGTCACTTATTGCATTAAAACATCTCATTCTGTATAGTGAACGATTCCATACATATATTTGTGAGCAAAACATCACTTTGAGTGACACAGTGTATGTTCCATACATTGTTTTTATGTGGCTTAAAACAAGCCAAAATACAATTTACCTTAGTTAGGGCAAATCGCCTTTTAAAAAATAATTCTTCTCCCCATTACAATAGCAAAATTATGATAATTTCTACTTTTCAATTGTAATTGAAAAACGGCCATATAAAAGCTAAGAAGTCGGAATGCTGCGTCCAATATACATGTTTATTAGTTGAACTTCCAAGCTATGTGTGTCGGTCTGTCTGCTGAAAAAAACGTTTCCGAAATCAATTATGAGTCATTGGCACGCGCTATGGACCGGTTTTCGATCCGAAATCTTGCTTTTACCTGTTCATGGTCACTTTACTGTATTCATACGCATTGAGATGCTAAGTTTCAGAAAAAAAACACCACTGCTGGATGATATTACACCATTTTTAAATTTTGACATATTTGACATCAACAGCATACTCTGTGTCCCTTTAATGACTGCGGGTGAAGAGTAAGAGACTCTAGCTTCACGAGCGTACTTGATATTATCATACCTGTGCATGGTTCGAATCCAGTTGGTGATGTTTTGTCAGGAGGACAGGGAATAGGATGATCTGAAAAATATTATTTTGACCTTGAAAACATAGCTAACTAACAAATCTCTAATACATGAAATCGTATTCAGTCGGCTTCATCATGTCGATCATGTTAATATCGCTATTTCGAGATTAAGATACTTAAAAATGGAAATTAAAGGTCGTTATTCTCAAAGGAATTTTTTAAATTCCAGGTTAAGTGACCCTTGTTTCAGTTATACTGATCTTCGAAATGTTGAAGAATAGAACTTGCACTTCGTTCATTCTAATTTATTTTGTTACAGACACTCAGAAACAGTGTATTATGGATTAGATTCATTTTGAGTGCAACGCACATTTCAGCGAGTGTTACAGTTGCAGCGGTAAATAGTCTAATTAATTACCTCTATGAATGGCGAGAGAACCTGGTGACCATCAAAATTTTATAATTAAGAATGAAGCATGTCCTTCGTACATTACATCAATGGTAAGATAAATTAGTTGAGTAACTTTTGTTGACCATAAACATGTCTGTTTTAAAATATATGAATAATAGACATTGATTACCTAGGATGAATTAAAATTTCAAAACTTTTGCCATTGTCTGTATGTGTACTATATTTGAAGATATTGGGTTCAAGGGTTCAAGAGTTTGAAAAATAAACAAAACGCCATTGTGACCTTTAAAATAAGGTCACGTTCACAAAAATCGTCAGCGCAATCCTCCAATGTAACCACAGTTGACGAACATTTGATATTCAATGGTTCTTAAGAAATTGGTAAAAGTCCTTGAGTGATTTTGAAAATAAGATCAAGGTGATCAAAACCGACTGCAAGAAATTTCAGACATTTGGAGCAACGGTTCGTGACATATCACATCGACAAGAGTTTGAAAAGCGGTCAAAGTGCCGGATTGACCTTGAAAATAAATCAAGGTTTCTAGAATTCACTGCTTTCTGCGTAACTTATCTTGGCTGTCACTAAATTTGAAGACCTTGAGTGGAACGGTTCATGAGATATTGCTCTAACAAGAATTCGTCCCCTGAATTCAATGTCCAATGTTTCGAGTAGTGGCGGTGAACAAAAAGAAACCATTCCAAATATTTGCTTACCGGAGCAGGGTTCAAAGCCAGTAGGTGATATTTGGTTGTTTTTACACCTTGTGAGATTTCCTGCAAAATACATAAAATCACTAACCTTAGTTCTGTAAAAGGATTTTAAAAGTTCATGCCAAATTGATAGAGATCACATTTTAACAGAATATGGAAAAACTTTCTTATTTTGCCTCCATGAATTACACGCAGCACACTTTAAAGGGACACAGAGTATGTTGTTGGAGTCAAATATGTCAAACGTATACGTATGAAATGGTGTTATTCTATCGAGAAGTAGTAGTTGTCTCTGAAAATCACCATCTTATTGCTGATCAATTCAGTATGAAGACAATAAACAGGTGTAAGTTGTAATGTGTGATCGAAAACCGGACAGTGGCGCGAGCCAATGACTCAAACGTAATTCTAGAAACTTGTTTACAGCAGATACAAGGTAAAATATACGTGTTACGTAGATCAATTAAGTTATATTCATGTAAATAAGATGCACAATTCTTACTTATTAACACCTATATGACAGTTTTTCTATTATCATTGAAAACGAGAAAATATCCTAATTTTGGAATTTAGAGATACAGATGCAAGTTTTAGGACGATATTTAAATTGAACTAAAGACAGATGGTATTTCGTCTCTTATTTCAGCTAAATGAGAATTCATGAAACATACTGATATACCATAATACCATCGAAAATAAATACATTGACTTTCATATAAGAATATCGGAAATGAAATTTTATGAAATTGTGTATTTACCTGTACAGAAGACAGATGGGCAAAGCAAGTCTCCCTTAAAGAAGTGATAGACCAACAGGCCTTGACAGTTGGTTACATTCACCATGAAGGAGTACAGGCAGCAGTTCCCCGGATCTCCATGGTTGACACAGAATGTCCTCTCCAGAGTCTGACCAATATCTGGCACCGGATCCTTCATCCAGGCCGTTGATAAAGTACCACAACGTTTGTAGGGCACACAAGATGTTGCTATTTCATTGGACCGGAAGCGGTACCATCCGTCTGCGAATGTATCGCAGTGCGCATGATGCCGGTCGACTTTCTTGTTGTTGGTGTACGATCGGTCCCATTCTCCAGGAACTGTGTTGTGGAAGATGCATTCATCTTGGATGGGAAACGCTGTACCTATACATAAAAATAAGACTTAGACTTAAAAGATAAGAAGATTGGATAAGTAAGTTTTTCATGATACCTCAATCGTGATAGCCTACCTATAAAACGCTGGCATTCATGCAATTGCATCAAAACAATTCGAAACGAACATTTTTACCCCAATGAAGTTTTGATTTGAGTACTGATGTGTAGACGTCACAGGTTACCTTGTATTTGACCTTTCACCTTCCATAGCTTCTACAAATGTAAAAATCGAATGACACGGGGGATTTCTTAGCCTAAACATTTTAAAAAACATAATTTCAAGTTTACTTTCAAACATTATGCATAATTCTAAATCAATAACAGTTGACAGAATTTGCACTGCAGCGGTAATTGTGTGATTACCCACTGCAAATAAATCTTGACTTGATTTTTATATAGTTTTATCTTTCTGCCGCATACACGGGTGTCCTCTAGGTTTAGAATTCGTTATACCGTGACATTGCCTCGTATAAAGCAATTTATACCAATTGTTAAAATAGTACAAAGAATTAAAATTAGTATATGTGACAGTAAAGTGTGCTCTCAAAACGACGTTTCACACTTCTAAAGCATTGGTCAAAAGCCAAAAGACCTTTTTTAGAACCGTGAATTTTGTGGTATTTTATTTGGCTACCATACGTGCAAAAAACAAAATTATGATGATATCCATTGTAATTATCTCCCATTTTCATTTTTAAAACCCCCAAATATATGATAGATTTTAATTCTAAACAAAAAGGGAACACCTTTATATATGTGCACCTTTACATATGTGAAAATAATGTCTGGTAAATTTCCCGCTCTTGTAGGTGAGAGAACCTTTAAGTCCGTGCAGAACGTCTTTGATTTGCTTATAGCAAGCAATAGTCTTGAATGTTTATAAAGACCAATTTGTCACTGATATTTTAAACCGAGTCTTTACCAAGTAAAGATAAGGCAGATATAGTCAGAAACCTCACGTACAGCAACAACTAGTACTTCTCGATATAATCCAAACATTTCTTAAGTTGATTCCAATAACTCTCGGAGCGTATCTTCAAGACAAATCAACTTATTATTATTATTATTATTGTTGTTGTTGTTGTTGTTGTTGTTGTTGTTGTTGTTGTTGTTGTTGTTGTTGTTGTTGTTGTTGTTGTTGTTGTTGTTGTTGTTGTTGTTGTTGTTGTTGTTGTTGTTGTTGTTGTTGTTGTTGTTGTTGTTGTTGTTGTTATTATTATTATTATTATTATTATTATAATTTCAGACCCTTTACGTATTGTAATGTTTAAACCTATTGACATTGTCATGCTGGTAATAATATCATTGGCCAATGTCCTACAAGTGCGACCTCAATTTTAGGACACGATTTCAACCCAAAGCCGCACTTATTAGATAACAAGTAAGTGTAACATTAAGAATTTGAATTATATCTTGACATATTTAAAACAAAGACAATACCTACCGATTAAGTAGAAGAATAGAAAGCCTATGCCCCACATCTTGTCCTATTAACCAAAGAGATAACGCGTCAGTACTACTTAAACTACAAAAGTCCATGTTCTTGCAAACACGTCTTATCACAATGTTTTATGAAATGATAAGCAGGTTTCTGTTCAAAGAAGGTTAACTTGTTTAGTGCTTGAGTCAAAATGGATCAGTCTGAACGATATAAAAACTATTACAAACATACAACGAATGCACTTATAATGCAATTCTCTCGATATCAAATTCGATCCACAATCAGGTAATCTACCTCGATATTTAACAAATGTCTGCATATTATGGTTAAAAAATGGATTCTAAAAAAAGCAAAAGTATTTAATGCAGAGTTGCATGAACTACGATATCGGAAATATTACAATTCTGCTTATAACCAGAAAAGCGAAAACGGCAGCCGCTTTAGTTAATCTAATATCATTGCTAATGCTGTGTTACTAAATCGGTTAATTTACTTAATTGCTTTCTTAAAACACATTTCACTCTTTGTTCTCAGTTCAGAGTTCAGTTAAATTCAATAGCTGCACACAATACTGTCAATAATTTATCCGTTTTGTGCACAGCTATACATAGCTATACATAGATTTTTATATGTCCAAGCCGACAGCGGCTGTCTTAACGTTTTCATTGTTGATTGCAGGTCAATTGTAAAGTATGTTAAGTATTTAAACCGCAAAAGCGTGCAATAGTGCCTTTAATATATTACAATGCTAATACTCTATTTTTGAAATCGGTTAAGTTACAAGATTACTTTAATAATCAAAAGGTTCATTCTTTATTCTCAGTTCATAGTTTAGTTAAATTCAAAAGCTGCACACATCACTAGTTCAGCCGTTTTCAAGTATCCTTTTTTTGTCTTATGCACAGTTGCCTATAGATTTGTTATATCTCTAAGCCAACATCGGCCGTCTTAACCTTTTCATTATATATTACAGGTCAATTGTAAAGAATATGAGGTTGTATTGATAGAACGCTAAAATGAATGCCTATAACCTCCCATGTTACAAAATAGCCCATTTAACATTAAGAGCATATAGTGCGTTTAATTGTTTTTGAATACTATCACAAAAGACAAATGATAATTTCTTTGTTGCTATAGTAACGATGTTTCGGATATATGTTTACTCCTTCATCAAGTTGAATTTTTAAGCATACCCTCCCCCTTTCCCCAAAAAAATTTCTTTTAGATATTTTAGATGTTTTATTTGTCAGAGCGAGAGCGAGTATGATAGACTCAATTGCAAGAATAAGATAAATCTAAGATTAACTCTTACATTTGTACACGTAAAAGCGCACATAAAATATTTCAGAGCTCAATAAAATGGAATAAATCAAACAGCTAGTTTTGGCGTTTATTTCGTTATTTCGAAAATAGTTATAGAATCATCACGAGAAAATGAAACCATAACGAAAACCAATCGGGGCTTTTCTGAAGGGGGTAAACGTAGTGTTTTGAATAAACAAAACAAGGATTACCCCTCCCCACCCCCTCCCCCTCACTCCAAGACATACATACAATTAGGTAAAAGCTTTGGACATTGGCTGACAGTACTCAAAGAACATAAACACAGGTAACCTTCTTTTAAAAAACTATTTGTTAATTGGAAAGTAAATGAAACACAACCATATGAAACAAAACTTGATATAGGAAGTGTGAACACATGTTAATCCGTGAAAGAGTATGCTTAAAGGAATTTGTGTTTGAAAAGAAGATGGAAAGCTATATTTGCAAATTTGTTAACAAGTCACTGAACAATTGAACTCCTATAAATATATCTCAACCTAAAAATTAACGATTAAATATCAAAATAACTTTCGGAATAAACATGCTTGGTGCCTCGAAGATATCTCAAAACAATACTTCTAATCTCTTAAAAATTATACGTTGAAGTTCTATTCTTCCTCTATTTCTGAGCATTTTTTTTCAAATTAGAAAATCTACATACTTTTGGGCAGTTTCCAACCATTTCTGTAATCTATTCAAAATTTTGACTATCGGTTCATACCTAGATAGATTTAGAAGCTTTAGATTTTTATGTTTGGATTTCCATCAATGAAGTTAACCTTTTAATTTGATTACTTAATATTGTTGTTAGAAACTAAATTGCGGTGGTACAGAATTATTATTATAGAAAATACAGATTATAAAACGTAATATATAAATAATATACTATTTCAGAGCAGTAATAAAGTAAAACTCATGAAAAATAGAACAACGTAAAACGCGGAGATATTATTGTTATTGGCACTGTCCGAAGTTGTCTCCCCTTTGCATTCTTCAACATCCGGGTAATCGACGCAAAGCATGGTTTGTGGGCCTCTGAAACAAATTGAGAGACATTGATTATACTGTGATAATTTTATCATGAACAAAATAATTAACTGTAAAATGTAATGTAGCTATTGAGTAGGGTTACACTTGTTCACTGTCTAAATTTTGGTATACCAAAGTAGGCTAAGTCAACATCTTTCAAAGTAGATAAAATCTGAAATAAATAGCGTAACTATTAGTTTTTGGAATAACGTCCTGTCTGTGTCACGGTGGTTGTGTTGTTAACTATTTGAACACAGGTGAGTGCGAGACACGGAGAATGCTGTCTTGACTACCAAAACACAGGAACTTGATATCGTAAATATAACGTAGGTAAAAAATGGATGAAAAAATACCTGCACCCTCTATATAGTAGAGTAAAGTCATCTACTTTTTACCTACATTATATTTGCGATATCAAGTTCCTGTGTACCAAAAGGGACACGTCCCCAAAAATACAAGAGGATGTAATATAACGATAAAGAATGTGATCAGGACAATGTTAATATACGAAGATAAATTGGTGTCTCTTACATTGGACTGTCCACGCATTTATAGTTTATATTTCTGTCTGATAATCTCTGTGTCAGAACCCGGATGTTATCGCTTTGACAGGTCGATCTGAAACAGAATAAAACAACCCGTAGATGTACAGATATTTGTTGATATGACTTAATTTGTTGATTTTTATTACTTCGATATGACTTTGTTGATATTCTAATACTTCGATATGACTTTGTTGATATTTATTTCATGATATGACTTTGTTGATATTCAGTATTTTATATGACTGTTGATATTCAGTATTCTATATGACTTTGTTGATATACAGTACTTTAAATGACTTTGTGGATATTTATTTCATGATATGACTTTGTTGATATTCAGTATTTTATATGACTCTGTGGATATCTTATTCTTCATATGACTTTGTTAATATTTATTACTTTGTTTTGAATTTGTTGATATTTATTAAATTAATTTAATATGACTTTGTTTGAATCATTAGACTACTTCGGTCACATGTTCTTTCTATTGAACAAGAAATCAAATTTGACTAAAGATGATCACCCGATAAATATGGAAAAGTTCATTCAAATGACTAACTTAGAACCAGCCAATGAAATTATTTAAAATAGTGGCCGGATGAGAGTACTGATAAGCATTTAATAAGCAATGAACAGCAGTGAGAACTCAGTTGGCAGAGAAACCAAGGGAATTTAGTGAAGGCAATTATGTGATTCTAGAGCTTTTATAGAGCAGGGTGATGGAGATATCGAGATAGCACATTGGGGGTTATTATTACATTGGTATGTTGAAATATAACTTGTGTGGTGAACAATAAGGTATAACTATATTCTAACAAACAAATGAGATGATCACTTTATTTCTTGGCCAGGAATGTTGATAATGAATATGTTCAAACGGATCAATTTGCTCGGATCCATGTATGGAATTTCCCATGTTGCAAAGAATCTGAAATATACAAACAATTCACTAAATCTAACCTTCACGTAAAATGCTTCTTGCTTGTTGATTAAAAGTAACAGACTTGTGAAGCTTTGCTTTATCAATCATTAGTTGTATTACTGTCAAATATAATATTATCTGTCATTCAATACACTAGGTGAAAGGTTTTTGCTAATGTCTCAAGTTAATTACATCTCTTGCACTTAATTTCGAGGAGCAGTTTTACAAAAGTATATTGCATAGGAGACCGTGTATTTTGGGATCAATATGATTTAAAATTAGTTTACACGGCACAATATGGATATTAATATTTGAAATTGGCTTTAATGTTGAACTTACGAGTTAAGTCGGAAAGGTTCACTACGACTTCCATTAAGAAGCACAGTTGCCTCCCCTTGTGCTGTAGACGCAAACTGAAATTTCGAAGCCAATAACTAAATTGATTTTTGGAAGTTGCAAGAGACAACAGAAATATGAAGATCATAGAAAACAAGTTAAAACAACTACTTGTTTTCATAAAGACGGGCATTCAGTTGCAAACATTTTATGCTGCGATTAGCGTTGGGGTTATATAGCAAGTTGTTACGAGTTAAGTCGTCTGTATTCATGATCAATTTATTTATTATCATCTTCGTATTACTGGCGCTATGACACAATGTGAGGCCTTATTGCGTTGCTAGAACTGATTTCTTCCTGACGAAGAGTCAAAGTCTTCATTTGAATTACAGTGTGATGATTGTAATAACAGGGATTGTTATAGAGAATGAGGTAAGATATGATATAGGTTATGTCTTGGAATAAGAATGTGAAAAGAAAACTTTAGCGACCTCTGGGAGAAGAGGGAGAATGTAGGAAATACGATTTCATTTAACAAGAATAAATACAGAACAGAACAGAATTTATTTCGTATTTTTTGGCCATGAGACCAATAGTACAGTGGTCATAAGGTTTGTGGTGATAAAATATACATAAGAGCGCTTAGAGCTTTTCAGAGTTTCGTAAATAAAACATTTTTTCACAAAAAAGAGCTAGCTTAAATAACAGTTCATCATTTTGCGTATTCATGAGTGATATAAACTTTAACATTGATGGATAGTTATGATAGTATGTAGGTAAATATCTTGTACGAAGATGGTGATAAGATGGACATATCAACAAAACATGGTATTCATCTTCTTCCCCTGCATCACATAATTCGCATAAAGCGTCATTAAATCTTTAACACATGTATTTACTTAAAAATCATTTGAACACCGAAATTTCGTTAAAGCCCTTCTCAAATTTGATGGATGAATGGAAATTAAATATTTTTCAGGTTGTAGGAGACATATAAAAGTACAATATCTTGTTAAAGTAGATGATTCAGAAATAGAAGTAAACCAATTTTGAGTAAAAACATCTCTTAACCTTAGTTCAAATGTTTTCATAAATATCTTATAGTCCCCTATATCCTGCATGATCCAAGAATAAATAAGTATAATGTAAAGCACATCGGAAAATATATGTAAATACTAACGTGTGCTATGCATTAACTCACAATAAACATATTTCACTATCATGTCCTTTGTCAGAAGGTTTTCGATTCTGTCATTTTCAGAGGAAACTCTGTCATGGTCTAGATTGAACATTTTGATTATGTCAAAGCGAACTCACATTCTTTGACGCCATTGCCCAGAAGGAGTACATGGCCGGGTGTGTACAGTTGTCATTAGGGTAGAAACCTGGGCACTCGCCGTCAAAGTTGATACCTGGCGCACTTTCCTGTCCGCAGAAATTCAGCTTGTCGACCATGTGTCCTGCAAGCAAGCAATTTTGCCAATCAAAGGCGAAAGTGTTCATAGAACAATTACACACATTTTCGTTTCATTTGGTACATCATTCTCTCCCCAAAGACGAGCTCAAGTCATCCAATCCTACTCTATCCTCTGTTTGTATACGAGCACTTCTCAGTCAAACTTTACGTCAGATTTCCCTAGCGGCTAAAAAGACAAACTTGCGGCAAATTTTCAGCTTATAAAACACAACATGGATGAACTTTGCTTGTTGTCACGAAGGCCTATGTCACAATTTGGTCGCCATAATACGCGACTCAACATCGAATATATTATCTTCTTTTTGTAGCAAACGAAAATAAATGGGTTTGTGTTATTGATAACTTTGTTTGCATCCATTTAAACGTATGTCTTTCTAGCCCAAGAAAAGCTCATGTTCAAACTGAGGCTAGTGTAAGTTTTTGTGACTTGAGCTACCTCAGTAGGGAGAGAATTATGATGGTAAAAACATCCACAACCATGGTCCAAATCATACTAAGATCGCTTTGGACAAGTTTTTTTCATCAGTGAAGAACATTCAATTTACCTTTCCGAGTTACATGGTATGCATGAGTAGAATCATACTATGTAACTTATTATATATTATTCATCTTTATATCATTTAATAGTATGTAAGTCATACTATATTAACATATGTGTAGAATTAATCTCATCACACCCAGTTGGACTTTAAAATGTGAAAATATGTGTATATTGAAGTGCTTTCGTAATAAATATAATATGTATGAATTTGATGAATGAATGTGTTTGAGATGACCCTTGCACCCTCTATTGTCTGACCAATTAGTACGCATGACCAACTTTCGTATGGAGAACAATATGTGTTTTATACGCTGAAACGCAGCTTAATTGGAGCTCTGAAGACATATTGGAATCTTTATCAGTAACATATCCTAGGTACGCCAACTCACCAATTAGTGTATCTTCTTGGGTGGTGTAACGCTTGCCCTTGTCGCTGTAACTATGAGCGAAATCTCCCGTACCCGACCAGAACATGGCCTGAAAAATTAAATAAATACACTAAATATCTTACGGACATACGAAAAACACGATGTTATTGACCAATTTGCTTAATGTGACAAAACACGATATTTTGAGTACATGCTAACTCCTCCTGATAAAACAACTAAAAAAACGCCTTGGAAATCAGAAAAGAAGTTTTGCTTTTCTTTCGTAGGCGATTTCTAAACGTCCCTCAACGTAGCCTGCATCTAAATCATCAAAACATTTCATAATTCGTCATGTAGGGATCCATTTCTACCTTGAATATCGTTTATTTATTTAGTGTGCGACCTTTGTACTTTGGCCCATGTTTTTTTTTATTATACACCGTTGAGTGTTTGTTTATGTGTTAATGCTAAATCTATTACTAACACGAATATTCCTTGTCCTAGGGTAATCAAATGTTTTCCTACCTTGCCGGAAGTGACGTCATAACGGGCTGCCTGGATGAAGTCGTCAAAATGACCAAAGGTCACATTACAGCTTGGTCTGTGGGAAAAGGACGTTAAGAACATCTCTGTCAATTCTGTGCAGTTCTTCAGAGTCGATTGTCTGGAATTAAAAATTGTATAAGAGACTGGCGCACATATATTTCTAATCAAATATTGCACAGATAATGCATATCGATATTACTAAAAATCCAAACTAAGGTGAATCTATCCCACCTACCCTTCTGCGATCGCTTCCTCGGAATCCAACAAAAACATTTTTCGAATAAATGCAGTTATAACAAGTTAATAAAGTCCATGACAGTGTTGATAAACTTGAACAAAGGGTCCCTTCTCATAGAGGCAGCCTATCCGATTCATACGGGAGATTTATCAATAAAGTAATAAGAGGTGAGTCGATCATTCTCGGTTTGCTTACATAAAGGAAGGTGTATTTTGTGGGTGATTTAAAAAAAATATTTCCCAGTATAGTAAGAATAGTTGATTTTTTCATTGAAGGTAAGTTTTACACAGGCATACAATAAAGTATTATTCATATAAAAAAAAGAAATCTGAAAGTTAAACAGTCGCATGAAAACAGAATAGAAGACCTTGAAGTACGAATAAAAATGACAAAGACTCAAAAACGTTATAACAAGATCAATTAAATGAAATAAAGAAGGAGATATAAACGATAAATAAAAAGAAAATAGATGGCATATCACGAAGACCTAAAGCTAAATGGAAAGAAGGAGAAAAAACGACGCAATATTTTCAGTCATCAGAAAGTAAAAAATCTTTGAACAAGGCAACATATATAAGCGAAAACAAACAGAATGAAACGCTCACCAAAAGGGAAGATCTGATTACTAGATCCTTTTATCAAACGTACCTAAAATGCCATGTGAAAAGTAAACCTAATGGAATTGTTCAGACAGTTATGTCCAAAAACTATTAAAAGCGCAACAAAGCAATCTGGATGAGAAACTTCATTATAAAAAAAGTATTGAAAACTCTTAAGAAAAAGAAAAAGGAAAAAATCCGGGTTTGTCCGGTTAAAAGTATGTAGTTTTTCAATTTTTTTGGGGTCAAATATTCATGAATATCTTTAAATCTGGCTTACAAGAAACAAGGTATTATGATCTGTTTTCCCAAAACGTTAAACCAAAATACGTGCTCCAAAATTTGAGACCAATTTCCCTAATAAATGTTGAATATGAGATCGGATCATCAGCTATTGCAAACAGAATGAAAACAGTCTTTCCCTCTTTTATAAATAAAGATAAAAAAGGATTAATATCCAAAAGATTAATGGGTGAATGTACTTGATTGACAAACGACGTTATTGACTGTCCGGGATATATGAATATACGCGGAGTTTTACTTCTTATTGATTTCGAAAAAGCATTCGATTCTGTTAACTAGAATTCATTCAAGAAGCTTTGAATTTCTTTAACTTTGGACCATCCAGTATGAGATTGATAAAGACCTTATATAACAACATTCAATCTTGTGTAGTAGTAAATGGTTTCCTCTCAAATTATGTTGACATCTCAAGAGGATGTAGACAAGGTGATCCGAACTCCCCATATGTATTTCTATTGTGTGCAGAAATTTGGCAATAATGATCAGAAACAATAATAAAATATACAAATCATAATACGGAATAATTTATTTCTCAATATGCTGATGACACCTCGCTTGTATTAGACGTAACGGAAAAAATTCTTACAGGCGACATTAGAAACTCTTTGTGAATATGCATCATTTTCAGGCTTAAACGCACTAGTGCACACCAATATTTCGTTAACACAACGAATGCACAGATACTGCATATCTCTCGATATTATTCAAGATCCTCACTCAAGTAATCTACCTCGTAAGTTATTTAACAAATATTTACGTATTCAGGTAGTGAAGTTGATTTTTAAAGACCGGAAGTATTTAATGTTACGTTACAATAAATCCGCATGAACTACGATATCGGAAATATTAAGATTTTGCTTATAACCAAAAAAGCGGAAACGGCAGCCGCTTTGGTCAATCTAATAGCAATGCTAATGCTGTGTTATTAAGTCGGTTTATTCACAACATTGCTTTCATAAAACATAATTCATTCTTTGTTCTTAGTTCAGACCTTAGGTAAATTCAACAGTTGCACATAATGATAGTTCAGCCGCTTTCAACTGTCAATAATTTATCCGTTTTGTGCACAGCTAACCAAAGATTTTTTATATGTCCAAGCCGACAGCAGCTGTCTAATTTTTTTCATTGTTGATTGAAGGTCAATTTTAAAGAATTTAAAGCATTTCATTGCATGGATAGAAAGCTTAAGTGAATGCATAAGTCCTCTTAAACCTTTAAATAGCCAATTTAAACCGTAAAAGCGTGCACTAGTGCCTTTAAATATAAACGTTAACAAAACGCAGGTGTTATCGATAGGCTAATAAAAAAATCTCAAATAGAAAACTTTGTACAAACTGGAATCTGGATTGGAAGAATGATACATTTACCCTTTTAGGAGTTATATCTACTCACGATATAGCATAAACTAGTGAGAAACACGATATCAAACGGCTTAATACTACCACAACTTAATCACTTAGTTGCAGCCTTACAAAACCCGAATGAACAAATGATACAAATGAACAGCTTTGTTTTAAGTTTATATGGAGAAAAAATTTGACAAAGTTATTACTTTATCACTATTACTAAAGATTATGAACCACGTACATGAGAGTCCCAGATATAACAAGTACATTGTATCATTCAATCACAAAAAATGGATAAAAAGAATAACCAACTCTAACTCAAAAATAAGGAAATTGGCACAAACAAATATACAATACGACATTGATAGCTGTATACAGACATACGAACAACACATACTTAAAACTGTGATAAAATCACAAACAAACCATTTTTTGGAAGACACTTTAAAGGCATGGGGGAAATTGACAACAAAAAAGCAGAAAATGCTTAAAATGCAACAGATGTACTTGCCAACCTTTATGGTTGAATGACAATATTGAAATAGATGGAAAACTCATATATTATGTAGGACTCAGATCTGTGGCGGGTCTCTAATCTATGGCGGGTTTCCTTATCTGTGGCTTGTTTGATTGTTAGACTGTTTCATTAAGTCATGCTAAGTGACGTCATTATGCGATGACGTCATAATACCTAACTGTTCCCGTCGTAAGACCCAATAGCGTCGCTAGCGTAATAATTAGGGAAGTCACAGAGAGATATTGCAAACGGATAGCGACCAAATAATAAGAGTCCATATCCCAATTACGAAAATACATTAAACAATACCTTACATGTAAATAAGAGATTTGCGGCTTCGTGCCACATCAATTATGTTTATCTTGTATGATCTTTTTAGCCATCGACGAGTCCGTCTCCTTTAGCCCTAAGATATTGAAAGACTATCTTTTGTAACCCTTGGATTCCTGTCGACGGATTTTAGGGTAAGTTTGTCTAGCGTAAGGTTTGGTTAATCATTGCAGAAAAATACAAAAAAGGTACTAATGTCAGGCATTTGAAAATCTGCCATAGATTTGGAAATCCGCCACAGATTTGAGGCCTGCCATGGATTCGAGTCTTACATATTATAAAAGAAAATAGTCAGGTAATGGGATAACTTACATCAACGATATGTTTGCTTGCAGTGGGAAATTTCTAGATGTTGAACAAATACTAACATAATTTTGATGCAAAACTAATTTTCTAGAATGTCAAGGATTAAGTGAATCAATTAGATATTACTGCAAAACTATTGATGTCAATGTTGAAAAACATCCAGCTCCCAATTTTGCCCTTTCTGTTACAAAATATTATTGAAAAACCAATGGGTTTTGGAGACATTTATGACTTACTCATAACTGGAAAAACCGATAACTTTCAAATAGAGAGAAAAATGGCAAAAAGATTTGAACCTATTGATGATAAATTATGGTAAAAGACAGAAAAAAGACGTTTATGTCATACAAAAGCGTAAACACTCTTGGTTCCAATACAGGTTACACGCATAGGTTTTTGCAGACATATGATCTGCTACTAAAAATGAAATACAAAGAATATAATGCATGAACTTTCCGCAAATCCGAGAAAGAATCAATTCAAATATATTTTATGAATGTAAAGAACTCAAAAGTATTTGGCAAAAACTTGGAGAAGTCATTTTTGAACCAAACAGGAACTGATATAAAATTCACTAGTTGTTCACGGTAGTTTTAATTGTTCACCGATGAAGAGTATCAGAATTTTGGAAGAGATCAGTGTGCGAGATGAGAATTATGTGATGAACACCAAGCCCAGTCCAAGCTACAGAACCTTGTGTATTCTTATTAGTTGAGAGATTATAGTTAATCAATTATCCGCACACATTTTCTAATTTGTGCACAACCGACTCTTACGATTTGTTCATATCCCTAAATGACTTCTGCCGTCTTAACATTTGCATTATTGACTAGAGGTGATTTGTACAGTATAAGAAATCTTGCAGTGTAACGACAGTCGGCTTAAGTGAGTAAAATTCATCATTTACAACGAAAAAGCCCTTTTGAGAGCGTAAATAATGTCACTTCAATTATATACCACTTCATAGGTTAAGTAAAAAGATAATTTCGATAGCACAGTGAGAAATATGTTAAGAAAATATAACTAAACAAAGCATGAATCTTACAACAACTATTTTAACATGAAAATTCGATCGCAAACATGTTGTTTGTGTCAGCGACATGAATGAAAAGACAAAAATCGGTATTTTTACGACCGAATCAAAGTTTAAGAGAAACAGAGTATGTTAAACAAATATTTTGAACATGAAAGTCCACAACATTAAAAAAATAAAAAATTTGTACTTCTATAAAATTCAAACGTAACTTTTATACATACTAAGAAAGATTTTCAAGAAATTTGAAAATGAAAAACATTTTTCTCAATCATAAGGAGCACCTTTAAAACGAACATTCCAGGATCTGTTAAGCTATGCAATCCATTTCCCTACTTCAAATGATTAGAACGTGTTCACACAACAGTGCTTGATATTTGAAAAGACGGATGACCGGGTTGGGTAAAATGATGTTTGACTCTCTGAATTTGTTTCAATTCGCATAAAAAATAAAATTTGGTAAAAGTTTAGGAAATAAAAGTTCATACACGTGCTATGCCTCTCGAACTTGAACTGAAAACAATCTGTCTTAATAACCCAAGGATTTTAACACAGGTACAAAACCTAATTGTATAGAAAAGGAAAAACAACCCCCCTGAATACTTGAATGAATAGAGCAAGCACTTACCCGTTATGACAAAATTGTTCTGGGTGTAGATTTTCCTGAAAATCCAAACATCTCCCGAGAATAATTTCACGTATTTTCAACGTAGTTCCACCCGTCACACATTTTCCTTGACCACATGCAAAAACACCGGTCAAGATGACCAGGACAACTTGACCAAAGTACCCAGACATAATCTTATCCGTCATGGTATCAAAACGATAGGAATAATTCTCGAATACCTCGAGGTCCAGGGGAGTTGTTATAAAACAAGATGAACATAAGACTATACAGATTCGTTGATAGGTGCTTAAAATTATACTAATTGGGTGTTGTCAATGCAAACTCAGTTAGCGATTGTAAATGTAACGGCAATGAATATTATATATATATATATATATATATATATATATATATATATATATATATATATATATATATTTTATTGTAGTTTTTAATTCACATGTGACTGTATACAATATTCAGTCAAGCATATCTTTTAACCTAGTGTTTCACCCTAAGCATACCTAACAATCACACTTCAGCTTTTGCACGAGCATGTTGCACTCACTCAATCACCAGTGGCAGGGTATTGTAGGTATATTCTTTGCTTTTATATCTATGTTCTTTGTGAACACATTTGTGAACACATAGCACAATGATTTTGATTTAGGCAGCTGATGGCACATGTTCATTCGTCTACATAATGGAATTTGTTTTTAAAAAATAAGATGGACAGTTAAATGGGCGTATATTTTCAATTCATTGAACAAATGGACTTATTTCTCATTCAAAGCCTAAAGAAACGATAAACGATTTAATATCACAATAACTTTCAGAACAAACATGTTTGTAGCCACAAACATATCTCATATCACGAAAATAGTATGTTAAAGCTGTATATATTTATTATTTGAATTTCCATCAGTGAATTTAACCTTCAAGAGGGATAAGAAAATACTGTTGTCAGAAACATATTGACGGTGGTGATTACAGAAAATGCAGATCATATAACATCGAAAAATATTCATAAACAAATTCACAGCACCATGAAAGTCAAACTCATGAAATATATAATAAGGTAAAACGCGGAGATATTATTGTTATTAGCACTGTCTGTAGTTGTCTCCCCTTTGCATTCTTCAACATCCGGGTAATCGACGCACAGCATGGTTTGTGGGCCTCTAAAACAAATCGAGAGAAATTGATTATATCATGAAAATTATTATCATGAACTAAATGATTAACTATGAAAATCCCATGTAATGTAAGTATGGAGCAGGGTTACACTTGTTCACTATATAAAGTGCATGGTCACTTTGGTATACCAAAGTTACTCTTACTCAACATCTTACTTATTAAAATAAAATAGCTTAACTATTATTTGTTGGCAAAAAATTATGTCTGTGTCGAGGTGGCTGGTTTGGACACATTATTTGGACACAGGTGATGAGTGCGTGACAGGCAAGATGTGGTTTTGACTCTCAAAAGAGACACATCCAATAAACTACAAGAGAATATCATATACATGATATGATGCTGCAGAGAATGTGATCTGGACAACGTTTATCTAAAACGGTAATTCTCTACCTTGGACTGTCAACGCATTTATAGTTTATATTCCTGTCTGATAATCTCTGTGTCAGAACCCGGATGTTATCGCTTTGACAGGTCGATCTGAAACAGAATGAAACAACTCGAATCTTAAATGTACTGATATTTGTTGATATGACTTTGTGGATATTGATATCATTCCTGTGAATCATATCACTTATTCGAAAATGATTACCAGGAAAATTTAGTTAAAACCAGCAAATGAAATTACTTAAATTCGATAAGTTTTGCTGTACCCGGATAAGATTGTTGATTTAATTCTGTAAATAGGTATGACCAATCAGTTGAAAGAGAAAGGAGGGAACTCCAGTGAAGGCAATCATGCGATTGTTGGAGCTTTTAAAGAGCAGTATGATGAAGATATATCGATCGTACATTCAGTACTATGGTAACATTGGTATGTAGAAATATAACTTGCTGAATAATACGGTTCAATTATATCTTAATAAACATGAGACATATTTACTTTATTTCTTGACCAGGAGTGTTGATAATGAATATGTTCAAACGGGTCAGTTTGTTCGGATCCATGTTTGGCACTTCCCATTTTGCAAAGAATCTGAAATATACAAACAATTAACTCAATCATACCTTCGTGTATAATGCGTCTGGCTTGTTGATTAAAAGTGACGGACATGAGAAGCTTTGTTTTATTTGTTATCTGTTGTATAATTGTAAAATAGTTATTTTAATTATCATTTAATACGTTGTTCGGTGAAATTCTTTATTAATTCATAAAACAAAAATAATTTACATCTCTTGCAAGTACAAGGCTTACCATAAAAATCAAAAAATATTTTGCAAAGAGACTATGTGTATTTTTGGATCACTATTATTTAAAATTAGTTTACACTGCGTAATATATATATTAATATAAGGAATGGGCTTCAATGTTGAACTTACGAGTCAAGTCGGAAAGGTTCACTACGACTTCCGTTAAGAAGAACAGTTGCCTCCCCTTGTGCTGTAGACGCAAACTGAAATTTCGAAGAATTCAATCATTTACAATTTTGAAAAAAAAAACATATTCATGATAAAGGAAATGATAGAAAATTAACATATTTCCGTAGAGGTTTTATTATTTGCAATCATATGACTACGAGAGATTTCCGAAAATCCCTCACAACTCATTCCGTGCGAAGAGAGATTCACAAGTCATGTTTCATTATACTATCTAATTATAGGGAAGAATTATTGTTATAGTGCGGTGAACGTGATTCACATATTCACTTAGACACTATCATATTAAATTATCTTATAGTCAGGATGTTTGCCAGGAGCCTTTCCCGAGGGAAAATATCCTTACTTCTCAATAGTGATAAAGAATAATGTTTAATCTATCTTATTAACCAACTAATTTGATTGTTTGTAGTGGAAGAACAAGACAAAAATACCGGGATAAGAATGTAAAATGATAACTCTAGCGACCCATGAAGGGGTAAATGTGGGCAATTCGAGTTTAGTGAATAGGTATCATGCACATAAAGCACATTGGAAAATATATGTAATTACTTATGATTCCTATGTTCAGTTCAGTTCATGTATTATGTATAGATGGCTATGAGGCCAACAATACATCATCTGATAAATATATGATACATACAATCACTGCGCAACTGTCAATAGTAAAAGGATTTCACAATTATATCTTTTATCAAAAGGTTTTCGATTCTGTCATTTTCAGTGAAAACTGTCATGGTCTAGATTGATCTTACATTCTTTGACGCCATCGCCCAGAAGGAGTACATGGCCGGGTGTGTACAGTTGTCATTAGGGTAGAAACCTGGGCACTCGCCGTCAAAGTTGATACCTGGCGCACTTTCCTGTCCACAGAAAGTCAGCTTGTCAACCATGTGTCCTGCAAGCATGTAACTTTTATTACACAAGAAAATATGTCATACAGTTTATAGCAAAAGAGTGTGCAGTTTTGCCAATGAAAGGTGATAGTGTATAGAGAACACTTACACACATTTCCTTTCCATTCATTACACCATTCTCTCCTCACAGACGATCCCAAGTCATACAATCCTACACTATCCTCTGTTTGTATACGGGCACTTCTCAGTCTTGTGATGACATATTTCCCTAGCGGAATAAAATAAAATAACAAGACAAACTTAAGGCCTAACTTTAGCCAATAAAATTGATGATACAATGCTTGTTGTTACGGAGGTGTATGTAACGATTTAGTCGCCATATAACATGAAGAAGACTCAAAGCTCAAAATTCAGAGTCCCGAAACAAACGAAAATGGCTTAGGCTTAAGAATGATAACTTTTTGGAAGACTTCTGTTTCTATCCCGAGAAGGGCTCATATTCAAACAGATGTTAGTGTAGGATTTTATTAAGTATATTCGAATATAGGTTTTGCTCTTATTCTATAGCTATTGATCACAAATGTAGTTTAAGCATGTTTCTTGGTTAATATAGCGGCTGCCGTTTTAACAGCATAGTTACTGTTTTTCATTCACTCCGTATGCCGGAAGCTTATTGGGCTAATGGACCGGAAGAAAGCTTTGAGTGACAATATTTAACGCTTAAAATGTTGAATAAACTATAATTGGTAATTGAAACATATGAGGCTGGAATTAGGAAAAAACAACCATGTGCGGTGGTTAAAGTTTGGTTTGAATTTTTGGAACAATGAATTAGTACATAAAGAAATTATTTCAACTCGAGTCGATAGAAAGTCACTTCCAACCTTGTTCACTTTATTCGCTTATATGGAAAATTGGGTAAATGAACATATTCATCCACTGCATACCGCTAAACTTTGACTTTGGTTGTTTATACGAAATATGCCTTTAAACATTTTAAGAAACTTAAAAGAAAGGAATGATAATGACAAGTTATTTTGTCCTTTTATCTAAATACAATCGCATCTATTCCGTCATTGACAAATACGTATAAATAAAGTCGAAAGATGATGCATTCTTAATGTTTTTATAATTCGCATCATTTCTGTAAGTCAGCAAACAGACACATTCTTAAGTTTTTATCTTAAATGTATAGACTAGACTAGACTAGTCCGCCGACTCACCTATGAGTGTATCTTCAAGAGTTGTGTAACGCTTGCCCTTGTCGCTGTAACTATGGGCGAAATCTCCCGTACCCGACCAGAACATGGCCTGAAAAATGAAAATAAAAAAACTAAATACGTTACACTCCTACGAAAAACGTGATGTTATTGAACAAGTTGTTTAATGTGACAATACACGATATTTTGAGCTTCCACCTCCTGATGATGATGATGATGATGATGATGATGATGGATATTTCTTGTGCGCCAGTGTCTACTCACTAGTGCATGCTCATGGCGCATTTAAAACTATGTACAAGGAGAAGGGAGAATTTCAGAGAAAAGATTAATCATAAATCATAAACTCCTAAACGCCTTGGAAATCACATAAAGAAGTCTTGCTGTTCTTTCGTAGGCCGCCTCTAAAGTCCTTCACCCTTGATTTAGAATACCAAAACATTCGATTATTCGTCATTTGTGATCCTTGTCTTCCTTGAACTTTGAACACCTTGTTGATTTATTTAGTATGACCTGTCTATTTTTGCCCATGCGTTTGGCATATATGAACATTAGACACTGTTGTGTGTTGTTATGCGTGAATGCTATTGTTTACTAAAGTTCTTACTAACATGGGTAGTCCTTTTCCAAGGGTAGTTAAATGTTTCCCTACCTTCCCGGAAGTGACGTCATTACCGGCCTGGATGAAGTCGTCAAAACGGTCATAGATCACATTACATCTTGGTCGCAAGGCGAAGGACGATAAGAAGATATCGGTCAATTCCGTACAGTTCTTCCTAGTCGATTGTCTGGATTTAGAAATCATATAAGAAACTGATACACATATAACACATGATAACAAATATGATATAGATAATGCATGTCTCTCAATATTACAAAAGATCCATACTGCAATTTACCGCAACTTTACTACAATGATAAACTCCCAAAAATATGCACGTATTCGGGTTAAAACGCTTACTGTTTATTGTGAAAGATCGGAAAGAGTTATCCCAATGTTGCATTTCCACCACCACGTAACCAATGATATCGTCAATATTCCTCATTTTGATTGAAAACTGAAGACAAACAACAGCAGGCGCGTATGTTAATGCGACAAAGTAACAGCAATGATTTTGATATGTATAAGAAATGCACCAATTTACATGCTAGCTTTGATGATAAATTTAAAATTTGAGAGATTATAGTTAATAAAATATCTGCATATTCATTAGTCAATATTCTCATTTTTGCGCAACCGACTCTTAAGATTTGTTCCTATCCGTCTGTGACAGTCTTTACCATTTCTGTTACCATTAAATACCATTTCACGGGTCAAGAAGTAAAAAGTGCATTTCGATTGCACATTTACAAATATGTTAAGAGAGTACAACCAAAACAAAACATGAATCATAAAGCATCCTACATAACTATTTTAAACATGAAGATTCGATTGCAAATGCGTTGTTTGTGTCAGTGATTGAAAAGATAAAATCAGTATTTGCAAGACCGAAACAAAGTGTGAGAAAATGAGGATATGTTAAACAATATATTGATCATAAAAAAAACACAACATTAAAAACTAAGAATTTTCTACTTCTATAAAATAAAAACGTGAATTTTAGGCGAATATAACTCATGTTTAGAGGCACTTTTTTTAATACGTAAACAGATTTTGAAGAAACGAAATAACCGTAATTTTCCCCATTTGCTTGTTTCATTACAGTCCAAGTGCCGAAGTCATATAGCAATACCTTTCCAAAAACTAAAAGAAATATGACAAAGAAGAATTTTCTCCGTTATCATGGGTGAGGATGAAATGTTAGTCTCAATAACTACTCCGTGGTATGTTATTACTAACTGTTTAAACAACTAAGATACGTGCCTGAAATTCTATCTCTCGATGTAAACAGAGTTGGCTTTGGTAGTGTGTTTACATTTCAATGTCAACATATTATCAACAATCACATCACTCCTGAACACCTATCGACGTGCTCCTAGGTCAACTTGTTATCAATCTGTGTCAGTTTTTATTACACTTACATTCATTTTTCAGTTGCGCATTCAATTAATTGTTAAGTTACCCTTCGTATCATCGTAATATATTCTTATGATAAAACAAGAACTTTGATTTTAAAAATCACAATTATAAATAAGAACTTTAATCTTTAAATCATTCACTTACTTAAAGGGCATTAGCAGATTTTAACAGAGAAAGAATGTGATCCGAAAACGATAAAAAAATGTTTCAAATTGAAAATGGTTTTCAATCAAAGGAATCAGTTTTAAAACGAACATTCCATGACTGGTTAAGCTATGCAAACCATTTCTCTACTTCAAATGCTTAAATGGTGTTCACACAAAAATGGCCGCCTGTGGTTTTTGCTTAATACTTGGAAATATCTGCGGATGACCGAGTTGAGTAAAGACATGTTTACCTTTCTGGAGAATATTCATTTGGCATAAACCACTGTTTTTAAGTGACAATTTTAAGAAAAGACAAACAAAACAAACGTGTTAATGCCTCTGAAAAAACCTGTCTTCATAGCCCAAGGATTTTAACGCTAGAAATTTGACGAATATATTATTCACAAACCTCTGAGGTGACCAAAATTAATCTTCATATGATAATAACAATGGATGACCAGAAGGAATGAAGGACCACATAGGTAGAAAATCTAATTTTATAGAAAAGGATACAAATGTACCTCAGACACCGACAAATGCACGTGAAAAGTGAGACACGCGTGTTCTTGAATGAACTGAACAAGTACTTACCCTTCATCACAAAATTGTTCCGGGTGCAGATTTTCCTGAAAATCCAAACATCTCCCGAGAATAATGTCACGTATTTCCAACGTAGTTCCATCAGTCATACATTTTCCTAGAGCACATGCAAAAACACCGGTCAAGATGACCAGGACAACTTGACCACAGTACCCCGACATAATCTTATCCGTCATGGTATCAAACCGGTAGGAATAGTACTCGAATACCTCGAGGTCGAGGGAAGATAATACAAAAGTAGGTCAGACTGGACAGATTCGTTTATAGGTGCATACACGATTACACTTATCGGGTCTTGTCAATGCAAACTTGTAAGTTAGCGATTGTAAATGTTGCTGTAAATTGTGGCTTGAAAATTCAACTTTAAAGAGACGTCACGTGTATAGTTATATTCAGAAATGTCAAACATTATAAATGGCGTCATTTTATCGAAACGTACTGACTGTTGCTGAAAAGTATCATCTGAATTCTAATTGGTGCAGAAGAATGACAATACGATTGGATAAAATCGCGATTCTGATGGAACCCTGGCCAATGAAATGCATGTAACGTCAACAATGGCAAGAGACGTAATTTGTGACGTTATTTACATACCACTATAACAATAAACAGTGAATTCGTCTAAATGATTTGATGATTATTTACAGTTCAGTTTAAGTTTATATCTCATGAATAAAGTCTCTTGCCATTGTTAACGCTACATGCGTAGCATCAACATCTATAATACCCTAATGATCACATTTGTGTGAAACCGTTTGGTAATGACTTGATATGCAAAGATTCATCTTGTGTCTTTTATTTTAAAGAATATTTTACACATAAATCATGAAAAATAATTGTACATATCTCGGTCGGGAAGACACAGGTCGACTCGGACGAATAAGTTGCATGATGGAAATAGTTCATGTCGTGTATTTACCTCCTCTTGGCACAGAATGTGTTGACACGGCAACATACCTTTTTGGAAAAGTTAGTGTACGACAAATTAAAATCCTAGTTCTTTACATCAGCATCACTTAAAACGAGATGATAAATTTGAAATGTAAAGAAACGAACGAGTATGCATTTACTTTGGTGTTCACAACAAGATGGATTCATTAAACTTGATGAAACAGGGAAACTGCTAACCATCTGTCTAAGTGAATACGGTGGTTCTTACCGAGCAGGAACATGTGGTCGTAATCAGTATGTAAGCATGTTAATGGCCGCCACCCACAGTTGCCTCCTGCTGACAATTGATTAAAAAGCTTGCTCCACTGAACAGAAGGATATCGAATGACGAGAATTCATTAATACTAAAACCGGAAGTGATGCAATAAGATTTGCCAACTATTGTCTCCGTAAAGGCTCGATTGCAACAAATATGCGAAAGTCCACCCTATAAATGTTTCTTACATTTCCATAGCTCTTAAATTCAGTTTCATCTACTGGATATGAAAATTTGAACATCAAATATGTCACAATTTGATACTTGCAAGCGCTCGTTGATTTTGATTTATAGTTTGCTTATGATTTATGATAGTCTCCTTGATTATTGTAAATCATTGATGTAAAATGTAAACTTTTTTTTATCCATATCTTGCATAACCATCAATAAAGTAATTTTTAGCACATAGATTTTACCATAAATAAACTCATTGCTCCATGTTTTTCACTTATAATCTTTCATAAAAGCCGTAAAATTAAAGATGAATTCTTTTTTAAACAAATGAAAATATTATTTATCCAAAAAAGACTAACATTGATGCCTACCAAGTCTAGTTTGTAAAAATTATTATTTGCAAAATAATATATTGATTGAATGTTTTCAAAAAATACGAATTGCCACGTGTAGGAAAAAGCGAAATCAACCAATAGCTCCAAACCTAAACTCTAAACCTAAAGATAACCTGTGACACGAAGCCCGCTTGCGGTCACGATTAAGTAAAGGAACTCAAAGACTCAAATTCATTTTTCTGTACCAATTTTTGACTGGCCTGCTTACCTGCTTTTAAATGCAAAGTATTTACATTTTACTATCTATCGATATATGTAGAATAGAAATCTAACCCGGCAGGCATGCACAACGTAATAATTTTGTAAAAAAATCAAGTTTTCAAAAATGGTGAAATGCGCTTATTTCTCTCAAATAGTATGGCGTTGTGCAGAGCTGACTTAGGTCTTTTAATTTTCAAATGGCACCATGGTTATTTATAATAAAAAACGTAAAAATATCTTCTTGAATGTTCTTTCATAATTGAACCTGGCACGATTGGTCATGAACGTTGAGCAAATATAAGGCTCTAAAAATGTGGTCCTACAGAAAACTTCGAGTTTCGAGCGCTTCACTCACTCCACCGGCTTAGAATGTCCCTGATTCCTGGACATGATTTTACTTCCGATCAAATAAACGAGAGTTTCTATAATTTCATAAAATTAGCAATTCTCACGAATTTGACACTTCGGGAGATGTGATGAATGAATATTATCATAATTTGTGTTGTGACACGCATCTAAAGTGAAGTATCATGAAAATCACGGAGTGTCAATTTAGTGAGTGAATCTGATATATACTTACTAACATTCATCACAGGTGTGGAAAGGTCTTCCGCCAACAGAGTGCAATTCAAATTACGAACTTAACCAAGAACAGCACAAAGTAGAGACTCGTTCATCACTTATATCATGTGACATCATAGAACGGAAGCTACTCGATTAGAAAAGTTTTACACAAATATCTAAGCTGATAAAATTTCGTTTGACATGTCCATCTTAGGTTTTTCCGAAGAATTGACTCCTTATAATGATGCATGACATCACAATGATGCCACATAAAACACGAGGCTATCAAATCAACTTGTGACATCACACAATTACATATTTGATAAGATAAGATACTAAGGTTATAACAGCACATTCAAAATACCATAATGTTGAAGGCTTTATAGCACGCTTTTTCACTTCAAATTCTTCAAATTATTTCAAAGCATTTGAGGATATTTGCACTAACTTTTGCTTTCTATCAATACATTGAGAATGAAATATTTATATTATATATTAACTTTTATAATTGACCTGTATAAAGCACTAAAGACAGTCCCAGTCGGCTTAGACGTATAAAAAAATCTATGGCCAGCTGTGCAAAACTTGGGAAATATGGACAGTTGAAAACAGCTGAACTAGTGATGCGTGCAGCTTTTGAATTCACCTATACTCTGAACTAAAAATAAAGGATGAAATATTGTTTATCAAAGCAATCTTGTAACTTTACCGATTGTAGAAATGTAGTGTGAACATTGTTATTTGATTAAGACAACGGCTTCACTCTTCTGGTTGGAAGCATAAATTGAATATCCCGATATTGTAGTTCATGCAAATTTAAAGCAACGTTGCATTTAACATTTCCGTCCTTTGTATTCTGACTACGTACATATTCGTTAACTTACACACGAGATAGATTACCTGAATGGGGATAGTTAGAAATAACGAGAGATATGCCGTATCCGCGCATTAGTTGTATTTACGAAATAAGTGGTATGCATCATTCATTCAAATAACTTATGAGATAGCTTACCTGATTGCAGATTGTAAGTTATATCGACAGGTATGCATCATCTGTGCATTCGTTGTACATATGAAATATTGATTTTCACTACTGCCTTAAATGACATAATATACACCAAAACAAAGAAAAGTCACATACACTGACAATAAAAATAACACGACGTAAAGTAACACAAAAATGCTACCGTTGTCACTCTATTTGACGTAACAATGTTATTATCAGTTTGAGAATTATCACGGCAGGCTACACATAGAAACAGGATGTCAGTGTGAATTGTAACTGAGTTCACTCCAAAATTAAATTTACATGGTGTTTGGAATCGTGTGCATATGTAGATAAAATAATTTCTAGTTCAGCCTTGATATTGGTTTATTGAATAGAGTGAAACGAAGTAAGTGCTTATGATATTGCATACAAAATATCAAGCCGTTTACCCGACATTCTGTTTATACAATATCATGAATGAATGAAGTAATTTAGATTTTAGCATTTATTCGATTCAACCTGGCGCATTATTATCATTTTAATATTCCCATGAAATCTAACAGATCGATAGACAGATGATTCGTTTACATGAGACTGGACCAAATATCTTAATCGCAAAAAAATAGAAAAAGTGAAAAAGCAAACACTGATACAAAATAACTTTGACCCGGGGAACCTAACATGGATATGAAATAGATAGATGTGATTGACAACAACAGATAGCCCATCGTTCGTTGACATACATACACCTTTCATTTTTCTGTTGAGAAATTTTGTTTACCTTAAAATATGACACCCTTAGGTACACAACGAGTAACGCACTGGGATCACGGATTTATGAGTAATAGAATGTGGTACATTGGGATCAGGTGGCTATATAGAACTATTGACGTGTATATTCAAAGTAGTTTACAGTTGCTACACTAATATATTGGACAGGCACTAGTTTTACAAAGTCCCTTAGTGCTAAGGATGCCCTTAACCCATAGGTAAAACATTGCCTTACGGTCACCCCAAGGGATCTCTGTGCAAGGGAAATTATTTTAACCCTTGTAAGATGGTAATGGAAACTTAAACTGAACAGCTTTAAAGTTCTGCAATGTTGTCGTAACCTAAGGTAAACTAAAAGGTTGTTATATTCTCAAAACTCATTTCATCTTTCTTTCAGAAATCGCAATTAAAATTGTTTGTTATTGCCTTTTTGTGTGATCAAATTGAAGTCTCAAGCTTTATATTTCCATGATTACGTTATGAACCGCACTGGAAAATTAATATCACGTGACATATGTGTCATTAACTACACATTTCGCGCTAAATGATTATGACATAGATAATATGACATCATATCAACCCTTGACACACTGAACTCAAGGTATGACTCATATATCATTGGCTTACAACAGGGTCTGTCAATGATATGAAACGTGTCATTAGCAGGTCAAATATATATCACCGTTACTCGTTGTAATATCGTGTCATTTACAATGTACATGTTATCAACAAACGCGTTTGATTGCTGTGTTTTAATAATAATCATCGAGTTCATATTTATGCGTATCAACATGAAACAGAAAAAAAATCAATAGTCTACTTTGCTAAATTTTTTAATTTTTTAATTTTTTATTTCCAAGTCGTAGCATATAAATGGAAAAAAAGTGATGCTCATACACTTATTCAATGATAGAAGAAGTGGACATTTATATGAAAATGAATTTCATATAAAAAGGAGGATTTTTTATCAATAGGGAGCTTCCTCCATCGTGATTCGATTGATATTAAGTTTTTAATTTTCTTTTTTTCAAAAATGCCAATAATAACCTATGAACTTTAAATTTTATAAGAAAACAATTCATTATCGATTTTTTGTTAAAATTGTTTATTCAAACTGTCGATTGATATATATTTTTTTTGCATATGAATAGTAACAAGAAGGTAAATATGTAATGAGAATAAGCGTTATCATGTCAAAATCGTTTATGTCATTTTGACTTTTATTCATATGAATATTAAATCCCGTTCAGTGTGATGACATAGACACTTCAGAATAACAGCATTTGCCCCCTGAACACATCACGTGACGAAACAAAGCCCGTGTTACTTTCCTCAAACAGAACGCGGCAGGTGCTAAAGGTGTTCGTATAATCACTAGGTGATTCCTAATTGTGTCGACTTCAATGAACATATTGAAAAATGCATTATATGACCTATTGGCATCAATGTTTGGTCTACCTCTAATGCTGCCACAGATTCAATTTCGTGTCTCCTATTAAGCTGTTGTGTTATTATATGTTACACCATGATGTATATGATGGGTATAAAAGAAAATTATTCTGCATTTGCTGTTCTATTTAGTGAGTCTGATTATTTGAGGGGATGACAGGTCAATGACATCTGATTAACAACAACCGTGGAACATAAGGTTTGTTGAAAATATTGTAAGCAAAGTGCAGCGTTAGACGCCGACATAAACTTTTGAAACCTGAAGTGTACAGCGCGTCAACCTCGGTTATCCAGTTAAGAATGTTCCAATGCTCTTAAGTACTTAAACCCTTGGATTTCCTCTGCAAAATGTGGAAAATGAAAACAACAATGACGATTTTAAGTGTAATGTGAAGCGCCAGGAGGGTACTCGCTGCACTAGAGAACGATAATTTTTGTTGAATAAATGCAGTACAAGCTACCACGTGACCTTATAAGATTCAGCGCATCATGTGCACAACATGATGCATAAATCAATGATGCTGTATGTTTCAACCACCCCGAATGTGAAAATGAACAAGCTATATATATATATATTCATAAGCATTAAATATCGTAAGGATTGCCAAACCTCAAAGACAGTCCTATCATATTGATCAATAGTATGAAATATCAAAAGCTTTAATGTATATACATTTCCCTATACCACACCAGAAAGAAAAGTGGGAATCATACTGAATAAGTAGCCTACCATGAAACCTTTAGAATACATGGTTGTTTTCCGGTTACAACTCTTCTGACCGAATGCATATCAAAAACTATATTGAACCAATATAACAGAGAGCTCAGAGCTTTCTCCAGTAGAGGACTAAAAGCGGGAACGTTTTGACTTTCATACTCTTGTTTTTGTATCATCAGTCATCAATCTAAATCATTCAATGCTGATATTCAACTCTACTAATCACTCAATGCGTTTACACCAAAACTTTTTCGACATTTAAAGTTCGCTTTTTGTAAGGGTTATGTCGATGACTGTTTCCACATGGTAATTGCTGGATAGTCTATTTATTGGGCTAAAACATGGTCTAACCTAAAAAAAACTTACTGTGAATAAGTTCCCTTTTATCGAATATCAATAGTTTATATCACGAGATACATTGAGAAAGCAGGTGTTGCAATACTTTTTCCCATGTGTATATCAAAGATCATAATCACAGAAGAGGTGATCATTCGATAACCATGTAGGTTAAGATACAGTGTGATGTAACAAGCAGCACTGCACAGACGTCAGCAACACGGCAGCGATGACGCAGAGGGAACTTTCGTATCTCGGGTCAATCATTTTCATAACCACTATATCCTCGAAATCTTCGTAGGCGGCCGTGATGGACTTGTCGAGTCTCTCCTAATTAGACCGTTACCAAATTATTAATGAGGATTAACAAAAGTAACAAATATGAAAATTAGAATCACCAAATACCAATAACAATTCTTCACTAAAGTTTAAAAGAATAAATTCAAGGTTTTAAAGGATAACGTTTCTAGGAATTTGTTTTGAACTATTTACTAAATCCGGTTGTATCCTATTCAATTTTTTTTCAGGAATTGGTGTTTTAAGAAGTGACACTAAAAGGAAAACAATATTTTCAGAACATTGACGTTTCAGATTACAAGTTAACCCTTCATATGATTCGTACGTGTATACCAAGGTAATTCCTCATGAATTATTTAATAATTCCCTTTAAAAAAATCAATTTAAGATAGTAAACATGAAAAAACCTTATCTCTATCATTTGGAAATTTGTAATGAACAAGATTGTACGGTAAAATTGTATATTTACTCCATCCCAACGTAACATAATAGATGTAATGATTAGGAATTAGTTTCAGCCATCATTCACTTTATAATCAGATAATTTACAACATGTCTAACCCTTGTCTTTAATAAAAACACAATTTCAAAGAAACATAGTCATGTTACCTACCAGTATTAACAATGTAACGACGTCCGATATAAATTCCAAATTTTCCCTTCTAGGTATAAGTCGAAAATTGTTATTACAAGTAGAAACTATCATTGCTATGTAACTTCGTGCACTTTTGGCCATGATTACGGCGGAGTATGATGTTAAATACGAACAGATTTTATTTTCCAAAAGTAGTCGTCATTAATCAAGCAACAAAGGTTACTGCAACTATTCGTCTTTGTACTTTAAGTTTTCTAATATCCCATTTTGGAAGAGCAACCATTTTTTTCATAAGTTTAATAATGGTATAACGAAAGTCACATCACAGATTGAAGTAAACATGATATTTGTTAACTAACTCACTTTCACTGTCTGTCCGAAAAACACGTAAAGCGAAGATTAGTCTATATAGTAGTAAATTTATTTTATCCATGCTTTTATTTTGGTGTTAAAACAGTTATATGAACAACCATTCCGTCACCATCCTTCTCCAAACTAAGACAAAGAATGTCCTGGGGGTTAGTAGTTTTAATTGTCCTCTCTGTATAATTCAAAAAGCTTATGATAAATACTATCATATTTGAATTGAGCAAAGAAAAAATACCAAATATATCTTAAAAATAAGATATTTACTACAACAGTTTTTTTCCGGAAGGTCAATGTCAGTCTTTTAAAGACACCGGTGCACACCCTATTTCGTAAACAAAATTGATGCACAAAGACCGCATATATCAATATAATTTACCATTTAAGTTATTTTGGAAATTTGTACGTATTTAGGTAATAAAATTAATATCATAATACCTGAAGGAATAAATCCAATGTTGCATTTCATTTTCATAAACTAAATATCAGCAAATTTTGCATAAATTCTGAAAAAGAAAATCAGTAGAATTTGTGATTTTGAATAAGGAATCAAAATTCTACCTTTTAAGAAAATATGTCTGTCTCTGTCAAACAGCTTGTCATGTAGAGTGTTATTATTGGTATGTCATTAGAAGCTTGTTATCAATTTCACGTAATTCGCTCATGCCGTATGATTTGTGTCTGTTCAACTCCATAACGTGTTGTCTAAGATTGAAATTTATATGCGCGTGGACGATGTCAATATCTGTTATTTCGGAAAACATCATGTCATCATTAAGAATTTATGGTGGCTATAAATTCAAAAGACGATATAAGCTTGTTCGCTGTCATGTCGGATGTAATGTTTACAAGCATTATGATAAATAGCAGTTGGGGCTTGACTGGTTAGTGATAAATGTTAACTACCGCAGTCGTGTTAGCGCTTCGATTACATGCCAATCAATACATTTTTTTAATGAGGCAATCAAATTGTGATTAAAGTAAACAATTGCGCAAATTTATTTCCAGCGTCGATTATTTCCGATTCTTCTTTTAGAGGTGTGAAACTGTTACTGGAAGTGTACATGAATGCTACGTGGTTAAACGCATCGGATTGTAGAATTTGTTGGCAGTTTGAATTTTATTGTAAAATTAATCATTAAAATTGGAATGGGCTATTCTCGGCGAAATAGTACATCTTCATCACTATACTGGGTGTAAGTCAATATTCAGTCTGATTAAAATCAACCGTGTTCCGAGAAATACAAGTTTCCAAATATTGACTCTAGCGGGGTTAGAATGTAGGTACTCTATCAGGGGCTGTCCTCTTTTGCCTTTTTTAATATGACCGATAGTTTAAAGAGACACCCCGTGAGTTGTTCGGATAGCATATGTCAAACTGGTCGTTCAAACGAGACGTAACTACTGTTGCATGAATCATTCGAAAGCTAATCAGTTTTACAAAGTGAAAGTGAAAGCAAAAAGTCGCGTTATGATCGAAAACCGGACAAGTACTCGCGTCAATAAGTTAAACGTAATTTTGGAAATATATCTAAAAGGACAGTCATGGGTTGATGGTGTTTAATGATTATATATAAAGATTATATGGAACTTTGACCTCTGAATTATATTCATGGGAATGTTCTATTGAAAACGAATAATTAACTTATTTGTCTTATTATGAAAACTGTGAGATGTTTTGAATTCATATTATAACATTTGCCTTTGAGGTTCGTTTTTAAACCCTAAATATGTCATGAAAAATACGGAGTATCTTTCAACATTTAATGGCATATTTAGATTGTTTGAGTATTTGAGGCGCGCAATTATCCGGTTCCCGATCATAAATCACGACTGCATCCTGTTTATTGTCACTACACTGAACTAATAATCACTAAAATACCGATTTTTAGATGTAACCACTACTTCATGACGCCATTTATGAAGTTTGACATATTTGACTCAAACGACTTACTCTTTTAAAGGGACAGTAGCATGATTGTTATATATATATATATACATATAAATATATGCAAGATGCATTATCTTCCTAGGGTTAAACACTGTATTACTCAACCCGATTATCCGCATTGTTAGAAAAATTATCAAGCGAAAATTGCTTGCGGCCATTTTATTGTGAACACCTTTAATCATTCTTGTTATCGAAATGCATTCTCGTAGAAATGTAACTTTCGTTTGAGAACTGCTTCATTTTTATTAAGAAATGGCCTTTGTTATTACCAGTCATGATTAATCTTGTACGAATTTGGCGAGGATCTAGAAATGTATTTCGTTGGTAGTTAATGACTTCAGATAAGAAGAGCGTATACATTTTAGGCCTGAAATTTACAAAGAATAGTTCGGAGGTGATTGAAATTGATCGTGGCCCGTTGCACGACAATGAATGCAAAATGTATGCACATGCAAGTCGTTGTTGAAATATACAATGTTTATGACCTGCTTTGAGGCCAAGAGTTGTATTTCACTCTTCCCATTTGTCAATCACAACACGCTTTATATTTCAGTCGTGGACGGTAACGTTTACGTAATACGTAGGTGCGCAAGGCCTGAAAAACCACAAACCGCCCTTTGATGAATTTACAACTGTTGGCGTCCCATTTATGCCACCGCGGTGGGAATATACGGTCATGTACAAACCTGTTTCGCTCTAGTTTATAAACAAGCGTCAGATATACAACCAAATTAAAGGTGATAAACAATAGTTTCGAAACCTTTACATGATCTTGTGTAAACATTTGCAATTAATGACAGTTTGTTCGGGTCATGTACAACGATTGTATGCAAACTGATAATAACCCAAAGATACTGAATACAAAACTGTGTACTATAGTTTTACCTCTATAATCTTTTAGAGATAAAATAATACTATCATTGTAAAAATTGTATGAGCTCTCAAGTGTCTTAACATTAGTTGAAGTCAAACGAAACCCATCTTTTAGCGGACTACTCGCGACCGCATTATATCTGTTGGAGGTTCAATCAACTGTCTTTTATCACGGCTAATAATATGTTATTCAGTTGTGACAAGCATCTCGCAAAGAATGAATTTGCTGGTCAAGGTCACTGACGGGACATCCTCTTATATTTGATTCCGACTGAATACAGAGTTCCAATTGCTCCTTTTACCTTATTGTAAAGATTTTCATTTAACCAATACCAACAATAGTTATACATAGAATCAACATATGTAGGATGTTATAAGACATGTATTGACCTCTTCTCTGTGGTCAAATGTCCAGTCATCAAGGGATTTCTGGACCTAGAGAAAATAAAATTCCTTTATTTTATTACTAATAATCTAAAAAAGAAAGGTATATTAGGAAATTTGGTATAATATATCTTATTACAGATTGTGTGAATGTTTATTTGTATAAAAATCAGAGATGAAGATTGTTTTCATAAACCATTTGCAGAAATCTGTGTTAACGTTTCGATTCACAAGATACGTTTCTATTCATCTAGTAAGAATATTTTCTTTCATTACAACAATTGTCTTAACAATCTCTTATTTCACCTACAGATGATATCGAAACAGAATTTCGAATGTCAAATTACGAGACATATAATCATCGAAGCTCAAGTCGAAAATTATTTTCAAATTATTGTTGTATAGTTGAGACAAATATCCATAGACCGTAACCATGAAGTTGAATTTTTTCAGGGTAGAAATATCATGTTTATTGCTTTAAAATATTAGTTTTTATTTCGTTGTTACATTATTTATTAAATCTTTATAGAACTCAAACAGTGTTTGATGACAATCTTCTATGACACGAACACTATGGAAGTAAGGACCTTAGTTTGGGAACACCCACAATGATAAAACTACTTATGGTTTTGTTAACATCTGTGAAGAGTGGTCAAGCTGTCCACTACATCGCTTGACCAGTGGTCATCTATCTCCGCCACCCCCTCACTTAACCCAACAAGACCAGTGGGAAGTCTTGTAGACTCAATTACCTCTGTAATCTCACCTGTAAATAGGATGTACCTGGTTCAGGTAAAGTCACCTGGTTGTTACCTGTAATGAAACACACCTGTAATTAAGCAATTCACCTAGGTTTCATATGTAGATCTTGTAGACTCATTAGTCACATTAACTATATCAGAAAAACGGATCACTTATAAATACATATTGAAATAAACTTGAATATAAATTGAATTAAAAAAATTAAACATAACAGATTAAAATGTTTAAAATGAATCTCAGTTGAATTAAGCAAAATAGAACCGAAGTAGAAAACCCGAAATAATAGTTAAAATCTTGTAAATAAACAAAATCCACTCGAGTGACTTGAAGAATTGTTCAATTTGCTTGAAATTGAACTTATGGTAAAATCAACGAATAAGAAGCATTTTATGATATAAAATGAAGTTTGGTTGTGTATCCCTTAAAAGATACAAACACATTAGGAAAATATCTTAGAAGCACCCAGTAAAATGTATAGAAAGAAAGATATTGTTGTAGTTTCCGTTTTACCAATTTCATGGGCCACTTTATAAAATTTGCCTTTAAGAAAAAAAAATCCTCAAAGTTTCATTGCCTTTCCCGGTGGAAGCAACTAGATATTGGACTTAGATGTGAACATCAAATATATTTTGATTTGGGAAATAAATGGCGTAAATAGTGTGATAAATGTTGTATATTATTATCTATTGTTTCAGTGCTTACCCAGCTTCACGAATCTTTCGTTTTATGTTTTATGTTTTGTCAAGTAAATATGTCTATAAAGTTCTGTTCACCTGTGAATGAATTTAGTTTAAAGTCTTATTACTTTCAGTTAAACACACCTGGCCACAGGTAATTTGTCTAGCAGTGTTCTGTGTTTTATTGACAAGAGAGTATGTAGAACTATGTTGTTCAGATTACGAATTATATGCACAAGTCATGTGCATGGAAAGATTGTGAAGTGTTTTAGCGAATGAACAGTACCAACTATGTTTGAAAGTTCTTTGTCGTCATGTTCGAAACACTGAAATGTCCTCCAAAGGACTTTTAAAAGAGATCTGTTATCCCCGCCCCCTAAATATAAACAAAAAAAACAAAAAAACAAAAAAACTAAAAAACTATGAAAGACTTGTGGTGAATTTGCTATATAATTGATAAAAAAGGTAATAATAAGATAATGTGCTTACAATTTTCGTTATTATAAACTATATAAAATGTTTATCGTAATCACTGTTACATCCATTAGAATAACAACATTTGGCCATCGGGTCATCGAAACAATAAAAACATAATTACAGAACATAGGTGACTAATAATTGATTACTTCATGATTACCAAAAACATGTCATGTTGACCCAAGTCGCATGTAGTTGACCCGTGACCTCGCCCAAGATCAGTGATGCGTGAACTGTATGCGCAGAGGGTCATGCATCAGATTACCGCATAGTACATATGACGTAGAACCGGTCAGTTAAAACAGCCAGACCACTGTCCGAAAGCTCATTGTACCTGGAGTAGCCTTGGTCAGCAAGTCTAAGGTAAGTTTTTGACCAGTCGTTTATGCAGTGCATGCTTGAGTGAATATATTGCGCTTATATGTTCAGTAAATTGTACTGAATATAAGTCATATACAAATGATACAAATACGCCGTAGTCTTTATTAGTCCTTTTTACAGAGTGTATACTATTACTTTTAAATGAATTTATTGACAAAGTATGTCAGTGTGTTTATTTACAGCAAATCCTAAATAAATATCATGTATGTGTTTCTTCACGTTCTTGAGTGTTATGAGCTTTCATTTTCAGGAATATTTTTTGGTTGGGCATAAACGTTCAAGGGTTTGAAGTGTATGGGTTCAGTGTCTTGATGTTCTGAATAAACAATTAGAAAATGATAGTAATGTACAAAAAACTTATGCTTTCAAAAATTTTTCTTGTTGAAAACTTCAGCTGTAATTATACGTTTTTATACGTTTTGTATGGAATAGAATTAGAACCTCTGAAGTCATTTACCTATACAAGAAAGATTTGATTAATTGTTCATCTCAAACATTTATGCTTTATTGCATGCATTTAATCGGTGATTTATTTAGTTGCCATTTATATTTTTTGCTGTATGAAGTCAAATTTAGAAATGGATCAGAGAAAGTACAGTTTAGTATACCAAAGTCATTTATTGTCATAGCTTGCACTTGCCTTCCAAAGTCAATTATAACGATATTGTGACATAGAGATGTTCGGGTTTTTATCTTAATTGATTCAAAGGTGAATCTTGACTTATCAGATGAACGTTAAAGACCTTTAACAAGCAATACAAAGTATCATGGTAATAAGTAAAGTATCATGGTAGTAAGTAAAGTATCATGGTAATAAGTAAAGTATCATGCGTAAATTCTTGAAAAGTCATTCATTCAGAATTTACCAGTCCAATGCAATATGAACCTTCAAGATCTGTGCCTCTAAGGTTAATTCTTAACAATTCGTAGAGAGTTTTGAGTTAGGGAATGACAGACACTAATGCTGCATTTATGACGTCATATGTGTATTTATGTTTGTATGATTTGTTCAAAAGTTTTAAATGTCACATTCCAGAGAGACATTTATGAAATATAACTGTATCCTTTTACATGAAAGGACAATATCTCTCAACACGAACTGCAATGATAAAAATGTCAGTGTGTTCTTTAACTGGTTATGCACTTTTGTTTTGGTCATTCATTGTACAAAATACATAACATCAAGCCATTAAAGCCATCATTTATCTTGACATACTGACAGTCCCATGAACAAAAATAACTTTTAGCTATGAAAGTTTGATATGATGATTAAGTGATCATTCTTAAAAACTTCTTTTTACATTTATCAAATATTCTACTTAACTACTAAATAAAACCAAACTGCTGAATATAACTAAACTATTTAATATTCAATACATTTATATAAAGGTAGACATCACCAGCTTATAACAGTTTTACCAAACCAATACGTTTCGCAAATGACAGAAGTATTCGATGGTTAAAATCCTGATATATAACAAAAGGAATAAACGGAGTGTGGGTATGAAGTGACATATTCAGCCCGAACTTCCTTTGGTTCAAGCAAGACGTAGATTGTCATTAAGGATATCCTTTAAATGAAGATTGTAGCATGTGATTTTTTCATGGAAAGGCATTATAGCAATGCTTTGAAAAGAAAAATATTTCAACAAAATTAGATATAAAGTAGTGCAAAATGTGAGATCTGTGGGATAAACATATCATTACGCAAACCGATTATCTGCATTCGTAGAAATTATCAGGCATCAAGCAAAAACTGCATGTGGCCATTATAGTGTTAACTCCTTTTAATCTTTTTGGTTAGGGATATGGATTCGTGTAGCCTTACCGAACTTGATTTCCATTTTGTACTAAAATAGATTGTCTTTACAATAAGTAACATGTGTTTAGCTTTTATTGTAAGACCACTCTATTGTTATTTAAAAAAACGTGCTAAAGTGCCTCTAAGGGCAAAATATGTACTTTTATTTACAAGAAATGAGTGCAGCCCAGATAAAGAAATGTTTTCCGAGAACAAAGAGTGCATTTTGTCTTATAAAAATAATATTTATTCTCCATGTTCAGATTTAAGGATATGACAATTTGTTTATTATTAATGAGCAAATAAATTTACTTAGATACAGGAAGTTAACTTTCTTGGTTAAGAGTTATGTAACGTTTTAAAAAGACAGAAACTGGTTCTAAATCAACTGACGTCAGTTTTTTAAGCAAACAGCAGTAATGTATACAATTAATGTTATGTAATGTATTTTAACTGACACTTTAACTTTCTCGATGCACAGAACAAACACTTGTGAAAGGTAGGTACGGTTCTTGGAATTATTGTATCAAACCAGATATTAATTACGTCACAGGTTCAAATAATTTTGTCTTAATTTCATGTTGTTTGTCAACATTGAATAACTATCTTTAGGGTTTTTCAAGATTATTAGTCTGAGGATGCCTGTCTATTCGGGGAACACATGGATTAGGCGTCGTCCATTTTCATCTCAAAACCTGTATTTAAATTTAAAATCAAGACAAAACTTATCCTTTTTATACATCTCAAGAATCCAAGCTTTAGTCCTGTTGTTTTAACAACTATACCAGCTATTCAAATGTCCAAAAATATGTTTTACCTTCGATTATCTGAACATGACAGTCTCTTCTGTTGATGTGTGGCAACTAAACCCTGGGTTAGCAAAAGGTTTGATAAATTATCTTTGCATATTCTAATACTTTAATGTATGATGCTTTTTCAATACATGATAGTCAAATGAAAATATAGATAATTAATCTTTTCTCTCGGTCAACATTAAAATGAATACAGACGAATGATTAGTTCTCGTAATACATTATATCTACAACTAATAATTATTCTAATGTGTAATCATCTTATTCGAGTGTCAACTGAAACACCTCTCACCAACTTGCCCTTTACCGAATAGGGCTAAATATTTTGTTCTGAAATTATCAATTATTGATAATTTTTGCCACTGATAACCTTACCCGTAGGTATAATGTGATGTGGAAATAAATAGTGATAGATATTCACCCTAAACTGATTGATTACTCATAATCGTACTTGCATAAATGATAATACATTATTCTTCAACTGATAATCCAACCGGTCAAGAGTTGTCCGACAAATGACCGCTAGTAACGATCCATTATTGCAAAACCTGTACATCAACATCTACTGACCATTACGTCACGTGACTTGTTTGACCTTATCATGATGATGCGCCTTTCAGTGACATGACAGTCTTTAGTGATTGGAGACGAGTTAATTAATGATCTCCTTCGCAATTAAACAGACATTACAACACATGCATAATCGAATTTTAAGTTGTTGGCTTATGAAATGACCTCTCGTAGAGTTCTGTTTGAGTCGTTGGAAATGGCAAACGTTGTCAATGGTATCATTTAGTCGAGAAATACTTACTTTTGCGGGAAATGATAGTTGAAATAATCGGTTTAATTTAAAGAAGGATCCTAATGAAATAATAAGTCATAAAATCATAAAGTGTCTGTTCAAAGGAATAAAAAAGTTGTGACAGCCACAACTAAAACTAAAGACCTTTATTAATGAGAAGTGATTCGATTGAAAACACTGTCGTTACTTTTCTATGCCTATCTGATTAATAGGTTGTTATGTTTAGGTCGAGGCAGCACGGTCTTTGACTGCTATTTACTCTTTATTTTCAACTAGATAACTCTGAAGTAGTAATCATATATTTGTCTTACGACTGGTTTCGTGAAATAGTAGACTCAACTCTGTATGATAACCTAATGCCTACTTGTCATGTAACTCCCTTTATAAATGTCTTAACTGTTGTAAAACATTTGTCCTTGAACCCTTTTGTCTAGCTTGTGTCTCTGCTGGATGCTTGAGATACTATTTTTATCTTTTCCTATCACATGAGTTTATGATACATACGCATGATGTCTCACGGATAAAGCCGCATCTATTAAACGAATCTGAACTTCTAAAGCAATTAAAACATAAAAATAAAATTTTCAAAAAACATCCACGAGGGGAAACTATGTATGTCATGACCAAATATCATCGGTAAATAATTTTTCGGTTTCGCTTACTCAAAGAATTTGGTTCAAATCCCTAAACGAACTATTTCTGACAAAAATATTTGTAGTATTGCTAAACTTTGATTGCCAGATGCATAAGAGTAAGATATGAGTATTTTATGCTTGTGAAAAGTAGTTTTCCTCGTCATTTCTGCAACGTAAACCATTTATTACAACTACCTAACTGAGATTACTCGCGTCGGACAGGTGTGAAAGTGACTGTGACACTTGCTGTAGCTTACCTGTAATTAACCTGTAAATCTGACAGGTACAATACTTATCTGTCTTGTCAGGTTAACTAAACAACTGAAGCAAAAATGTCACTAGGGGTATATCAAATAGTAAGCATCTGAAGCGAAGCAGAAAGAAAGGGTGCACTCTGAAGCTTTGAGCTACGTCTTTGAAAAGTGATAAGAACGATTCTACTTAAGTGATTTAGTAAAATATAACCCTTTCTATTTTACCGACGAAAACAGCAATGCCTATGAAACAGTTGAACATAGAATATGCTCTTTTTGGAAAGTATACCAGCATAACATAACATTTTTACCATGACAATTTTCGAGAAAGATTTGAACGAATATAGAACTATAAAAATGCAATACGAATTTGTTCCTAATCTCAAAACAAAATTGCTCGCATATTTAACATGCTTCTTTAACAAATAATTTGAAATTAAGAAATGCAGCCTCGTTCTGTTGGTGTGTTTGGTAAGCATAATATCGTGTTCTGACTAGCCTCTGTTAGAAAATGTGCGTACCGCTCAGGCGAAGAAACGAATACGTGAACAATTGTCTAGTATCAAACAACATCGTTAATTACACTTCCAACTTAGGTTGCAATTTTTCAGGATACTGTACATCTAGCACAAAATGTTTTTGGGAACAAACAACTCGAATAACCTATAAATGGATGTTCGACATACATTTTCCTTTCATAATTTCAGAATATCAGCGCAAAATATGAAACTCAACTACGGAGTGAAGTTATTGATACTGGCATGCGCTGTACCTACTGTTCTACCGTTCGGTAGTGACGTCATGATGTTCAATTGGTTGTGCACGGAGGAAGGTATCTACACACTGCCCCACCCCTGGGAGTGTACCAGCTACGTCATGTGTAACTTCGGAGTTGGGTTCACCCTTCAGTGCCCCTCTGGCACCGTCTTCAATAAGATGAATAGCATTTGTGACTGGCCACACAAAGTTGATCTCCGGTCGTGCTCAAATAATCCATTAGGTGAGCGTTCATGCCTGTTTTAACTCGTTTTCCCATTAACTTTTTCCACATCAAGGCAAAATATGACTGTATAGATATGTGCGAATATTCCTTACACTTGATTGAACATTGTTTATCTGTACAACATTTCTAAGGATATTTTACTTTTAGTCTTGCTTTGACAATTTTAAATGAGCTTATTTTAGTTAACCTTGTGGACAAATTAATTAAAGGACTTATCATATTGACGTACAAGGTTTGGTTAAGCTACAAGAATCCATTACCCTTTGTCGAATGACGAAAAGGTGTTCACACTAAATTGGTTGTATGTATTTTTAACTTAAAGAGTAACACTTTATTCTACGGACAATCGGATTGAGTTATGCTTCACTTTCTGAAATATTTTACATACCTTGGTATAAAAGGGGAAATGTTTAACATGATAGCAATTGCATAAAATATGCTTGTTTAGTTTGTACAATATGATGGGGCTGTGTTTGTGTTATCATCACATACCTGTACTAATAACAGACAAATTACTATTTATTAAACTTTCTAATTACTAATTTTGAAACCAGCAACGCTGTGAAACGATCAAGAGATATGAAGAAATCTGATTTCAGGTCTTTTCGATCCAATTTGTCAATGGCGTCCACGCGCTAAACTGGCGAGCCAACTGAGTTGCGCTCAGTATTTCGACTGCTCCCAAGCCTCGACCGGTGGTCAGTTCGCCAAGTACGTGATGGAGTGTCCCTACCCTCAACTTTTCTCCGAGGCGCACGGACAGTGTGTCCACTACAGCATGGTCAACTGTGGTCAGAAGCCCGTACCCAGAGCTCCATGTGAGTGAACTTGGTTCCTTACCTCTAAGGATTCCACTACTTCATACGTGATATCATACAGTAATACAAAAACAAACAAAAACTTTCATCACTTCCTACGGAATTTGGTTAAAGAGCACCACCTGTGTTTCACTTGATTCTTTCTCTTCTGAAAATGCATTTTAGTACACAGAGAACTTAATTTACAGTACACAGTTCGCCCTGTAGTACATAATTCAGAATGGCAACGGTAAAGGTGCATAACTTTGTAAGGTGTTTGGTAATTTTATGTAGTAGACCAGTATATGACAATACTGTTTGCACACAAATTGACAGATATTGAATGTTAAAAAGTAAATCTTTCTTTGATGAGTTTAGTTAGTGCAATTGATTAGCACTGTGCTGATTCAAACAGTCGTACAGATATATGTTTAAATAAAATTCAAACGAATCAGTTTAACAAATCAAACAGAGCATATTGAAAGTAAGCTTATGAAACAACTTTCTTAAGATATTACTTTTCAAGTGATTGCAAATTAGGAAACCCAATGTCAATATCAATTTCCTCCTTTGGCCAAAAAGTTCTTGTGTGTAGTTTCAGATTCCTCATGACATGTTCAGAGGAAATAATTGTTTTTTCAATAATTATATATCGGTAATAAATGAACTTACATTGAACAAGAGCATATTCTTTGTCAATGCTTTTTAAGACAAATCTACCTTTTTCTCTTTTCGAATCTTTTTCTTCAAAATGAATTACTAAAGATTTCAGAGATTTCTAGTTCAACAAGGAGGTTGTTTTAGTCCTTTATTTTTATTGCTAATTCAAGGAGCAATTTCTTCACTAAAACATTCTTCATTTGAGATGTATTTACTTCATACACGTTTTTTTACAGGTGACTACATTCAGTATCAACAACTTTGCTCAAACCCCCAGACCTGCGCCCCCTGTCAGCAACGCCACCCGAGTTGTGTCGGGTACCAGAATGGAATTCAACCTGTACCCACTATCAACAACTACTACATGTATTGTGACCAAGAGAGAACCATTAGCATAGAAAAATGCCCTGGAAATCAAGTGTTCTCAAGTGCTATAAGAAGATGCGTGTCTCTGATTGGATGATTTCGAAACATCGATCATTAATTTATTCATAATTATTATAAGGGTAAATTGTTGATCTTGGGGTGTTTTTGGTGTTTGGTGACTCTCCGGTGACGACGAAAAACGTGACAATAATGTTAAGTGATGACTTTACATTTTAAATACATTTTTTAATTTCGTTTTTCGAGTCTTCTACTGAATGGTCATCACAGTGTCTTCAACGATATATATCGGATGATATCCACCACATTTGTTCCTTCGGTCTTCCTTAAAAAATCACAATTTTAAGTTTCGAAGGACGTTCTCTATCGCGTTCATTTTCATGGTTTTATTAATTCCTTTGTTGGGTTGCAAATACGTTAAAATTCAAACCCATTCACAACTGGTTGTTTTGCTATAGATGTCATTATTTTACATAATGATTTAGTGATTTTTAAGGTTAAACGGCCATTTGAATTCGTTTCATTTCAACATTCTTTTCGTCTGACCCAAATCACTGGTACATTTCCAACATGCAATAGTTTGTTGATTTTCAACTTGTGCATTTCCAACTTTTATATCGCTTTAACTCAAAATTCAATTCATCATCATTAAGTTTCCGGAATTTGAAGGTCCAATATGTTCATATCATCATATCATTGTATTCTCTCATCAAGAGTCATTTAACATGTCAGGTAGTTCGTATTTAAAACAAACCTATATTCCAAAATCAAAATAGAAATAGAAAAGTCTTCGTATGAGATTGATTTTCTGAAAAAAAAAATGAAATTAAGATGGAAATGACATATGCATGAAATTTAAAACTCTATTAATGGTGTTTCACAAACGGACATATGTGAACACGTTTAAAAAATCATAACTTATTGTAATTTATCCCTCTGTACATTTGTAGAATATAAACCTATATCATCATGAAAACATGTACCTGGTGTAAGATTCATCAAGCCAATAAACATTACATTTTCTACGCAACGTGTTGTTTTATCTATGTCATAGTTTTAAGCCCGGGGTTCGTTAACATGGCACGAGCCGAAATCGAGGGGCTCTTTAGCGGACCAAGGGTCTGTAACTCTGTCAATATTGAAATACCTCCTTGATGATATATAAATATTAAGCACAATTTTATTGACAGATGTCAATTTACAAAAAGAATGTTTTTTTGTTTCGTCATTTTGTAAACCATAACTCTAAAATTAAAATAAACTCCTTCATCAAACTGGTTAATAAACTCCTTCAAAGTTTTAACAAAGAAACATATTTTGGTTGTTTACGATTCGCACTAGATTTCAATAATGTGTATATCTATTATAGTTTCTTATTACCAAAAGAAATAATTGGACTTTGATAAAACCTCAAAATAATGTGGATTCAACACATGAATAATAACCATATTCTACCTATCATTTTTAAATTGACAAGAAATCAATGATAAACGGGTTAAAACGGCCGAAGACAATACAGGATACCAATACCGTAAGAGTCGGTTGTGCACCAAATAGAAATTAATGGAATAATTGTTGTCGAAAACGACTGAATTAGGATTTGGTGAAGCTTTGAGATATATACGAACCATGGTGTGCGTTAGTTCGTTTGATTCTAAATTGGAAACTAAATTTATATAATGAACACATATATTTTAGGTATTTAAGCTTGTAAAGCTCGATAGAGCTCAACATCATCAAGAGGCTGATGACAACACTGACTCTATTATTCTTCGGATGCCTTGTCAACAATCAGTCAGTTTTGAGCATTGAACGTTCTTCAAAATCTATAAATCTTTTCGTAATATAATGAGCAACGTATTGATGAAGGTGAGATGTGACGAAACAGGTGTAGCGAATTGAATTCCAGAACAAAATCAAACTCGGACCAACAATCATTAGCTATCTGACACATGCCTGCTGATCTAAACTAACATACGGGTATCGTGCACGTGCAATCTGTCTATATAAAGAAACACGTGCACGCATTCGGCCAGTCTCGACGTTGCCACACTATAGAAGATTGTATTGCCAAGTGAGTTGTATGTAATGTAATGGAATTAGTAACAGATGACTTTTGATAGGAAGTAATGCAATCGCAAAGTTAAAATTGTGTCGTTGGATATTCTAAAAACTTAATTTACGTGTTGAAATGGATATATATACTTGGGTTACTTACTTTATGTGTTTTATGTGAGACGAAACGCTCTAAGTTTCAAAAGAATTTTCGTCTTTATCAAATGACATTTAGTCACGAAACTTGTACAATCAATATATTTCATTTGAAAATCGGGGGGGAACTTTTACATAAACAAACACTATCACTTCAGAAACTAATCGTTACCTTGCTCGTGGATTAAAGATAATCGTAGATTTGGTTTCTATGAATTCTTTTTTAGTTTCAGGATGAATACATTGTCTGTAGTGACCCTTTTCCTTGCTTTGGTGAGTATGACCTTCCAATGACATTTAAAATTATGTAGACTTCAATCTGTATTTAACATCATTGCCTGCTCTTGTTTTGAAGTATTACGAAAATCAAATTTTGTAGTATTTAAGTCTCCTAATACAAACTTTACATAAATCAATCTTGCTATTGCCGGTGATTTGTCCTGTCGTTGATGAAATGTTTGTTGTGCACCGAGAGACACGTTATCAACACTTCAGTTTTAAACGTCTGTATTTGATGTCTCTGACAGTGGCAACATCGTTTCTTTGTATTCTGTATTCGTCACATCGTACATCATTTGTTTGAACAATTGTTCGTCTTAAGTCTACATTTTAAAGGTGCACAGTATGTTTTAAGTAAAGAATGTTATCTTATTGACAAGTAGTAGTTGTTTCAGAAAATCAGAATCCTTATGCTTATCAGTTCAGTATAGTGACAAATAAACAGGTTCATGTCGTGATTTGATTAAATCGGTAAAGAGCGCGCGACAATGATTCAAACGTATAATTTCGGAAAGTTAATGACAGCAGACACAGACAACCATTGGTTGATAGTGTTAAGTAGGTCATTTAACATTGACAGGGACGTTTGTCAATTATCGGTGAAAACAAGAAAATTTCATAATTTTGTCATTTTAGAGATGAAGATGCAAGTTTAGGGAATCGAGTTAACCTTAACTAAGGTCATAAGGTATTTTGGCTCTTAAGTCAAATTAAAAATCATAAAACATACTCTTGTCACTTTAAATAACTCGACTATTTTTATTCACAGGTGTTCGCAAGCGCTATTCCGGACGATTACATCGTTGATTGTAAGTATTTCAAATGGCAACTCATTACTTGCAATAATTTTCGACTTTTCCCACCCAATCGTCCACGCACAGGAATGTGTATCGTCTAGAAAGCGACTGTAGTTGACAATCAAGCACCTTATACTTTGAACGAATTATGCTGGCTCTTTGGAATTTTTCAAAATTTCATCAAACACGCGTATTCTTCATAAACATAACTCAACATTTTCCTTTCACTTCGAGCAATTAATTTTAAAAATCGGACTGGTATTTTTCTGTTAACATTTTTAAAGTAGAAATAATTGCACCAATAACGCAGCTGGGTCATTTGCGAAGTCCATCCAGGGCTCTGAAATACAAACTCTTACGTCTAGTGTAAAATAGCAGAAATTAGCCAGGTCTTGTTAACAAAGACAGGCATACAAGGTGTCGTTAACAAGCAGTTCCTATTAATTTTTACTTACACAGGGTGGGACATTCGCTAACATGTTAAAATTTCAATGAAGTCGTGGAGCATCGCGTCCAAAACATCCGGGAGAGTTTCTATTTGGGAGATAAGCATATTTAGTATCTTGTCAAGTTGTAGGCGGTCCAAATCCGGTTCAAACATAGAGAAATATCAAATGTATAATTTACTGCAAGGCTAAATTGAAATTCAGTTCGGAACCAATGATTTGCTACAATTTCTACAGCTAACACATCAAAATGACAACGTCATTACTTTTGAAAGGTGATTTGGTCTTATGCCTGTCTTGAAATTGTTTCAGTAAGCGTGGAGTGCGGCAAGGGGGCGGAGTCGGACGCTACTATCAAGCTAGTTACGGACTTAGCTCGGCTGCAGGCTATATGTGATGGTGGGTTTTCAATGAATTTTGTATAAAAACTACAATATTTTTATTTGACGAAAACCAATGTTAGTTTATCTATATGAAAAATATATATTATCTGAAATGACCAACGTTCCTTGGATTTTTTAGTGTATATATTGATTTAGATATCGTCGATTAAAACTAGCTTTAAATTTCAGCAAATTTGTATACATTTTGTCATCGTATGGGTTGTCAGACTGAAATAAATACTTGTTTTTTTTGGGTTTCATTGCATCCATTCACTTCTCTCAACTCTGTTAAATAGATTGTAGAGAGGACGGAATTGTGTCGGCTAAGGCGATCTGCGCAGGTCTGACGGAAGTAGAATTCACGACAAAGGATTCGGTCAACTATGAGCTTGCAGTCTCCTACCCCGGCCAAGGCAATCAAACATGTGTTTTTGATGTGAGTTTTAATAGTTTCAAGCATTTCAAGACCTTAGAATGTATTTTGGTCACATTCTCACTTCTATGGCTCTTTCTAAATATTCTAACCCTCAATATTAATAGTGGTGTTCCATGTAAATGAAAGTCTAGATTAAAGAATCTCATGATAGGTTTAGTCAAGTTGTCAGAAGATGAAGAAAATTGCCAGTTTTTAAAACTACATGGGAAATAAATGTGAACTTGAAACGCAAACCGAGTAATGTCTAAATTGATCCGTAGACTAAACCAATTTTCAAGGTTTAAAGTCTGTAAATCTTCCCAATGTATATTTCAGAAAAAGGTAAATGCGCTGGTATTCAAAGTAGAGGTGTGCATTGCTTACGGAGAGGACAAGTCCCTGATCCATACCCACGAGGATCACTGGACCATCACGTGTACCTTTGACCCCAATGCTAACGGAAGGTCCAACACCAAGCGCGTTGTAGAAGGGTAAGAGTTGTCTTAAGTGACCTACTTGACATGTTAATACATTCCAAAAAAGCTGGATGAACCCTTGTATCCAATAGGTTAGGTAACAAGATTGATACATTATTTCCTCTATGACTATCCCGCCAGGGGCTCGGCAACTTTGTCTGCAGAAGAGAACTGTTCTACACGCAGTCGGGTTTGGGTGTAATGCTACACTGGGTTTTAGCGCTTTACCACCCATGGTTCACTAGTTCCAGCCGATGCTCGCAGGTTTCACCGAAATGCATAGCCACAAGGGTGTTGCGAGCTTTCTCCCTGCAATAATACTAGCAGCCGCGATATAAGTGAAATAATCTTGAAAGCGGCGTTTAACCCTAACTCACCCGCTCACCTCCACTATACGGATGATGGGATTGAGTAACGAGATGTTTTGACATCCTGAAAATATATTAGTTTATGCCAAATGATTACTCTTTCAAAGTGCTACTGCTCCTTACACCTGTCTAATTAGGAATTTGTTTGGTGTAGGTGTATCGCACCGGCCGAGCTGTTGTCCAACATGGGACCAGAGAGCGATTCTGACTTCGTCCTCGACGTGGTGGACGTGCTAGGGAACACCTTCAACAAGCGAGACATCAACCTGGGCAGAACCATGAGACTACAGGGCGATATCACAAAAGGTGAGGTCTATAATTTATGTTAAGACTATACTAATATAGTGGACAAGATAAGAGATAATTGGATTCTTTTTTTATATTCTGAACACCAAAAAACTCGGATGTAGCGTAATTTTGAAACTTAAACCAATCTATTATGTAACCATAGCCGACATCTATTCTTAAAACAATATCCCAATGTCATATGGAAGTTTACGGTTTGGAGTTCTTTTGGTGTTCACTTTCACTTTTCCCCGATTCTCCTAGCGAACCAATTTCCAGTGGCAGTTATTCTTATCTAAAAGCTAACTACGCTTACCATTGTAACTGGCTTCAAGCTTTTTTTTTAAAAGTGTGTTGAAAAGAGTTGCTTCATTGAAGTCATAAAAGCATTAATTTTGGCCGTAGTATGGCTATATATTAAGTGAATTTCTGAATTTTAAAATATTTGTTATTTAATTTCATATTATTAATATTTGAATAAATATATCATATTTCCAGCAAGTAGGCCTTGTTTGCCGAATTTCCGTTACAACTAAAAACCTCAAACTGATAACAAATCCCTTGGTCAGAGTGCAAAAAACTAATTCCCTTATGTTGGATATGACATCTAGAATTCAGAAATTCACTCTTCAGGGTTGCCTTCGTTAAGACATGAGCATTGATCGTTATAGGTGGTAGTGCAGTGATTTGAGCCATGCACCACATGTAACACTTATTTGGACTTCTCTTACAGCGGCAAAGGGAGACGAAGGAATTCGTCCTGTTGCCTGCTACGCAATTGAAGGACAGGCTGTATATGCCATACTTCGGAAGGGGTGAGTAAAAACTAAAATGGTGTAAACAGTGACGGATAAAAGTTTGAGTTCGCCTACCGACAGGGGGAAGGAAGAGTGTCTCCAGATTTATGAACAGTTTAAGTCTGAAGTTACAAAACATCAAGGGATACCCTTTTCCCGGAGTACACCTCCGCTAATAAAATCCTTAAATGTTAAACCCACCTACTGAAGTGGTGCCTTTTGATATTTCCAAATTTCTTTCTATGGAAACTTACTCAGTTTAGACCGTACAGTAAGCGTCATATACCGGTCAGAATTCAAGCCATGAGTCTCTTTCTGAAACTTCATGTGAATTACTCTTATATTGAGTAATTCCTATATTACAAGCAATTCTGATCATTGTACTTTTTAGTTTGTCAATGCAAGCTGATTTAGGACTCTGTGTACTCATAGCTTTGTTTGTTCTGCGCATATGGTACCCACCTAAAGCGCTGCCTTTGAAATGTCTTCTAAGTCGACTCTGGTTATTTTTAGAATTGTTTATAAGGATGTGTGTGTATATAAGGAATTTAATTGACCAGCTGGATGTGCGACTCATTTTACGTGACCATTACAAATACTATTTGCAGATGTGGAGACGGTATTGTCCTGAGGAAGAATGAAGGCTTCGTAACCAAAGGGCTGACAACATTGAGTCCATATTTTCCTGCCTTCAAAATCAACTTCAAACCAACCGTCACCTTCAGATGCAAATTCGTCACCTGCGATGAGAAATGCGATGGGGTGATTTATGAAACTTAAGCTTACAACTAGAATTTTTCTTAGCCATTTATCAAAGATTTTTAATTCATTAGTTATTTCTGGATAAAATCTTTGTATTTAGTTAATCATCAGAAATGATTTCATTTCACAAATTCGAAACATTTCTTGATCAGTTACGTGACATTTTATGTTGGTTGAATTCACAGGCAGTACTAGAGCGTATTAAACTAAGCAGCACTTTTATGCAAATTTTCTAATGTCATTGGAAAAAGTAATTTAATATTACTAACGTGTCTGGCATCGAAGATAAAATTCAAAATTTATGATTTTCTAAATCTGAACACATTTCGACATTGCATTATCTTGCTTATCTCCTTTTTATGAAAATAATCAGAATTATTAGTAGGAAACGTTTGTTACGCATTTCACCTTAAAATCATTTGATCGTATAGAAAGTTAATCGTAACGTCAACACGTAATATTTCCCTTCATCACCTATATTCGAATAAGGGTACTTTAACTGTAATTATACTGTGCTCAATTATATCGGAGATCCTATTTCAAAGTGTTTTATTTTCAGAGTTCCTGTGAAGATGAGCGCAAACGCAGATCTACAGGTTGGTCGGATTCTAAAACTACAGGATCAAATTCTTCAGATTTATTCATTTACAACTCTTTAAGAATGAGTCCTGAAATTCTATTTAAGCCTGCGATAACTTTTATGTCTGTACTTTATGTTATTGATTGGTTCTATAGCGTAAGTCTTGATTATACATGTATATTTGACTAACCTGTACTTCACAATTTCAGCGGGGTCCTCAAGAGCTGGAGTGAAGTCTCGAGCCGCCAATAACTTGTTGGATTTAATTTCAAAATAACCAATAAAATTTATGTTTGTAGGAACTTCGCTTTGTTATTAATTAAAAATGTAACGGTTGTATACCTTTATGGTAACTTAAGACCTCGAGCACGTGATCGTTATATTGGTAACTTGCGCTGCCCTTATTAAAGAGACAGTAGCACGGATTATGTTCAGACGTTCAGTTTTTCAAATGCAAGCATGATTTGATTTATTCAAGATGAGCTATTTTTAAAAAAAGCGTAACCCTTAAAGATATGTTATGAAAATCCCTTTCCCTGCTTCAAATAATTGAAAGGTGTTCACAAGATGACCTCCATTGGTTTTTGCTTGATATTTTATTTCCTACATTGACGATTTTGAGGCTGAATTCTGCTTTAAAGAGCTTTTACATTTAAACACGGCTGCTGGTATTATTGCAAGGAGAAAACCCGCAACACTTTTGTCGCTATGTGCTATGGTGAACCTTGCGAACCATGGGAGGAACTGCGCTGAATTTCAGTGTAGCATTGCACCCAAACTTGGCTGCCTGTAGAACAGTTCTCTACTGCAGACAAAGTTGCCCGGCCCCTAGCGGGATTCGAACCCCGGACCTCTGTATCTGAAGCCGAACGCGATAACTACTGCGCTGTCCCGCCCCTATTTCCCAGGATGAGAACCTCACTAGAGAAAGTTTATAGAAAATAATCATAGGCAAAAGCACGCTGGGTTGTTTTTTTTTAAAAAAGGAAGACGCTGGTGCGAAATACGCCTTGAAAACATTGCGACACCATCTTAAATTACTAATATACATGCATTATAATTACTGACAGTTGACGGGATCCAATACATATTTGTATTATATTGAACCAAGACTGAATTATGAAAATCAAACTTCAATAAATACCCAGTTAACCCTTTCTGAAATCCATCAAATACATTTTAATCATATTTTAGACTACGATATTTGTAAGTTGTAACTGCAGCATTGTTGTAAGTGGTATATCCTAGTATGGAGCAGTTTTAATCCTTGGCGGTTATATCTTGAAATGACGGCCTTGGAAGAGTCCCTTGTGCCAAACTATTGGAGGCTTTGAGCACCATATCCTACACATTACTAACGATCCGTACTCGGGGTATTAGACATCTAGGCACTATTGCACACTTTTCCCGGTTCAAATTGGCTTTTTAAGGTATATTAGGACATAAGTATGTAATTGCATCGGTATGAAGCTAAAGTGAATACATCATTCTTTACAAATGACATGAAATCGACAATGAAAATATTAAGACGGCCGCTATCGGCTTGAACAGATAAAATATCCATGGTCAGCTGTGCACAAAACGGTAGATTATGGACGGTTGCAAACGGATGAACTGAGCGATTTTAAATATTTTTTTCATCGTTATTTACGGGTCAAAGGATAAGTATTCCGTTGCATCGATATAAAGCTAAATTAAGTGCCTGTATCCACATATGCTTTAAAATGGTCAATTTGAAGGGAAAAAGCGTACTTTAGTCCCCTTGGATATATTAGGACATTGACACTCGGTAATTGCCATTTAAAGTTGACGTTTATCGCACTTATATTTTCGAAGCGGGGCTTACTATTCTAAAAGTGTATTTTCCTACCCTTAAGGAGCTTGAATGTTATAGATCAACATTTCGATAAACTTCAACTTGTATAGCAAAAACATTTTTTTTTTCTTGAAGTTTGTGCAACCAAACGCTGCACCAACATATTGCTCATTAGTAAATATTACGGAAGCGTATCAGTGTCACGGTGAAAAATATTTGTTCAATTAACTCCTATGTAGGAGATACTTTCTCCGGTTTCCTTAAAATGGAATTTTATTTATCTAGGGGGGGGTTAGGAGGTAAAGAAAACATTGTAAGTATCGCTTCACTTGGAACATTTCGTACTAAGCTCAGAAATGTTATGAATTTTTTGTGAATACTATATTTTATGAGCCACTACAAGATGAACATTGTAAAGAATTGAGATAAAGTAATTTAGTAGTTAGCAAAATAAGACATAACTGTTTACTTGAATTTTTTTTTTATAGCATTTTCTATATATCGCTATATAGCTACTACTTCTCATGCACCCCTTTCTCTGCATTCATTTCCCTAATCGCATTAATTCTTCATGGATTCATTCTGAAATGCGTTCATTACTCAATTACTCATTACTCGGCATTATTATGAATGCAAGTTTAATTCTGTTGAATTTTTAAATTATATTTTCAACTTCCTGGCTTTAATATATTATCCCCGCGAATGGCTGAAATATTGCCCAAGCGGCGTTAAACAATAACTCATTCACTTTAATATATTACAATTACACTTAGCATGGGAAAATCGAAATATTCACAAATAGATATTTTAGGAATGGAAAGTCAAAAGGGAAAAAAATGGTGAGGTCACTGTTCTTCGGGGATACAATTTCTCGTAATTTCCTTCAAATCTGATTAAGACTCACTACCTCGGACATTTATCCAAATAATTCCCTCTGCTCGGGTAAGTTTTGAATCTATCACCGAAGGGGGTGGTAATGATATTCAAGAGTCATTCAAATATGAATTGTATGATGAAATACATGATTTGGCTCATCCTCATTAGAATCCTAGACCCTGTTCCGAGGTAGACATTGTTTCAGAGTAATGCCCCTACCAGGATACGAACTCGTTCGGTCTTTGCTCTCTACCAGGCCTGATGACGAAGCCGCACAGGCGAATTGCCTGTCACGAGTTTAGTGCAGAGAGGACCAACCACATTATAGCGGTTAAAATAAGATGTATGCAAACACGTTAATAAAGGTTGACATATGTTACTTGTCCCTAGCTTTCATCGGCGACTAGCTAACTAAACTAACGTCTGAACATGCGACTATATGAGTTGATAACAGACCCCTTGCCAAAATAGAATACAATTTTTGCATCTTTACTTAACAGCTGACCGTGAAACAGATTTTTGCAGGCCTGTAAAATGTTTGTAGTATTATTAAAAGAAAAGTACAAAAACCACCTTATGTCTATATATGTACTCCATTATTTTATTCGGAGAATGTAAATATACTACTCTGATGGCATACCCATGGTCACTATGATAATCATTCCGATACAAAACTATACAGACTGCTAGGCCAATAACTTTACGTTTGGAAATTGAACACCAGTATGAACATAAATGCCTCGATCTGAATTCAGGTCATGCGCCGAAGAAAGATCCCTGTCATACTTAAAAGTACATCTCTTGCCAAGTCCCACAGCCCGCCAGTCACGTGACCAGTCGGAGGATAACATCGGAAACATACTGTACATCGGAAACATACTCTATATCGTCTCTCACTATGTGTACACTCAACCTCTCCTCCTGTACATCACTAGCCTTGATATGTACATTTCTCCTAGTCACAGGGGGTGAGGCGTCGTGCCCTTACCCTGGCACTACCCCCGGTATCAAGGGGTTGGTACTGGGTCGCTGCCTGCAGTATCAAACCCTTGTAAATCCCCATCAGTTTTGTGATATCGGGTAAGTGAACATGTGTTGTAATGGTGATAAGTTTTCCTTCATTGTTTATGCATTGAATTATTTTTCACGAGTCTATGTAGGATCAAAAATTCATTAATTCAGTCATCTATATGTATATGTATATCTATATGTATATGTATATAGTTTGTCATTGAATATAGGTGTTAGCCTGCTTGAAACTGACTCATTAATTTACGTTTTTATTATATCACTCACATAATTATTTCATGAATCGATTGCGGCATAACGCGAAAATTAGGTTTCCTATTAGCACGCATAACCCTGTGTCGACTCGGCCACCGTAGGTCTGCTAAGGCAATTTTTAGTTAGACCCTCCGTTTGTTTTGCATATTACCCAGCTACTGATAACGATGATGTATTGGGGATCTGTTCATACATGTAGAGTGAGATTTTCTTTTCTCATTTAACTAAGCAATATGTTTAAAAATACATAACTTACAAAATCGTAATTTCGACACACGTGTTGACACTATTTACACCAGAGAAACGACGTAAAACAACCTCATTGTCAAGATGTCTAGTCAAGCTGTGCGATTGTGGAGTTGAAACTGGAAAGTGGCTATATATCCTAGAAAAAAAATCGCTTTTGTTTGTTATCATATTGTGCTCATGCATACCGATTCATGCCGTACATGTTGCTCGGAGACCGGTCAAAAGAATTTAGTTGACACTCTCACCCTGGGGAAAGCACTAACAGATACGTCTTTAATTCTGTTTTTATTTGATTGTAGGGGTGCAAAGGAGATAAAATCAAATTTGTACAAAAAGTAACTGGGAGGGAGAGGGGGGCGGAATTTGGGTACTCAGGGGTTCCCCTTTTTACGGTCAAATCAGAAATGATATTCATTATCCGATAAAATATAAAATACCGAAAGTGTAGGATGGTTGTGAAATGTTGAGGGTAGTGCAATACCCAGGAGGTCGGGAGGTTTAAATAACTTGTAAAGGAGAAACCTGTTTAGTTTTGAGATCCGGGGTTGAGGGGCAACGTCAAAGGTATTTTTAAGCACGCTATGGATTCTACAATGACTCCGTAGGCAAGTAGGCTAACTTTTAAAAAAAAGAAAAGCTTTTATATCTGTCTCCTGTAAGGCATGATAAAACATCTTTAAAATAATTCAGTTTCACACGGCAAGGTATGTTTAAGGGCATGCAATTCGACCCAGGAAGTATTATCATTTTAAGCTTGAAAAAAAAAACTTGGGTAAGAGGAGTATTTACACCGGTAGATATCTAACTGTCTGTTAAAAAATAAAGAATTGAAGACAAAGGATACAACCCTGTCTCGTACCTATACTTTACCAAAAATATCTCTCTGCGAAAACAATAAAGAACTGATGACAAAAGATACAACCCTACCTCGTACCTATACTTTACCCAAAATATCTGTCTGCGAAAACAATGAAGACCTTAGGAAAAAGGATACAACCCTGTCTCATACCTATATTACGATCAAAATAACTAGCCATACGATCAGTTCGAGGAAGAGGCTATTTGGCCGATCCAATCACTTTTGTTTGCTTTAAACGAAGTATACACCTGGAAGAAAACAGTGCAAGAACACCATATGTTCTTAATTTCTCTCAATATTCTGCAAATCGCCCAGTTATATCCAGAGCTCGTCTGTCAAATACAGAACTAAAACAAATGGTACCAGTGGTATCACAGTCAGCTCAGCGTCTTCTTCAGGGTAGATCCAGAGGAGGCTTTTTTAATTTAAGCTAATTAACGTCATCAAACGTCCGCACATTGCTGTTATACCAAAACTCTTTGGATTATGAAAATCGGGGTTAAATGGGTTACGTCGACCTTTTAAAGCGATAAACATGCAATCGAAAACAAACACTTCTATATTGATATCGACTTTGGTCATTGATAACATTTTCACATACACTTGTTTTGAGCTAATGGTTACAAATGACGTATAGGTATTAGTTACAAGGCATTGAAGCTGTCTTATTAAAGTGTATGACCGGTATTCTATTTCATTCCTTTGTTAGTAGTTTAACATTCTTTCTATCTTTCGTGGAAATTACAATAATTTCCAAACATCATAGTCATTTCAAATGAGAATAATTTAGTTTTGTATAAATGAACAATGAAGAATTTACATCGAAAAATCCTGAATCCAGAAAACACTCAAGTCATGTTACAATATCCATCATTGTATAGTCTGTAAATTGCTCCAATTTAACTCGTGCAATTATAAGTTGTCAAATTTAAGTTGTAAATTTATAATACAATTTTAATATAAAATAACCAATGTTTCAAAATAATTTATAGGTTAATGGCGCCAGCTGCACGATATACGAAAGAAGTGACATGAAAGATAGATAAATCTTTATTTAACTAAGTTCAATTTTCCATCAAGTCACCCCTGTACTTTATTAAACCAATTTTGAATTGATTTTTAGAGATTTTACCTTCACGACCTTTGACAGACAGAAATAATTTCACGAAACACAAAATATCCTTTAACAAGAAGGAATTCAATTTGAAAATAATGTTTATAATCTATAAACCTCTAGTGACGTCACTCGATTGTCAATCGATGATATTTTTCTCGTATTTTACCTCAACGAGAGTAACAGGAATGCTAATAATATTATTCAAATGTGGTTATGAACATGAAGATAACTGTAAAATGAGTCAATCTCTCAGTCATTGTGATAGAACCAACCATGTTCCGGAATAAAAATTATTGCCTCTCCCGGGATACGAACATGTTCGATAGTTTGCTGCCCACACGGTCTCATCTCATCTCACCATAAAGGCGACGGTCATTCAATTCAGTGCAAACAAAACCTTTTGGCGTATAGGATGGGCAAATTGGGATATACTGTTACTTCGTTTTTTAATTGAGACTACTATTTGAGGATAAATAAAATCTCACCCTAATGATGTCTGTTGTTGTTCTTTTTATATTGATTTTGCATCGGAAGAAAACTTCTTTGTATGGATGGTGTTTACATTTGAAGCTTTAAAGGCACTATTGCACGCTTTTACGGTTTAAATTGACTATTTGACCTTATCTTACTATCGATGCAATGAAATACTTAACATTCTTTACAATTGACCTGCAATCAACAATGAAAAAGTTAAGACAGCCGCTGTCGACTTGGACATATAAAAATCTATGGTTAGCTGTGCACAAAACGGATAAATTATGGACAGCTGAACACGGCTGAACTAGTATTATGTGCAGCTATTGAAATTACCTGAACTCTGAACTGAGAACAAAGAATGAAATATGTTTTATGAAAGCAATGTTGTAAATTAACCGAGTTTATAACAGAATTAGCATTGTTATTATATTGACCAAAGCGGCTGCCGTTTCCGCTTTTCTGGTTATAAGCAACATTTCAATATTTCCGATATAGTAATTCACGTGGATTTAATGCAACGTTGCTCTAGTGCGTTCTGAAGTATCACATATTGTAATTTGAAGCTTTCATAGGCAGACTTCAGTTTGTGATGTAAACCATAAAAATATTTGGTATGCCTAGTTATTTACAAATATTTCGGTTTGCATATTCATTCTATTTTAATGGTCCATTCTTTTGAAAAGAAACAATTACTATTCTTTTGAAAATAAATGTGCATCTTGATTTTACGAACAGGGAAACTCCCGTGGAAAACTGCAACAAGCTGGCCAATTCGTTCATAAACGCTTTCGCCTTCCAGCCAACATGTAATGTGACGTTCGAGCGCTTTGATCAGTTCTTCAAAGAAGCGCATTATGACGTCACTCCTGGTCAGGTACAATGTATATCACAAGTTTTTGTTCGAAAATTAGTTTGCGTCTGCGGATGATCTTTGCAAAAAAAACTCCCAGTGACATGATGAATCAGATAGCTAGTCAGTACTATGCTCTTGCAAATCCATGTTTATTACCCAAATTGTGTCAAGTAGTTCATTTAGTAGATTCTTTTTCGCAGGCAGTGTGACTACTGTTTAGTTTAGTTCAGACATTCCCATATACATGACATCATTATGGTTTTACGTGTAGACCTAGATTGTTCCAAATGCTACAATGCTACGATGATATGTGTTTGATGACGTCCCAGTGCTATGACAATTGCGCTATGACGTCACTTCTGATCAGCTATTCTGACGATAATGCTGCGTGCAAGTGTCTTATGTAAATTTAAATTGAACAGCAAACTACTATATTGACTGCAGTTCTCTATGTCTTTGTTACCATCAGATTGGAATTTTAAGTACCTGACCTTTGAATGATCCTCGAAAAAGGTTCGATAATCTGTGGCCTAATCTAAATCACAATAAAAAGATACTCCGTTAGAAATTGCAGAATATTCGCGAAACGTTATCAGTTATGTCACCTGCTAGAAAAGGACTGGTGAATAAATCTAAGGCAAACGGGCGCAGCATATAGTGACAAAATAAAAGTTTCCTCGAAAACCGGATAGTGTAATGCTGCTCTCAGGCGTCATTTTCTCAAACATTATTGTGGAGACTTATCCAAAGCAGGCTAGATTGTGTATGATAGGTTATATAAGAAATTTTCATAAAAATGGACATTTGATTTCGTCTTCATTACATTTTTCAGTCAGTAATTCGAGTTTCATCAATACCTTTAAACTGTCATTTATGTGGCGTTTTATTATGATTTTGAAACTTTTATTCGAGTATCACGAAATATCTCTTTTACACTCAAGGTCATCTTCTGGTCTGATGTATACGGAATCGTTCAGCGATACAGTCAAAGAGGCAGGAGGGTCCGGCCTCTCGAAGATACTTTAATCGGTAAGTTAAACTTTAAGAGCCAGGGTCCGGCCTCTCGAAGATACTTGGATTGTTTGTTTAAACGCACTAATGCACACCAATATTTCTTTAACACAACGAATGCACAGATACTGCATATCTCTCGATACTATTCAAGATCCTCACTCAAGTAAACTACCTCGTAAATTATTTAACAAATATTTACGTATTCAGGTAGTAAAGTTGATTTTTAAAGACCGGAAGTATTTAATGTTACGTTACAATGAATCCGCATGAACTACGATATCGGAAATATTATGATTTTGCTTATAACCAAAAAAGCGGAAACGGCAGCCGCTTTGGTCAATCTAATAGCAATGCTAATGCTGTGTTATTAAATCGGTTTATTTACATCATTAATTGCTGTCATAAAACATAATTCATTATTTGTTCTCGGTTCAGAGTTTAGGTAAATTCAGCAGCTGCACATATTAATAGTTCAGCCGCTTTCAACTGTCTATAATTTATCCGTTTTGTGCACAGCTAACCTTAGATTTGTTATACGTCCAAGCCAACAGCGGCTGTCTCAACGATTTCATTGTTGATTGCAGGTCAATTGTAAAGAATTTTAAGTATTTCATTGCATGGATAGAAAGCTAAAGTGAATGTATAACTCCTCTTAAACCTTAAATAGCCAATTTAAACCGTAAAAGTGTGCACTAGTGCCTTTAAACTTACAGACAGGTTCAGCCTGTCGAAGATATATACAATGGTGAGGTATTTTTTTTATCGTCAGCGTTCGGCCTCTCGAAAATACTTTAGTTTGCGAGTTAAGTTTTATAAAACAATATTCGGCGTCTCGAAGATACTGGAGTCGGTTAGAAAACATATGGAGTTAAGATGCACAAACACCAATATTTCGAATATTTATTAAGCTAATATGTACCTATTCAGATAATTAAGTTGATTATGAAAGACTGTTTAAATGTGGTAGGCTGTTTGAATTCACTACTTTTGCTGTTTCGATATTTGTTCATATACATAGTCGACTTTTTCTGCGACAAATTGAGAAAAACAGAAAATCGTAGCATGTTATTACGTAAATTTATGATACCACTTTGGGGAAGAATAATTAAACTTGAAGCTCCCAAGATTTCTTCTTCTAGATAACATGTTTTATTATATATACCATTATGATCTGAATGCTAACTCCATTTATTTTCTGTACATTTACGTCACAGGCTACATGGCCGACGGACTGAGGTTTTGTGCACAGGAGGCGGAACCTGGTTTCATCAACAACAGCACATGCGCAGGATTTGACGAAACTGATGCATGTCCGCTCAATGCTGAATTCACTTTTTGGGCATTGGCTTCTAGAAATGTACGAGATATATTTACAAATTAAGTTGAGTGTTAAATTTTCTTCTGTAAATCCTAATTTTCCTTCACGGTAATGGAATTGAACAGTTTCTAAAATTACGTAATACTTGCTTTCCAGTATGCCAGGACCGCGCAAGGTGCAGTACAGATCATGCTAAACGCAAGTCTAGAAGAGGCATACCGTGACTCCTCGTAAGTGTTATACATGTAGCTATACATCGAATGAATTCTGGAACAGAAAAGGAACAGAAGATTTTAAGATTTGACAATATCGTGATTTGAACTCAATTTATCAGCAACTTTCCTCTCACCACAAAAACGCGTTTTATGGTTGGTGTCACTTGATGGCTGATAAAACGTACAACTTCAATGCTTAACGATTCAATAAAACAAACAACAATTTAGTGCTACACAGCCTTCAATCTAAAAAAAATCAAGTTCGACAATTTCATATTATAAGACATGATACTACCAACTGTTGATATAGATTTATTTAGATTGTATCGTCTCGATTCTGAAGTTAACCGGAAGTTAACGCGCATCCATAGATCAAACGTAATTTTGGTGTCTGAAGAAATGTTTATAGAAGAAAAGTTAAAATTGGAGTCGATTGTGTTCAAGAGGTTATATGACTAGTCAGAGTGTCAATAATAATTTTAATCTTTTAATCCAGTATGTGTGTTCATGACTGAAGTATGGCTCAAGCGTAGCTTCACGACAACTCTCTTACCCAATTAAATTAAATGTACTTTTATGATATTGGATGTCCAGGATGATTTTTAAAATTTGTAATACCAAAATTTAATGTAAGATATATCTGAACTTCCAGATTCTTCGGGACTTGGGAGCTGCCAAATATTGACAATTCGCGAGTGACCTCGATGACCATTCTGCTCGTGCACATACCTGGACAGACCATCAGGTAGGTAAACACTATATACCTTATATGCAAAGCAACTCGGTAGTATTTGACAATATTAAAGTGACATTCAGTTTGGTGATGGATTCAAATATAGGTTCTTATAAATACCTAGCAGTGTCAATTAACTATCTACTTTACAACCAGTTGGAATAAAGGGCTCGACAATATACCAAACGACTTATGTTCGAACCAATACGGAAGCGATTTTGAAACGTGTGCTGCTTCTTTGATTTCAGCTTAAGACATGACACGAGCAACGATACAACTTAACTACATTCGTTTGATATAATTTTTCCATCTTTAAGATAAAGAAACGTGACTTAATTTCAACACAACCAAAAAATTGTAAATTCGATTCGTTTTTATTTTGTTTTCACATATCAGGACTACATGCGAGAGTGACAACATCCAACTGCTTAAATCCAGATTACAAATGAAGAACATCACGTCTGAATGCGAGGACGCACCCTGGTTTGTTTACAACGATGTCCTTCTTGAATTCCATCAGTCATCACAAAACTGAACATTTTTAATATGTCCCTTCATTCATTGACACTGAACTTCCGTAATCTCAATAGAGCGGATAACCTCGAAATGGACACTTGACTTTGTTCATTCAAACATAGCTACGTAATCAAGTAAAGCCAAACAGACAGACAGACAGACATTTTATTCCTTATTAAAGCCAAAGGCCCACAATACAATGTACATTTCCAATAGTTTTACAAGCGCACATAAAAGATTACACGTTTTATGCATTTACAATTTTAGCTATAGTTTTATTAATACATTTAAGGAATTTAAATACATTTAAGATAATATTTCTATCTTTACTGTTAAGGAGATAGGTGAAATTGTGATTGTTAACAGTAGTGTACAATAATGGAGTAATAAACATATTTCTAGCATCATCATATAATTTACAATAAAATAGAATGTGCAATTCGTCTTCAATGCTGGATTATTGTTTATTTTGCAGTAAAAACATACTCTGTCAGGAATTGATAAATTATTGTATCGTCCTGTTTCTATGCCTAGCCCAAAATTGCCACACCTAAATTTTGCTAGGAGGGATTTAAGATAAGGAGATATTGATAATTTAAGATGGCTTTCCACTTGTAGTAATGTTTTAAATTGTTTATAAGCAAATGAATCTGACCTTTCGGTGTATATTTCCCTGAATCACCCTATAGTCAGCGGATGTATCAAATTGTAGGCATGTTCGTGTTAAAATGGCTAGTTTAAGAATATGGACTTATTGTCTTTCTTTTTCTGCTATAAAATTCTTATCTTAAAACTTGTATGCTATTCCAATACGCTCCTTCCTATCAAATGTGTTTCTTCAGAGACGTCTAACTATTTGGCCGCCATGGTTGATTTATTGATCAAGCATGTCAAGTCACGCTCAACAATAACGCAATCACTCACTCTAATTCATTCATTCATTGATTCATTCCTTTAATTATTCATCTATCCAGTATTTATTTACGTATATATCATTTAAGTTTTAATTCATTTTATATCCATTGATTGATTGATTGATTGATTGATTGATTGATTGATTGATTGATTGATTGATTTATTTATTTATTTATTTATTTATTTATTTATTTATTTATTTATTTATTGATTTATTGATTTATTGATTTATTTATTTATTGATTTATTGATTTATTACAGGGGCCCCCAGACGATGCTTTGCATGGATTTCTCGGAGGAAGAAGAATGTAAAAGAGATTCAGGTGTTGATGACTCCTCACGTTTAAACTTTAATGGCTTTTGTCTCCTAGTTGGTATTTTCACATATTCTTTATTGCATTGACACATGTTATTGTCTGTTAATTAACTGGAGTTTTGAAGCAGGTTTAATTGCAGCATGTCATTTAAGGGCACAATCGCGATTTTTCAAAGTTATTTTTATTGGGTATCTTATGTTTTGACCAATTTTTTAATATAGGAAGAGGAGGCATTTGTAAGGTTGAATCATAGACAAAATTTAAGTAACTGGTGTTGTTGCTGTTGCAGCAATGATAAGTTCTTCCTTTTCGGCGTCTCGGTTGATAACTAAAGTAATTGCAAGAGCCAATGTATTTTCTTGATAACTGTGGAGGTTATCACGCATAAAACGTCATTTAATATATTTTGTAAATGATACGTATTTTCATTCATATGCGTTTAAATTAGATAAACATCACAACCTTTCGTAAACGATAAATTAATTTCAAAATTGGATTAAGAAATAAAAGACAATTACAGTAATTAATTTGAAATCGTGAATGATACTTACTATTGTCTAGTTTGTTTTGAAATCTCCCTTTTTCAGATTAAATACTCCACCCTTTATATGGTAGAGTAGAGAGCATAAGGTACCGAGGGTAGTTAATGTGGCCGAGTTTTACCTTCTTTTTACTTACGATACCGAGTTCCTGTGCTATTGTGTGAATTTCGAAATATGTAACTGATGTGGAAAAAGTGTTTTTGAGCATATATTATTCTCATGATACAACCATATTTTACAAGCTCATTTTTTCAAGGTTGAGAATTTTCTCCCTTGAATATGAATTTGTTCACTTTTACAGCAACCATGTTACTATGTAAATGAAAACACATCGATGACTGCTCTAGATTTATAGGAAACCGTACTTTTCGTTGGATCGATGGCCGGGATACATTAAGTTTCTCCGCAAGGCATGCTCACGCTCATTTCAATGACATGCTATTAAAAGCCTTGCTACATTGAGAAAAAGTTGTATATTCGAGTAGAGCGCACTGTCAATCAGTAACTACTTCCGGGAAGTTTCTGATTTGACTAACACGTTCAGGCGCAGTAGGCTAAAGAGCCGGCACAGGAAATTTGATGAAATGCAGTAAGGCTTGAATAAGCCAATGATTGGGACTGGTGCGTGTAATGTATTGAAGGAGAAGTCGCAAGGTAAAAATAGGTCGGTTAACTTCATGTTGCCCTGAGATTAATTTAGGTTTTTGCTATGAGTTTGTCTTCGTATTTAACATCTTACCGCCTTCATTTATCAGACTGAAGAGCGAGGAACAAGTGAGGTGTCTAGAGGTTAAAACATTGAAGATATGGAAAAAGGCATCTTTCTGACATTTGTTTTTTACTTTTCGCATTTCGATTTTAAGTGTCGTAAGTTCATTTAAGATTGTGAGCATTATTTGAGATGTAATAAACTTTTCTTACATTGCTTGATCGTTTTTTTTCATTTTCTCTCTTAAAAGTGGTCGTCATTCTTTTGTTGATTACACTTCTTGTTACCTAATCACACTGTACGATCCTCAACGCCTTGGGGAATATACACTTTCAAACCAACATGTGACAAGTTGTAATTTAGATATAGAGATCATAATGATTAAACCACTTGAAATGTGAAAGGGAGGGTGGTATAAATGCCGAAGCTTTCATGAATTCAACTTTGAAATTTTAGGGAAGTTTTAATACCCTAATTAAATTGAACATTACGTTCAAATGCAAAAACAACTGTTCTGACTTCTATTACAAAGGCCGTTAGATCCGCTAACTTTAGTGCAGTGTCACTAAAATGCGGTCAATAACAAAATATAGTTCACAGAAAAGGTAATGAAAAGTAATTAATTTATGTTCCAAATAAATTGTTTTGATCAAACCTTAAACTCAGTTGTGTATATAACGTGTCCAATCTAAGCACTATAAAAACAATATTTGAAAGCAGTATATTATTGTGGTTTATTACCTTGTTATGTCTACTCAGAAGGCGGCAATTTGTGTAAACGCAAAATCACGGTGGTTATACTTTGTAAATTGCAGATTAAGTATTGTTCAAATTACTGTCGGAAATAATAAAAATAATGTTTTTAATTTCAAGACAATGCCTTAAATCAAAACAAGTGGTTTTAAAATGAATGCAAAGTCCGTTTAATCTATGCGAATTGGTTCTGCTACTTTAAACGAGTAAAAGGTGTTCACACAAAAATGGCTGCCATTTGCTTTAGCATAATACTTGATTATTTCCTCTACGACTCCGTATGCTCAGGTTAAGTAATGAGATGTTTCCTCTGAAGGTAATACATTTGGCATAATCTCATGTTTATAAGGGAAAATTTGAAGAAATGAATCTTTCAAAAAATATGCAACTGTCCCTTTAAGGACAGAATTTGAAGATCTTCTAAATAACAACTATTAAACGTCAATATATTTGCAACTTTTCGCCCAAGAGGGCGCTGCACTCCAATCACGAATTTTGACTGGTTAGCAGCAATTAGCGAGTGATAGAGACTGGTGCAATTTAAAGCCATGCAGGGGAAGATGCCCAGTTAGAAACAACGTTTAGGCACAACGCACAGCAGCAGCATTGTAATAGGTCTGGATACGTTTATTTTATTTCGAGATAGGGGCTCATAAAGTCCCTCGTCAATATTACAAAAATGTTGCAACTGAAATTGATTTAATTTACGCAAACCAATTAGCGTGAAAGGCCACAGAAAAAGTCATCACAAATGGCCCATATAAGAAACTCTTTCGAACTGATTTTAATGAGATTGGCAATTCAGTTTTAAGTCTACCACAAAAAAGCCTTCTTACATCGGGAAAGTCATACGACTTTCAATAGAGTCATTTCGCTCGGCTAATGCAAAAATCCCGATAAGCGAGCTATACCCCAAATTTTGGGATAGATCATAGAAAGCTGACATTGTTGGCCATTTTCTATGGATAAGCCATTACGTTTATAAAATAAGAAGCATTTTTCGAAATAACTGGAGGATAATGGGTTGATAAGTAGTGAGTATTGACTGAATTATCGACTGTTACCAAACAGACGCATTTTAAAGCTTGTTTGTTTTTTACAATGACAATATGGAGGTAGAACGTCGCAATTATGATCGAAAACCGGACAGTGGCGCGCGTCAAATAGTCAAACGTAATTTTGGAGACTTATCTAAAAGATAAATAATATGTTATTAAAATCACGGAGTGGCTATTTAAAGTCTTTCAGAAAATTGAACCATATCAAGTCCATCAAGTATCTGTATCTAAACACAGAAAACTTTTAATGATGATAGGGTTGATACATTAGGGGATTATACTCCTTCATCTGCCAGCTGATGCCAACGTAGTCGAGACAACATTGAAGACAACCACGTTTTGGCGAGTTCATAACTGGTTTAGTTTGCATTAGCCAGGAGCGAGTTTCTCTTAGTCCTCACCAGTAAAATTTTGGAAATCAAACGATTTAAGCACGTTGAGTCAAAAAAGCTTTCAAGAAACAAAAATAATGTAGCCTAATTTGAGGCCGATTCTGAACATTTCCTCCAAATAATTTTGATAATAAGAAACTTAGATCCAAAACTTTTAGCCGGAGACAAAAGAACAGCTGAAGCAGCGGAAACTCGTGACATAAACGACCTCAAAGAATTAAAAGACTTTTCCGTCAGTAAGAAAAGTGATTTCCTCAGTTCAATGAGGATGTTCCCATTGTGAGGCGCAGAAGTGACCAAATGTGTGGTTTTTAACAAGAACAATGCGAAAGCGTGCCGCCAAAAACGCAATATGGAAATATGTGTTAAGCAACGCTTAAAAACTAACATTTTCCTCAAAGAAAGATATGTAAAACGGTTTTTGGATGCTCGCAGGTCCAACCGACGTAGCCGTTTCATTGGTCTACATGTCTACAAATCTAGGGCGGGTAATATGAGTAAACTTATTCCTGATGATAAGTCCAAGACTTGTGACGAATAATGGAATATTCAGCGCTTGGTCACCGAGGATGGATGTATGCATTAATCATTGGCATAAAATGCTTACATCAATAAATGTTTCATCATTTTGAACATTAGAATTTTTTTACATAATTGGACTGAAAAATATTAACCAGATTGAAAACAAACTCGTAATGCAAGTGACCGCTGTCAAACGTCGAGCGTAAAATACACGTGCCGCACGTGCTGCGCGTTCTACATCCGGGCGTGCATAGCACTATAAAAGTCCAAGACGCAAACGAAGTCGACAGTCCGGTGTGCAGCGCTGTAGAAGATTGTTCGTCAGGTAAGTAATAAATTTTCACATTGTTTCTCGTCAAAACCAACAAATAGTCTTTCAAACAAGTTCTTGTAATTCCTTTGATTTAATTCAACTAATTTTCAACGTCGTTTGAAATGCCACGTTCATGCAATAAAGACTACTTTTGATAAAACATTGTCGCTATCTTAGCGTCTTTTATCGGCCGGTCTATGTAAGGCATAACTGCAGTTCCACTTTACTTGAAAAAATAAGTTAACTATATATTTTATTGTAATGTCTTTCTTGTGGCAAATGTAAATTTATCGATAATATCTATTTATCCACTTTTCTCGGTCATTAACAGCATTCAATATTTCATTATAAAATATACTAACAATTATACGCTACCCAAACGGTCTTCTTAACCTGTTTTTCCTGTGTTCCCAGCTTCAACTATCGAAATGGCAACATTGTCTACAGTGGTCATCCTTTTCGCTTATGCGGTAAGTTTCTGAAAATTTTTTTTGATGTTGCTTGATAACAAATATGATAGTCTCGGAATTGGAAATAATATTTTTGCGTTTTGTATTTAAAAGTATAGCTGAACCAAGAACGTCTAATTCTTGAAAGATTGGTTTAAGACTACATGTAAAGTGAAAACTTATAGTACGACGTTTCTTGGCCCTAAATCGTCAAATTCCAACTGTTTCAATCTCGGCTCTTGGTGCAAACAGAACCCAGTAAATACAGTTAACACTGGTTTCTCGTATTGGCGTTGTTTTATAGTTCATATCCTATAAGTTTTGTACAACTGTAACAAAGAATAACCGATTTTCATATTTTATAGGCAATGGCTGTTGCTGTCCTGCCTGATAATTACGTGTTGCAAGGTATGTAGTTTATTAAAATATTGACAGAATATGAGTGTTTTCATTTCGCACGTTGAAATGCATCTTCCCGTGCTAAGTGCAAATCTAGTTTACCCCGATTTGTCAATTCCGAAATACTGTACGTTTCTAATTTTGTTGCATATGAGAGAATTTGCATATCTTACTTGTAAAATGTAATTTAAGATATTAATGAGTATGAAATTTAAAACATTGTTTCCGTGTGATTTGTATTACAATGATTTGAAAATAAATGGTAAAGGTCATGATGCTCAAAACCTGCCTAAATTGTAATTAAATCTGAACACATTTAAAAACTGATCCCACAAGTCTCAAATGGAATATTACTTTAAACATTTCAGTGACCCCCGAGTGCGGCACGGGAATTGAAAAAGACGCCAAAATCCTGATTGCTACTGATTTGGTCATCTCTGCGAGGGCGGAGTGTGCGAACGGTGTTAATGTCGACTTTAAACCTATAGACGACACAAACGTCAACTGGAAACTTCAGGTCTCCTACCCGGGAAACGGCAAACAATCATGTGTTTTCAAGGTGAATTAAACTGATCCTTAATATATAATAAATATAAATTAAGATTATATATAATTTTGATCTCCGTAAAACTGAAACATAACATCTAATGTTTTAAGAACTAAACTTATTTAATTACATGTTTTTTAGGGTTAAGACATTTTTGAAAGTAGTCAAAGTACCTTTTCTGTCTACATGAAATTTTTCTGACTTAACACTTAACAACCTCGTGAACTTTTAAAAATCTTGATTGGTTCCATGTATATAGTAATTACTTTCATATGTATAATAAAGAATATATCCCACGCAACCATCTATAAATATACTGTTTCAGTTTTGCTGACTGTTGTTTGATTCACAATTGATTGCATAATGTCAAAAGCATTTTTAGTTTTCTAAATTGGTTCTAAAGTAGTTCAAATTTAGCGCAACAAATGTAAATATCCATATCCACGAAAATATTAAGACATTTCCGCTTAATTTGGCCTTTAATAAAAACGAAACATTAAGAAAATCATCCCCTTTAAGCCTTATCTTAAAGAGACTGTGTAATGTTTGACTTTTATAGAAAAAGACGAACACACTGGTATTCCACGTGAAAGTAGTCGCTGCCTATGGAGAGAAGCCGGGTCTGGTGCACATGCACGAGGAAGAGTGGACAGTCACGTGCGCCTTCAGTAAACACGGGGTGGATGATAGCGAGGAACAGAGCATTGTGGAAGGGTTGGTTTCAGAAATGATTTTAAGCTTTGGAAAGAAATTTATAATAGCTGTTATGTACAATAAACTGCAAAAACTCCTTTTTGTAAAATTTGCTTGGACCTATTTCACGAAATTTTTATATAATCACACAATTGGAATGTTTATAAAGTATTTAATCAAAATGTTGATCAAGATGTAAAAAGGATGCATTGCCATTTGGGGAAAAATCGACAAGTGGATTGTAAGAACATTTTCGTAACTCGGAACCAATGTTGTTGGCCTAATCCCTGTTTCATAGCCCCATAAAATTGTGTGCAGCGCTATCTCCGTTTTAATGCACGGGTTGACACCCATTGTATTACAAAGGGAGCAAGTTCAAGCGCCAACTTTCCAAAATTAAGCACTCGTTTAGTTTTCTACAATTTCAGCCTGATCGCTCCACCCGAACTCCTGACCAACGTGGGACCAGACAGTAAGTCGACCTTTGACCTCCAGCTAGTCAACGTTCTGGCTGAAGAACTACCCGAGGAAAATATTCATTTGGGAAGAATCGTCAAACTCATGGGAGAGTCGAAAGGTAACGTTTTTGAAAGTTTTTAACCCACAAGGGTTACTTTTCTATCGTGTTACTCCTTAACAAGCACCTTATCTTGCCTCCTTGCGACATGCGTGTATAATTAAATTAACTGAAATTAGTATATTAATGTCTTGAATACATATTTTACAACTTCTTTCCGTGTATAATGTGTAGCATTAGCGGACGGTGACATTGTCAATGACCGATTCGTATGAAAATTAGGGCTGGTACAATTTCATATATTTCTAGTTTATCAAGGGATGAAGTTACTGACAACTTGTTTTGCAAAATCAAACTTTAAAATGCGTCTTTTCTTGATTTAAGTCGGATTTTAAATCCTTGTTCTTGGCGAACCAATAGAATCGTAGGTTACCGATTGCCACTTTAATGTCATTGAAAGTAAATCGCACGTTTTCTATTCAGCGGAGGGGGGAGAAGAGGGAATCAAGCCTATCAACTGTGTGGCTGTGGACGGAGAAGCTGCTTATGCTGTTCTTAGGGGCGGGTAAGTTGATTAACTATCAAAAACCGAAGACGAAGAAATCGCGAAATTTTCAAATCCTGATAACTATGGGTAAAAATGTAAATTTGGTCAATTGCAAATGTTTTAATTGTTTAAAAGTTAACCCTAAGCAGAATTAAGTGAAGGAGAATAAATCGTATTTCCTGTAGGTAGATTTAGTTAACTTTTGTGTTCACTATATTTTGATCATTAAAATGAAATTCAAATTTAGATCAATAGTTTTTAGTTTTATAGCTCGCTCTATCAATATTATGCAGAAGATGGGTATCGACTACTATATTGCAAATTGCACAAAATGAAATCTTCCTTTGAGGCCGAAAACATTTTCAATATGTAAAAATGCATATGCTTCACTTACTCCAAAGGTAACAAGTGTTCTAGATATCTGGCCATGACGGTTTCAAATAGTCGATGAATTGGATAAAGGATGGTTACACTGCAGACAAATTGTGACCTTGTTTCAGATGCGGTGACGGGATTATATTCCCCAAGGACAAGGGGTTCATCACTGACGGTACCACAACCCTCTCCCCTCCCTTCGAGCTCTTCAGCATCAACTTCTCCCCCGTCATAAAGTTCAAGTGCGTCTTCGTCACGTGCAAGGACAACTGTGATGGGGTACGTTACTTAATTATATATATTTAAAACATTTTGACAATATCAAATGTTATTGAATTCATCTTTAATTTACTTAAATTATATATATTTAAAAAATTCTAAATTCAATTCATCTCTTGTGATGTACATGATATCGATAAACAATAGCTCGTCTTGCCTCTACATTGCCCCTAGATTTATGAACGCGAGTATGCCCGAGTACATTCAAGGGGTTGTGATTAAAAACATCTGCCTCTAAATATTTTTCAGAGTTCCTGCCAGGTAGAAAGAAGACTTCGTCGATCGGCCCCGAACCGTATGTATTTTGTACAAAGATAATTCCGGTAAATCTTAAATGGTTTGCAAAAGCACAATAATCTTAACATTTAGAGTGGCGGGATAATGTTTGGGTACATTGAATTTCGGCGCAGTACCACCCCATGGTTCAATAGCTGCAGCATTCGCCGCAATGCATAGCCACATTATTGTAGCAATACTAGCTGCCGTTATAAATGACGACTCTTGAAAGCGGCTTTAAGCCCAGATCACCTTGGCTAAGTATTCATCTTTGAATGTTTCAGATCTCAGACTGTCCATTGAAGACAGCATCTTGAGTCGGTCAGACACTATCCAGTTTGCAGACCAAAAAAAGTTATCACGAACCGATAATGTATAGTCTGTAATAAAGTCTTATTTAAAACTAATGAAGTGTTTGATTTTTTTTATAAAAAACACAATAGCGTTATTAAAAGACTTTTACAATGTAATGAAATTTTGAAATGAATTTTAAGATCTCAAAAGAATCCAAATTTGAGCCTTTTGTTGCTGAGTAAACCAACACCTATTAAGTTATATTCGAAAATGAGTTGAAGTAATACAATTGGTCGGATGTAGGTTGGTTACATCATTTTGCTTGTTCCTTCAGTCTAATTCTCTTAACAGCAGTATAAAGCTAGTTGACGTTGCCAATTCTTTGCAAACCCTTTTAAATCTAATCTTTTATGAAGGCCACGACCCATAGTAAAATGTGGTACAAAAGTGAAAGCATTAATGTCGACGGCACCTTCACAGGAATCGCATTGTTATACATTTTGAAGTCTAACAAAATCGGCCCGAAAGTTCATGTTTACCTACATATGGTGGTAGAACTCGGCACACCCTGAACTCAAAGCGGATGATTCTAGAGCTTGTTGCTATAAAAGGACTGGGTTTATCATTTTACACTTAGACTGTTCCTTTTGTTAATTCTATAAGTTGTTCATGTTGACATTTTATGGAAATTAACATAATTCTAATGGTGCTGAATTTTTTTTTACCAAAAATAACTATTGCCCTTATTCAGATACAGATCATTCAATCCAAGTTAAAGAATCTAACCACTGTTAAAATGCTAATTACTGATAAAAACTGTCACTCAAATGTCAGTTGCCAAATATGTTTACAATGTTTTCAAGATCCGTGGAGAACTGTAATCACGATCTCTGTATCTGCATGCACATTATGTACAACTATGTACTTTGGGCCAGAATGGCCTTGAATTCACGAAATAAAGCTAAAGCTATTCAGATACATCAATTTTATATTAATAAAAACGCCATTTGTGCAACCAAGTAAGGATGTAACTTGTTTATACAAATGTTGCCATTAGAATTCAACTCGTTTGGGATCTTGTCTTGAACCCTTTCAATTTCTTTTGGACAGTTTAGTACTGACACACCGGTGTAAATTGAAGTTTAACCAGTTGGCTTCAAGGAATGGAAACACTGGCATTACAACAACCGATATTTCATTTCACTGTATATTAATATTTCTTTATACTTGTATACTAATTTTAAAAATGCGAAAGAAATCGTGAAGGCGAATATTATCGATTTTCTTTTATTATTTCTAATGGGCCAGTGGCTCTGATAATTCGAAGCATTACGCTGATTGTACATAGGAAATTCAAGTATACAAGTTGTCAAAGGCAACTTCTAGTTATGACGAATGTATTAGTGTGCGAACATGCTATAGAGTATTTATTGACTGATTTTCAAAATGTGCTTATATGTAAGAAAGGAACATTAAAACCAAACAAGTCCCTTAAAATGTAAACGTTTGTGTCCAACAAATGGTTAACATGGCTCAATAAATCTGATATTATCACAATGGCACTGAACTCTTGACTCTCCTGTGGTTGGTTGTCAGGAGACGACGGTAGGTATAGACCTGGCCACTGGCCTACACCTATATAACATTATACCTGAAAAATGGCTATGCTTGATCCGTTTAAGCGGCGTATAGCCGGGACATGGAACCGGCGTACGCCGGGTCGGTAACAGGTTCAAATTGAATCAAGTATGTTGGCATACACACAGGAAGCAGTCATCATACCTCGGACTAGTTTCAAAATACGTTTTATCTATGATATAAATATTTTTCAAACATTTTGAAATGTGACTTTAAATGTCACTCAATTTATCGATGGTTTTTAATAATTATACATGTTGCCAATTAAATCATTTTGAGTTATCTAAAATAATTAGGACTTTAAAATAGTTGGGGGAAATAGTCGCAACGAAAATATTTGTCCGCCATTATACGCCGGGTTCGCCTGTCATTTAAAACCGGCGAATCCGGCTTGCTCCTGAAGCGTACGCCGGTTGTCAATAAAGTGACTCGCCGCTTTCATCATTTCCGGCGGCGAACTATCCGGAGTACGCCGGGTAATAATTACAATCAAGCATAGCCGATGAAGGGTTGTTCCGCAGGTAAGACGGTACGATGAAAGACAATCGTAATTGCAAAAGAGATTCCGTTTTCCGAGATCGAAAACATATTTGAATAGGCAACACAAACACCAAATGTGCAACAAAACAAGTGTATTAGTAAATTTTGCAAATAAAATACAATTGTTTCAAAATAATTCACAAAACATGCTTCCAAAGTTGGTTATAACTTTGTAGTTAATTCAGAATAACCAACATGACTGTCGAGGTTTAGTCTTTGACCGTTAACACATCAAACGATGGTCAGAGATTATTGTGACACGATAACCAAAGCAAAGTAAGATTGTTCATTTAGTAGTGGTCCATCTACTCGGAATAGGTTCATTGACACCTTGACGGTTCAACTAGAAATTACCACAGGAGACTGAAAATCCTTATTCAAAGCATAAATATTGATATACCCTTCCCTGTACTAATTGGCTATAGGACGGACAAGCGCCATATAATGCCAAACCTCTGCCGATTTATGTTCAAACTTGGTATAAGTTAAACACATTTCAGTTTCATTAGCAGAATTGAAATGAATAACGGATCAAAACCGAAAAAACATAACTGAGTTTCAAGAGTTAGACGTCTGGCCTTGTCTATTTCGAACTCTATGAATAGAATCAACTCGCATGCTCATTTACAACTTCAAATTGCTGACGTCACGTTAAAATTTATGCTGTCTTTTGCGATAATAATCAACGTTCAGTTCAAATCGATGTCTCGGCAACGTTGACTACATAAACTAGACTCTTTATGATCTACAATTGGTCTGAAACCTTAAAGCCACGAAATGAGCGAGTTCGTGTTTCGAGTCACTCTGGGAAAAAATGGAGCTTGTCTGTTCTATAGCCTACTTGTCTACGTTAGGGAACTTTATCACATCTACTTATATACTATTCAATATTGACTATTTTGTATTTCCCGTGGAAACATCTGTACAATGAGACGATTGCTGATAAGCGATCAAATAACCACTATCTTTAACCTATTGCAAATGAATGCCTTGCACGAGGCTTGCAGCTGTTACTCTTCTAGTTTGCAAAACCGCAATATTATTAAATTATGAATAAAAACTGAATCAACTGGACATATAACTAAGTTTCTATTTGGCTTCTGATTAAGAGATAACAACGCAACCTTAAAGCAACAAATCATACATGTTCAAACATTTGAATACTTTACAGTTATTCACACATACGTAATCTTTACAAATTATCTTGGCACAAGATTTCCGCAGGATGTCGCCCAACTGTGCGCATTGATCCCTCGTCGTATAAGTTGCGCATGACCATCGCTATGTCGGTTTATTACTAGTAACTTGTGCAGTAACTGCCCTAGCTCATCGCACAGTATTAGTCTTCAAAAGGTCTTTGTAAAATATGTTACTTTTCAAGAGCTTAAACATCAAAAACAATTTCTTACCATGGCGCAGTTCTCTCGAAATAACAATGTATGTCCTAGACATTACACGTCCTCTTTTTTTTCAAATTATCAACGGTGATAAAAGCAACAAATTGTTATGATGCGACTTTTCTTAGAATATCTAATTTCGCCCACAAAACTGGGTAATGTTCAGATATCTGGACTCTTTCGGTCCAAAAATCAACACATTGAATCGGCAGTTTATCTGAGAGCAGAGTAGATAAGACTTTTTTTCTCTGCGTTCAAGCTCAAATTGGCTGGGGTAATAAACCGGAAATGAATCGTGAAATGATCGCATTTTGGCGGGAATCCAAAGGTCAGAAACAGAGGGTGGTCATGCTCAATTTCGAACGATGCAAGTTTCGTAGCTTTAGCCAAATCGAGGAAAGCAAGTTTACCATTTTCAGCATCGAAAAAACCTCCAAATTTAAATGCGTTCGATTCTCCACTCCTGTTGGGCATGGCATCACTTGAGCACGTTACGAATGTCCCATCCTTCCATATTTGGAGGCAGATACTTTTATGACTTCTACAAAACCGAAGAACCAAGCACCAGGCGTGTTTTTCCCTGTAGACGAGAATGTGTTTGTCAAGGAGACTTTCTGAGACCACTCCTATTTCCAGAATGATCTCGGAATGCAGTAACTCTCGTAGTAGTTCAACATCCACGACGGCCTCCCAATATGCCGGGTACTGATGGGAGCGACAAGGGGCGGGATATATGGGCGCACAGCTCACCGTGCCGTTGTAATTCTTGAATACCTTGCTCCGAGGGTTGTTTTGGGATTCTAAAGGCCTGTTGGTGAAGACTCCGTCAATAATCGAACCAACCTTCTCGTCTAGGCGTTCCACAGCGAAGGCGATTTTAGAACCTGGAAGAAATGACATAATATAGTTATGTTATGATATGTTGTTTTGCGATGCATTTCGTATGTATAAACTTCATGTACTGGCATATCGTTCAGCGTTTTACAAGGAGGTTACCTAAATCGAAGAATTTGATTATTAACAAATCGTGTATTGTACAGTGATCTCAAAGACATTAGATCGGAACATCAAAAAGAAACATTTTTGGTTTATAACCTACATTCAATCATGCAGTTTTCGTGTTCGCTTCTGTGGCGACCAACACAGACAATCTTCTGCTCAAAAGCTGAAAAAGAAATTAAGAATATTCGGACAATAAATTAATTTAATCAAATCTTATTAAAATCACATCGAACCCTTAAATAGATAGCTCCCTGAGGTTCTGAATCTTAATAGAATTTAAGTACTGCTTTAAGGATTCATGATAATTAACCATCATCTAACTTTCATCTTTCATAATATAAATAATCATTGGTACGTTTACATATCGAATGCTATCGATAACCAAGCATCATCGCTGATTTGGTAGAGTGCAAAGTCACTCTCTATGACCTCGCTTGAGCGATACTCAGATCATAATCAGAGAAAGGTACAAGTGTAAAGCTAAAGCTGTGTTTGATATCATTCAACATCAGATTTTGTCAAGAAAATAATTATATTCTTTGGCGTGCCTACATTTTTGGCTGCTGGGTACGCTCCTCCCCCGGTTTGGGACCAAAATAACGAATCAATATAAAAAAATCTATCTATTCAATAAAGAATCAATAAGTTAAGGATAACATACAAGTAACCGTACATTCGTGAAAAAGAATGTACGAGCCGCGAAGCGGCGAGGACATTGCTTTCACGAATGTACGGTTACGAGTATGTTATCTGACTTAAAATACAGTCTAGTTTAAAGTGTTTTTTTGTATGACCTGCTTTGGTTTATGATAATAACATTCGTATTTCATTGCATAATTATAACACAAAAAACGTTTTTCAACAAAATTTGAGATGGTCCCAACTGGTTCACCGGTCATTCTTAATGCACGTGCAACGTAACCATCTTGCCGGTACATTCTTAATGCACGTGCAACGTTACCATTTCGCCAGTATATTCTTAATGCACGTGCAATGTAACCATCTAGCTAGTACATTCTTAATGCACGTGCAACGTTACCAGCTTAATTCACGTGCAAGACGTTTGAAACCGCAATCAGCTTGGGATTTGGTATAAAAGGAAGGTGGTCTTAATTCAACTTAGACATTATGTATGGCAATTTTGTTGTTGAGTGGGAAGACATGGCCAAGTATCCACACTTCGAAGACATTTCTTCAGAGGATGATGTTGTGCTATCAAATAATGAAACCAGTTCCCTTCCGGGGACCATCTCAAAATTATTATTGCTCAATTGTCCACATAGAAGCAGTAGATTCTTGTAGGATAATGTATGATTGAAACAATACAATGACGTCACTGCTGTATTTTAATGAAAAATAATCTATATCATTTATTGCATTAAATTCGAGAAAACTTGATGAACATCAACCCATCTATTTATATCGCAATTGTCGGGAAATCTAGCGGGAAATTAAAATGTATATTTAAAAGATTTTTTGTTAAAGTGAAGCGCAATTTATGCACCAAAACGAAACTACAAGAAGCTCCCCTAAAATTTTGGATTTAAGTCGAGGATCGTCAGGTAATTAGCGTAGTGACACTTTTTGAGAAGGTAGCGTACACGTCCTTGGTTTGTCACTATGTATGATTTCTGGTAATTTAATTTGCGTATATGGATATATTAATTAAACAATGCCCTTTCTCATCAGTCAGTATCCAAACGTATTGTCATACTAGGAGACGTGACGTTATAAAAACAAAATTATCCACAAAATAAGCTAAGGTCGCTAGAGCATATCGATCAAGATTTGTTATAAACTTAACATGTGTACTCACATTGTTCAAGCTTTTTATATTTGCTATGAATCAGTTTAATCTCCTCGCTCGCTTCCTGCCTTGTCTGAAAATAAAAATAAAAAGTATAATAGAGCGAAGTAATCCGAAAAGGTTGAACTATAATTTCGATATCGAATTACAGGAAATCCTTTTCCCGAGCGCTTCATATAAAGATATGTTGTTAGCAGCGTCGAATTTCTCACAGCCAGATTAAACACAACCATATATATTTTTCATATAAGTTTTCAGGAATAAAGCCTTGACCGTCTTATGAGCTCGATCCATTGGGCTTTCTTCTCTGACTCGCAACGGTCGGAGAAAACGTAACCAGCGAACGAGTTAGTGTTCATGTATGTATAACAGATTGAAACTTTTTTTCACATTACCATGTGTTCAAAATATTACACATCCTAAATACAAAGCCTCACACTGCCCTGCGTGCATGAAGCCTTATAAGGAGAACATCGATCTTCATTTATATACCTTTTCACAATCCTTGCCAAGCTGTTTGATCTTTTCCATCCTCTCTAACATTCCTGAAATAACAACGTTCGTTATAAGATTTTATTGATACAAAGCTGCAAAAAAACTCCAAGATTTTATCATTGCGTTATTGCGTTATTAAACTAGTCAGCCATTTGGATTTGAGCATGTTATGTCATGCGGCGGAAGTTGATTCGCACAATGTGAGACAATAGCATTTGAATATGCTCACATGACCTGCAGTTTCCTCAAAATATATCTTAAACACACGAAGGTCCTTCAGGACAAATCGTTTATCTAATACACTTCCCTGTTTAAGGCCCTCTGCGATACAGCATATTAACCGTACAAAAGGGAGTCCCATGCAAACACGTGTATAATGCGTTGTCAACTAGTACTTGACAGTACTTGACAGTACTAGACAGACTTCCTGGTGCTTAAAGTTTCAATTAAGAAATTTTTAATATTTGTTTACTGACTACTTTGTTCGCCTTTCCAAAAAAAGTTTAATCATCCTTTTTTGAAAGTGTCGATATGCTTCAACACTTTTCAATGCCATCAATTTTGTGTGACATAAGTTTTCTATACTTCTTCAGTATAACATTCTGTACATTACATTATGTACGTTTCAAACCGCTGAACAAATGTTCAAGCCAGTTATTTCTCATGGATGTCATTTAAAAAAGTAAATTAACCTAGATAAAAAGTATATGTATTCAAATAATTTAATAAAACATGAATATAAAAATAGTCATGCTTTTTTTTTATCTTTCCCCAATTCTACAATTAACATGTGGCTCACTATCGCTATATTTGGGGTCACACTATAAACGACAGTACGAATTCCTGTACCAATACGCTATTCGTCGTTAACCGTACACTTTCGGGTACAGTGTCTCTTTAAACGCTGTGTATATATATAATAACCTATTTCCAAGTCATGACAGCGTTCTTTAAGAGGAATATTTTGTTCTCTCTCGGTTTGAAGGCTCTGAAATATATAAAGTTTAAATAACACGTACAGACATAAAATGAAAAAACGGTAATCAAAATAAACATAACGAAAAATAAACATAAAAGGTAAATCCGTATTAGGAAATATCGAAATAGAAATATTCCAAGAATTCAAACCTTGTACGTAATGATAAACCTATCATACGCAACCGCACAGGTAATACCAAATTCACACGTCAAATTTAAACGATGCTCTAGTCAGAGTAATAAATCCAACTAGTATTTATATCTTTACATAATGATGTCACCGATAAGTCGTGATAAAAGGCATACAGCATAGACTATAAAGATCGAAACATAAAAGATGACGTACAATCATTTTAGATGTGTCTTTAAGCTGTAATATATCAGAATAACATTGCTAAATTATGAAATTGCATCTATATTTCCTCTTAGATTTTAAAAATTGCACTGACCTGCTGCAGAACCTTGATACGGGAAATATGTTTTTGTTTTTCCTGAAGATGTTCTCCTTTTTGTGTAGAAATTTCTAAAAACGAAAATATTTGAGGCAGCATATAATACTTAATTTTGCTAAGCTTTCAATATAATAAAGTGAATCTCACAACGAAGATCTATTTATACGTTAGAGATTACCGTTGATTCCTGAATTACTTCTTTATTATTAAACTGACTTATGGTGAAAGGTTATTTTACAAAAGAGAGAACCAAAAACACTTTAATTTTCGCCTTTTGAATAATTCAAAATGATATTCACACCCATGACCCTTTATTCATATATACATACCCTAAGGTCTACTCGTAGCATACCCCAAGTATACTGAAGTGAGGTGAGTTGGTTTTTAACGCCGCTTTCAAGATTATTTCACTTATATCGCGGCTGCTAGAATTATTGCATTAAGAAAGCCCGCAACACCATTGTGGCTATGCATTGCGGTGAAACTTGCGAGCATCGGCTGGAACTAGCGAAAGATTTGGTGGTACTGCGCTGAAATTCAGCATAGCATTGCACCCAAACAGTTCTTTACTGCGGACAAAGTTTCCGAGCGGGATTCTAAACAGATCAGAAGCCGAACGCGCTAACCACTGCGCTATCCCAAAATAACCAGTATGTCATCGTTGAATCAATACACTTGTAGTCTGATTAAACTCAAATGTTATTTTCGGGACAACTTAAAATATTTAAGCAGTCATAGCAGTCATTGAAAGGTTTCCATATGTCTGCTTAAAGTTTAAGCGATAGTTTGAATCGCTGAACATTTGATTGACACAAAGTGAGAAATCAGCCCATCCGTTAGATTGATGATCAGTTAAGTTGGTAGAAGCGATAAAATCGTGTATAACTTGTAAAGCGACCAATCTTAACATAAGTTCAAATGTGGAACCGGTTACTCACGCGCTTTGTAGTCCCTGTCAAGTATCACCAGCCTGCTTTCTTCGCGTTCCTTCTCCTGCACACATGCACGTGTAATATGTGTTATACGTATAGTTATAGTACGAGTTACTAACAGGAAAACAACTGAGAAAATAGAATATGAAACGTGATGAAGTTTTTGAAATGTATAAGACCGTAAGTTAGTTTATTATGTAAGCTTATTTTTCTGGCAATCCGATTGCTCGAGAAGCGGTCACGTGTCAGTCGACAGAAAAGCATATTGACACTCCGAGTCCGACCAAAAGTGATATTGACTTGAAACAGACATAATGACGTCAAACCGTTGTTTGGAACAATTGATCAAAAATGCTGTTCATGACTGTAGTTTTTTCTTTCCTTTTCGTATATATATCGAAACATAATAAAACAATTATGGACTGGTGAATTCGGTCAATACCTGTTTTTATAGACCCGAGGAAAGCAATATTTCACCAGTCTATAATTGTATAATGTTGTAAACATAACCAAACTGTCAATGATGTTTGAAATTAATTCATGTCTTAACATCATTATTAATAGTCACAATCTAGCACTTCTCTATATTCTTTAATTGTCTCTAATTCGATCTCTCTTTATTTAATAATACGAATTGTTTCTCCCTATCTCTTTACTATCATGTGGAGGAAGACATGTGAATGACCACACACTTACAAGTGTAAAGTTCATTATGAGTATATATTTACCCGGGTTGTTCTGTCCAAATCCACATTTAGAGTTCTGATTGTTTGCTCCAGTTTTTGGATTTCGCCCTTGAGTTCTGAGGATTTAAGAATGAGTTTCTGCATTATGTTAAACAGTTCAAATGTTGATTTTATATATTACCAGTATTTTCTCCAAACTTTATTTACAAAACAGGCAATCAAAAGCAGCATTTACTATCAGTTTCATTAGAAGGGGAAGCGATATTGGAAGATATTATTAGTATGTATCACCTTTTAAAATAGGGAAGAAACTTGTGTAAAATGTTTCACTTCACTTTCAACAGAAGGGTTAAATCTGTACGACTGGATACGTATGGTTTACTTTCATAAACTTTCTATACAATGACATTTGCAGTCGTACACACCGGAAAAACTAAAATTACGTAAGACTTCAGGTGACGTAATCAAGCATCAAGTTTGTGTACCTAGACATTTGAAGACACAGGAGCAATTAACATCTAATCACAGCTAAATGCATTATCTTATATTGGAATGTGATGAAGAAACATCTAAGGGTACCTGTCACAGTTGGTACGTCATCAGGAATGACGTCATCACTCGCCTCCTCGGGGACACTGTACAGACTCATAATTGTGTTGATCTGATCTCTAAGAGCTCGAAATCCAACCATGGACACTTTCATCTGCAGACACCTCCGGTCAACACTCGGTGGCTGCACTTTCAGAACTCTCTGGGCTTTTTCTTCTGCAAGATTCTTCAAATCCATGAAATCCGTCTTGCTGCAAAAGTCTTTCATCGTCTTTATAAATCCCACTGTCGTTTCAACGGAGTCATTCAACTGACACAGCCTGTTGCGGATCTCTGCAACTTCAAATTTGGATGGCTCTGAGCAGTTGATGACGTCATCCCGTAGTTGTTTTTCTCTTTTCAGCACAAGGTCTAGAAGGAATTCTCTGGTTTTGGCAATTTTGTCAATCAACGTGGCAGCCATTGCATCAATATCATCTTCGAGATCTTCTGCCTCTTGAATTCCTCGTTGGACTTCTTTGGATTTATTCTGGAGGTCCTGAAGAGGCTCCTCGAAATTGTCCTTGGCTGAAGAGTAAGCCTTGTCGATGCTGGTCAAGGAATGGTCTCTATGCTCTTCCTGGGCACAGATGACACAAATATTCTTACCACAGGTCGTGTCATAGAGCGCTAGGGTTGCCTCAGGGTGAACAGAACAAAACGCTTTCTTCAAAAGCTGTTGTGGAGGAAGCTGATGCAAAACTTCAAAATCGTAGGTCTGATGTTGAAGATGGACTCTTGTCTGGCTGTGGATGCTTTTGCATTTGGCACAAAGGGTGCATTCACATTCTTGGCAGTAGGATACAGGCGGTTCGTTGTCATGGGAGATGTTGTAGCCACAGTTTATTGAGGACTTCAAGGATTGCAAAAATTGTTGGCACCGCCTTGCAGGATCTGGCTTCAGGTTTTCAAACTGGAATGGTGTCAGGCAAATTGAACATTGTCCTCCTGATAAATCTTGATCGTTGTCTTTGCATTCTATACAAGTTCTGTGGAGACACGGCATAAGGAAAACAGTGTCGTCGTCATAGAAGGTTTTATGGCATAGTCCACAAGTATCAGCTGTGCCGGCTTGCTTTGAATCTGATAAAGATAGTGATTATAATTGTGATATTGATAGTGTAGTAGTTTACTATGACAATGGTGTTGCACGTGTGGTATTGGTAATTGTTAACATTTTTAACTATCGTTTTGATTATGTTAGATAAGTTAACGACAATGGTTCTAAATTTAGAATGACGTTCAGTAGAAGATATAAATATATATTTGTTCTACCGAGACTTAATATAGACGTTAGCATTTAGATTTTAAAGATATTATTTATTTCATTTGTACTTAAAATTTGTTCGTTTCAAAATAAAGCGATTCTCATATTGATCAGTATCTATGAAAGGTCTTTTAGTGAGTCGATATTTGAATAAAAGAATTATATTTTCTTGAAACGTCTTGTGAATATTTCGATTTAATTCCGATATCAATGTTACCAAAACAAGACATGATGTATCAATTTTACTTGAGCTTGATAGGACACAAAAGGGTCATGTAACGAAATTCCTCACTCGTCACAGTTGCCTATAATAAAATTGGACGATAGTTTAGTCATTACTGAGAAATGTCTAGGTCAGCTGGAATTTTTCCACTCACTGGAAAAACGACAATAAATTATCTGTCATCAAGGATAATTGATTACGTGGATTTCTGTTTAGCCTGGTAATCCCGATTTTGATAACCTCAAAGGACTTCGTGGTATTGTGCAATGTGGTACGATATACTATATAGTTATATAACTTCCTTGTTGTGACTCTCTTTGTATACTGTGGGACTAACGAGGTCAATGTTTTTCTATGGCTCTTATAACGAGTTTTACTAGTGTCGATCCGGATTAAAGTCAAAATGAAGCATATCTATAAAAACTCGTTAAACGAATATTAACAAGACGATTTATATGATGTTATAAGAGACATAAAATCTAAATGATCACATTTTTTGGAAACCGGTGGGTAATACAAAGGTTCATTTTCAGTCTGTTATTTTCTAAGAGTACTTCAAAGAAAGAATAAAAAATTGAATTTATAATATGATATATTTTCAATATAAGTTACTTACATTTGTCCCTCTTTGGTGATACCGGTTTCCTCTGTGACGGGACAAGAGCCTCATATTTATCACTAAGTTCCTGAAATGCCTGAGTGTAGCAAAACACATTAACAAAAGAACAGTTTTTTAAAAATACGTTTGAAACAGGAGATTATAAAAAATTGCTTGATGATAATAAGTTAGACATTTCAATGGAAATCTCTTAATCTGTGTGTGGGCGATGAGGTAAATGTACAACACATAATAAAAGAGTTAATTTGTACAGACGACAGAGCTGGTGAACTAAAAACAACAAAGCCAACTTTAAAAAGGGCTAGTCTGGGGCATATAAGGATAAATATCAAGATCAATAATGAAAGAGTAAAGGCGGTCCAAATCAAAAAGGGATGTGAAAAAACGTTAGAGTCGAAATCAGAAATTATGAAAATAGCTATCTAGAAATATTTGTTGCTTTTGAATATCTTTTAACTGAGGGCGAAGAATGATATATATTTTATTAACATATATTTGTAACTTCACTCATGCAAAAACATGTATACAAAGTTTGAATAATGTCGAAATCGTAGTTCATGCAACGTTGTTTTCGTTACGCCCTAAAGCTATCGTTTTAGTTTAAACTAAGCCATAGAATTAGCTATAAAAATGTATCCAAATGACAAGTTTGTAGTTTTTAAGAGGTAGATAAGAGTGAAGTCATTATTTACTATAGAAGGCACATTATTTTGATACCATAATGTTACGAAATATATTTTGACTCTTTCAAGATACAATTATGAAAACTGAAAACTTTTATAACGTACTTTCTCCAAAGCAAAACATTCTTTTTCAAGTTTTGTCCGTTTTTCTTCAGTATCTTGCAGATGTCTTTGAGCTGAAGAACCAAAACAGTGTTGCTCTAAGCATCTGATATCATATTGTAATTCAAATGTATAATGTAATGTAATGTAATAATAATATTATCTTATATAGCTTCACTTCATTGAATTACAGGTTGAATGAGTTAGTTATTGCTTAACGTCGCTGGTGCAATATTTCAGCCATCAACGGCGCTGGATAGTAGAGTTAGGATTTATGACGGGTGTGTTTATATTTTAGGGGTTGTTGTTTAAGAACACATTAAGTCAACTCAAACTCATAAGGTAATGTATAATTCTTGATTGGATAATTACCCTTTATTTTGATTTAAAAACGGTCACAGTAAGACTCTTGAAGGAAAACGACATGAGAGTTCTATCTTGGAAAGCTGTGTGTCCATGAAAAGAGGTGTCCGACTTTTGAACATCAATTATACATTCTTGAATCGTTGGCAGACTTTCATATTCTACTAATTTTGCTTATAACGTTTTTGTTTCCAATCAATGAGTAAAGTGAAAGATTTTATTCTTTAGCTATATCACATTGGCAAATTTAAACAATGCTTATCGATTAGGATAGACTTATATTTCTACATTATGGTGTATAATAACATCACATATCCATATTGACGTTATATTGCCTGTTAAGATACAAAGAATATGAATAGAGACTTACTATTTGAGTTTTTTCTTAAAACATTGTGTATTTCGAGTTCAAGTTGATTGACCTCCTGTTTCATCCGCCGCTGGAGGTCAGATATTTCCTTTTCATGATCTGATTTCAGGACCCGTATTGCTTCCTGGTTCTCCAAGCTGATGTGAGTTATATCATTGGCTTTCTCTGTGTTATCCTATTTATAGTGTAAACAAGGACCACAACCAAGTAATTAATTAAACCATTATTTGAATCATATAATGAATAAATTTCTGAATATCAACTCATACAATCACCCAATGCACAAATCATTCAAGAAAAAAGCGCTTTGAAATTCATCCCAAAATTCATCAATTGAAGAGGTCATAAAATATACTAATTACTGAAAACGTTTCTTTGAAGCACTCAAAAAATGCTCCTTTTACGTAAAACGTTAAAGTGAAACGCTCATAAAATACACCTTTCACGCGATGTTCAATTTTGGCAATCAAAACATTGCAACCCGCCGTAATGAGAAAGTTAGTTTAATCCAATAGGGATTGGTTCATTTCTTGTTAAAACCGGCACATTTCTAATAAGTTTATAATTTTCTATTTAATAGTTGCTACTAGCCTTAATATTTTTTATATTTATCACTGACCATATTAACGAAATTAAAGTGCTATGAAATGGATTTCGTAGACACTCGGCAGTCAGAAGCGTCTAAATACTCTACTCTTACCAAAGCTTATATTTTCAAATTTGTCGATACATTCGCACGTGCTCGAGTTTTGATCAATATACAGCTGGGCTAATTCAAGATCAGAGTGTTCACCAAATACATTTTATCATGCATCGAACATTTCATATCAGGGTGTAGTGCTTCTGGATTCGCGGATACACATGCCCTCATTTTGACCATCAATCAGGAAAATGTATTAAAATCTAAATTGAATTTAACTCTGCTAAAATTGTGTTCCTATTGATTCATAATCAGTAAGGTTCGATATGGATATCTATGAGTTTTCATACTCACTCGTTCCAGTTCCGAGATTCGTCTCTCTAACTCTGCTATTGTGGCTTGATGAATTATTTCAATTTGCTCCTTGTTCACATACAGAAGATCTATTCTTCCTATTGAAAGACAAAAATACTGAACGTGAGTTCTTAATAACATAAACCTGCGTGAGAGTGTGTTATATTATTAACAGAGCCTTCAATTTGAAATTATATACATATATTTTATTAAGAAAAACCTTAATATTACAAAATTGTTTTAGAATCTATGACTAGATCCTTAACAATCTAATTATTTGTTTTTGGATTTTTATACATAGAACCGGATATCAAATATCGGATATAAAAATATGAATTTCGACGTTAGAATTAATAGCCTTTAGAATAGGATATGGTTATCAGATCACCAGAAAGGTTTATTCAGAGTTACTTCAGTATATAAATTATGCTATCTATTTCAGATAGGGGAACAATATTGGTACCAAATTAAAGTTTGATTATGAGCATGTAGATATACATGATCATAAAGTGTTTTGGATTGTGATATTATATCCTCAGAGTATATAGTGCCGGTATGGTTATTATGACACGACCATTTTGTCTATGACTTATGAACTCAAATAGGTTAGCATCGCATCCATTATTTTCGTACGTTGGTACAGACTTTTGATGTTAATCATTATGACAGAAAATATAACGCTTTCTTCACAGAGACCAAATATTTGCTGAAAATAAGGGTTACTTTGGACATTTTATTCAATGAAACTCAATATATCGTGTATAATAGCCTCTATATAAACCAGGGTTCTAAAATGAAAAATATCCTTACCAGTACTTTCACAAGTTTCATCCAACCGTTGTTTCACATGCAACTGTCGAGTTCGCTCCAAGGCTCCGACGAAAGCACAATACCCCTTTGTTCCTTTGCGCATCAGAATTTCCAAAAACTTTCTCTTGTTGGCCCTACAGTCTTCAAGTTCTTCTTGGTTCAAAACGTCAGCTTCAAACATATAATCCAGACACCCTTTGACGTCTAAGTCCTCATTCAGAAATGTAAAGTTCTTTTGAATGACTGCTTTATGGCCGAGTTTGTTTACTGTTGACTGTTCCATTTTGAAAACGCTTATCGTTTCACAAGTTCAACTATGTACCATGAAGTTTGGCCGTCTGTTAAGGATGTTTAGCATCTTTTGACTTTTCAAATATCTTAACTGACCATTCCAGAGACTTTAAAATAAATGCGATTCCTTGTAGGCGACCATGGCCGCCATATCCGGTTGTAGTATCAGGATTTTCAGGGCATTTAAAGCAGTTCCGACGATTTCTGAGCAAGTCTTTCTAGAATGCATATTCATCAAATCGTGGGAAATCACAATTAGATTTTCGCTCTTAAATTGCTAGCACACTATGCTTAATGGGGAACATTGCCCTCTAACGAACTTGTAACTAATGTACCTTTCATTCCAGTTTCAGAATGTAAATTACAAATGAACAAAGTGTCGTCCCCATAACGTAAGGTATTTGCCATCGGGCGCTCTTCGGCAACCCAAGACATATACACATAAAGCAGAACATCGTCTTCAAGAATTTTCAGAAAATGTGAAAAGCACACATGAATCTTGAATCTTCTTTGGCACGTAATCCGTTGCTGCCATGAAGTAAAACAACCTTTAAGATCGAGACCACATCGTACTTAAACATGTTTGTGTTTACGACTTCTTTTGAAAACCACACAGCAACAAGAATGTAGTAAGTGTAAGGTTTACAGCCCAATATCGACGAACATGGTCAAGTCAAAACATAACTTGTTTCTAGGTAGTTTTGTACACCTCGTAACGTAATCCAGCACTTGTCCGGCGATACAACACATTCGGCAGAATCTTATCACACCTAGTAGAGCTATTCCTGTTGAGCGAGTGAGTTATAGTTGAGCGCCGTTTTGGCAATGTTTCAGCTATTGGCGGCGCCTTTTGCGTTGATATTTCTCTTTCAACGAACACACGGTAATCATTACGCCTTCAAAACACATTTATAACTTTTTATAATCCCAAAATGAAATTGAACCCATGCAAGATCTTACGTCTCACAATACGTATGTGTTGTTGTATCTGTGTATATCATATATGGCTGCAGCGTACTGAGACACTCGCGTGACGAACCAGGAAGATAATATTACTGGGCCACCTATGCACTATATTTAATATATTTAGTCATGTGATATATAATTACCACTTAAAAAACGTCAATCCGATTTTCAAATCTGAAACCCGACATTGGTAAGTATGTATAACCTATAAAGCTATTATTTTTTATCTTGATGATACAAATCATGTCATATCTACAGAAGGCAAACTTGTTTATTCTGCTTGGCAATTGGATATCTCAATTTCTAACACACATGAAGTTTTTTTAAAGTTACGCTGAACACTATCAAAGATTACATTCTGATGTACAGCACGGGGACCAATAGAAAATGAATAATCAATTCTAATTAGATATGTTTCATTTATTTTGTATGTTGCTTAAATAGAGCAATGATATCATTTGACCTGAGTCAAGTTCAAATTGCTCATCTACTGTTGCATATTTATCCCTTAATCTGCATAATTATGACATTTTCTTGCTTTCGATTATAAATTAAATCAATGTTAAGAAGTCGATATTCTACATCCCATTTACATGCATATAAGTATAACCTAATTAGCGACACCAACCTATATGTCACGTTGTGTCTGTTATAAATAAGTTTTCAAAACTGCGTTTGAGTCATTGACGCGCGGCATTGTCCGGTTTTCGATAATAAATATCGACTTTTGTCCTGTTTATAGTCACTATAATAACTGATAAGTATTGAGATCTTAAGTTTCAGAAACAACTACTACCTGTCGATGAAATAACACCATTTATGAAGTTTGGCGTATTTGACTCAAACAACATACTCTGTGCCCCTTTAACACTGAACAAAGTTAAACATAGTTACTGACAGTGCATAAGACTTGTACAAGTCAGATTTAACATAATCCCGACAAATATTTCTCATCATTACCTGTTGTATTTTATTAGTTGGCTTTCTCCCTTAAGACATCGTAATGCAAATGATTTCCAAAACGCTTCCGGTTTTGTTACCCTTGGTTACCATTCAGCGATTACAATGTCTATACCATGAAACACTTGCAAGCATATTTCATATACAATTCACATTTGTACATACACAACACATCTGATAATAACCCGTCCATGTAGTGAATAAAGTCGATTTTATTCAGGAGGGAAAACCGCAATTACAACCCGATATTCAGACGAATTTCAGTGTTTTCTTTTCCCGATATTAAAAAAGAATCACACAAACGGGTTAGCCATGTTGAGGAGACTTTCAACATGCACATGATATTATCCTTCACATGACATAATCCTGCATATGACTTGACCCTGCACATGACTTGACTCTGCACATGATATGACCCTGCACATGATATGACCCTGCACATGATATGACCCTGCACATGACTTGACTCTGCACATGATATGACCCTGCACATGATATGACCCTGCACGTAATATGACCCTGCACATGATATGATCCTGCACATATGACCCTGCACATGACTTGACTCTGCACATGATATGACCCTGCACATGATATGGCCCTGCACGTAATATGACCCTGCACATGATATGATCCTGCACATGATATGACCCTGACTGATATGACCCTACACATGATATGACCCTGCACATGACTTGACTCTGCACGTGATATGACCCTGCAAATGATATGACCCTGCACGTAATATGACCCTGCAAGTATTCAAAAGTTAACGTAACGACACCAGGAAGAAAACGCTATTGGACAACATATGCACTGCAGTTATGACTCACTGTAAGAACTCTGCCACTACCCCACCCCTTCCCACAACCGACCTTGACAATAGGCTGAATACATTGATGAGAACTATTGAGATTACAGCTCATTCCATGTCAAAATGCCGTGGGATTGTCCTTATCAAGATTAAGCTGAAGCTACACATACTTCTGATATAGACATAGTTCGGATATCGACATAGTTCGGATTTAGACATAGTTCGGATTTAGACATAGTTCGGATTTAGACATAGTTCGCATTCAGACAGCTCGGATATCCTAGTTTGTCCTTCCTTGGACCAAAAAAACTAAAACAGATCTCTGGAAACTGCCCAGCGTATGTTCCTAAACTTACCAATAGAATAACCGATGGAATGTTAATATGAAATATATATTGAAGAGCACTAAATTGGTTGTTTAGGGTAGAATAACTAAATAAAATGTTTAGAGCCGAATAATTATAATTACGAAGACATCTATACTGTAAAACGGTGGTCATTGATACGTCATATATACATTATAATATGTGTTGACCAAAAACAACCGTTCGCAACGAAAAATTCTTGACTTGAAATGACCACGCTCGTTTTGGTTATTATACATGGCTATCATTCATGTACGAGGGGAGGTCAATAAGTCCATAGAAGTGGATAAAAAAAACAGAAGCCAATGATTGTGACATTGATTTTATTTTTTAGTATAATCTCCCTGGACCTCGATGAACTTTGCCCATTTGTCTTTGATACTGTCTTTGCCCTTGCGGTAGAAGTCTTCTGACTGGCCCCTCAGCAACGCCTCAGTATCTGCCTTGAGTTCATCATCATCGCCAAATCTTGTACAACGCTAGTGTGATTTCAAATTGCGAAACAAATAGAAGTCGCTTGGGTCCAGATCTGGACTGTAGGTGGATAGAGTTATTCAAAGCCACATTGTCGAAGTGCAGCCTGTGGAATACGAGAAGCATAACTCCAGCAATCAACATGCCGCGCATCTTCTTGATCGCCGCTCTCAATTGCTTCAAAAAGCACAGTAGTCTTCTGTTTTTGTAGTTTTATGTGGTTTAAAGTATGTAAGTATCACGCCCCTTGAATCCCAGAAAATTGTCGCCATGATCTTTCAAGCAAAAGGCCAACCTCTGCATTTCTTGGTTGCAGGAGAGTGCTTATGCTGCCATTGCATGGATTCTTGCTAAGTGTCAGGATCCCAGTGATTAATCCACGTTCCATCCCCTGTAACCTGACGGGCATGACAGTTATCGGGATCAGCATTGTAGATATCCAAGAGCTCACGACTGGATACAACTCTCTGGTGTCGACTTGTGCATTTGTGCAACTTTTGTGGCACTCATCTTGCAGACACCTTGGATATGTGCAAGTGCTCATGAATTATGTGCAAACACTTCCACAAAAATGCCCCACTCTGAAGATATCTCGTCCTCCTTTATTCTATGATCGGACATGCTTATCCCGTGCAACCATATCATCTGTAACGGCTACAACATGCCTTCCTGGCTGTGGGTCATAGTCCATCGAGCTGCGACCCCGTTTAAATTCAGCTGACCATTTTGCAACAGTAGAATATTGACGGGCTTCTTTACCATTCACATTGGTCTTAAATTTTTGTACTTCGTGAACATGTACCCCTCCTTTCGTAAGAATCTAGATAACCAAACGATGCTTAGTTTTAAAACTTTCCATGATTAACAGGCTGTACATCTAAAATAAATGGAATGTTGTTTATGTCTGTAGATTGTAGTTAGATGGCCCATTTCAATAATGACATCATCGTAATGACATCAACGATGATGTCTTCAGGTGTGTATCAATACTCACTTCTATGAACTTATTGACTTCCCCTTGAAGTTTTCTTGGTAAATATACATTTAAAAATCATAAGTGGGCATACAAAATATACACATAAAGTTTATTTACTAGTTATTAAGGACGAGATAGACAAGTTTGTTATCAGCGGGAGAAGAAGGAAGTTAATTCGAAAGAAAGCCCAAGTAAACAGAGTCATTGAAGCAACGCAGCTATTGAAGGCGGGTATTGTGACGTACTAGAGCGTTACGCTTGTTGGTATGAGTTCACTCTCCAGGGTCATAAGATAGTATCAAAGGTGCTTTTGCAAATTTTCCCACTTGTTCAAAAGAAATTGACTTTTGTAAAGTAACAAAGTAATATTTTGATGCATTCGAGAATACCAAATGTGCTTATATAAACTAGAGATACATCACTCAACTAACATATTAACCAATATTGCCGAATATAGCATTTTTTATTACTTCTTTTATATGATAATCTGGCAAGACTCTTATACTGTCCAGGCAAGAGATATCACGCCCTAGTTATGTATATGTATACAACTAACGCTGTTCGGTACAAGTTTGCACTTTTAAGGGGAGTCATAAGTTGACCGCCACAATTTCCACGCTTTCGATTGAGAAAAATTTTCATCGAATTACATTTCGATAACATATGGGGTATATAAAAATTAATCTAACTCCCTTATTTAAAAGAAATGCATTTTGCCATGGCAGTTTCCAGTGCCATAAAAATTTCCATGACATTTAGGAATGCCATGGCATCCCTAACTTTCATGGCAAAATGCCATGGCATTTTTTATTGTTGCTGATAAACAATTTACGATAAACACTGTCCACATAAGTGATGTGTTGACTTCCCTTTATGGGCCACACGGTACTAAAAACCAGAATCTAGGAAACAACGATAACTGCAAATTGTAAGATTGACATGCTACCAATCGATTATACCCTTTCAGGTAATGATATTGACATATATGCTACATTGTATTTCATCCATTCCTTAACTCGTCACTCGAAAACCTTCTAACTATTAAATCAGAATAAATAAATTATTCGTACTACCGAAACTGATATTTACGACTTCTAAGAAAATTGAGATAGTTGTTCTTACCCATTGGTCTCCTTACACATTGTTACACATGTTTTGCGATTTTACGGACGCGTTTGGTTATCAATATCTGGCTATATCGTCTATATCCAACGTTCCTATACACTCTATAACGGCATTATGAAAATGAACAGTTTTAAGTGTGTTGTCATATCCTTAAATACTTCCGTAACACTTGGTGCTCATTTACACTTTTGAAATGAACAAATATGTATGGAAATAAGAGACATGTAATACTGATTTAAAAGTGAGTGCATCTAATGATCTTGAAACGGAACGCGTAACGTGAGTTTGGGCTACTCGTAACCAAGCATTCACACTCGTTTCGTAAAACTCACACGGCTCACTTCCTCTGGAAATAATCTCTGTTTGGTAGCACTGCTTAAAGGGTATTGCTCAGACTTCATTTCCGCCCTTTGTACTGTGCATTAAACATAAAAAACGTTTTGTCAACAGCCTGACTTTGAAATTTCGAAACATACATTCTAGATGCGTTATCTAGAACTCACCTAGAAGACTCAGTATGGCCTCACTCGCCTGTCGTGTGAGCTTTTTGCCCTATCCTAAAACCCCCTACACTTCATATGATCTACGTTACTATCAAAACAAATTTATTGATTACCTAATTAATAATAGCTTTCTTATACCACGCATATATCCATGACAAAGCATGCTCAAAGCGCCAATGAACTCTTCCTTACAAAGAAATAAATGACTGTTGACACTTTACTATATTGTGTATATGAGATCATCTTACCTGGTTCTCATAACATCAAACGAATGAATCGTGAGTACCCATAAACATCATCGTTCCTAGGTGATCAGCTGAAGGGGTCATTTAGCCTATTCTGAGCAAATGGGACCCTTTGTAATGATAAAAGCATCCTACTTCATAAAATCTTAGAAAGGTTGGGCAAATTTCCCCCAGGAACCTCTGTGGAACAACACTGAAAAAAGTGAAAGTTTAGTTCTAAATGGTAGAGAAAATTTAGATTTTGTCGACGGCTAACTATATTTTGAATGTTAAATATAGGAAATATTTTGAATGAATAGTTTAACATATGATAAATGATAAAGTTGTATGATTAAGTATTCATATACATATTGTAAGACTTTTTATCTGGGAGTAGTTAGTTGCCACAATTTGTGATGTGACATCGTGCCTTTTAAAGATTCAAAACAATGTTAAAGAGCCACTCCGTGATTTTAACAACATATTATTTACCTTTGATACGAACCTAAATGTCATATGTGGTGATATAAAATCAAAACATCTTAACTTTTCATGTCGAAAAGAAATATATATGACAAATACTGGTTTTCCATGAAAATCGAAAAACAGCCTTATAAATGCACATAGGTGTAGATATCACGTCCAATATACATGGATACTAGTTATATAAACTTGCAAACGCTATCAACTCCTAACTGCCCTCCTGGCTGTTTTAGATAAGTCTCCAAAATTACGTTTGACTAGTACTATTTAACGCGCGCCACTGTCCGGTTTTCGATCATAATTGCGACGTTCTACCTTCAGATTGTCACTGTAAAACAACAATAAGCTTTAAAATGTGTCTTTTTGGTAACAGTGGATACTTCGCGATCAAATGACACCTTTGATTAAGTTTGGCGTATATGAACCCCAACAACTCACGGAGTAGCTCTTTAAGTGGTTGTGAAACACAATTAATGTATATTGTATCAGATGCTATTTCCTCTTTATCCTCTGGAAGCCGCCAATTACAGAAAATGAAATAATTACACGTTAAATATAATTAACATTACAGCTAATTATCAACAATAGATTTATCAATTGTAAAATACTTTGAAAACACGAATGAAAAGTTTACATAGGCTATACACACTGACATATGTCAGGGCATTTTGAAAATATAGTCGTCAGTGATTTCATCATTTTTAAGGGACTTATGTAATCTGTTGAAGCACGAAATTAATAGAAATAAACATGTTTATATATATAACTTATTTTTACATTCGACATGAAAATTGTGAATGTTATTCCGGTGAACCAAAATTCAGCAGCCAAATTGGTGAACTATTGTGAATATTTCCTCTTTCTCTGCGCATTCATAACTTCCTTGCCAAGTAAATATACATTAGGGTACTGCACTTACATAAGATTATGAAAAAAATGTTTTTGTTTTTTGTTCAAGTTATATTGCCTTTATAAGAAACTATGGTGAAAATAGATACAAAGTTCATAAAGGACCTTGGTACCCAACTAAAATTACTCAAGTTAATGGTGATTTTCCGCATTACAAACTAACTCAGGGATTCTTGTAATATATTATTATACAGATAATCATTGCAATATCGTAATATCTTCATATGAACCATTTTGAAGGGATAAATATAGGTTATAGATACCCTCTGTTGCGACCCTTTAGTCAAATATATAACTTAATTTTCATCACCAATGATTAATATATAAATGAGAAACACATATACATTTTGAAAACCTATTTTTAATTGCATCTGATGCTCATTTCTTATATTTAATAGGAAAACTACTTTTAGATATTTATTTTTTCGAATTCAGATACTGAGTGAGTGCAAGACTTGTTTCAAGATATCTCCCACTTTCCAAATTATTAGCGGTACGACAAATTTTGATTTGAGTTACCTTCCCCTTACGACCTTGATCTTAAAATATAAACATGTCCCGTATCCACAGGATCACAACCGTTGTTTGTAAACATGTTTCTCGATGTTCTACAGTCAAGTCAAATGCATATTCAACAACGGCGCATCCCATGCAAGAGAAGGATCTATGGGATATCTATCAACGACGAAAACGCATCGTGGAAGGTAAATTGATGCGTGTAACCTTCACTTTGAAATTAATACCAAAAATCTCTGTTTCCACGCGACTGCTGCATGATCGATCAAAACAGTGAGACGCATAAGATGTATTCTAAACAACATCTTTGAAAACATTGTTGTTGATGCACAAGAATGTATTATGTCTCATAATCTATCTTTAAGTTCTTTGAATGTGGATTCATTAATAATCTTATCTATCAGTAGCAGACGACGTCTGTAGATGCAATCTGAGGTAGGTCGAGAGGCTCTACTGCAACCCCATTCATTAGTATGCGGTTTGGTAGAGTTTATAAATAATATATATGCTATGTCAATGATTTGGACACCAGAATGTCTAATCATTATCATGCTCATTATATCATTATAATCTCATCATCTGTCATACTTATCTTTTATCTTTCTCTCTGCCTTTCTCTTTCCTAATCCCCCTCTTTACTGAAGTTAAGAAGCTGAAATATTGCTCATAGCATGTTAAACCATATTCACTCATTGTTTTCTTATATGAATTTCAGTTTATTTATCATTTCAGAAAAAGCATTCGCCCCTGACGTGAATCCTGAAGGTATTTATGCAAACAACGAAATCCACCTTGGAGATGTTGAGGTGTATGGCTTTGACTATGATTACACGCTGGCACACTATACTAACGAGCTTCACTTCCTTCTTTACAAGCTCGGACAACATGCCCTTGTCAACAACTACAAGGTGAGGATACTGCTCTTAGGCTCTTAGCATGTGTAAATAATCATGATCACAAACCAGCCAAAGCACCGTAATCTATCTTAGACATATAATCTTATACACAGGAAAACCTGTGCAAACTGCAAATACTTTGATCACTGCGACAAACTTTTGTTGAAATAAACTGCAATTTATTAGCAATATTTGGCCATAAACATAAAGCAATCAAAAAATTATATATACGTTACAAACATGTACAAACTTTTTCTTAATTACATGTCTGACCTGTAATGGTTCAAGGGCAATCTTTTGAAATAATGCTTTTAAAAATTTGCTAAAGTATTGTAAAGTATTATCATCTATTTGAACAGAGGACCACGTGATTGATGTGATGGTTGTTAAATAGTGTCATACAACTAATCTTGAAGCAGAGGATGTTCATTGTCTCACATCAAGTGACTAGGATTGAATAAATCATAAATGATAATGTAAAAATGTAGAGATCAGTTTATTTGTACAACTAAAATTTAATTCATAAAATGGAAACATTTGAAAAGAAAAATTCTATGTATTCCATCATGTATCTTTCGTGGATATCATTGTTTTAGGAAAAACTACCTTTATTACATGAAGACAAAATTAACTGTTACCATGCTATTCTTTTTGATCAAATATAATAGCTAAATAAGATAAGACTATAATGAGTTGTCCCTACCTAAATAGCTTTTACTGAATACTATTAGACCTTCTAGTAAGCATGTAAAGAAATGTCAGAAAATTTAAGATGTTTTATATATATTTGTATCAAATTATGTCTATAAACATAAGCAGTTTGGGTCTTTGATAACATTAATCTCAATAAAATAAGATCTAACATTTGCTCAATTTATTAATATATAGAGGATTCTAAACGACTTTCCATTAAATAGTATTTTTATTAAACGAGTTAATGGTCAAGTATAAAACGAGCAAAAGCAACTACACAATATTATGACGTCATATGTGAAGCGGTATTACACTAGTTTAATACTGTCCTATAAATATTACACTGCACTATCTTATACAGGCGAGTTATAAACCACTTTAGGTGGCTCTTTTAAAATCTCATGCATTAGGTTAATGAAGCAAATGTCCCTGTGACCTGTGGCCTTGAAAGGACCCCAAATTACTCTGCACAGTATCTAATCATCTGATAGATTTTGTCATTTGTCATGTTCAGATTTGGAAGTGCACTTTGAGCCACTTGGTGAGTTATCTGATTGGTCTGATGTACGTTCTGTTATGACAAGGCGTGTCAAAAAAAACAAATGTGAATGAAATGGCTAGACTGAATTTTAATGAAATTGGGAATGGTATGTATTGTACATATAATCTTTTGTTCTCTTTCAGTACCCGAATGAAATTACCAAGTTCAAGTATGATCCAGAGTTTGCTATTCGAGGTCTGCACTATGACGTGAGACAGGTGGGGTGATAATTAGAAATAATTCAACGTTCATGAATTTCATTCCAAAATATCTCAACCGTTTTACTATACTTTTTACTTTGACACATTTGATATAATAAATAAATCTTCTTCGATATATATGTAAGACTCGAATCCATGGCAGGCCTCAAATCTGTGGCGGATTTCCAAATCTATGGCAGATTTTCAAATGCTTGACATTTGTACCTTTTTTGTGTGTATTTTTCTGCAATGATTAACCTTACGCTAGACAAACTTACCCTAAAATCCGTCGACAGGAATCCAAGGGTTAAAAAAGATAGTCTTTCAATATCTTAGGGCTAAAGAAGTCGGACTCACCGGTGGCTAAAAAGATCTTACAAAATAAACACAATTGATGTGGCATATGAAGCCGCAAATCTCTTATTTACATGTAAGGTATTGTTTAATGTATTTTCGTAATTGGGATATGGACTCCTAATATTTGGTCGTTATCCGTTTGCAATATCTCTCTGTGACTTTCCTAATTATTACGCTAGCGACCCAATTGGGCCTTACGACGGGAACAGTTGGTACTATGACGTCATCGCACAGTGACGTCACTTAGAATGACGTCATGAAACAGTCTAACAATCAAACAAGCCACAGATAAGGAAACCCGCCATAGATTAGAGACCCGCCACAGATCTGAGTCCTACATATATACCATGGTCTTTTTGTGTCTCATAAAAACTTTGTATTTCACAGGGTCTTCTTATGAAGATTGATTCATTTCACAACATACAACTTGGGACAGTATATAGGTAAGGAATAAGAATTCAAGGTTTTATCTTTACACGTTGCTCAAGGTTTTAGCTCATGTCCTTCCTTCATCATTGTGTCTATAAATCTTTACTTTTGACTTCTTTACCAGAAGTGCTTTACCCAAAAGTTAAAACTTTGTGGGAGGATATCTTTCAGATATCAGATCAGTCAGATTTTCTTTCCTCTCAAGTCTTGATGTGGTAGGCATTCATTACTCCTTAAACGACTTTTTCGTTAAAAGCATGGAGACTTGCACTGTACCATAGTAACCAAAATAAGTACCTGTTGTCCTGATCTGTGAAAGCCTGTTGAGCTACGGAGGTAATGGCAAAAATTTGTGTTGTCTAAAATATTTTTGTCTAAGTTTCCTTTCTTTTTTTAAGAACTAATTCATGACAACTTATGGTAGTCTCTTGGGATATCACTATATGTTTTGTTTTCTTTGATTAATGATATACAATGTTTTTCTTTTTAGAGGTATGCATCCAGTGTCCGATATTGAGGTCAAGGCCATCTATGAAGGAACACACGTGTCGCTGGAGAAGATGAACACATTTTATGGAACAGTATGTAAAACTAGAACTTCTCTCGAAGTCACCGACACCAATAGAGAAAACACTGAAGTCTTAGTGGTAAACTAAAGGAGTTGCAGTTGAAGTTTTTGAAAATTTGAAATTTTAAAATTTTTTATTTGTTTTTTAAATATAATTCTTATGGTGTTGAAATTTGATAATTTTGAAAGCTAGATTTAAAACTGATTTCAAAAGTTGTGAGTTCTCATTTGAATTTTGAAGTCAATGTTTTATTTTTTATGAGAGTTACTAAGAATTTATGAGATTGAAGTTTGAAAGTTAAAATTTGTAGATATCTCCAAAGTCGCATATTGTTACATACAAATATTTAACTATACATTACATTTACAAGACAAAATAAATCATATTCAAGGTAATAAGATATGCAGACAAATTACAACTACTGGGATAGATATGATGAAATGAAATCTTTGTCAGTAATCAATTCATTTTTCATACTTTTTCTGTTATTTATTTTAAAAATGTTATTTTTTTTAAATTTGGATTTTGATTTCTTGTTTCACAAATGTATGTTTTCATGATTTGTTCAAATCTTACAAAATAATTTTATTGAGAGGAAGATTGTTAAATGGCATGGCAGTGTTGATGTTTGCTATGCATGAAATGTTCAAACAAAATACCTTTAAGAAATCTTAGTCAGTTTTGAAAATTCAAATTTCAGTACGATTGTCACAAAATCCAAATCAATAGAAAGTTAAGTATTTAATTGAGCTATGTTGTTTTGTATAATGTTTCAGTAGTTGAATCAATGACGTCTATTTTGAGAGTGTTTGAATTTTCACTGCACAAAATATTTGTCATGTTCACAGTTTCAATGCACCTATTCCATTATCCCTGGTGTTATGTGGAGATTTATACCTGGAGCAGTGTTTCAGATGACTTAAATGAAATGAGTGTTATATAATATCTGAGCAATAGTCATATGACACACTTTTAAGTGTTACATCTTCTATATTACCAATTCTTTTCCATTTGAAATGTATTGTAAAAACGTCTTTGTTTCTGTTGCGATGGCACAAAACCACTACATCATGATCACATTTAATGATTTCATAGATGAACATATTTGGGGACAGGCACTTTTCAAAGCCAAAGTGATAAGTGATATTGAAGAGTTGGTCCTGTTTCAACCTATTTATGATATCAGTCGTATTTTCTTGCATGGCCTGCGTTGCAGCTCACTTATACCCCTGCCCTTCCCAGACCTGTAGCAGTAAAGATTTTCAACACAGATTATCTCCCTCTTTCTATTCAATCAAAATCTAAAACTGTTTGCCGAGATATGTGCATATTAGAGGAATAAAAGAACTTCAGTATTCTCAGTAGGAAACATTACTGATTTTACAACGCAATTTGAAAGCCATCAATCAGATTCTCCATGCTTAAAAGAGTTTTAATTCATTAAATATTTGTATTTGAGATATTTATATGACAAAATTGTTTATTGAAGAATGTGATTTAGCATGCCTATTAGATTATGCAGTAACAGCCTGTGTTAAACAGTTTTGCGTTTTTGAGACAAAAATCATCTTACCATTTCATAAAAAGACATCACCTGCCATGCCTTATTAATTCAAAGATATGTCTTCTTTAAGTTCTATGTTAAAGCCAATCGGTTATCAATCATTGTATAAAGTTAAATCTATGCAATGCATACAATGAAAACAATTTATTATTATACAACAGTGAATTAAGTTTCTTCTGTGATAGAAACTCATCAAATTGCTTTTATTTCATTAATGATTCTCTTCTTTTTTTTCCAGACCAACTCTATCAATTTCAGTTATATCATATTATATTTTCACATTTGAAATAATTTCCACCTGTTGTCTATTTCCAGGGCCCCATGCATCAGCTTGTAGACTTGTTTGCTCTACCCGAGGTCACACTTATATCAAACATTACAGAGGTTGGTCAAACACAGTTTGCATGATAATATTCTCATTGGGCAAATTTTAAACTCAGATTTTGTGAAATTTAGGGTTGTCAGCTTGCATTTTAAACACTGTTATCTGATTTCAGTTTGATGTTGCAGTCTCATGTTGCAGGAAATTGAGGATCTATGTATCTTTAACCATCATAAAACAAGAATGTAAAAAGGTTTAATAAATTTAGCAAATGGCAGTAAAATTATAAGCACATTTTTCTTCACCAAAGTATATCTTCTCGGCACTAAAGCTACAGTATAGTTAATATCAACCTTTTCTCATTTCAGTATTTCATCGAGAACAACATCACCTATGATCCTGAGTACGTCTTCTATGATGTCAGGGTATGTCATTTGTTGGTTGTATGTCATCTCTTTTTTCTATTATATCCTGTACATCCCTCTACCACTGCAGTCAAAATCCAACTAAGTGATATCAGGGTAGAAGGGGATTTTGAGACTAACCAATATAGTTATATCTAACTATGAACCTTTGTGTTCTTAATGCTTTACAACAAATACATTGAACCTAGGGTTGTCAATAGAGTTGTACTAGGTACCATAATTCATTGAAGGTGAAGGGATGTTATGATGATTCCAAGACTACCACAGGAATTCTGAATACACTGTCAGCGTCTGAAATCAATTAAAGGCAAACATATGATTACGAAATTCATTTTGCAGTTTTCAAAAAGATGCCAGTTTGTCTAAAAGGCACAAGGTATTGGGTTTTTGAATAGGCTTTATCTTATAAAAGTAAAGGTGATTTTTTCAACATTTATGTTAATTAGTCAGAAATTAAAGAACTTGCTACTAGATGTGGCTAACTCAGACCTGAGCACCTGTCTGAGCTGCACATTGGTGGATCTAGAGGGGAGGGGATGTGGTTCAGAGAGAGTTCAAATATATTAAATGTTGAGAATTGTATTTCTCATATATGATAAAGTATACAAGGAAAGTGAAGGGCAGAGAACTAGAATTCAGTAACAATTCACACAAAACTATTGAAACCCATGGGGCACATCCCACCCAAACAAAAATCCTGTAACTGCCGTTGGTGCATCTCATGTTAGCTTTCACTGTTGAAATTCCTGGTCCTTCTGTCACAGAATGCTGTTCAGGGTGTTCACTCCTCCGGCCTGCTTCACCAGAAGATCATGGACAACTTGGGTAGGTGACTTTAGTAACTTTTAGTAACCATATTGAAGGGATGGACTTATTATGACAGTTGGTCTTTTAAGAATCTTGATAGAATCTATAAGGTCAGATGGCCAAATGCCAAAGATATCCATTATGTGGCAGCTGCTAGGGGTGAAACAGTTCACTACTACAGTAGTTGAACCTTGGTATTTTATGTTTGGTTCTGTGCACCGTACATTAACATGGATTTTCGGTTTGTACCGCATATTTAATTTGTGACCAAAATATCATTTTAATAACTTGAAAAACCAATAATCTTTATTCAAAAAATCAATGATCAAAATTTTTTTTATTCATTATCATTAAAAGTCTTCAAGTTTCAAAGTGGTAACGATACCTATCGCCATTTTCCCGGAAGTAAACATTCGGAACGATTTAGTTTGATCTTTAACTCTCAACAATAGTGTTTGAATGAGGTTACTTTTTGAGATCTCGTTCAAAGAAATATGGCGACTATTGGTTTCATACCGAACCGATAATGTACCGAACTGAGGGCACTGAACCGAAGCTCAAGCATACCGTTTCACCCATAGCAGCTGCAAACTTGCACATTTTTCACTTATCCTACTCAACTGCTGCACTGCCAAAACTGAAAGTATGAGAGAAGGTCTTGATTAAATCTTGTAAGAACAAAATCAGCACCTTCCATTGTTTTGAATGGCTTGAAGCTCTTTCAAATCACCAGGCATGCCTTATTTGATATAGAAAAGTAAAGTTGTTTTGTGTACTGTTCCACAGAGAATACTTTACAGAAAGGAAATGAAACCAAGCTTCTTCTAGAGAGGTTGTCGAGTGCAGGAAAGAAACTTTTCCTCATCACAAACAGTGGCTTTCCCTTCATGTAAGTACTAGTCAGTGAAGTCTGTCTTTGGTTAACTGAGCTAGACTATTAACTTTTATGTGATCTTCTCTATATATATATTGATATGCTAGTCTGTCTGTGCATCTTTCAGCAAATTCATTTAACAAACAGTTACAAATTGCTATTTTCTGATTCTTCAGTTATTTTGAGCCTTTACACTTTTTGCTTGCATGGCCTTTTAAGCCTGATGGTCTTAACATTTTATGGAGGCCATTAGCGAAACATCTGTCACCTGTCTATTTTCCAAATTTCCATATTTTTTACTTCAGAGCTGACTTCTGAAATCCAAAATTTGGGTACTAATGCCCAAAATTTAGTTGTTAAGCCACTATTGGATTTGGAGATATATGGTTATCATTTTTTTACACAGAAACGCAGGAATGTCGTACATGGTGGGTCCAGACTGGCAGGACTTGTTTGACATCGTCATCTGCAACGCCAGGAAACCAAAGTTCTTCAATGAAGCTTCCAGGTCTGTTGTAATGATACATGTATATAAAGATAAATGTGACTCCCTTTCATTGAAAATCATTCTTTGTAGAAATAATGAAAATCTGTGCAATTGAACAATGAAAAAATTATGCTTGTCTAAACACATAAGAATAGCAAGTTTTTCTGGAAAACTATTTCTTCTATAAAGACAAAATCATGATAAACAGAAAATCTCACCAAAGTGTCTTCTGATATCAAATATATCGACATGAATGTTAAAAAGTTAAAATAACTTTATGTATTTCATATCATTATAAATAATTTTTACTTTAAACAAAGGGTGATGATATATTTGATATCATTATTTATTACGTTTTAATGAAAACTGTACATCCTTCAACACTGCACATTTCCTTAGACTCCCATTGAAGTGCTGTCATATCATTTTGACGTTGTCTATGACATCATATATTGTGATGTCATTACTTGATGATGAAAAACAAATGTGATGTCATGGCCTTTAAGATGTAAGGGCATTTTTCAAATTCTACTGTCAAAGTGATATCTCCTAGAAGATATTACTGATCTCCCACTTGCAATATCTCCAGTAGAATACAGTTTTTTACAGAAGTTATTAGAACATTTTTGTCGATGTCATTCTGTGATTACATTCATGCCTGATCAGCAGTTAGGAAATACAAATAATCATGCACGTATGTGATAAAGACGGTATGACACAGACACTAATTTGATAACCTCCATGAAAGTATCCCATGGTACCTTTCATCATCAATCATTTATTAACCTGTGTAGGAATGTACTTGAAACATCACATGAAGTAGATTCTTGATAGTTTATTATTTATCCATGTATTGTTCATGTTCAGACCATTCCGCACGTATGACCCAGCTCTCTTCAGTCAGTCATGGGACCGAGTCAACAACCTCCAGAAGGGTAAAGTCTACCAACAGGTAGGAGTCACCATCATTTCCCCACTAAGTTTACCTAGGTCAGTTCTTCCCTTCTAGCCTCTGTGACAGGTGGGCCAGTTTCATGATACTTTCCTGCTTATCAGCTGAATTTAATTTCTTGATTTGGTTAAGTTGACACATCAAATTTGTAAAGGCATTTTCTTGATATTAAAAGATAGAATGATTACATTTTCATTTATGTATGTAGTTGAATTAATGTTAAATTTAAGACTCATATGTGCTCTACATTGTTGGTTTATGAAATGATTGTTTTTGTAGGTAGCTTAATTAAAGGTTAATGTCAAGGCCAAAAATAACTATATGCACCATACATTCTTAATTAAAACATCTTAATTCACCCCTTTATTATTGAAGCACTAGTAAAATATTTGTACAGGCTTCTGTGCAGCTGCTTGACAATACAGTGTTTGAATCATTGTATCAGTGTGTCATGTTGAAGTGTTGTAAAGACAATGTTGTCATCTCCAGGGTAACTTCTACCTGCTGACCCAGATGACGGGCTGGTACGGTTCCAGGGTCCTCTACTTCGGAGATCATGTGTACAGTGATCTAGCGGTGAGTTTAAACAGCTGATTACTTGATTGCCAGAAAAATACCATTGAAATCAACTTGACAACTTTCGGCAGTAGTTGACAGTGCGTTATATGTAAATCATCGAACCTCTAATGCCATCTATCATTTCTTTGATCTCGTACAATACTCATAATGTCATCTTCATACCGGGATGACAAGCACTTCCTTGTTTTTAATAAAGTCTAGTCTATGAATTTGATGAAAAAATAATTAACGAGTTGAGGTCACCTAAGTGTTTCTTTCAAAGGCTTCCCGATCTGTATATCTTTAAGGTCTAAGACTGCCATTTGAGAACTAAGACTATTGTAAAGTAGATTTGATTGTTTATAGAGCTTGACTTTCCTAGGCTATGTCAAAATGGGAATAGGACCTTTTTGCAGTTAGGAAATCTTTCTTAAAACATACATTTCCTCACTGCAGGACCCGTCACTCAGACATGGCTGGAGAACAGGGGCCATCATTCCAGAGTTGGAGGTGTGTGGCTTCAGATCTATTTACCCCAGAAGGCAGAATTTTCCTTGATACCCTAGCTTTTAGCGAATGCCAATCCTGGATTTCTCCCTTTTGGTCTCTCATAATCTCACTATGGAATTCAGCACATAAAAAGTTAACCTGCAGTTTATTGAATATATATGTACAGTCGAACTTCGTTCACTAGAAATTCTTGTGGATGGTATACAAGTTTCGACTGTATATGGAAAGCCTGTATCTTTAAATCTTTATCATCATCCAAGATTCTTTTTATTTGTGAGTTCCTGTACCATGATCTGTCAGAATGGTTTGTCCCCAGTTCATTCAGCAACAGCAATTAGTGTCCCATTAATGAATAAAACTGGATTGCCTATCTTAAGCTAATTGCCAGACGATTTCCTTTCTTATGAGTTGTTAATACCTGTAAGACAACCAGCCAGAATTTATTGACACTAAATATTTGATCCCTCCAGAGCGAGATAGAACAACAGAACAACAAGGAGTACAAGGCCGCCGTCCGCTGGCTGGGATCTCTGCAGCACCTCATAGAACAACACCAGGTTTGTCTCAGAGATAAATCATTAATCATAAGTGTGAACATCTGCCCCTATCACTTTTACCTTTAAATTATAATTAAGCGTGTATTCAGATTTTACAATATGTAATTGTCTGTCAAGTTGTTAACAATTTTAACAAGCTGTTGCAAGTTAGTCAAGATTTTATTACTGATGATATTTTGAAACATTAATAGTGTCACATGTGCACATGTCACATTTGCCTTCCAACCATTGGTTCATGTCATTTACCCAAATTTTCATATTCTATAAATCATAAAATATTTGTGATTACATCAGCAAGTTGGCTATTATCAACCAGTTAACTTTGATTTATGTTTTTGTTTTCCAAATAAACTGGTCCAACTGCAAAATCCTCAGTGTTAGATCTTCTTTTGTTTGATATGTCAACCGTAAGTTGTAGATTTGCCCTTTGTATCAATGGTTTTTTTTAATACAGTGGGAGGGGAAGTAAATGAGCTGTGATCTTCAAAGTCTAAAATAGATTTTAAAGATTGTGTTTACAGAGTCAGTGTTTGAAATACCTGCCTGCCCGACTGCCCAGGACAGGTTCTTTTCAACTCGGACTGTTAAATTTTCAATTTACCCTGCCCGATGGTCGGGTAAAAGTTAATTAAGCCTTATCAAATTTATTAAAGTTTATTGGGAAGGCAGGTTTTGGTCAGGGCTGGCAAGTTTTTGAGCTAGCCAGCCCTGTAGTGTGGCATAAATTCTTGGGAGTTTCATACCCTGACAGAGTACATAAAAATGTGTTCTGATTGATTGACAGATTCAAGAGAATCCTGATGCTAAGCAGGTGATCCAAGCCTGGCTTCAGGAGAGAGATGAAATCAGGTAAGTTTTGTATATATAGTCAATGAAATTATGTGGGGAAAAAGAAAATGCATAGCAAAAATTTCCATGTGGTGTTTGACAAACAATAATAAGTTTGTATCTTAGCCGTATGTCTGTAATGAACATTCTCTCCAACCATTCCCAACTTTGAAGCCTTTGCTTTTGAACACCTTATGCCAAAATTCAGTCAAGTTTGTGTTTCCTAATTAGGCCATAAGCCATTGGGAAGCTATTTGAATGGTTTTGCATGCACAATCTATATAACAAAAAAGCATCAGCTGATATTCATAAAGTATAAAGTTCAGCAGAATCAAGTCTCTGTTTTCATCAAGCGAAAATTGTTCGATGATGTTTCTTTATATCTGCCCTGCATCCCTAAATACAACTTGTATAGAACATATTTTAGCAATGTGTTCTTTTGGGTAGTATATCTACATTTTTAACAATGAAGAAGTTGATGTACAGATATCAAATATTCCCATATTGAATCAACAACTAAAGTGTTACAAATTCTTGATCTCTTCCTCAGGAGCTACACCAAGTCTGTATTCAACCCAAGATTTGGGAGCTTATTCCGAACATATCACAACCCGACGTATTTCACGCGCAGACTGGCTCGCTTCGCAGACATCTACATGTCGAGTCTCACCAACCTCCTGCACTACAGCGACGATCACTTCTTCTACCCTCACAGAGTATTACTGCCTCACGAACCCAGCCCCTTTGCCAAACACTAACACTTCAATACAGTATATAAAACTAACCCTTAAACAGAGATGTGTTACTGTTACCAAGGTAGAGATGTTAGCTATTTTAGTTGCACTACGTCTAAAGAAATTCCTCACTGAATGAGTCCCATCAAACAAAACCTGACTACTGCAGAGAAACAGTTGAAAGGCTATGTTATTCTTGGAAGTGTACTTAGAATTTGACTTTGATATTTATCCATGACCTGAAAGGAATTATTTGTCTATATCCATTTCCTTTGTAAAGGACCTGTAAGAAATAGATCTGACGACAGCTTCATTCTTTTACATATTCAGCACATATAGCCAGATTACTTTTTGTCTCATTTTTCCCAAGAAATGGAAGCAAATGGGTACTAAAATGTATGTTATTGAAGCATAGTCATAACCATCAAGAAGTGGAAAATCAACTAAAAGGAGAAAATTAGTTTTCCTAAAACAGAGTATGGTAGCTTTGATTGACTGTTCAGTACTCTGTTGTCAATGTGTTAGTTGCGTACAGTAGGGACAAATACTGACTATAAACACATTCATGGGCTGAACCATGGAAACAATAAGAAAATAATTCAACGCAAGAAATGTGATTGCTGTAGAGTGGTACTTCATTATAAGATCTTCATAGCAGTAAGATATGTCTGGAGAGTCTTTACTACCATGTGGCTCTAGAATGTGGATGTGATGTCAGTGTGGGTGTGGTGCGGTTGAAGGGCTGCCTCCTTGTAGGATTTTGTAGTATTTTGTACACACAAAATTCTTAACGTATGATTAAACACCAATTTTGCAAATTGTACACAAAAACTGTGAAAAATAATTCAGTTATTTATATATTTTATCATATTTTATCCCCGAAGGTATTGAACCTTTAAAGTTTTAAATTTAAACTGTAGCTTTCAGAGACATCCCCAGTAAAGAATAAGAAACATTTGGAAAATTCTAGGTAAAAGCTTGAGAGCATGACATAGGAACTTATATTATTGGTATCATACCAATTTTGATATTCTGTAAACTAATAAATGATCACCCCTAAGTTGTAATGTGTCTATATATAAGCAGAGAGATGGGTAGACCGTTCTGAGGCTGTGGAGCAGTAGGTTGTGACTGATGATAGAACTTTACGCCACAACTTAGAGGAAACATGTGAGCATTGATCCGTGGTTCTCACATCAACTAGGGCAGCATCTTGGTATCTCTAGGCACGTCAGTAGAATATTGGTCCAGTATGAGCTAGGGGTTTCCTCCAAATATTGAAGTTTCTATGTTGAATCTGGATTGTGATTGTAAAACATCAGGCTTTGGAGAAGTCCATCTTTTTCATAGCTTTATTCTGAGATCGTAAATTGCATTTTCTTCTTAAACCTGGCATAGCTTACAACTTTGTCTGTCAGTTCTCATGTCCATAACTTGTCAACTTTTCATCAAGAGTTAAAGAACTACACTTTTCTTTGTGTCTGTCTCTGTGATCTTTTACTACAGTATTCACCATTTGCAGCATTTAAGAATCTCATCTTTCTAATGAAACCATCCTTTATTATGTCCAACGGTATCCGACGATAAAATCTTAATGGAAACGGCCAATCTCAATTACTGTAGAATTTGTGAAAAATAACTCCTGTAAATTATCCAAACAGAATGTTAGCTAATTATTCAGCAATGTTATATCTTTTGAAATATGATATCATGTCAGAGATATTTATTATATGAATTGTATCACTTGTAAGATAAAATTGTTTTGCATTTGAAAGGCACAGTGGTTTAAGAGACAAGTCATACAGAGGTCCTAGCTTGGTTCAGACCCTTAAAGTTTATCATGAGCAAAACTCTTTTCTACATAAAGATTCATGTTCATGCCTTTTACTCTTATCACACATATGGTGTGACATCAGCTTTGATACAGGGTCACAGAGTATGTTTCTAGTCAAGTATATCAAAATTTGTCACTGGATTGTTTTCACCAAGAAGATGTGGTCGTTTCTGAAAATATCATGCTTATAAGTTCATCATGAAGATGATAAAAAGTCATGATTTGTGATAAAAAGTGAAGAATGGGGTTGGCCATCAACTGGAAAGTAATTTTGGAAATAAATTTAAAGAAGACACAAAGATAACATTGTTTGGTAGTGTTAAGGTCATATACCGGTAACTATTAACAAAGATATACATAATTCTTTATACGTCTTTGCTATTATGAATATATGGGATTCTGGCTCTAATTTATGCAGAATAAGACTTAAGAAACATACTCTGTGTCACTTCAAGATTTCATGTAACTGTTCCTTGGTGCTATGAATGGAGATACGGGACTCGAGATACGGACTCATCGGTTATGTTTTATATGATCAAGACTCACTGCCATTGACACTAGCAATTGATGAATCTCAGAAATATTTACATCTAATCTTTCTTGTTATATAGATGTATTTTTTAGTGATATGTTATAAAATATGAAAATCAGATTTTGTTTTATATACTCAGAAACAAAAGTAAAGGACCGCCCCAATATTTCGGGTGATAAGGACCATGAATTTTGTTATACTTGAACATTGAAAGTTGATTATAATCAGTTGAAGTGAAGATAAAAGTTGTCATTTATACTGAGATTAAATTGTATTTATTCAAATATTATGAAATAAGAGTGTTAAGCAGTAACCATTTTTTTAACAACATCATATATCTACTAAAGAAAAGGGAACTCAATCAAAATGGTCATATTTTAATCTGAAAGGTTTTTTATGACAGTTTTTAGGGCTTTAGGGTAATGTCACGGTCAAATTATTCATTTTATTAGATATCATGGAAATGAATTTGACCATGATTTGGTTATATATACCAGACAAATAAGTAATTAATATTTTCATTTTTTATTGATGATATTTTATCAGTGTATGAATTGAATAAGAAGTAGTTATTCATAATATCAAAATTTCAAAATATGCCTGGCTACTTTTGTCCACTATATATGAATTGAAAACAAAAAGAAAAGAAACCCCTAGAAATGAGTCATAACATTTATTCTGTTTATACTTAGATTTTGAAAACTGATTAACTTAACTGACAGAAAGGGTTAGGAATGATATTTATGCTGAGAATTTTTATTGCATTTGTTCAAATATTCTGAAATTAGAGGAGTAATCAATCAGTGATTTTCTTAATATTATATCAACTTAATAAAGTATCATGGAAAATATTTTTGCTAGATCAAACTAACATCAAGGTTTCAGAATTTCCCATTTGATGTTTAAAACATACATTTGTTATTTTGTTGTGCTAAAATGACAATATTGATGGGAAGTGACATGGTACAACTTTATCCATTTGTTTCATGGCTTTAAACTGTACACTTGTATACCTTTGTCAAAATGAACTAAATACCATTTTTCACATTTATTGTTTTTGGTCAAATTCATTATTCCAAACTGTTTTTGGTGCAGAGAAGTGTTTTTATCAAGGAAAGCTCAATATCAATTATCTACTTTTTTTTAGCTCTTCAATATTTCAGTATTATATTTATTAATCAGATTTTATTTTTTAGGATTATTTTGAGGCTGGCCTCAATTTGTGTTTTGCATGTCACAATATTTTTAAGGCATTTATAATAAATGAAGAATGACTTTTTTAGCTGTTTAGATCTTTTTTAAATAATCTTTTATTTTCCTTTCATTCAAAAACAGATTGATTCCAAGAATGTTTTCATGTTTATAAGTTGATAAATAATTTAGCTATTTTCAAATAATTTTTTAAAAAAAATGATAACTTTCTTTTTCACTCATAAATAGCATGGTAAGAGTGTGGAGTAAAAGTTTTAATCTTCACTGTAGGGACATGTTCATTATGTTTTGCTTTATCATCGTCTACCGGACACTACATAAATGTTGCTACATGTACGACACTGTGATATTTATTCAACATGTGCAATTCTAAGAATGTTAAAATATTATTAGGAAAATTAGGTCAAGTGTGGTACATTCTCTCCAAACAAGAGTTTCTCCACTCAATTATTCCCACAAAACCTCTGTTACACTTGTAGCATTTTCCTAAACAAGCTCAAGAGAAATTTGATCCACTCTTTATCATAGTTATAAATCAACGACTTAATTCAAATTGAGAATTATTTTGCCTGTCTGAGTAATGAGGAATATGGCCACATTGTAACAGAGATATGGTGGGAAGTATAAGAGTAGCCTCTGTTTGGAGAAAATGAGTGTGATATTGTGTGCATAGTTAGACAAATGTGAATGTTGAATAAGAGAAACTTTTATTGTTGTTTTATTATTTTTAATCCGAACTTGTATGTTGTAGTTTTTAATTAAAGCAATGTGTTATGAAAAAAAAATTGTTTCTTCACTCATTTTCATACATATATAACATATGGGCAATCAGTGGTCAATTAAAATTCATTATAAACTACAGTTTGCTTTAACCAGACAAAGCAAAGTCATTAAGTTTTTCAAATTCTTTTCGAAATCAACATCAGCAGTTTCATTATTCACATTATATATGTACAATGTTTTCACCACATCCAATTGTATTTGCTCCACGATTTCTAAATACCATTATTTCATTTTTTTCAAAAGTTTACAATTATTCCAGTTTCTGAGAAAATTATTAAGAGCATTTTTTATTAAGTTAATCAGCTGAAAAAAAATGACTCTAACATGTAATCTACAAATGTGTCATGGTTTATCTATCTTATAAACCAGTTTCTAATTTTGATTTCTTTAATTTCGGCTGATGATGGGCAAAAAGCTTGTTTGGTACAGTGGTATTTTCATCTGGTTTCATGTGTTGGACTATAAAGTAAACTGGTTTAAATTAAAACAGAATGTTGCCAGATTGGACATTGAAACTAGGCAGCCGGTTATTACAGAAATAGCAAGCCCAAAAACAATAGTGTTAAATCACTAGAGGTTTGTTATTGCTGTTTACAGCACATTCCTAACAATATGTCAGCTGAAGATAAAAAAATCAGCGGAACATTAACTTAGTGTCTTTAGTAGTTTTCATAGATCTTCATGACCTGTAGAGAAAAACCACAGGCGCCAGGCTCTGAATTTACAATATCATGTAAGTATATGTACATGTAGCTATATAACATAAACAAGGTCTGACACTAGTGACAGAGTCGTGTCTGCAATAGGGCCGGGAATGGTTTCCTGGCTCGGTTACCCTCTGTAAACTTCGTAGACAGATCCCAGTTCGCATTTCCGGTCCTATTGCAGACACGACTCTGTCAGACCTTGTTTATGTTACATAGCTACATGTTCATATACTTACATGATATTCTAAATTCAGAGTCTGGCGCCTGTGAGAAAACATACCCCTTGGATTTAAATTGACTATAACTACATTACAAGATATGACCCTTATTTCTGAGATCAGGAAGGAAGCGATGTAAGAGTGATTAGAAACGAAGCAAAGTGTTCGGTTCAACTTGATTTGACGATATGTAGCAGATATCATTTTAAATGTACTGATATAGAATTTGTGGTACGACATCACTGAAATGTAGAGCCATGTAACGTAGAATGAGCCTGTTGTCTGTGATATTATATTGGAGAACTATTTGATGTCAGAATGTGACAAGTCCCGCTGCGTATGAATCGCGCTACTTCTGTACTTGAAATCATGGAGTGAAGTAAAAATCTGTCGACCCTCAACAGTCGTTGTGTTATCTAGAAGTATCAATGAAGCATGACATGGTGGCAGCGGTGGGATTTCGAAACCATGCTAGTGTTCTGTCTGCAAAGGGCGAAGAGGACTGTAGGGCGACAATGTAATTGCTAAACTAAGAAGATGCACGACAGACAAGCCGGACAGTTTCGTCTGCTAGAGTGAATGGCGGCAAAAAAGTGATTTCAGTGGATTTCGTCATCCTGTGCGCAAGCTTAGGTCTAAATTGACGGTATTGTAACACTGTGATATACACTACCAAAAAACTCCAAAGTTCAGTCGTGAAAAATAACTTTTGACACAAATAACATTATCACCTATCAAGTGCCAAGATATAATCACGTGATCCAAAATGGCGGCGCCCATAGAATGTAAACAAAACATCGGGAACTAATAAACATTTATTGTTTCTGACCTATAGATAAATGATAACTGGATAATTTCAGATGATCAGCTACAAATACATTAACACTCCAAATACATCATGTCAGATTCAAGTGTTGTACCAAAATTAGACTGGAAAAGTGACGATCTAGCGGAGGCATTCCGCTCGTTCAAACAACGATGTCAGCTATATTTTTCTGTCAAAGACATTAAAGTAGAGAAACAAGTAGATCATATTTTGTTATTCTCAGGGGATGAAGGAATTAAAATATTTAATTCTTGGACACTTACAGAGGAAGAAAAAAAAGACCCCAAAACAATATTTGAGAAATTTCAATCCCAAATTGAGCCAAGTGTAAACTTCAGATTACACAGATTTCATCTTCACAGATTCAAACAAAACCAGGGTGAAAGTGTAGATAATTTCATGAGTAGACGCAAAAATCAAGCAGCTAAATGTAAATTTACTGCAGATGAACTGAACGAAAGATTGATTGAACAGCTTATTCTCGGTACAAATATTCCTAGTCTTCAAAAGGAATTATTGAGCAAAGATGACACTCTTACAATTGCTCAGTCAATGACATATGCCAGAGCAGAGGAGGCATCAATAAATCACATGAACCAAATGAAGGATGTTCAACTACCTCAAAACACTGACATTCATGCTGTAAGAAACCAACCCTCATGTCACAGATGTGGTGGTACACACTCTAAGAAACAGACATGCCCTGCAATGGGTTGTAAATGTGACAACTGTGGCAAGTATAACCACTGGAGAGTGGCTTGCAGAGTTCGTGGACCAACCCGCCAAAACAGAAAGCGAGGTAACAGTCGCACACGTTCACAGTCACGTGGGAGATACAATGGGAATGATTCTCGTCACAACAGAAATGACTCTCGTTCTCGTCAGAATAACTATTATCCCAAAAAGTCAGATAGGCAATCCATTAACTCTACTAATGAAGAGTCTGTCAATTTGAGCAATGATTTCGAAGAATTGAATTTTGAAACAATTCAAATCGATAGTACCGATTGTCGAGACCAAGTCTTTGCAGATATTCACACTCATGTGAAAGGTGTACGAGCTACTCTAAAGGCAAAGGTGGACACAGGAGCCCAGGGTAATTTGTTACCCTTGAGAGTTTACCAAAAGATGTACCCGGAAAACCTTGATAAGAATGGCCGACCCCTCACATCATGTGTCACCCCATCACAGACAGTACTCAGAGCGTATGAAGGTGGACTCATATCGCAGCATGGCAAAATAACCATAGGATGCACGTATGAAGGACACTCTACTGATGCTGTTTTCCATATAACAGAGGCTGATGGACCAATAATTGTTGGACTTCCGACTTCTAGAAAGTTGAAACTGCTGACCCTCCACTGTGAAGTAACACAAGCCAGTGTACCAGTCCAAATCAACAGTAAGAATGACCTTCTCAAGGCTTATCCCGATCGATTCACAGGCATTGGACAATTTAAAGGCGAATTTCATATAACACTG